>CM075978.1:49120417-49270537 GCA_038087875.1 Malacoraja senta
GGCTTCCAAGAAGTATCTAAGCTGACACCGGTCATTCCTCTGCACCTCCTTTCCCCTCCCCCTCCTTTTGAGGATGAGGTTCAGCGAGCTCGTGAGCCCGTGTAAGTTTGGCCACTGGAGGGAGGCCAGCCTGGGCCGATGTTGGGCTCCTCCGGTGGCCTTGATGAACCCGCGGATTTCCTCCACCGAGGAGTCCCCTTCCCCCCGCTCACTGCAGATGGAGACACCATCCCCATCCCCCGACGCACCCTTAGTGCTTGAGACTCACGCCCCACCCTGTGCGGCGGTTGCCTCTGCCCCACCCGCTGGTCTCACCTCCATCTCAGTCCCAACCCTGGGGCCAGTGGCAGAGGGGCCTTCCCCAGATGTACCCAGGGAGTCAAGACCATCAGACTCAGGGAGTCCCTCTGGAGCCAGGTCCTGAGGGAGAAAAGGGCTGGTTTCCCCTACCCCCTCCCTGCCTACAGTCTCTACCTCCAGAGGCGTGCTCTGCACCTCGTCCTGGGTGGGTTGCTCCTGGGCTTCCTCGGGTGCCTGATGCGGGACTCCCCAACAGGAATCTCCTCCTGCTCAATATCACCCGAGTGGTCCCCATCGCCACCCTCCCCAGAAACCCCTCCAGAACATGGGTCCGGGGCCCGAACCAGTGGGCGGGAGTCCTCCTGCACCACAGTACTCCCCTCCCCCTTGGAGGATTCCCGTTCGTCCCCCTTCCGCTCTTCCCTGGAGGCGGTTACTAACTGCAAGGTTTGCCAACACATAAAGCCCCGAGGCTGCCCAATAGGCCCATGCGGTCAAATTGGGCGTGACACCGGGGCCGGCCAAATTTGGCAGATTGATTATATTGGGCCACTCCCACAACAAATTAAAAAAAATATGTATTAACCATGGTGGATAGCTATTCAGGAGTATTGATGGTGTACCCCTTGCAGCCACGCTGATCAGGACAGCACAGTAAAAGGATTGCAGCAACTGTCGTCTGTGTATGGGATCCCATGGCAGTCTGACAACTGCTCCCACTTTGCTGGATCCCGAGTCCAGGAATGGGCTGTGGAATCTGGCATTATATGGGTTTTCCTCATCCCGTACTACCCGCAGGCTGCTGGACTTATCAAACGCAAGAATGGACTACTGAAACAGCAAATCGAGTCGCTGACACGGATGCGCACCCTCCAGGGGTGGTTGGGAGTCCTGCAACCATCCGTGAGCAACCTGAACTCTCGGCCAAGTAGGATCACCTAGGTCGTGACACTTGGCAGTGTCGGACCCTCGAAAGACTGAGGAAGTGGAATTGGTGGAGGAAGAATCAGGAAAGGTCTGGGTACAGTATTCCCAAAAGCCGCCGGAAAAGGGGGAGATTGTGGCGCGTGGACCGGGTAATATGTGATAGGAAGCGTTGCCGGGGGAACGGGGTGGTATGCTTAAACACCCAGAGGCTAACTAAAAGAGAGTTTCCTAAACTATGGTTTGATAACGGCAAAAAAACTTATGCTTAAATTCTGGAAAAACGCTCCTATTCCAACGTTCAAAATGTTACTCACAAATATGTGGCAAATATTACATCTTGAGGAAATGAGACTCGTTCTAGCAGGAAAACAAGAACAATTCTTAAGAATATGGTCACCTTTCATTGACCTGTTACAAGTGTAATATGGTGCAACACAACCCTGGAAAGTAATTGTTTTAGAACTAGGTGATGGGTGTGAATCGCTATGAATTAGGCACAAACCCGTTCTTTTTTGTTTAGCTCTACCTTCTTTGGATTTTTATTTATTTCCTTTCTTTTCTTAAGGCCCTCTTCTCTTTGGGACCTTTGTTTTTTTTTGCTTATAATTTTTTTTTTTTTTTCCCCCCCCCACACTTTCAAGCACGCAGTTTACTTAACCATCATCATTCATTTAACACCAACTACTGCGGACTACACTCCACTACTATCCTCATTCTTCTCTTCTTTCTCTTTTCTCTTTTTCTATTACTGGTTAAAGTTTTTAAAAAAAGAAGTTGTACACGAAACGTATTATGTTGCATATCATGATTAAGATGTACGTAGATTACTTCTAATTTAAAAAAAAGAAAAGGAAAAAAAGAGAAAAAAAAGAGAGTGAGTGTTTTTCCCCCATCACAAATCAACAACAGACCGACAGGCTGCAGGCCCAAGTGCTCACGGAGGAGTATGACCAGGACTGAATGGTCCGGCACCAGATACCAGTGGAACACCCCGACCCAAGTACCTTGTGACGGACATCGGGTCCATCACTATTGTATCAGGTGCTGTGATTGTTATGGGTGAATTATTAAGTTGGTATACTGTTGCTTGCCTGGTTGCGGTGGGAGTGCTGTACTTATATTCCAGATGATTAAGAGAACATCACCAACCTCGCTGACCACATCCAGGAAGCCGTGGAGAAGATTCGAAGGGTCGGTACCACGATTACAACCACCCGGGAGGATGGTGGCCTTTCGCAATGTTTGGAGGCTGGTGGACAACAGTGGAGCACTGAGGATTGACCATCGGGACAATCTTGTTGGCAACTATATTACTGCGTTGAATGTACGGATCGGCATCACGACCGCGTGGACTTTACTAAAGCCTGTGGGCCGGATATAACGAGGTAATGCCTGCGGGCCGGATGTGATGGTAACTAGACTTCGAGGGGTGGAATGTTATACGGGAATTTTGCCCGAACAGTCTGTGACTATATTTGAAGCCCATAGTGCTGTATTTAAAGCCCATAACGCTGTGTTTAAAGCCCACGGCGCTGTGTTTGCAAACAATAGCGCTGTGCATAAAGCCAACAGCGCTGTGGCTGGTAACGCTATATTTAGAACCATAGCGCTGCAGCAGACAGCGCTTTGTTTAAATTCCCACACGCTGTTGAGAGTGCTCTGTTTAAACCTTTGCGCGCCAAGTCTGCAACGCTATGTGTATTCCTTTACGCGCCAACTCTGCAGCTGATAGCGCTGTGTGTGTTACCTTGCGCGCCAGTCTGCGGCTGATAACACTTTGTTTCCAAAGGGTGTGGGGGGGTGGGGTGGGGGGGGGGGGTGCTTGCTCGGATGCAGTCCCCTGTCATTGGTGGTAATTTGAATTTGGGAGCAGCGCTATTGGCCAGGACTTACCGGCGGTTATTTCAATGACTGATTTCTGCCTGTATAAAGGCAAGTCATAAGGTAGTTCTTGACGAGAGGGGTTCACTGATGGGCTGGGTTGCGATCAGCGCCGCGGACTTAGGCTGAGAGAGAGGGAGGTGTGCTGCTGTAAGACGGGCCCCCGCGGTTAAGGGACGAGTGTGTGCCTTTTTTCTGTTCTATTAGTCAGATCCTTGAACCTGTTCCCTTGTAACAACTGTTAACATAGAAAAATAGAAACATAGAAAAATAGGTGCAGAAGTAGGCCATTCGGCTCTTCGAGCCAGCACTGCCATTCAATATGATCATGGCTGATCATCTAAATTTAACACGCCGTTCCTGCTTTTTCCCCATATCCCTTGATTCCTTTGGCTCTAAGAGCTAAATCTCTCTTGAAAACATCTAGTGAATTGGCCTCCACTGCCTTCTGTGGCAGAGAATTCCACAGATTTACAACTCTGGGTGAATAATTTTTTCCTCATCTCAGTCCTAAATGGTCTACTCCTTATTCTTAAACTGTGACACCTGGTACTGGACTACCCCAACATCGGGAACATTTTTCCTGCATCTTGCCTGCCTTTAAGATTTTTTTTAAATCATTTTTATTAGAAGCAGTGTACAGTAGTATAAACCGTGGCATCATGTACAACTTCTATTTTAGATTTAACAAGAAAAATAGACCAATAGAGAAAAAGCGAGAGAAAGAAAGAGTGAAGGAAATAGTGATATGTAAACCCCTAGACTACCAGGTGTGTAGTCCAGGGATGAACAAGTGATAGCCTGTAGAAAATTAAAGACAAGAACCCATAAAATAATTTAAAAGAAAAAAAAAAGAGAAAATAGAGAAAAAGAAAAAAAAGGACCCTTATGTGTGGATGTACCTGCTTCATATCTCATCCCACCCATCACCCAGTTCGTGAATCGGTTTATTTCCAGAGTTGTGTTGCACCATACTATACTTGTAATGAATCACTAAAAGGAGACCATGTCTTCCTTTAAGAATGTTATATGTTTCTATAAGATCCCTTCTCATCCTTCCAAATTCCAGTTAATACAAGCCCAGTCGACCCATTCTTTCATCATATGTCAGTCCCGCCATCCTGAGAATTAACCTGGTGAACTTGTGCTGCGCTCCCTCAATAGCAATAATGTCCTTCCTCAAATTAGGAGACCAAAATTGCACACAATACTCCAGGTGCGGTCTCTCCAGGGCCCTGTACAAGTGCAGTAGGACCTCCTTGCTCCTAAACTCAAATCCTCTTGCAATGAATAGCTTTCTTCACTGACTGCTGTACCTACATGCTTACTTTCAGTGACTGATGTACAAGCACACCCAGGTCTTGTTGCACCTCCCCTTTTCCTAATCTGACACCATTCAGACAGTAGACACAAAATGCTGGAGTAACTCAGCGGATGAGGCAGCATCTCAGGAGAGAAGGAATGGGTGACATTTCGGGTCGAGACCCTTCTTCAAACTGATGTCAGGGGAGGGGGCAGGACAAAGATAGAATGTAGTCGGAGACAGTAAGACTAGTGGGAGAACTGGGAAGGAGAAGGGGATGGAGAGAGAAAGCAAGGGCTATCTGAAGTTAGAGAGGTCAATGTTCATACCGCTGGGGTGTAAACTACCCAAGCAAAATATGAGGTGCTGTTCCTCTTATTTGCACTGGGCCTCACTCTAACAATGGAGGTCAGATTGGGAATAGGAGGGGGAGTTGAAATGCTGAGCAACCGGGAGATCAGGTAGGTTAAGACGGACTGAGCGGAGGTGTTATGTGAAACGATCGCCGAGTCTGCGCTTGGTCTCGCCGATGTAGAGAAGTTGACACCTGGAACAGCAGATACGGTAGATGAGGTTGGAGGAGGTGCAAGATAACCTCTGCCTCACCTGGAAAGACCTTTGGATGGAGTCGAGGGGGGAGGTAAAGGGACAGGTTTTGCATCTCCTGCAGTTGCAGGGGAAAGTACCTGGGGAGGGGGTGGTTTGGATGGGAAGGGACGAGCTGACCAGGGAGTTTCGGAGGGAACGGTCTGCGTAAAGCAGAAAGGGGTGGAGTTGGGAAGATGTGGCCAGTAGTGGGATCCTGTTGGAGGTGGTGAAAATGTTGGAGGATTATATGCTGTATGCAACGACTGATGGGGTGGAAGGTGAGGACAAGGGGGACTCTGTCCTTGTTACGAGTAGGGGGATGGGGAGTAAGAGCGGAGCTGTGGGATATCGAGGAGACCCTAGTGAGAGCCTCATCCTGGGCGCAGATGCCCCCGTTTCCTAAAGAATGAGGACATGGTATGGAACGCCTCATCCTGGGCGCAGATGCGGCATAGACGGAAAAATTGGGAGTAAGGGATAGAGTCTTTACAGGAAGCAGGGTGGGAAGAAGTGTAGTCTAGATAGCTATGGGAGTCAGTAGGTTTGTGGTAGATGTCAGTCAATAGTCTGTTTCCTATGTAGGAGATGGTGAGATCTCGAAACGGTAGGGAGATTTCGGAGATGGTCCAAGTGAATTTGAGTGCAGGATTGAAATTAGTGGTGAAGTTGATGGTCAGTGAGTTCTGCATGGGTGCAGGAGGTAGAACCAATGCAGTCGTCAATGTAGCGGAGGTAGAGTTCGGGGATAGGGCCAGTGTACACCTGGAACAGGGATTGTTCGACGTACCCTACAAAGAGGCAGGCATAGCTAGGGCCCATGCGAGTGCCCATAGCTACGCCTTGGATTTGGAGGAAGTGGGAGGAGTCGAAGGAGAAGTTGTTGAGGGTATCTTACCATTTAGATAGTAATCTGCCTTCCTGTTCTTGCCACCAATGTGGATAACCTCACATTTATCTACATTATACTGCAACTGCCATGCTTCTGCCCACTCACCCAACCTATCTCATAGCATCCTCATCGCAGCTCACACTGCCACCCAGCTTTGTGTCATCTGCAAACTTGGAGATGTCACATTTAATTCCCTCATCTAATTCGTTAATATATATTGTAAATAACTGGGTTCCCAGCACCGAGCCTTGCGGCACTGCCTGCCATTCTGAAAAGGACCCGTTAATTCCTACTCTTTGCTTCCTGTCTGCCAACCAGTTCTCTATCCATGTCAATACCCTACCCCGAATATCATGTGCTCTAATTTTGCACACTAATCTCTTGTGTGGGACCTTGTCAAAGGCTTTTAAAAAATCCAGATACACCACATCCACTGGCTCTCCCTTATTCATTCTACTTGTTACATCCTCAAATAATTCCAGAAGATTAGTCAAGCATGATTTCCCCTTCATAAATCCACGCTCACTTTGACCGATCCTGTTACTGCTTTCCAAATGTGCTGCTATAACATCTTTAACAATCGACTCAAGCATCTTCCCCACTACCAATGTAAGGCTAACTGATGTATAATTTCCCGTTTTCTCTCTCCCTCCATTCTTAAAAAGTGGGGTTGCAATGGCTACCCTCCAGTCCACAGGAACTGATCCAGAGTCGAGAGAACATTGGAAAATGACCACCAATTCATCCACGATTTCCAGGGCCACCTTAAATACTCTGGAATGCAGACCATCAGGCCCTGGAGATTTATTTGCCTTCAGTCCCAACAGTTTACCTAACACCATTTCCTGACTAATGTGGATTCCCTTCAGTTCCTCCCTCCCACTAGATCTTCAGTCCCCTAGAATTTCTGGGAGATTGTTTATCTTCCTTGGTGAAGACAGAAAGAAAGTACTTGTTTAACTGTTCTGCCATTTCTTTGTTTCCCATTATAAATTCACCTTTCTCTGATTGTAAGGGACCTACATTCGTCTACTAATATTTTTTACATATCTAAATAAGCTTTTAGAGTCAGATTTTATATTCCCCGCAAGCTTTCTTTCATGCTCTTTTTGCTCCCTCTTAATTAACCCCTTTGTCCTCCTCTGTTGAGTTCTAAATTTCTCCCAGTCCTCCAGTTTGCTACTTCCTCTGGCCAATTTATATGCCTTTTCCTTGGATTTAACACTATCCTTGACTTCCCTTATTAGCCATGGTTGAGCTGCCTTCCCTGTTTTATTTTTTCGCCAGCCTTCGATAAACCGACTTATTTGATAGACTCACCACTGATCTACGAGATATTTTATGTTGTGCCTATCTGAGTAAAACCACATACGGGTATAGCACAAAATAAACAAAATTCCCTCCTCCAAGACTAATGCAGGCGTGGTCAATAAAAAAGGTGATAGCTTGAAATTTGAAATAAAAGAGATGCTGGAAATACCCAACAGTGAAGGCGGCATTCTTGAAAAGAGAAAACACAAGCAATGATAGAAGTGGATGAGTGAACATCAGAAAAGCCTGGTTATCTGAAATTGAGTTCAGTGTGCATGGTTGATAGGTCCTCAAGCATATGTTCGACTTCATTGAACATTGAACAAAGATGGAGGCTCTACATTGGAGAGAACATAATACAGTTTGGGTGATCACTGCGGAAATCCTTCATCTTCTGAATATCGGTTCGATTTAGGATGGGGAATTTGTCTATACCTTCTGCTGTTAGTGGCATCGTAATAGCAAATACTTCAACATTCTCTTATGTACCTTTAGGGATTTTTGGGAAATATCTGGGTAACAATCTTCACTGTTTGAAGTCGCATTAAGTATGGCATTTTCCTTGCTACATTGCACCTTGCTGGGATACTATTTTGCAGTATTTCATTCTTAATTGTAACTAACCCTTCACAGTGAACTCCAAATGACTTAATAAACAATAATGTTTTAGCCTTTCGCTTACTGAATATTCAATGTGATGTCAGATCTAACATATAGAATGAATAATATTTTGCCCATGGGTGAACCACACACTTTGGTAGTGAACTATGGGTATTGTGTTGTGTAACTAAAGGTTTAATAATTACCACACGGGAAACTGGTGATCTCCATTGGGAACTGATTATAGTTAAATCTTGGATCTATTGCAGTTCCAGAAATGCCTATTGGCAAAAAAGTAATTAATTTAAAAAGAACTAGAAACCCTGTATCCTGCCCCAAAACCACTTTCCTCCTCTATTCCTTTATTCCGCAAATAACCAGAAACAGCCTTTTCTGTTTAGAATGCAATCAATAACTGAATAATCCTTCTGCAGAGTAGAAATTCACTCACCTTCAAAGAAGTGACTCCCAAGTCATTTTACTCCCAAGTGGCCCATTCCTCATTCTGTGACCCTAATTTGAGATTCCTCATCCAGCAGAATCATCCTCCCTGCTAAATCCACTTTAAAAAATGTTTCATTCGTATGTACAATGATACCCAAGCCCCTTCAAACATTAACATTTCTCAGTCTCTTCATTTTCAACAAACTCAGTATTTTTGCACCGTGGATAACTTAACATTTGTCCAAATTGTGCATTTGCTTGGTTTTATCACTACTTACATTCCCACATTGCCCTATCAGCAGCAAATGAGTAAAGGTTTACTTTGATCATTAAAACTAGATTATGGATATCTGGGCCCAAGATCCAATCCCTACCACATCCCAAGAACCAATCCAAACACAGCCTGCCAGATGTAGAAGGACTCATTTAATGCTATTTGGTTTCTACATGTGAACCAATTCTCAATCCACACTGGTATATTAGCCCCAATTCTACAGGTTCTTTGTTCAGCAACCTCCGGTGTGGGACCTGACTGAATGCCTTCTTATAATAGACCAAATTCACTTAATCACTGTCAACTACTATGTATATCCTCAAAGGATATCCATGGATTAATTAAGCATAATTTCCTTTTTATAAATCCATGTTGACTGTTCAATCATATATTATAATTTCCTAAGTGCCCTTGATATCACATATTTTATTATAGATTCTGGCAATTTCCCAAGTACTAATGTCAGGCCAACAATTTGGTTGGTTGCTCCATGTTTTCCTTTCTTACACAATGGGGTCACATTATTTGCTCCACTCCTATTGTAGAAACCATTTCAGAAACTTATCAAAGTTTGGAAGGTGATAACCAAAGAAATTTGTTTGTTCATTGCCACCTTGCATCGTTGGAATTAAATTCAGTCCTTAGCAAGGGGTGACATAAGAGCAGAAGATGTTGAGTCATTGTGGGTAGAGCTGAGAAATTGCATGGGTAAAAATACCCTAATGGGAGTTATTTACAGGACCCAAACAGTAGCCAGGATATAGGGTACAAGTTACATCAGGAGATACAATCAGCATGTAAGAAAGGCAATGTTACGATGGTCATGGGAGATTTCAATATGCAAGTAGACTGGGAAAATCAGGTTGGTTCTGGACCCCAAGAAAGGGAATTTGGAATGGAATACTTTATTGTCACATGTGACTAGGCACAGTGAAATTATTTGCTTGCATACCCAATGTATACTTATCACAAATTTGTAGAGTGCTTCCGAGGTTGTTTCTTAGAGCAGATGGTTGTGGAGTCTACCAGGGAAAAGGCAATTCTGGATTTAGTGTGTAATGAATGGGATTTAATCAGGGGACTGAGGGTAAAGGAACCACTAGGAGGTGGTGACCGCAATATGATAAGATTTAAGTTGCGATTTGAGAGGGAGAAGATGAAATTGGATGTGTCGGTATTACAGCTGAGCAAAGGGGACTACAGAGGCATGAGGGAGGAGCTACCAAAGTTGACTGGAAAGGGACCCTAGCAGGAATGACGGTGGAGCAGCAATGGCAGGAATTTCTTGGAATAATTCGGAAGATGCAGGATCTTTCCATTCCATTCCAAAGAGGTTCTGGGGGAGAATGAGGTGACCGTGGCTGACAAGGGAAGTCAAGGACAGCATAAAACTAAAAGGGAAGGCATATGACATTGCAAAGATTAGTAGGAAACCAGAGGATTGGGAAGCTTTTAAAGAACAACCGAAGGTAACTAAAAAGGCAATACGATGAGAAAAGATGAAATACGAAGGTAAGCTAGCCAATAATATAAAAGAGGATAGCAAGAGTTTCTACAGATATATAAAGAGTAAGAAAGAGCCACGAGTGGATGGTGGACCACAGGAAAATGGTGCAGGAGAAGTCATAACGGGGAATAAAGAAATGGCAGTTGAATACATTTTGCATCAGTCTTAACAGTGGAAGACACCAGCAATGTGCCTGAAATTCAAGAGAGTCAGGGTGGAAGTTAGTGGAGTGGTTATTACTATGGAGAAGGTGCTAAGGAAGCTGAAAGGGCTGAAGGTGGATAATTCACCTGGACTGTACCCTAGGACTCTGAAATAGGTGACTTTAGAGATTGTGGAGGCATTAATAGTGCTATTTCAAGAATCACTGGTCAAGAGTGGTTCCAGACGATTGGAAAATTGCCAATATTACCCCGCTGTATAGGAAGGAAACTAGTGGAGAATAGTCTGACTTCAGTGGTTGGTAAGATTTTATAGTCCATTATAAAGGATGAGGTTACGGAGTACTTAGAAGTTCATGATAAAATAGGCCAAAGTCAGCATGGTTTCGTGAAAGGGAGATCTTGCCTGACACATCTGCTGGAATTCTTTGAAGAAGTAAATAGCAGGACAGACAAAGGAGTGTCAGTGGATGTTGTTTTACCTAGATTTTCAGAAAGCCTTTGATAAGGTGCCACACGTGAGGCTACTAAGGAAGATGATAGCCCATGGTATCAAAGGGCAGATACTTGCAAAGATAGCAGGTTGGCTGGATGACAGAAGGCAAAGCGTGGCAATAAAGGGGGCCTTTTCTGGTTGGCTGCCAGTGACTAGCGGAGTTCCGCAGGGGTCGGTTCTGGGAGCGCTGCTCTTCACGTTGTATATTAATGATTTGAATGTGGGGATTGAAGGCTTTGTGGCCAAGTTTGCAGATGATACGAAAATAGGCTGAGGGGCAGGTAGTATAGAGAAAGCAGGGACTCTGCAAAAGGACTTGGACAGGTTGGGAGAGTGGGCAGAGAAGTGGCAGATGGAAAATAGTGTAGCAAAGTGTGGAGTCATGCATTCTGGTAGTAGGAATAAAGGCGTAGACTATTTTCTAAATGGGGATAGAATCGAGAAATTGGAGGTGCAAAAGGATTCCCAAAAAGTTAATTTGCAAGTCAAATTGGTAGTAAGGATGGCAAACGCAATGCTAGCATTTATTTCAAGACGGCTAGAATACAAAAACGGATGTAATGCTGAGGCTCTATAAAGTGCTGGTCAGGCGGCATTTGGAGTAATGTGTGCAATTTTGGACACCATATCTGAGAAAGGATGTGCTGGCTCTGGAGAGGGTCCCGAGGAGGTTTACAAGAATGATCCCAGGAATGATTGGGTTAACATATAATGAGTGTTTGACAACACTGGGCCTGTACTTGCTGGAGTTTAGAAAGATGAGGGGGACCTCATTGAAACTTACCAAATAATGAAAGGCTTGGATAGAGTGGATGTTAAGAGAATGTTTCCACTAGTGGGAGAGTCTAGGACAAGAGGTCATAGCCTCAGAATTAAAGGACGTTCCTTTAGGAAGGGGATGAGGGAGAATTTTTATAGTCAGAGGGTGGTGCATCTGTGGAATTCTTTGCCACAGAAGGCTGTGGAGGCCAAGTCTATGGATATTTTAAAGGCCGTAAGAAATAGATTCTTGATTAGTACAGGTGTCAGGTGGTGTGGGGACATGGCAGGAGAATGGGGTTAGGAGGAAGAGATACTGTAGATCAGCAATGATTGAACGGCAGAGCAGACTTGATGGGCCGAATTATATTATGCCTAATTCTGTTCTAATTCTGCTCCTATCACATGACCTCTTTCAAAACTCTGAGATGTGGAGCATTGAGTCCTTGGGATTTATCAGATTTCCAGATTATTAATTTCTCCAGTAAGATTTCTCGAATAATGTTAATTTCTTTACTTCCTCACTTGCATTAGACTCTTCCTTCTCTAGCAATTTGAAGCAAAAGGCACAAAGAATTTGTTTAATTCCTTTGCCATTATCTTATTCGTAATTATAAATTCTCCACCACTATCTGTAAAGGACCCCATGTTTTGTCCATATTGGTCCATTTCCTCTCACACGCCCATCGAAACTCTTACATAAGTTCTTCTGTCCTTTCTCCTTAGTTGAAATCATCTTTTTGCCTCTTGGCATTTACCCAATTCTATTTTGAAAGTTATTCTTGAATCAGCTTCCACACATCCTTTCAAGCACTGCGATTTCATCATAACAATATGCAGCTTATAAAGAGGTCACAGCTGTCTCCTTCACTAATTACCTTAAATTTGATTCTCCTGGGCACAAATCCTTCTGCTTCAGTAAATGGTTTAATTATTCTGAACTCATCAATTAAACATTGGCTTTACTACTTATTCCATACAAACAAAGTCATCAGGAATATAATTTTGGTAAACCATTTTATGGAATACACTGCCAAACCTCTATAGGTCACATTAGAGAGCATACTGTGGTTGTATCATAGCCTGGTTCAGTAACTTGAACGCCCAAGACCAAAGAAGGCTGCAGAAAGTGGTGGACATTACCCGGTCCATCATGGGTATTGATGTTACCACCATCAAAATATACAGGAAGCTCTGCCTTAAGAAGGCAGATAATATCATCAAAGACCCACGCCACTCTCATCTCGCTGTACAGGAGCCTGAGAACTGTTACCTCCAGGTTCTAGAACAGTTTCTTCCTATCAACCATTAGGCTTTTCACCTAAATAAGGGATGATTAAATGACGTCAGGTTGTTACCCAATGGTGCCAATTTAAAGATTCATAAGTGCCTGAAATAGAGGCTTTTGATGCTCTTAATCTTGTATGAATATTCCCAATTTCTTAATTGTTGTGTCTCCACAGTTATAAGCCTTCTTGGAAAATTCTTTGCACTATTGCCTGTAATTGGTCCACGAACATTATGGTACTAATTGCAAATAACGGGCAACCTTTTTTTAAATTGTAGGTCAGCCACAAACGCGACCATGTTTGTTAAACTAACCAGACAACATGACACATATAATCTGTGCAGTATGAACTCGACAAGCTTTACCAAATAACACTGAGAAATTTTGGAGTGCCCCCTGAAACACAAAGATAATATAAAGCTGTACAGGGTGCACTGAAGATTCAATTATAGGCCCACGGGGAATGGGGTTCCCGATGGGACACCGCAAACACTGAAGAATCTAAGGCTGATTAACAAAACAGGCACCGTGGCTTTTGCACTGAAGCATGCAAAATGGCACCTGAGTGATAAAGATACAAACTAATCTATAAATATCACAACATTGAGATGGAAGAAATTATAACCATACTTACCTCCTTGAGGAGAAAGGAAACAGCTCCTCCAATAAACATGTAACAGATGGACTTTCTTGTGACTGGCCAGAATTCCTGCTGTCACATTCACATCCTCTGGCATTTGGTAAACCTCAAAATAAAGCCTGACAATATTTTGATAACTAAGCTGCAGGATCCTGTTAGGCTGTTACTCAATGTTGCGGCAACTTGCTTGTACTCCTGTTCAGTAGTTTCTGAGGTGACAGATGAGGTGAGTTCCACAGACTCCACCACAGATGAGAAGAGCAGATGGGTATTTGTGAGGTGGTGTGATTCTTCTGCAGTTAATTCTGACCCTCTACGTGTTCCTGATGCAGGATTTGAGTTGTTAGTACCATCCCAAATGCTCCTTTGCCACTTTGAATGGTCATGGGCTATGGTTTTCCAACACTCAGTAGAGATGTGGCAATTTTCTGGTGATGCTTTGCAAGGTGCTGCCCAATTTAGGCAACTGTTTTATTCACTGCCCTTAGGTATGTCCTCGTTCAATCAATTTCAACTATTAACTTTCCCTGGCTATTGAATGTCTCTCCACTGTGTCATTTAGAGGCAATTCAATATAAGAAATGAATAATTCATCCATACATGAACTAAATTCGATACTGTGGCCTGTTCAACATATATAAATAAACACTTCTCCATTGCCGGCCTTTTATGCTCTGTTCTCTGATGCTGCTGATGTGCCCAAATTATGAATAAGTATCAGCATAAGTAATTGACAAGAGCCAAACCAACAGATAGTGATATTGATGATAATGGCAGGGGCAAAATCTTTTTATTTATTTATTTTTTTAATATTTTTTATTATTGGAGATAAGTACACAACCTATTTACATCATTACAGTCTAACATTTTTAAATTGATAATATTGTCAATTATTATTACATTGTCTCCAATACCTTTTGCCTTTTTTTTTTTTTAAACTAGATAGAACTAAAGAGATAGATGAAGTAAAGAAAGAAAAGAAAGAGAAGAAGAATAAAAAATAAATTAAAAAAAAACAAAGGAAAAAAAAAAAAAGAGAAAAATAGTTAAAGAAGAATGGAAAAATTTATTAAAATAAAAAACGTCATTCGAGATATATTCGTACATTTCAGAGTATAGCATTTCATCCATTCTTTAGCCCGAGTGCTAGTCAGGTTCCTGTGCTGAACTATTCTGACCCTTTAAGTAATCAATAAAAGGAGACCATGTTCCTACGAATAATTCCTGTTTGTCCAACAGGGAAAATCTGATTCTTTCCACGTTTAAGGTCTCCGTCATTTCTATAATCCACATTTTGATTGTGGGGGCCGTAGGGCCTTTCCAAAATTTTAGAATTAATTTTTTTCCTGTTATTAAACTATAATCAATAAAGTTTCTTTGTGTTGTTCTAAATGTTTGATTTAATTCTAATATTCCGAGTATTATTAATTTTGGATCTGGGTCCAATTGTGTGCCGGTTACTTTAGATATTATACTGAAAATATTTACCCAGAATTTTTTAATTTTTATACAGTTTGCAAACATATGAGATAATGTAGCTTCTAAATGTTGACATTTATCACATATAGGTGAGATATGTTGAAAAATTTTATGTAGTTTTGTTTTTGAATAATGTAACCTATGTATTACTTTAAATTGTATTAGAGAATGTCTGGCGTTTAGGGGCAAAATCTTGATCGAGAGAACATGGGAGGAAAAGGAAAAAAGATATCGGGAGAGAATAAAATTTTGTTCAAAGATTTGTCAGGAAGGATTGCCAAAAATAAAGCCAGACAGCGATTTCTGCCATTGATAAATTTGGAAATGGTTGCGAGACAATAATCCTCAGTACTAGTTCCACGCAAGGATGTGTTCTTAGCCCCCTTCATTACTCCTCATACACCCACAACTATGCAACCAAATAACAATCCAACTCAATTTACTAATTTGCAAACAACACCACTGTAGTGGTGCCAAGACAACAACCTTTCCCTCATGGTCAAGAAGACAAAAGAGATTGTGATTGACCTCAGGAAGCGAAGTGGTACACATACCCCGTTATACATTTACACCACCAAAGTAGAAATGGTTGAAAGTTCAAGTTCTTAGGAGTAATTATCACCAGCCACTTGTCCTGGACCAGCCATATCAAAGCAAAGGCCAAGAAAGCACACCAAATTGCTACCGAACTTAAGGAGTTCTGCAGTCCCCAACAACTATCACCAGATACGCTGTAGAAAGTATTTTATTGGCATGCTTCACAGGATGGTTTGGGAACAGCTCCATCCAAGGATGCAAGAAATTGCAGAGAGTTGTGGACGTAGCCCAGAATATCATGTAAACCAACCTCCCTTCCTTTGACTCCACCTACACCAACTTTCCTCGGCAAGGCCACCAGCATAATCAAGGATGTGTCTCATCCCAGTCTCTCCCTCTTCTCCCCTCTCCCTTCAGGCAAGAGGTACAGAAGTGTGAAAGCGCATACATCCAGGTGCAGGGACAGTATCTTCTCAGCTGTTGTCAGACAACTGAACCATCCTATCACAATTAGAGAGTGGTCCTGACCTACCATCTACCTCATTGGAGACCCTTGGATTATCATTAATCAGACTTTATGGACTTTATCTTGCACTAAACATTATTCTATTTATTCTACACTAGATTGTATCATGTATGTCTTTTCTCTAACTGGATAGCACACGACAAAATAGCTTTTCACTGTGCGTCGACACACCTGATAATAAAATTATACTAAACTAAATAAACTAAACAAAGTTTTCCACCAAGCATGATGTCCTGCATATGTATGATATCAATTTTACAAGAAACCTGAAGCATCACTAGTGGACAACACCAACAAGACCACCATCGTCCTAAATATTGTTAATTACTTTGATAATAATAATAATAATAATGGATTGGATTTATATAGCGCCTTTCTAATACCCAAGGCGCTTTACATCGCATTATTCATTCACTCCTCAGTCACACTCGGTGGTGGTAAGCTACTTCTGATAATTACTTTGATAAAGGTTCTAATCATGACCATTTGTAAATTGTAGATGGTAGCAATCCTGTCCATCAAAATGAAAGTGATACAATGTAATTCATTGGCCATATTTTTTATTTTGTTGGTTATGATGACCTAAAAAATCCAAAGTAAGTTTATTTGTGTCTGCAGTTTATGGCTTCCAGTATACATGAAAAAAAAATCTAAGCCACTAATGCAACAATTGTTAACAAACAACTTTGTGCTAGTTGAAGAAGGGTCCCAACCAATAATGTTACCCATCCTTTCTCTCCAGAGATGCTACCTGACCTGCTTTATGTCTATCTGTTGACATCTATTGTTTTGTAAGTAGCTTATGTGTCCTTGCTCATACCTAACTTCACAGATCTGGGCACCAACTAAAATCAGAAATGCTGGAAGAACTCAGCCAGTCAAGTAACATGGAAAGAGAAACCATTTAAGTCCAACTCCACATAACTGGGCACAAAATTCTCGCCTAATACTGCATTTTTGGGTATTCTTTTTCATGATATATTAAATCAAGGGCCTATCTTCTCGTAATGTTATTTTAAAGGCAAAGTGCTGGGTTATTCTAATGGCCAATATTTATCCCTCACTCAAAGCTATTAAAACGGAAGAACTGATGTTTGTGGGACTGCAAAAATATACTATTGATTCAATAAAGCCTTTGTCTCTTTTGTTAGTAGGAATACTACGGTTAGTGGGTGTGCACAAAAATATAAAACAGCCTATTTGTGTAAGGGCAGCACAGTGGCTCGTTCTCCCTTCAGGTGCTCCGGTTTCCACCAACATTTCAAAGACGTACAGGTTTATAGGTCAATTAGTTTTTGTAAATTGTAAATTATCCCAAGTGTGTAGGATAGTGCTAGTGTATGGGGTGATCACTCGTTGGCTTGGGCTCAGTGGGCCAAAGGGCCTGTTTCCATGCTGTATCTCTAAAGTCAATTCTAAAGAATCTTTTCTTTTGGCAAAACCCTGAATTGTTGAAGTCTAAAGAGAATAAAGGGTCCATGTGCAAAGATCAGTGAAATACAGTTGCTTGGTGCAAAAAGAAAAGTCTAGGAAGATGCTAAAAAGTAATTAAAACAGCTAATAAGACTTTATAACCAAAGAGCCACCAAGGATTCTAAGCCCTGTTTAGATCACATTTGGAGTTCTACGCACAGCACTTTATAAAGAATATATTGAATGTGAAGCAAGCATAGTGTGCTGAAATGAAAAGTATTTTTAGGATTTTGAAAGGTACTGATAGACTAAATAGGGAGAATTTCTTTTTTCTAATTATGGGGTGAATGGACATGAATGTTGAATGATAGAATGATGTTGAATTATGAGGTTGCATGGACACAAGTGGCCAAGCTGCAAGGAATTGGGTCATATTTTTTTACAGAAAAGCAATTAAAAATGTAAGTTTGAATTAAGAAGGTAAGAAAAGAGAAATAAGAAAAAAAACCCAATTTGAATAAAAATTGTGATATCTGCATGTTGTTTGGCAGCACAAAGTTTGATTGTTTAAATTATTCTTTTTCGACCAGAGAGGTTGAGTGGCATTGCTGTAGCTAATATCATGCTATCAACTACATCCCATGCTCTTAAATCCCAGTATAAATTATCTGCAGTGGATGGAATAAGAATTCCAATAAGCAGGGAAGCTTAGGGTAGAATCAATTGACAAGTACTGTAGATTCGCAGTTTATAGTGCAGGGCTTTCAGCCTGAATTTGCTAGCCAATTAGCGCTTAAGTAATGCCACATAATGTCATTGAATTTTGTAGTTATAATAGGCCATTCTCTCCATCTAACCAGTGGCAGCTTTTTCATAGTCCAGTTAGTATTATGTCTCTGCCCTTTCCCCCAAAAATGCATTTTTCCCTTCAAGCATTTGTTTAATTATATTTGAAAGGGCTTCCATCACCCTTTTGGTCAGTGGATTTCAAACCAATACTACTCACAGCATAAAGACAATTTTCACATACTGAGAAAATTATTCTTTTTTTTCGTACTTATTTACGATCAGGAATTTGCATTGCTCATTGGTTAGTATATAGGTTCCTAAATATCATGATTGAATTAGCTGTATGATTTCATCATTAAGTGTTCGTCTTCCTGACTGTCATTTAGAGCTGTTTATGGCTTTGAGAACATAGTAAAAATCTGTTTGCATTTTTATGCTTGTCGTTTGTTCAGAAATGAAACTTTTAAGTGAGGGCAAGATTATTTTAAAAATTGAGACTGTCATATGTTGCAAAACACCACTACGTCTGGATCTTCCTCTAACGCACTTCAGGCGATGTTCTGCTACATAACAATGTTATCTCAGAGACTGGATGTGTTATTCAGTACCAAATGCAATATTCTGTATCAAATCATAACTTAAGTGATACGTCATGATTGAGGCGCATTTGCTTTGCAGAGCAGACTGATAGTTTCCAACTGGTGGTTGGTTATTGGGCTAAAAAGTCAAAGGCCTTGATTGATAACCCTGAAATGTGTGTTCAAACTTCACCATAGCAGCAGCGGAATTTAAATGTATTTAATAAGCTTGAATTACTAAAAAGAACTTATGGTTTATCATTTATTGTGATAAGCAAAAAATAAATAACTAGCAAAAACTCAGTGAGTGAAACAGCATATGTGGAGGCAAAAAGGGATGTGTAGACTTTCGGGTATTGACCCTGCATGAAAATTGAAGCTCGAAGTTTGATAGTTTTGAGGTCCTGGAACGTGGTAAATTAGAAATGGAGATTGTGCAATTAAATTTGATGACACGATGTTGAGGACTAAGTTTACTGCTGTATGCTGCAAATAGTTGAGCTCTTTCTTTGGAGCTTGGTAGAAACATTGAAAGGTACCCGGAGGCGAAGTGGTACAGTAGTTTCAATTAAATTGACACAAACATTGGGACTGAAAAGTTGCAAGCCACATGGACCAATTAGAATTTGCTTTAACACATTTTATATTTTCCTGAGGCAGGAGGGTGGTTCTGGGAAAGAACTGGGAATGTTGACAGTTAAAACTTAGACTGGCTGAAAAGTTGCCAGAACGATTTGTTAGAAGAAAAAGTGGGGCTGAACTACAAGAGGTAGCCGGCACTCTGCGCGGTTGGGCCGATGTGGGAATCGCCCCAGAGATCAGGGGTGTTGTGGGTGAGTGTGAGTGGAAGTACTGCGCTGTACACTGGCCGTCCGCAAGGCTTCGGGCTCGGGGCTCAAACCAAGGCCGCACTACCGTCGCCATGGTGACAAGGCGGGGCAGGAGGAAGTGAGTTGCCTGGCACCCGGGAAGTGACGGCACAGTTGTCCAAGGTGGGAGTGGTGGAGGCTGCCTCCATTTTGAGCCGCGCCGAGCGCTGGGGTGAGGTTGTTGTTGCGCCGGGAGTGAAGCTGTTGCTGTTTTTGTTACTGTTACTGCTGCGCCGGGGCGGTTAGGGTTTTGCTGCTGCCGCGCCAAGCGGCTGGAGTAAGGCGGAGGTAATGTCCCGGCATGGGCTTCGCGCTGTCCCGGGAAGCCTTGACGGCCCGGCTAGGCCCGGCCCTCGGCTCCTTCATTCCGGCTGCTCTCCCCACAACCTGGGCTGCCTCTCGGATTGGGGAGGAAGAAGGGGGGGATTGAGGGATGAGTGGGGAGGGGGGGGGGGGGATTGAGGGGAGGGATGATGGGGGGAGGGGGGGATGGAGCGGAGGTAGGGGCATGTATTTAGTTGGATGAAGGCCCGCCCATTGGCGATGTCCAGTCGTGGTGGATGGATGGCAGCATCCTGAGGTGATCCCACTCTCCATACCCCCCCACCCCCTGCCCTCATTTGTTAATGGAAGCGTGGGGAGGAGGCTTGGGGTTCTGATTCTGCTTCTGTTTTCTATTTTACTTGATTTTTGTAATTTATTCATTTAACTGAATGCGGGCCTCCGAAATATTTGGAGTATTATAGCAGTAAACTCCCTCATCTGGTCCACCCCATGTGCTGAGAGCTCCTTCCTTTATCCCAGTATGGGCAGCCTGTCATTTTATCTGCCAAGGCCCCACTAGACTTTTTTAGGCCACTCACTTTTTTTAGACACTTCAAAATCTTCCTGAATTATAGAGTATGATTATCTTAACTTTGGCTCAGTGGATTTGACCTGTGCATTTCCAAGTAATGTTTCTTGCTATATGGATGGTGCAATAATAGTGCAAAATCTCTGTGAATGCCTGTTTTTTGGTACACAGTTGTATTCTAGGTCAGCAAAGATGAGCTCTCGGGTATTCATTGGCAGACTGAGCCCTTATGCCACTGAAAAGAATGTGGAGAGATTCTTCAGAGGATATGGACGAATTAAGGAAATTGATTTAAAGAATGGATTTGGATTTGTGGTAAGGTATTGTTTTATTTTAATGCTTTGATTAGTTGTACTTTGCAGTCTGTTTGAAGGAGTTTGTAAGAAACTTGGACAGTAAGTGGGGTCTTAGATCCACACTAACATGATAATCATTTGAACAAAGTAAGTATCTATTTACACAAAAAATAGAAACGGCTGGAAATACTTAGCAGGTCAGGCTGGATCAGTGGGAAGTGAAGCCAAATTAATATTTGGGGATCAAAGACCATCTCAATCTTCAACCTGAAATGTTAACTTTTCCCACAGATGAATCTTGACCTGCTGAGAGTTTGCAGCATTTTCTATTTTTATTCTATATTCACAACATCTACAGTTTTGATTTTTTTTCACTTGCAAATCTTTTGTTCTATTTTCAGGAGTTTGATGATTACAGAGATGCAGAGGATGCAGTTTATGAGCTAGATGGAAAAGAGCTGTGCAATGAAAGGTACACATTTCAGTCTCATTATCTTGTCTCCATAAAGGTAATGCAATGTTTCAAGCTATGTTAATGAGCATTTCATTTGTGCAGAGTGACAGTTGAGCATGCCAGAGCACGAAATAGAGGGAGAGGAGGAGGAGGAGGTGGAGGAGGAGGAGGAGGAGGACGATATCCAGGTCGCTTTAGCCAAAGCTATCAAAGAAATTCGGGAAGGTACGTCTATTCACCTGTTTTCTAAAACTCGACATGTAACGACTGTGCAAACTCATCTTATTAAATTTTTTAGCAGCTAGGTTTGTAGTGAAATTGTCAAATGTCTAGGTTTGTTTAATATAACATTCTTTTTTTAAAATCCAGCCTTGTACTGTCCCCATTCAGAAGTAGTAAATGGCAAAACCTTTCTTGCCTGTTTTTTTAATATTAAATTCACATTAATTTTTGCTAGTTAGTTAAGTAGTGATGTTACTACTTAAGTAGAGATGTTGCTTGCCATAAATCAGCAACATACTGTGATGCTGAGCAGTTGGCTCTGGAAGATCTTGGATTTTATCCATTAACTTTTTGTTTGCTATTGATTTAAAAATCTTCTGGAATAGGAAAATGCATTTGTTTTGGATGAAATGATAGATAGAAACTGAACATTCTGATAGTTGAAGGCCTAAAAATAGCCGGTCGACTGGTTGTTTCAATTTCCAGACTCTCACTTGGGTATGGTTATATATTGTATATATTGTCACCGTATGTTCTTTTAAAGCCAGTGATCTCATGTCTTTTATGTGGAGGCAATAGAAAGTTGGTCAATATTCTTCAAGTGAACCTCCAGATGTCTAAAGTCTACATTCATCTCGAAAGATAAGAATGATTTTTTTAGTTTTGTCAGAAACATTTTAAAAACTCAAAAGTTTTCAAGAATGTGGGCAATGTTTAATTTTTAGAAAGTGGGAATTGTAGCGAAGCAGGAAGTTTTTGTTTTTCTCTTTGGTGTGTTCTTCCTGACCTACCTTCAGAACAAAATACCTGTTTAATATCTAAAGTACAGAGCATAATATATTATCCATTTTAGAAATGGACCGCCAGTTCGTACAGAAAACAGAGTTATCGTTGAGAATCTATCCTCCACAGTGAGCTGGCAGGTATGTTGAATATAATTATATATGACATTAGTATAATTTGTTAAACCAGTTGAAAATAAAATAGGATGAAACTAGCATTATTTAATTGTTAGTAGAGCTTTCAAGGTTAATTTAAGTCATTTTACAGTATAGGACACAATGTAATATTTGGCAGATTTGTGACACTGCAAGTGTTACTTTCAAACCGCGTTCTAAGTTAATTTAAAGAGACATTCAAAAAAGTTTAGTGCGTATAATTATAGAGAATCATAGTAACATGATGTAGGAGAACAATGGAGTATTGCTCAACACTTTGGCATTAAATATGTCAGTTCCTTCCAAAAAAATACATCGTCTTTTAGTTGAAACATTGTGTGTGTAATTATGACGGTACAATAACTTGACCCACACCTAAACTGGATTAACACTTTCTGAATTTATAAAGGTGGTAGTTTTCAACAAAGATATGAACATTCCTGATAAGTCCATATTTAATATGCAGCCTTATCATGTGTAATTGACTCTTATTAAAATGCCTGTCATCAATAGTTGATTGATTAAAAAATGTCACCTCAAATATCTCCATGAACTGAAAACCCCCCAGTAAATGGTGTTACACTTAATGTCAATGTCTAGGCCTGAGTCAGAGCATTACTTTATTTTTGCAATGAGGTCAATGATTAAAAAAATCAAAGCAAAAATGCTGATTTTCAACTTGTTAGAGACTTTAAAATGTAGGGATTTTTTTCTGTTCCATTTTTTCCAACTTCAACAATTATATTAAAAAAATATCTTGAGGGATCCTTGGGCTGTTTTAAAGAATTTATTGTGGTTCTGGGGAGAATAAATAGATAGCTGATCTGCTTTAATTTGGATGATCTTAACCCACGTATGATGCTAGGCTGGAGAATGGAGAGACAAAAGCCCTGACTCCAGGTTAATAACACTTGAAAAGCTGAAAAGTTAAGAGAGTTTGCATAATGATATCTCTCGATCGCACAGCACGATTCCTTGCTGACGTTTGTGTAAATTTTCACAACAAATGATTAATTGGAGATTTTACTTGGGAACAACCAATCTAAAAATCTTTACTCTGTGTTAGGATCAGCACCTTTTGACAGTGAAATTAGGGTTAAGTACTTGAGTTTGTTATCATGGACGGAAAAAACAGACTTTATTTTTAGCATGTAATTTACTTGCACAATAATCAATTTGATCATATTGTGCACTTTTCAATACTACCACTGTGGCTTCATTGCAAAAATGAAATAAGGTACTCCATGTAGAATAGATGTGAACTATGTTAAAGAATGATTGACCTGTAGTTGCTATACAAAATTAAATACTGCTCCTTTAACTTGATTAGCTTAAGTTAAAGTATAAATAACTTTTGATTGCCTACTAACCTTGAAACTAAAATGTGTTCACTGAAATTTTGTGTTTTTTGAAATTTAACCAAGTGTTAAAACCTTTATTTACCAGCCTCTCGTGTCGTTGGCCTTGTGACGTGGAGTGCCGTTGGTTTTCCTAATCGCTGTGCCTTGGTCTCTTGGGCCTAGTTGAAATGCCAATCTGCTCCTACCTTTGTCAGTTGCTGATCTAAATCTGTGTTGTGGTGGCCTGACCAACACTGGTGGGCACTGGGTTTAGTGCCATTACCTTGCTGCATCCCTGAAAATGATAACAAGGTGTCCTAAAGTCGAGAGTTCTGAGAGCCTGCTGTAAAATGCGAGGTCCTTGATTGGGAGAAATTCGCTGGTAGGGTTTTTTTTGGAAGCTCGATTGGAGTGAGGCAAGACGTCCGTGGTCACAGCGCAAGAGTAGCAATCCTTGTTCCTATGGCAATGCCAGAATCGGCCTTTAAGGGAGGGTGATGACCGGGAAGGCTCCCATCGATCGGGTAGTGTCAGTCAAGCGGGTGGTGAAGAGAACCATCTGGTCTTCGTTCGTGGTGGTGCCTCTGCGAATACTTGTTACATTTGGCTGGGTGAATAGCCTAGGGAATTGTACAGGAAGGTAATACAAATTTTGAAATTGGATGTTTTTTTTGTTTTTCCAGTGATATACATTGGAAATATAGAAATGTATACGAATGTGCTTTGATATATTTAACCGATTAACTTGCACAGGATCTGAAAGATTTCATGAGACAGGCTGGGGAAGTTACCTTTGCAGATGCGCACAGGCACAAAATGAACGAAGGGTGAGTTGAAAGACACTTTGTGCTTTTGTAAATGGGAGGGAAAATATAGGGTTATGAAATCTACTTGTGCTATTATAAAACTGCCAATACAAGAAACTGGTTTGTAATCATCTGATATAGTTACTAAGAAAGTTTAATGCACTTTTTTAAATTACTTTACATTTCACTAAATGGTCATACATCAGATAGTTGTAGAAAGTTTTGAAATAAATGCCAGGATTGTCATATTTTTCAAACATATTTGTAAGGAAATCTTAAAATGTGTGCAGTTCACTAACTACTACCCTGTTTCATCTTGAACATTCTGGATGGTTTGGGATTTTTCTTGCAGAAATAAATTACACAGGAGAAACTTAATATTGAGGAATTTAGCCCGATAACACTAGAATCCATTATTAAAAAAGAGCTAGCAAGGCACATGGAAAATAATAGGATTGGGCAAAGTCAAGTTGCGTTTAGTTTTGAGGTACAGCATGGAAACAGGCCACTGAGTCCACGCCGACCAACGGTCACCTGTACACTAGATCTATCCACACAGTCGGGACAATTTACAGAAGCCAATTAATGTACAATCCCACACATCTTTGGAAACCGGATACCTAGAGAAAACCCACTTGGTCACGGGGAGAACATAAATTTCATACAGACAGCACCCTTAGTCAGGATTGAACCCGAGTCTCTGGCACTGTAAGGCAGTAGCTCTACTTATGCGCCACTGTGCCGCCCCACAGAAGGTACCAAAAGGGACATCATGTTTGATAAATCCATTGGACATTTTGAGAGTTTAACTAGCATCAGAGTGAACTAGTTGATGTGTATTCAGATGTTAAAAGGCTACACAATATATTATTGAACAGAGTGTGTAGTGTTAAGAATTATTGTGTGGATTGAGGATGGCTAACAGACAAAGGGCAGTTGGAATAAAATGGTCCTTATTGTGTCGGAAGGTTGTGATCAGTCAGGTCGTGCTGGGGCCTCAATTGTTCACAATCAATATCAGTGATTGGGATGATGGAACTAAATGTAATAATTAACTTCATTAATATAAAACTAGGTGGTATGTGAGCTGTGAGAGGATACAGAGAAGCTTTATGGGATATAGACAGAGTAAATGAAAGGAAATGGCAGATGAAATATATTGTAGGAAAATGAAGGCATCAACTTTGGTAGAAAAAGTAAAAGCAGAGTGTAATAAATGCTGCAAGATTAAAAGGTGAGGTTCAGATGGATTTGAGTGTGCTTGTATGCAAATCACAAAGTTAATATGCCGGTTTAGCAAGTAGGAAGACATGTTGGCCTTTAATACCAGAGGATTTCAGTGCAAAAGTGGCAATTATAAGTCTTTGAGATTGTATACACACGTAAGGAAAAATATTTTTGCAGCAGAGGGAGTATAGTGAAGATTCACCAGATTGATTTCTGAATATTGGGCCAATCTTCTCTTCAGTTTGGATGAATAAGAACTGATCTCATTGAACATACAACATTTTAAAGTAGTTGATAAGATAAATGTAGAGCTGAAAATCAAATAAAGCTTCAGATGCTGAAAATCATTAATCCAGCAGAGAAATAGGGGCTTCAGCGCACCGTATCCATGTTAATCATCCAGTGCTATCTTTAATTTCACATGCCAACTCCTTAACCATGGTGATTCTGAAGAGCCTGAAGACTGCAACGACCAGGTTCAGGAATAGGACATAACACTGAACTTTATTAGCCAATACTGTTATTTGCACTTTATCAGTATATTGATTCATGTGTGTATATGTTTATAGAATGCCTGTAGTCAATGCCTACTATGTTCTGTTGTGCTGAAGCAAAGCAAGAATTTCATTGTCCTATCAGGGACACATAACAATAAACTCACTTGAACTTGATTCACCTGCTCATCTAGATGCAGGAGTTACCGACTCCATGATCCCTCAAGGCTGGGCGTTCAGGATTTCTGCCACTCAAAGCATTCTTTAGATTCTGTCTAAACCACTTATCCCATATCTTACGATGTTATCCACCTTTGAGCAAAAAGCTCTTATTATCTATTATATATCCTTTGTAATTTTGTCTTCCTCAATTCGATTCCTTCTTGGCATCCTCTGCTCCCAAGAAAAACAAAACAAGACTTTCACAACTGAAATACTAGATCCCAACTAAAATTCTGTGCAACCATTTCCCCCTTGTATTGTAGCAATCTGAACTGCACACAGTATACTAATCAGTGTTTTATGAAGTTGTCCCCATAACCTCCCAACTTTTGTATTGTGTCCAACTAACAAAGGCTAGTATTCAAATGTACCTTCACCCATTTATCTACCTGTGCTGCCACCTTCAGGTGTCTTTGGACATGTACACGATATAATGTTTGTTCCTCAATACTTCCTAGGACTTTGCCATTTATTCTGAATGCCCTAGCTTTATTAGTCCTTCCAAAATATAAATCATTCCAAAATAAATACTTATCCAAATTAAATTTCATCTGTCATTGCACTTCCCATCTTGCAATTCTATATTGCAGTCTAAGACCCTCCTTACAATCAGCACCAATGCCTGAAAATCTAAAAACAAATAAAATGTTGGGATACTTGACTGATCAGTCAGCATCCCGTGGAAAGGAAAGCAGTTAATATTTCAGATCAATGACCCTTCAGGACCAGAAGCAAGCAAAAATGTTTACCGTGCAGTGTGGGCAAAGGGTGGAGAAAGTTTTTTTTTTAAAGGATACTATTGGGAGGAGATTGAAATTGTCCAGACTTCATTCATTTACAGCTGTCTAGTTAATGGGTGAATGAGAACAAATAGCGAATAAGAAAAACAAAAGGACATGCTGGAATTGTGAGAAGCATGACAGCAGTGTCTGAAAATCTGAAGCATATAATCCAGTAAATCAGTAAAACAAGTTACTTTTACAAGTGGGTGACTTCTCATCAGAGCTAGCCAGATTTAACATGCAGGAGAGGCTAGTTATCTGCATTCAGTATTGTCCCAAAGGATGCAACATAGCTGTTCCTCAGTTTGCATTGGGTGTGATTGGAACAGAATTGGACAGAATAAAACAGCATAAAACGGAGGCAGGGGTGGGGTGGAGAATTAAAGTGAAGGGTGAATGGAAGTTTGTATTCTTACTTGCAGACTCATGGTGGTCACTCATCTACTCATAGATGAGTGACCACTTTGCAAACAGTCTGCATTTAGTTTCTCATTAACGAGGAAGCTATATTGTGACCATCAAATGCAAAACACTATTATGAAACAAGTGAAATGCTGTGCCACTTGAAATTAATGTTTTGATTCCAGAATGCTAGCAATAGCCAAAATTAAGAAGCAGGTGCTGCATCTGCTGCAGTTGCAAGAAGTAATGAACCAGGGAGTCGATTACGCAGTCTCTTGATAATGCGGGAAAGGGAGTGGGAATCTTGTTGAATGTGGCAGAAGTAGAGTGGATGATCTGTTGAATGTAGAAACTGCTAGATTATAAAATGAGGACAAGGACACCCTGTAACTTGCTGGCAGAAGAGACGGGTCAGTGCAGGGAATGCAGTGAGGTCCCTGTTGATTATGGTCATGGGGAAGCTATAATTAAGAACAAAATTGTCTGAGCCACTGGTGTGGAACATCCAGTCATCAGAACAGATGATGGCAGGAACTGAGGAAGTGGGTAGTGATTTATGATTGTCTTTGTATTGAGATACGGTGAAAAACGTAGTTTTGCGCGCTCATGCAAATTATCCCGTACATCAGGTAGTGCAAAAGAGAAAATAAACAGTTCAGGATATAGTGTTGCAGTTACAGAGAAAGTGCAGATTAAAAAAATGTGCAAGAGCCATAACAAGGTAGATTGAAAGATCAGAACGACATCCCCAGCATATGAGAGTTCTGGTCAAGGGTGATAACGGCTGGGAAGAGGCTGTTCTTGAGTCTGGTGATTTGTGCTTTCAAACTTTTATATCAACTTAACAATAGAGGGAAGAAGAGAATATAACCAGAGTATGAATGGTCCTTGTTTATATTGGTTGCTCTCCAGAGGCAAAGTCAAGTATGGATGGGGTGGGGATGCATGGGTAGTAGATAAAGCTGCTTTGTGTGATGCACTGAATTGCGTTCACAACTCTGCAATTTCTTGCGATCTTGGACAGTGTAGTTGCCATACCAAGCTGTGGTGCTAGGTAGGATGCTTCTGTAGATATAAAGATTCTTTTAGACTTAAGATAAACAGCGCGGAAACACCCTCTTCAGTCCACAGAGTCCGTGCCTACCAGTGATCTCCGTACACTAACTTACACACTAGGGCCAATTTTATACAATTTACTTAAGCCAATTAACCTACAGACATGCACATCTTTGGAGTGTGGGAGGAAACAGGACCACACAGAAAACCCACATTGTCACCGGGAGAACGTACAAACTCTGTATAAACAGCACCCCTAGTCAGGATCACACCTAAGTCTCTGGCACTGTAATGGGCCTGTCCCACAAGCTATTTTTAGGTGACTGTCATAGTCGTAGCAGGTCGCCAAAAAACTGGTGACTGGACCCCCCTTCTACATAAAATTTGAAATAGAATCATACATCAACAAAATAAAACCAGTCAGCAGTGGCGACAACCTACGTCATCCTGGCGACAACCTGCGACAGCACCTACGTCAGGAGAACTCAAGCTACGCTCATTGGCGTCAAGCCAACTGTCGCCGAAAAGTTTTGAACATTTCAAAATCCAGCGGAGACCAGAAAAATGCTACGATTCTTTGGGCGACTGAGGAGACTACTCACGATCATACAGGCGACCATGTGACAACAGCGTAGTCGCCTAAAAAATCGGCTAAATGGTACAGGGGCATACGGCGTCAACTCTACTGTTATGCCACTGTGCCACCCTAGACATGCTAAATTTTCTTAGCCTCGAGGATAAATAGGCATTGGTGTGCTTTCTAGATTGTAATGTTGGTGGACCAGGACGAATAATTTGTGATATTGTCACCTAGAAACTTGCAGCTCTCGACTATTTCCACTTTAGCATCATTAATACAGACTGAGGCAATTCCTTCCTGAAACTGAAGATCGGCTCCTTAGTTTTGCTGACATTGAGAGCAAGTTTGTTGCCTTGACCCCATGCCCTTTCTCCCTCCTGTTCTGTCTTGCCAGTGTTAGAGATCCAGCACACCACAACAATGTTATCTACAAATCTGTAAATGGAGTTGGAGCAGAAGGGGAAGGGTATATTAAATGAGGCTAATTCAATATTTCTTTGGACATTTAATTGATATTGACTGCAAGCCCATGCCCCTAAAATGGTGATGGAAAAGTCAAAATGGGGAAGGGATCTGATATTGGTGTTTAAGGGCTATTTTGTCAATTCTGCCAACCAATTGGGATGGAGGTGAGACAAAATGTCTTCATGCAGGGGGTAGTGAATCATTGGAATTTTCTGCCCAAGTGTCTGCTGAGTTTATTCAAGATGGATTCCAAGTTTAAAGGAATTGAGCTGTATGGGGTTAATGCAGGAGAGTGGTGCTATGTTAAATAATTAACCATGATCTTATTGCTTGGTGGAGCAGATGAGGGGCTTGAACAGTCTACTCCTGTTTCAATTTTTGAAGCCCAGTCTGTGAATACAAACTTACGTCTCTTTTTCTATTTTTTTAGAATAGTTGAGTTTGCCTCCTACAGTGATGTGAAAAATGCTCTTGAGAAGCTCTCTGGTACAGAGCTCAATGGAAGGAAGATCAGAGTGGTTGAGGAAAGTAAACCACGCAGGTAATTGCTCAAAAAGGTGTATTGCAAGTTCCGTTGGATGCATTGAAAGGCCTTAATCCACTTAAGTAGATCAGTCTCAGTCCAGATGCAATGCATCCTAGGAAATTGCAGGATGAACTCAATAGTCTGAAGAAAGTTACCGGCCTGAACCCTCACCTATCCTCTTCTTCCAGATATGCTGCCTGACCCGCTGAGTTACTCCAGCACTTTGTGTCTCTTTTGTATAAACTAGCATCTTTGTTTCTACTAATCCTGATTACCGTTTCTAGAACTTTTACAATCCAAGATTAAACTAGCTCCTTGATAGCTACAATTCTTCTAGTTAATGTCTTAAATATACCCAGTAACAAAGTGTCTGAAGCCTTCGCGAATTTCCAAAATTTGTTGCTCTAGGTGAAGAAATTTAATTTAATTTGTAATTTTCGGACCCTTATTTAAAACTGAGACCGTTGGTTCTAGATACTATCCCTGCAATTCCCCCATCGACCCTATGATAATATATTTTATTGAGCTGACCTGATATCCTTTGAAACAAGAATATAGACTGTCTACTTAATCTGTCATAGGATGCCAGGAATTAATGTGGTGATTATTTGTTGCACTCTTCTCCTTCACAAGTATATCTTTCCTTAGATAAAGACAAGGTTCTGTTTAATAACTAACACAGTGCAGGCTACAGGCTAGATGGTTAAATGTATACATTTGGTTTGAGTTACTACCATATTTGTTGGATATTAACGGGATTAAATTAACCTAAACTTGTTACAAGTCTGCTTCTAGACTGAGTTTGAGATAAGTAGTATTTTGTTCTGTCGATTCAAATGTACATTTTTTTTTCAGGTCTCGCAGTAGGTCTCGTTCCCGTAGCCGAAGCTCTTCCAGGTCTCGCTCCAGGGACCGTAAGTCCTACAGCCGTTCCAGGAGTAGGAGTCGCAGTAAATCCCGATCTGATAGTAGATCACCTGCTCCTGCTAAGGAGCAGAAAGGCCATTCCTCAATGACCTCTGGAGACCGTGCAAGATCACGTACACGATCACCTTCTGGTGAGAGTACAGACTAATAAGCCTGTTGATGTGGACTTGAGTGAGTGAAGGTTGATGTAAAGAATTGAATTTGTGTGAAAAATGCAAATTTTAAATTTGTTAAAACTGTAGTTGCATTTATTGAACTGCATTCATTTAACTTGTCACTTACAGATTTAAATTACTCATTTACTTTATTGGATTTGGTTTATTTGCAATGAATCCAATGTTTTTTTACTTTTGGTATTAAATGTAATGATGTAAATTACATTTCTCTAATGTACTCCTTTTAAATAAAGAATGTACATAGTTACTTTGAGTTTGATAATTTTAATGTTTTTGAACTTTTGCTAGAATTTGTCACACTGGCACTTTTTTTACAAAAATACAATAATAGATCCCAAAGTATGGGTGACCTAAAACATAATGGCCAATACTGGAAGTTTGACAGTTTCCCTAGTGCAAGAAGGGGTTCACAGTTCACACATTGCACCTGTTGATCAATTAACTGTATATTGTAAAAAAAGTGCAACGAAATATAAAGTTGCTGAAGCGCGAGTGGCCTACGTTCAAAACCTATCCACTGCTCCTACCGACTACATTCAGTTGCTATGATTAAGACTTTAAAATTTTCAGTAGTGCATTGAATTTTAATTCCATATACTAAACTTGTTAATGTTCATCTTTCTAACTTGCTGCATCTGCAATATTTTGCTGTTGCACTACCAAGGTTTACAGGATTGCAGAAACAATTACTGCATTTGGCTCGTTTAATGCAGCAGGATTTAATCATTTGTCTATGTGGCTTGTATACACCAACTGTTACGCAGGTTATCTGCAGGCGGCACTTGGCGGGTCAGGCAGCATCCGTGGAGGGAAATGGATAGTCAATATTTTGGGTCAAGGGTCTGCATCTGGACGGCCGAATGAAGGGTCCAAAAGCCAGACATCAGCTGCCTATTTTCCTCCGCCGATGCTTCCTAAGCTCCCCAGCAGATTCTTTGTTGCTCCAGAGTCCAGCATTTACTATTCTAAAGTAGCTGATGCTTATAGTAGCAGCACTCATCACCTTGTAAAACATTGTTGTTTTTATTATTAATTCATGGATCGAGTGAATGCTCTCCTGTTTATAGATTTTGCATTAAAACATGTCCCCATCTTAAATATGTGTACTACAGGCTTAGTGGAATGAATAACAAATGAATTTGGCACTACACAAATGCCAGGCAAGGACATTCACTCACAATCTAAATGTAGAATGTTTAGGCATTCAACAGCAGTACTGCTACTGAATTCCCTGTCACCTGTCTCTTGGAAATCACTGTGGACCATATATACAAGAGCAGATCATAGGCTGGGTACTTCAGAGCAACTAAAACCAGAAAATAAAAGCTATTCCACCATCTGGAGTGCGATTGATATTCTTCACTTAGAGATTGATACAGTGTGGAAACGAGCCCTGTGGCCCAACTTGCCCACACTGGCCAACATGTCCCAGCTACACTAGTCCCACCTGCCCTCGTTTGGTCCATATCTCTTCAAACCTGTTCTATCCATGTACCTGTCTTAACTGTTTCTTAAATGTTGGGATAGTCCCTGTCTCAACCTCTGGCAGCTTGTTCCATACACCCACCACTCTTTGTGTGAAAAAGTTACCCCTCATATTCCTATTAAATCTTTTCCCCTTCATCTTAAACCTATGTCCTCTGGTCCACGATTCCCCTACTCTGGGCAAGAGACTCTGTGCATCTACCCGATGTATTCCCCTCGTGATTTTATATACCTCAATAAGATTACCCCTCATCCTCCAGTGCACCAAGGATTAGAGTCCCAGCCTACTCAACCTCTCCCTATAGCTCAGATTGGCAACATCCTTACAAATCTTCTCTGTACTCTTCCCAGCTTGACAACATCTTTCCTATAACATGGAGTCCAGAACTGAACATAATACTCTAAATGTGACTTCACCAACATCTTATACAACTGCAACATGACCTCCCAACTTCTATACTCACTACTCTGACTGATGAAGGTCAATTTGCCAAATGCCTTTTTGACCACTCTATCTACCGGCGACCACCTTCAAGGAACCATGCACCCACATTCCTCGATCCCTCTGCACTACAACACTCTCCGGAGCCCATGTTAGACTTCCCAAATTGCAACACCTCACATCTTCTTTGAGTATGTTGCTTCAATACCACTGAAAGATGTCATTCAAGACAAAGCACACAACTTGATTGGGATGGTGTTCCATCATTTTAAAAGTTTGCTCTCCCAACCACTGGTGTAGCAATGTTTCCTGTCTACAAACTACTTACTGGTGGAACTACAAAGTCAAGGGGAGAATTGAACCAGGAACTAACATTGTCCAGGGAATACTGGGGAGATGGGTGAATGGGACTTTGTGGTTGCAATTAATAATATAATACTGCCCTTCCCCAACCTTCAGAATATTTCCAGCATTTTCTGTATTTGCTTTTTAACAGTTGTTTGTTTAAAGGAACACATGAACTTGCACAAGATCTGATTAAACTATTCAATTTAGAAATGCTGCAGAGAAGTGTTGGTGCACTGTTGCACACCTATAAGCAGTGAAATAACCAGTGTCAAAATAAAAACTGCAGCATTAGTGTTATCCATTGATGTCAACAATACAGACAGCCAAAGAGGAAGCCTACAGGAGCGGGGATGCAGACCTCTATAGGCAGGCAAAGTACAAGCTGAGAAGAGGAATCAGAGCTGCCAAGGAAAGGTACTCTGAGAAGATGAGGAGCAAGTTCTCAGCTAGAGTTTGGAAGGGCTTGTAAGGGGCCTTAGTTTGGAAGGGCTTGTAAGAAATCACCAGCTACGAGGAAAGCCCCCTGCTCTTTGGACAATTGTCAGCTGACCAACGACTTGAATGAGTTCTGTAGGTTTGACAAGCAGAAACATAACCCTGGTACCTTCTCCCCAACCAACACAGCCAGACCCCAGTCTGTAAAGACTGGACCCTTCTACACCCACTCATCCCCAATCACCACTTCACACCTACTTAAAGCAAGACGCCAGTCTGAAAAGACTGGACCCTTTCCCACCCCAACCAACACTTCACACCCACTCACAGCCTGACCTCAGTCTGCAAGACTGGACCCTTCTACACCCACTCTCCCCAATCACCACCACACCTACTTAAAGCAAGACTCCAGTCTGAAAAGACTGGACCCTTTCCCACCCACCCCTCTCCAATCACCGCTTAACTCCCAATTACAGCCTGACTGCGTCCTTGACTGGAAAAGACTGCATCCTTGTCCACTACGCACCCCCTCCGTGCTGCGCAACATCACCTTTCCATCATCAACAATAAAAATAGAGGTGGAGAGGCTGTTCAGAAGACAGAAAAGCCAATGTTTTTTCCCCTCTACTCTCAAGCTCTGCCGAACAACCTGTACTGTCCCTGCCTGCTTCAAAGTCTCCACTATTGTCCCTGTACCCAAAAAGGCAAGGATTACCTTAATGACTACAGACCTGTTGCACTGACCTATGTAGTCATGAAGACCCTTGAAAGGCTTGTGCTGGCCAAGCTGAAAAATATCACAAACTTCCTGCTGGATCCTCTGCTGTTTGCATACCGGGCCAATAGATCTGTGGATGACGCAGTCAACATGGGCCTGCACTTCATCCTCCAGCACCTAGATTGCCAGGGGACCTATGCGAGGATTTTGTTTGTTGATTTTAGCTCTGCATTCAACACCATTGTGCCAGAGCTACTACACTCCAAACTTTCCAAGTTGACTGTGCCTGAACACCTCTGTCGGTGGATCACCAGCTTCCTGACAGACAGGAAGCAGCATGTGAGGCTGGGAATGCACATCTCGGTCCCACATACCCTCAGCATAGGAGCATCGCAAGGCTGCATAATCTCCCCTCTACTCTCTACACCAATGACTGCACCTCCACTGACTCCTCTGTCAAGCTTCTCAAGTTTGCGGATGACACAACCCTGATTGGACTGATCCAGGATGGGGAGGAATCTGCCACAGACTGGAAGTGACACAGCTGGCGTCCTGGTGCCATCGCAACAACCTGGAGCTCAATGCTCTTAATACAGTGGAATTGATTGTAGACTTTAGGAGAGCTCTCCCTCACCCCACTCACCATCAACAACACCACAGTCGCATCTGTGGAGTCTTAAGTTCCTGGGAACCATCTCCAAGGAACTTAAATGGGGGGCTACCATCGACTCCACAGTCAAAAAGGCACAACAGAGGATGTACTTCCTGCGGCAGCTGAGGAAGCACAATCTGCCACGGGCAATGATGGTCCAATTCTACGCGGCCATCGTAGAATCTGTCCTCACCTTCCCCATTATGGTTTGGTTTGGCTCAGCCACCAAGCACGACATCCAGAGGCTGGAGCGAATCGTCCGATCAGCTGAGAAGGTTATTGGCTGCAGCCTTCCTTCCATTGCCAGGAAGCGAGCGGGTAAGATCATCTCTGACCCCTCTCACCCTGGCCACAAACTCTTCGAATCACTTCCCTCTGGAAGGCGACTCTGGACTATTAAAGCTGCCACAGCCAGACATAAAAACAGCTTTTTTACACGAGTAGTAGCTCTATTCAATAACCAAAAATCTGTGGCCTCCTTTTGCTCTGGTATTTTATTTAATTCACATGTTTAATCGATAACGTTTTATTATTAATGTTTAATGTTTTATGTGTCATTCCTAACTGCCAATGTATGTCATGTTGTCACTTGTGGGCGGAGCACCAGGGGCAAATTCCTTGTATGTGAATACTTAGCCAATAAACTTATTCATTCATTCAGTTGGTTCCAATACTTGCAGGAGCATTGCATGCTAAGCAAATCTGTATTAGTTCTTGTATCCCTTAGTTATCACCCCTTCTCCAGCCAACAATGGGCCATTATGGGCTCCACCCTTCCTTGAACATCTGTTGCTGGTCCTGCATTGTTCTGGCCTATTCTTACCTCCAGTTACCACCTATTTACTTGCAGTCGGAAGTAAAGTCCTGACCTGAAATGTCACCCATCCTTTTTCACAAGAAATGCTACCTGACCCGCTGAGTTCCCACAGATGGTAAGAGACACCCCAACTTTGACAATGTCAAAGCTGCCATGGCTATTCAATGGTTTTGAAAATAAGAGATTTAAAAACCATTAAAATGAAACGAGTTAAAATTATGATGTTTTTAAAAAGTGACTCCAGCACTTTATCCTCAGTTAATCACAATCTGAGTCCATATGAAAAATTTCCATCATATTTTAATGTTGAATTATCCTGTTATTTATATGCTGATTATGGAAAATAGTTACTCAGGAGATCATGGAACATTTTATGAAATTAACTATTAGATGACTGTCGATTTTTAATAAAGTGCATTATAATATTGCACCTGAGCCTCCACAACTTCTTGAATCCAAGGATTCACTACCCTCAGGGTGAATAAATTGCCCCCACCCCCAAAACTGAAAGGTAGACCACTTATTCTGAGATCATGACTGCTAGGTCCTCGGCACTAGCCAGGGCAAATAAATGCCTGCATCCACCCTATCAAACACGATAATAATATTTGTGCATTTCAAGGAAATCATCTCTCATTCTTCTAAATTATTGGAAAATGCTATTGGCCACATCAATCTCTCCTCCCCTCCCATTTGCAGGAATCAACCTGCATTAGAAACATAGAAAAATAGGTGCAGGAGTAGGCCATTCGGCCCTTCGAGCCTGCACCGCCATTCAAGATGATCATGGCTGATCATCCAACTCAGTATCCTGTACCTGGTTTCTCTCCATACCCCCTGACCCCTTTAGCCACAAGGGCCACATTGACATGTAAAGGAGAAAATAAAGGTGTAAAAATCTGACAATATAAATACGCACGCACACCACACAGGTATGAATTATTTTGATTTAGTTCATTATCTTTAAAATCTGGGCCACGAGCCACATTGAAAATATCTTATATTTTATGTGCTGGGTTATACAGTATATATATATAAACACATTTTGTGAAATAGTTTTAGTGAATTCTCTCAATGCTTATATGGAAATTTCCATGTTATTGATTTTTACGGTTTCTGTGGAGTCACAAGGGTTTTCAAATTCAGGGTGGGGAAGATGATCTGTTGTCTTCTCTGCAGTTAGGTAAATCCTATTGGTACCTAGAAAAATACACAAGAAATCAGTGTGCAACTGTGGCAGGTTTATTCTTTTGTGGTCACAAGTAGGTATTAGCATTAACCTAACAATGTAAAGACGTTTCTAATATGGTGCTGAAAGCTATCTTGCAAAGTCTGACACCTGTTGATGAATTTAGCTAAATTATGAGGAAAGGTAAACTGCTGGTGGAACTCAGCAGGTCAGGCAACGTCTGAGGAGGGAAATGGACAGTTGACATTTCAGGTCATGATCCTTCCTAACTCTAAAGAAGTGTAATGACTTGAAATGCCGTTTGTCCATTTCCCTCTACAGATGCTGCCTGACCTGCTGAGTTCCTCCAGCAGTTTGTTTTTTGCTCAAGATTTCAGCATTTGCAGTCTGTGCCTCCAGATATTTTGAATTGATGGTATCAAGGTAGTTTATTTAGGTTTAGCTTTCTGACCTTGCTATTGGATTCTATCAGAGGTTTCCTTGTCTGGTTGACCAATAGCTTCCATCACTTCATCCAAGGCATCCTCTGCAATCTGTGCTATCAGGGATATATATCTTATCACTACCTATAGACTATGTTAACTGATTCAACAGCAAGTGTGCCAGTGAACACAGGTATTATTCCTCATTGAAGTGTGGAAAGAGCATCATCTTGACTTGGTGTTACCTTGCAAGCAGAGTAGAGAAGGGGAATTACTTTATGAAAGCCGTTCATTGAATCAGTGATGGACGACTGGTTTTACTCACCATTTTGCTTATACATTTTTATCCTTTCATAGCTTCGATAGATCACAACAAGAATTAGTGCTTCTGAAACTTGAAACACCAAGAAGATTAATGGAAATAAGTAAAGAGCACCAATCTCCTCTCTGCAGAATGCAACTTTCAGGATGGTGGAACACAGCTGAACATTTTGGCATCCAGTTTCCATGGAAACAGTACGTTTACACCTGCAATAGGAGGGGAAACATGTTGAAAGCGGGTTTCAAGATGGCGATCTTTTTAATGGTTCTCGCAGTGGCTTGAACATAACGATGTGAAGTAAGTATACAGATGGGGCAAGTGGAGCAATAAAGGTTCAGCAAATATGCTGCAGATAAAATGGCGCGGATGTGAGGGCATTCAGCTTCCAAACAGGGAGAATTCAAAAAAGTAGCAAAATACAAATGAATGTCAGTGATGCCCTCATCAAAGAACTTAACATTTCCATTGAAATTACAGGGGAGGATATTTTTTAGAAAACCATTTACATCATGCCAGCACTTAATGTCGATTTGTAATTGTAACAACAATTATGAGTCAGCTACATTGGTACATTTGCTATAATTTGCAACCATTTTCAGTCAGAAGTGCCAAGTAGACGATTCATCTTGGCTTTCTCCCAAAATCCCCACCATCACAGAAATTAATCTTTAGCCAATTTGATTTACTGCACGAGATAGCAAGACGCAACTATGAGTACTGGCTACAAAGCCAGATACAGTGCCCTCCATAATTTTTAGTTTAGTTTAGAGATACAGCGCGGAAACAGGCCCTTTCGGCCCACCGGGTCCGCGCCGACCAGCAATCCCCACACATTAACAATATCCTATATCCACGAGGGACAATTTTTAAAAACATTTTACCAAGCCAATTAACGTACAAGCCTGTACGTCTTTGGAGTGTGGAAGGAAACCGAAAATCACGGAGAAAACCCACACAGATCACAGGGAGAACATACAAACTCTGTACAGACAGCACCCATAGTCAGGATCAAACCCGGGTCTCCGGCGCTGCATTGGCTGTAAGGCAGTAACTCTACCGCTGCGCCACCACAAAGACCCATCATTTATTTGCCTCTGTACTCCACAATTTGAGATTTATAATCGAAAAATTCACACGTGGTTAAAGTGCACATTGTCAGATTTTATTAAAGGCCATCTTTATACATTTTGGTTTCACCATGTAGAAATTACAGCTGTGCTTATACATAGTACCCCCATTTCAGGGCACCATAATGTTTGGGACACATGGCTTCACAGGCGTTTGTAATTGCTCAGGTATGTTTAAATGCCTCCTTAATGCAGGTATAAGAGAGCTCTCAGCACCTAGTTTTTCCTCCAGTCTTTCCATCACCTTTGGAAACTTTTATTGCTGTTTATCAACATGAGGACCAATGTTGTGCCAATGAAAGTCAAATAAGCTATTATGAGTGAGAAACGAGAATAAATCTGTTAGAGACATCAGCCAAACCTTAGGCTTACCAAAATCAACTGTTTAACATGATTAGGAAGAAAGAGAGCACTGGTGAGCTTACTGTACTAATCGCAAAGGGACTGGCAGGCCAAGGAAGACCTCCACAGCTGATGACAGAAGAATTCTCTCTATAAAAAAGAAAAATCCCCAAACACCTGTTCGACAGATCAGTAACACTCTTCAAGAGTCAGGTGTGGATTTGTCAATGACCACAGTCCGCAGAAGACTTCATGAACAGAAATACAGAGGCTACACTGCAAGATGCAAACCACTGGTTAGCCACAAAAATAGGACGACCAGGTTATAGTTTGCCTAGAAGTACTTAAAAGACCAACCACAGTACTGGAAATAAAGGTTTTGTGGACAGATGAGACGAAGATTATATCAGAGTGATGGCAAGAGCAAGGTATGGAGGAGAGAAGGAACTGTCCAAGATCCAAAGCATACCTCATCTGTGAAACACGGTGGTGGGGGTGTTTTGGCCTGGGCATGTATGGCTGCTGAAGGTACTGGCTCACTTATCTTCATTGATGATACAACTGCTGATGGCAGTAGCATAATGAATTCTGAAGTGTATAGACACATCCTTTCTTCTCAAATTCAAACAAATTCCTCAAAGCTCATTGGCCGGCGGTTCATTCTACAGCAAGACAATGATCCCAAACATACTGCTAAAGCAACAAAGGAGTTTTTCAAAGCTAAAAAATTGTCAATTCTTGAGTGGCCAAGTCAATCACCCGATCTGAACCCAATTGAGCACGCCTTTTATATGCTGAAGAGAAAACTGAAGGGGACAAGCCCCCAAAACAAGCATAAGCTAAAGATAGCTGCAATACAGACCTGGCAGAGCATCACCAGAGAAGACACCCAGCAACTGGTGATGTCCATGAATTGCACACTTCAAGCAGTCAAAAGGATATGCAACAAAATAGTAAACATGACTACTTTCATTTACATGACATTGCTGTGTCCCAAACATTATGGTGCCCTGAAATGAGGAGACTATGTATAAACACTGCTTTAATTTTTACACGGTGAAACCAAATGTATAAAAATACCCTTTAATAAAATCTGACAATGTGCACTTTAACCACGTGATTTTTTTCTATTACAAATCTCAAATTGTGGAGTACAGAGGCAAATAAATAAATGATGGGTCTTTGTCCCAAACATTATGGAGGGCACTGTAGGATGTGGTCAATTACTCCATTTTGGATTACTTAGCACTGAAAACAATAGCAATTATTAGGCATGGCATCTTCCATTTTCTAAAGGCCATGATTCTCGTGACTTTTTGAATGTTTCTCATATCTATGCATGAAGGGCTTGTGGAGTCAGACAACTAAATCTCTTTTCCCTCAAATTCTCAGCCTTTCACTCTTAAAAATATACATTTTGCTGATATTGCATCCAAACTCAATGGTATGGAGAAATTCCAAGGCTAAGATTCCTAACTTGATACCATCTGTATGCATGGCTATATGACTGGGATTACAGCAATTCCACTCATGATCACACAAACCATCCATCTACCAGTGATTGTGATTTATTTTTGGAAACAATTTAGAAATGATTAGAAGATTAAGTGGCTTCTGTAAATTTCCCCTAATGTACTGTAGGTGGCTTGAGAATTGGTGGGCATGTGAGAGAGGAGGGAAGATTGCAGGAAAATAGGAGGGGAAATAGGAGTGATGGGGTTGTTCAGTGAGCCAACATAGATCCAATGGCCTGAATGGCCTCCTTTGTCAAAATGAATTTTGAGATATCTGTCTCTTCCTTATACAAAGTCTGAACTTTCACCATCATTAGGTTCTCAAAGTTGGTTATTTTAAAACATAAGGAAACAAAGTGCTGGAGTATCTCAGCATCTCTGGAGAACATGGATAGGTGATGTTTTGGGTTGAGACTCTTCATCAGACTCAATATGAACAGGTGACCTTTAGCTCAAGACCCTTTTGCAGACACCTCTGTATGTTGTACACGAACACTGCCAAACAATAGCTTATATATTACAATGGTTATCTCTCTTTTATCTCTTAATGGAATGGAGTACTTCATTGTCACATGTGACAAGGCACAGTGAAATTATTTGCTTGCATACCTATTGTATACAAACAGCATAGCAAAGCCATTAATATGTATAGGAAAGAACTGCAGATGCTGGTTTAAATCGAATGTAGACACAAAATGCTGTAGTAACTCAGCGGGACAGGCAGCATCTCTGGCGAGAAGGAACGGGTGACGTTTCGGGTCGAGACCCTTCTTCAGACTGATCTTCAGGTCGAGACCCTTCTTCAGACTGAAGAAGGGTCTCGACCCGAAACGTCACCCATTTCTTCTCTCCAAAGATGCTGCATGTCCTGCTGAGTTACTCCAGCATTTTGTTTCTGCCTCTAATATGTACTTCCACTATAATTTTTATCTTACTTAAATGCATGTAATATTGTATTTACATTTTGGTTGTTGAATTGTAAAGAATGATGCCATTAGAAACAACCATTTCAATTGTTGTGACTAAACTATTTGTACTGCAATGAGTAACACATGTTACCTTTCAGATAATCTGCATAAGGTCGCAAGAGCATATCCTGAAGTGTATCCAATAATGGGCATCAGTACTGTGGTGATAATTAGGTGAGGAGAGAAAAGTGTCCACAAAATATCCCCAATCGACATTGCTGACAAGATGGCAATTATTATTGCAGCAATGAGAAGAATAAACAGGCCAGTCTGAAAAAGAAAGAAGTGAGATTATTCCAATAAAATTCACTCAATACACCAAAGTCTCAGATATCAATATTGCATCTTTAGTAACTGTTTGCCATAATTAGTCCCTGATTTCAACTCAAATGAGTTCTGCAACTTTTTTGGTCAACTTTGAAAGTTCTACAATGCCTCACCACTACAGGAATGAAAATTAAATTTTAAAAGTGCTATTGTGGATGTGAATGAGATTTGATACTTCAGATTCCTGGGCATGCATACCTCTGTAGATCTGTTTTGGTCCCAGCACATTGATGCAATCATGAAGAAAGCCATCAATGCCTCTACTTCCTTAGAAGATTGAGGAGATTCTGTATGTCAACAAATACTCTTGAACTTCTACAGGTGCACAATTGAGAGCATATTGACTGGTTGCATCACAGTAACTTGATTGCCCAGTATCAAAGAAGATTGCAAAAAGTTGTGAACACACCCAGTCCATCATGGGTACAGACCTCCCCACCATCAAACGGATCTACAAGAGTTGCTGCCTCAAAAAAATAGCCATCATCATCAGAGACCCACACCATCCCAGCTATATTCTCACTTTACTCCTGCCATCGAGAAGAAGGTATAGGACTGAAAACTGTAATTTCCTGGTGCAGCTTCTTCCCCACAACCATCAGGCTATTAAACACTTCAACCTCCAAATAAGCTCTGAACTACATAGACTTGAGGCATTGTTTTTGTCTTTGCATTATCATTGTTTTATATATAACTTTGCACTAAATGTTGTACAGTTTATCGTTTGTCTTTGCACTGTGGACGGGCTTGATTGTATTCATGTATATAGTCTGTCTTTTGACATACAAACAAAAGCTTTTCACTGTAGCTTGGTACACGTGACAATAATAAACTAAACTAAACTGAAAGGTACAAAATATTTAAAAAAATCAAGAAGTTGAAATCAAGATAGTAATTATATATCTAATTTGAAAAGGGCTTGGAGTGGTGTATGAAGGACTGGCAGAATGCAGGAAGGATACAGGGGCCATTGAGAGGCTTCACTGCAGATTCAATGAGATACAGCATGACATGTAGGTATAGCAAAGAAAGAAATGAAAACATGAACTCACTTTCAGAAAGCCACAAAGTACTGCACGATTAATACATGTGGATACGATTTGAAAGATAAGATGAGGCAATTTCCAATAGTTGCAAAGTCAAGATTTTAATGGTGACAGATATAAAACAATTGGCACAGGGAACATTTTTTTCAGAAGAAACTGTGAAAATAGGGTTACTTTCCAGGTATTGAGGACTGAAGGGAGAGCATGCAAAAATTCAAAACAGCATACGAAATGAGGATAAATGGAAATGAGCTGAAGGGACTTGATACTGTAAAAGGTAGATAGAGTGAGTGGATTGATTAGTGGATATTGCGGGTAAACATATTGCGGGTGAGCAGACTGCCCTTGATCTTTGCTGTAGTTTCTGTGAACTGTATACATCTGTCTACATGGCAAGACCAAGAGGGATAAGAGGTGGGGGGGGGGGGGGGGGGGGGCAATGGAATAAGAGTCACTGAGTCACACATTCATAGGCATCAAGAAATCAGGAAAGGGACACCAAAAAGATCAACTGAAAACCAAGGGAAGCTACAGAAAATAAACCAAAGTGATAAATATGGCAATATCCTACCTTGGTTATGGTCCTTGAATACTGCGGATATCTGTGATTGAGAAAAATGCCTATGCTGCAAGGAATGAGCGTTGAGATGAGGGTTATGGAAATCTCTTTGTATGGCACTTTATTAACTAGTGACAGGCCTTTACAGTAGAGATAAAGAAGGAGGGGCATCATGCCAAGCGCCAGTGTAGTAGAACATGTGGTCATCACAATACTGCAAGGAAAACAACATCAGAAAAGCTTAGCAAAGATCAAGCAAACGCAATTTAGTTGTTGGTTCTAAAAGTACATGGTGGGTAAGGTTGATCTATTCACTCATAGTGCAATCTGTGTTACAGGACTACTTCCTGTAATATCTATTTGATACAAGTCCATGGATTTAGGAGCCTATATTGATAGGGTGCTTTTAAGTCAATCCACCAGTGCATTTTATGGCCTCTGACTATTTTCCAAAAGGTTTCAGTTCTACTCCCACCGACTGCTACTTTAACCTTCTCTGCTCTAGACTAGCTAGGTCAACATTCTGTGCAGAGTTTGTACGTTCTCCCTGTGACCGCGAGGACTTTATCCAGGTGCTCCGGTTTCCTCCTACATTCCAAAAACATGCAGGTTTGTAGGTTAATTGACTTCTAAATTGTGCCTAGTATGTAGGATAGAACCAATGTACAGGTGATCACTGTTCGGCGCAGACTTGGTGTGCTGAAGGGCCTGTTTCCATGCTGTATCTTTAAACTAAACTAAACTAAACTGAACTAAAGATTCAGGGACAGTTTCTTCCCAGCTGTTGGCAGGCAACTGAACCATCCTACCAACAACAATAGAGCAGTCATGAGCTACTATCTACCTCATCGGAGACCATCGGACTATCTTTGATCAGGCTTTATCTTGCACTAAAGGTTATTCATGTTATTCCCTTTGTCATGTATCTGTACACTGGATGGCTTGATTATAATCATGTATTGTCTTTCCACTGACTGGTTAGTACGCAACAAAAGCTTTTCACTGTACCTCGGTACACGTGACAATAAACAATAAACTAAACAAATTAAACTAAACCATCTGTCTTAAATGGGGACCTTACTGGTTGGTATTTGCAAATCAAGCTCCTCAGATGTCATGTGGACACCACTATATCTGGACCCTCTGTGCCACATTGGCACAGATATTAGACCCACGGCCACTCAGCACCAGTGACCAAGTTCAAGCTTGGTCTTTGGTACTGTCTCCTTGGAGTTTGCATGTTATCCCCTTTGACTGCATGGATTTACCCTCCGGTGTTCCAATTTCCACCCACATCCCAAGGACCTGCAGGTTGGTAGGTTAATTAAGGTTAATTGCACCGTGTGGAGTTGTGTGATAAAATCTAGGGTGAATTGACGAGAATGTGGGTAGAATAAAATGGGATTAGCAAAGAATTGGTGTAAATGGGTGCCTGATAGACGGTGCGCACTCATTGGGCTGTCGGACCATTTACCATGCAGTATGACTATGACATCTTTAGGGGGAAAGATTTAATAGGAACCTGAGGGTTAACCTTTTCATGCAAAAGGTGGTGGGTGTATGGAACTACCTGCCGGAGGAGGTAGTTGAGGCAGGGACTATCGCAATGTTTAAGAAACATTAAGAATATTTAGTAGGTACACAAAAATGCTGGAGAAACTCAGCGGGTGCAGCAGCATCTATGGAGCGAAGGAAATAGGTAACGTTTTAGGTAACGCCAAGCCTCCGCTTGGTCTCAGACCAAGCGGAGGCTTGGCGATCGTTTCGCCGAACACCTCCGGTCGGTCCGCAATAACCAACCTGAACTCCCGGTGGCTCAGCACTTCAACTCCCCCTCCCATTCCGTATCTGACCTCTCTGTCCTGGGTCTCCTCCATGGCCACAGCGAGCAACACCGTAAATTGGAGGAAATGCACCTCATATTCCGCTTGGGCAGTCTACATCCTGGTGGCCTGAACGTTGAATTCTCCCAATTCTGCTAGCCCTGGCTGTCCCCTCCCCTTCATCAGCCATCTGGTTGTCTCCTCCCCTCCCCCAGCCCTCGGGCTCCTCCTCCTTTTCCTTTTTTCCTTTCTTCTCCCCACCCCCTATCAGTCTGAAGAAGGGTTTCGGCCCGAAACGTTACCTATTTCCTTCGCTCCATAGATGCTGCTGCACCCGCTGAGTTTCTCCAGCATTTTTGTGTACCTTCGATTTTCCAGCATCTGCAGTTCCTTCTTTAACACAAGAATATTTAGTACATGGATAGAACAGGTTTAGAGGGATGTGGGCCAAACGCAGGCAGGTGGGACTAGTGTAGATGAAACATGTTGGTCGGTTTGGGCAAGTTGGGCTGAAGGGCTTGTTTCCACGCTCTATGACTATGACTTTATGACTATAATCTGAGTTACTCCAGCACATTGTGTCTTTTTCTTTTGTAATTCAGCTTCTGCAGTTCCTTGTTTCTTCAGTAAGATTGTACTTATGTGAATGGCAGAATGTGGGGAGGGTTAATGAGATTCTGGGAAGAATAAAACAGTTGGCGCAGATTCTGTGGGATAAAGGACTTGTTTCTGAGGTATATGACTATTAAGGCCCTGTCCCACTTTCCCAAGTTACTCACGAACTCTCCCGAGTTTCCCCCTTGATTCGAACTTGGAGAATTACGGTAATAACCATTCGTAGGTACTCGGGGCTATTTTTTTTACGCGTGGACATTTTTCAACATGTTGAAAAAACGTCCCAACTTACCTGATGCCCCGAGTTCCTAAGGCTGGCATTTCGAGCCTCTACGAAACATCTACGGACTCCTACGAGCTTGCTACCGACATTCCCCGACATTTCCCGAGTTCGAATCAAAGGGAAAACTCGTGAGAGTTCTTGAGTAACTCGGGAATGTGGGACAGGATCTTTAGTCTGGGATCTTAGTTTGTAGCAAAATGGTGCAGACAGCCAAATGAGAATAACTGACAACACACTGTAATGCCACTCCAGAACTATAGAGGCATATCTTTCATTCATTGTTCTTTATCTCTCTACATCATCGTCTATATCTCTCATTTCCCTTATCCCTAGCTGGTCTGAAGAAGTTGTCTCGAACCGAAACGTCACCCATTCCTTCTCTCCAGAGATGCTGCCAGTTACTCCTTCACTATAGAGGCACTGTTGTGTGTATTGGTGGAATAGTAAGTACAATGCAATAAATTTATCTTGGCAATTTTCATGATGAATGTGGACTTGGGAATTTAAAATGGAGATTAAAAAATAAAAGAAACAGAGTAAGACTAGGATCGAATTAAGTTCTCATTATTATCCTGTTATTCCATTTTACACAGGCACGAAACTTGAATCCAATTTTACATTTAAAACAGTGGGCAATAGAGGGGAAACAAAAAACACTTCAAGGCATTAAGTGATAATTTAATGGTATGGTATTTGCAGTGCAATACTGTTAACTTTTTCCATCATCAGGCACAGGGCTGCTGTTGGTGTGTGGTTAATTTGACTGTCAATTATTGTTAAATGCTGTCTTTAGCAAGTGTTTGAATTTTAAAGTGACACGGTGTCCCTTGAAAAATTATATTTGGCATATTTTACTTTGGTTGAGGAAAAGCAAGTATTTCATTTGTTACAACAACGATGCCACGATCAAACAAAATAATCATGCTTTTGTTGTCGCGGTGACGGGGGATTATGTCAAACTACAACAAAGTTATAAATAAAATAGGAAGAGCTGGCTTTTTAAATGATTGTTCATATGAAGATAGTTTCAGAAGTGTTAAACTAAGTCGTTGCATTTCCAAATGGGTAGTCAGATAGTGTGTACGTGAATGATAGAGTCTGGGGAGGTTCAATGAATATAACATTAGGCGTGAACTCAGTGGGCCAAAAGAGCTTGTTTTAGTTTAGTTTAGTTCACAGATTCAGCGCGGAAACAGGCCCTTTGGTCCACCAAGTCCACGACCACCAGCGATCCCCGCACACTAACGCTATCTTACACACACTAAGGACAATTTTAAATTTATACCAAGCCAATTAATCTACAAACTTGTACATCTTTGGAGTGTGGGAGAAAACCAAAGATCTTGGAGAAAACCCACGCAGGTCACGGGGAGAACGTACAAACTCCGTACAGACAGCACCCATAGTCAGGATCAAACCCGGGTCTCTGGTGTTGTGAGGCAGCAACTCTACTGTTACGCCATTGTGCCGCCCATAAGCTATATCACTATGAGTATTATTTTAGCCTCAAGAAAAATGCTGCAAGTAATCAAATGGACAGCACCATTTAAATCTGACAGTCTTCAACCTGAAACATTTGTAGTTTCTCTCCCATAGATGCTGCAGCACTTTCTGCTTTATATCAGAGTTCTTGCATCTGCATATTTTGGATTTCCAGGTTAAACAGGTCTTCAGTGAAAGCAAGGTAGAAAATCTGCAAAACACCTGATGCAACATCGTTTCCCAATATTCTGCTTTTGCCAGAAATTAGTTACATGCCCACAAAATCTTTGAAAATTAACTAACTCTTACCTGAGATTCATATCTCCATTCAATGCAAGTGAGAAGATATTGGAAATGGTTCCACCGGGACAGCAGCCACAGATCAGGACTGAGATAGCTTCAATGGAAGACAGTTTGAATACCTTGGTGAGGCTGAAGGCTGTTAATGGCATAATCCCGTATTGAGAAACCAATGCAATCAGGATTCCCTTTGGCTTTAAGATGTAAACTTTGATCCTTGATATTTCCATGGTGCAGCCCAAGGAGATCATCGTGATGAACAAAATGATGACTGAAATGACACTGATGACTTGATCTATTGCCTTTCCCATGGCTCCGTCCATCCATTCCAATGTTATGTTTACACCAGGTGTTGAGTTGCCATTGCAAGTCCCCTTCCACAAATACTCCTTGTCGGTGTTGTTCATTTTGACTCCAAGAATTCTAGCATTATTCCAAAATCTTTCCTGCTTGGTAGCCGAGAAGCTAATGCCCTCCAGATATGAAGTATTCAGAACATAAACAGCATTAAGGTCTGGCTTTTCAGGGTATCTCCTTCAAGTATTTGCAGGAAGTCTTCTTCTAAACTCTGGCTGAATGAGGTTCCTATGGTAATGTTTTATTTTACTTCTGGCTCTGAGTACTAATGAGAGTCTTTTAGAAATTCCATTCAGTCTAGTGTTTGAATAGTAACAAAGGACCAATTATTCAGCTTTTGTGTTTGGATGCCCACTTAACTGTTCTTAAGTGCAACATTTCAATTTAATTAATTGGGAAAGGCATGGAAAACAAAAAAATTGTGTTCACCTGCCACAAATCAAATTCATTGGACGCATGACTCAAAATGCCAGGGAACGAAATAGAACATTTTTGTCAACAATTTTGCAAGTCATTCTAGATTTGAACATTCTTTCTTTCCTCTTCCTTCAATTTCCAATGTGAAACGTAGTCGACACTGGGACATTGAGTCCTCACTGGAACATAACTACAGTACTCACTCACACTGACCCACGTCTACTTGTCCACATTAAGCCATGTCTTCCAGCTCTTTCTGGGCATATCTTGGACCACACTTGAACATTAACTGATCCATACTGGGACTTGGTCCATATTGGGACATATGTCACTGAGAGTGTTTGGGGCAAGACACTAAGTGTGCACACTATCCTCTATCTTCAGTGTCCACACTAGGCTGTTTTGAAAAGAAAAATAGGAGAGAGAGCCTATTACACCATTCAATACATGGCTGCTCTTCTGCATCAGTTCTTCCTATTGGGGAATTTTATGTCTGGGAAACTATCTATGTTCATCTTTTATATACATTTGCCAATTTGGCTTCATGCAAAGATATGAGAACATAAGAAAATAGGAACAGGAGTGAGCACCAGCCCCACCTTCTAATATGATTACGGTTCATCTACCTTAGACCTCAAATACTCCTCAGTGCCCATTTCCCAGAGCCCTCATACTACGATTATTAAAAATGTATCTACTTTCACTTTAAGTACTTCCAGAATTGTACCTTGATGTCACATTTAATGGGGTTCCAAGTCGCATTCTTAAAACCTGCGTGGACGAAGTAGCTGGAGTTGTCGTGGATATCTTCAACCACTCATTACTAAGGTATGAGGCTGTCACTAGCACATCCATAATCCCGGTGCCCACAAAGTGCCAAGTGAAAAGTCGACCGCTACCACTCATGTCCATTGTGGTGAATTGGTTCATGATGTTGGTTACAATGCAAATCAATTGCTGCGTTAGTAATGATCTGGATCCATTACAATTTGTCTCCCGACACATCAGATCCACATTGTTCAGGTCCCGGTGCATATAATGGCAAAACACTTTTGACTTTCTTCACTCTTGACTTTTGGTGTTCTAGTCTCCATAACTTCCTGGGGCAGAGAATTCCAGAAATTTCTATGCACACTGGTGTGGAGAGATATAGTCCTAATGTAGGCAAATGAGATTAGAGTAGATAGGCATCATGGTTGTCATAGATGAGGAGGGCAAAAGGGGCCTGTTTGTGTGCTGTACATTATTCCACCATCCTTTGAGGATGAAACTCCTTAAAATCACGTGAGAAAAAATCTCCCCTCATCATTGTTTAAAGTGAGTGATCATTATCTTGTAACGGCAACCCCTAGTTCGGGTTTCATCAGCTTAGTTTTGAGATACAACGTGGAAACTAGCTGTTCCGTCCACCGATTTTAAGCTGACCAGCGTTCACCCGTACACTAGTTCTATCCTACGTTCTAGGGACAATTTACCTACAAACCTGCACGTCTGTGGAATGTGGGAGGAAATCAGAGCACATGGAGAAAATCCACAAGGTCACAGAGAGAACGTGCAAACTCTGTGAAGGCAGCACCCGAGGTCAGGATCGAACCTGGGTTTCTGGCGCTGTAAGGCAGCAACTCTACTGCTGTGCACTGTGCCGCCCACAAGAGTAAATATCCTCTCCACATCCATCCTGTCAAGGCGCTTCAGTATGTTTCATCAGAATGACCTCTGAGGCTGTATTAATGCCACTCAAAGACAGGAAAGCAATTTCTAGGCTGCTATATGGTTGTAGGGCTGGAGAAGTTACAGAACCAGGTTGGCTATGAATTCAGAGGATGGCCAAACCATGTGCTTTTACACTCAGACGGCAAGTTAGAAATCAGCCCCACAGAATCTTCAGGAAAATGTTGGTAACAGATGAAGAATAATCCAAAGGATAATAAAACAAACTGAACTGTATAATAAAATTAATTTCACCGTACCTTGGCACATCTGACAAATAAATAACCATACCAAAAAAATCTGACAGTGAAATGCATTGGTGTATGGCACTATTGTGAGAAGACCTTTGTTTAAAGCAAAGTGATCACCAGACATTTATGTGAACGTATAAAAGTTTCCACTTTATTGGGAAGACATGACAATATTAAAGTCAGGGAGAACTTGTGAAGGCTTTGATTTTTAAAAGGGGTTGTTCCTGGTGTGGGCAGTCTCCTTGTATTTGGAATGCCTTTGTGCTGCAGGCCAGGTTACGTCTCTGGCCTGGAATTTGTTGTGGGGCTGGTTGACAGTGCTTCACTGTTCTGTCCCCTGGGGCATAAGAAAAGGCAACTCCAACCGGTTTTACTTACAGGAAACAAAACGATGAATCTGGCAGGCAAAGTAAACTAACTGGTGTTTGGGAATCATCCAGAACCATGGGAGAGTGCCTGTAGATTTTTAAGTCGTGCAAGAATACCCAGTTATAGAGCAGATTGGAAACATCACGTGGGGTTTCTGTGTTCCACTTGCTGTCTTGACTGACAGGAAGTGTTGTTTAAGTTTTGTTTAGTTTGGTTCAGTTTATTATGGTCACATGTACCAAGGTACTGTAAAAAGCTTTTTTGTTGTGTGCTATCCAATCAGCAGAAAGACTGTAATTACAATCAAAACTATGATTACAATCAAGCTGTCCACAGTGTACAGATACAGGATGAAGAAAATAATGTTTAGTGTAAGATAAAGTCCAGCAAAGTCTGATGAAAGATAGTCCGAGGGTCTCCAGTTAGAGTTGTGCATGCTGCATCATTCTCACATGGCCAGGCCAACAAGGATTATTTATTTTCTGCTGGAAGTAAAATTCAAAGACATGTAAGCCATGGCACTAAACAGAATTCTTCTTTGCTTCTCTATCTTTATCTCTTGCACTCTCTGCAACTTTAAACATGTACGTTATCCCATTTTCCAGTTCTGATGTTAGGTCACTGTCCTGAGATGTTAATCCCATTTCTCCCTCTACGGATGCTGCCTGACCAGTTCAGTATTACCAACATCTTCTGTTCTTACTTCAGATTCAGAGTATCTGCAATATTTCCAGATTTTTTTGGTTTTTTTTAATCTCGTGACAATGTAGTTGACTGTTATCCAGTTCTCTGATATGACCTAGCAACCACTCAGTTGTATCAAAACTGTTGTGCCAAAACAGAGAAAACATAAACCTAGTCACATAAAACTAGACACGCAGGTGATGCAGCGGTAGAGTTACTGCCTTACAGGGCTTGCGGCGCTGGAGACCCGGGTTCGATCCTGACTATGGGTGCTGTCTGTACGGAGTTTGTACGTTCTCCCCGTGACCGCGTGGGTTTTCTCCGAGATCTTTGGTTTCCTCCCACACTCCAAAGACGTAAAGGTTTGTAGGTTAATTGGCTTGGTATAAATGTAAATAGTCCTTAGTGTGTGTAGGGTAGCGTTAGTGTGCGGGGGTCACTGGTCAGCATGGACTTGGAGGGCCGAAGGGCCTGTTTCCTCGCTGTATCTCTAAACCAAACTAAATTATAATAAACAAAGTCCTGGGGTAAATCTCTGGAGAACGTGGATAGCTGACGTTCTGGGTCAGGATTCTTAAGAACCAGAGGAACTGGAGAACGGCAGTTCCTTGTTTCTAAAATATAAAACTGCTGCTCAAGGAAGGTTAGTGCTTTTGTCAGTGAAAGCCCCCCTTAGAGACAAACTAGCTCCTCTCAGCTCAGTACCTCTGATGTCCTACACAGGCAGGGAGGAAGTGCTGAAGGGGATCACCATTAACAGGCCAGTGGATCAGACGGCAGGAGTTACGGATTTGTGAAGCATCTGGCTGAATGTTGCTACATCTCGCCTCTTCCTCCAATGGCAGAAAAGCTGAGTTGGCTGTTCAGTGACACACATTTCCTTGAATAAATAACAAGACAGTGCACGAAATCTGACTCTACTTGTGCGACGTCTTGGCCAATCATCTCCGGCTACCTTGTCTCTAACTTGCTACATTATACAGCCTGTCTTGTCCTGTTCTGCTTTTTGATGAATATTCCCTTTGCATAAGCTCAAGGTTCTTCCGCTCTTGTTGATTTTCTCCGGTAATACCTCTCTTTCCGGAGCAAGTATAATACCAATGGAATGGGAGGGACATGTCTTGATTAGTCGGGTTGTCAGGGGTTATGGGGAGAAGGCAGGAAAGGGAAAGATAGATCAGCCATGATTGAATGGCAGTGTGGACTTGATGGGCTGAATGGGCTAATTCTGCTCCTCGAACTTATGATCTTATGATAAACACACAAACGCACGCACACACACAAACACACACAAAATAGTCAATGGTGTTCCATGTGCAAAAGCACAGTGATTTATTTTTTGCATATAGTTCAGTAAAGTACTGCCATACATAAGCACAATCCCCAATTAGCAATGTGTGTGTGTGTTTGTGTGTGTATGTCTCAGAACCAGAGGAGAACATAAGTTCATATGATCATAAGTATATAGTCCACTGAGACTGCATGCAAGAGTGATTGGGTTTCAGTGCCATTTTCAAAGTCTGGCCCAGTGCTTGGTCTTCTGGAGCAGCACCTGATCTCGTCGAGCCTCAGGCTGCTGCAAGGCCTTCAGCCATCGCTGTTCTACTTCTGGAACATGATTCCCAGTTTGCTTTCATATTGTGTGCATTTATGTTCACGTTCCTCTGTAGAAACACCTTGTACCAACACCCCCTCCCCTCCCCTCCCCTCCCCCCCACTACTCCAGAGCTATAGATGGGTTAAACTCCCGGCCAGCAGAAACTTTCAATCAGGACTGGCTGGGCGATATAGTGGCACCACTTAGCAGCTGCTGCTTCACTGTTCATTAACCCAGGATTGATCCTCACCTCCAGCGTTGCTTCTGTGAGTTTTCTCATTCTTCCTGCAACTGGGTGGGTTTCCTCCCAGTGCACTGATTTCCCCCCACATCCTAAAGACGTGCGGATCAGTGGGTCAAATTGGCCTCTGTAAATTGCCTTTATTGTGGCAGAATTTCGGTGAAGTTGACAGGAATATGGGGAGAGTAGATTACAAGGAAAATGGGATGGGTCTTGAGCCAGCAATGACTTCATTGGATGATTCAGCCACGCTCTACGCTGTAAGAAAATATGAAAAAATGTGAAACTCCATTTCCTCAAACTTGCGTGCATAGTGGCGCAGCTGGTAGAGCCTCACCTGGGTTTAATTCTGTCGGTGTGGAGTTGCACGTTCTCCCTGTGACCACATGGGTTTCCTCCAATTGCTCCGGCTTCCCCCACATCGTAAAGACTTCACGTTTGTAGGTTAATTGCCATCTGGGTTTGTCGGTTAATTGGCCTCTGTAAATCACCCTGAATGTGTAACGAGTGGGATGAGATAGTGGGATAACATAGAACTAGTGTGAAAGGATGATTGAAGGTCAGCGTGGACTTTGTGGACCGAAGGGCCTGTTTCCATCCTGTATCAATAAAATCTAAAACTAAAAACTTATGTCATAATGATGCACAATTTATTTTTCACAAGATCTTTAAATCTCCAAAACATATAATTATAAATATTGTCATCCCCAATAAGCAAATTCGGTATTCCGACTGCGCATGCCCAGGTCATAGGTCACTCGCGATAAACATTCACGGCAGCTGTGCTGCTGCATGTATACAGACCTGCATTTCATCCGTAGTCAGGATTGAACCCGGGTCTCCGGCGCCGCAAACGCTGTGGAATTGCTACTGAACCGTCCCCGTCCTCTCCCCTCCCGAGTGTCCCATCCCTGACCGGGAGGTGGCCGGAGATGTCCGGGGTGACCCTGGATTGACGGGACACCAGCCAGGAGCAGCGGCGGCCCCAGGCTTACAGCCAGCGCGGAGAAGAAGCGCTAACTCCAGCTCAACTCTGCCTGTCCCGCCGGGTTAACCGACAGCCCTGGACTGACGGGACACCGGCCAGGAGCAGTGGCAGCCCCAGGCTTACAGCCAGCGTGGAGAAGAAGCGCAAACTCCACTGCTCCGGGCCGGTGTCCCGTCAGTCCAGGGCTGTCGGTTAACCCGGCGGGACAGGCCCCTGCGGGGTTCAGGGGCAGCGCCCTGGCGGGAGTTCAGGGGGCAACTGCATTTTCAATAAATTGAAAGTGATTCTCAAGCTTTCTGCTGGTAGTTTACATAACAGAAGCTTAGAATTTTTCTAACACATAAGCAGTAAAATAACCCCGAAAATATATATATTTCATGACATAGACAATAGGTGCAGGAGTATGCCATTCGGCCCTTCGAGCCAGCACCGCCATTCACTGTGATCATGGCTGATCATTCATAATCTGTACCCCATTCCTGTCTTCTCCCCATATCCCTTGACTCTGCTATCATTAAGAGCTCTATCTATCTCTCTTTTGAAAGCCTCCAGAGAATTGGCCTCCACTGCCTTCTGAGGCAGAGAATTCCACAGATTCACAACTCTCTGGGTGAAATGGTATTTCCTCATCTCCGTTCTAAATGGCCTCCCCTTATTCTTAAACTGTGGCCCCTGGTTCTGGACTCTCCCAGCATTGGAAACATGTTTTCTGCTTCTAGCGTGTCCAACCCCTTAATAATCTTATATGTTTCAATAAATGGCCTCATACAGCTAAAAAAATCTTTACAAAAAATATGTTACCTGAAATGTCTCTTTGCCTAGCACTGAGATGAGAAAAATCTTTTTCACCCAGAGTTGTGAATTTGTGGAATTCTCTGCCACAGAAGGCAGTGGTCTTGTCTCCTTCAGCAGCACATCGATCTGCCGTCCTGAGCTCAGACACCCACTTCTCCTCACCTCGCCTACGCTCACTTCCCCTCACCTACACCTCGAGTAATCCCCTCACCTCACTAAACCCCTCGCTGATACCTCACTACCAAACTTCTCACACCTAAACCTTGCCTCGTACCTCACTAAACCTCGCCCCTCAAATAAACCTCGCATCTCACCTCGCACTTTAACCTCACCTCACCTCACCTCAACTTAACTAAACCTCCCACCTCACGACTAAACTCCACCTCACACCTAATCCGCGCCTCAACTAATCGCCGCCTCTCTCCTGCTCCCCCCCCCCCCAGCTTTTAGCGGCGCCTAACGTGAGCGGAGCAGCTCCAACCATGGGGGCGGGGCCAAGCACGGAGAGCGGCGCAGGCGCATTGTCCGAGAGAGCCGGTGCGAGGGGAGGGGCGCACACGCGCTGACATTGACATCGAGCCTGAGCCCCGTCCCCCTGCCCGTGGCAGCCGCAGCCCCTCCCCGCAGGAGCGGGAGAGAGGCGGCGATTAGTCGAGGCGGGGATTATGTGTGAGGTGGGAGGTTTTGTCGAGGCAAGGTTTAGTGAGTTGAGGTTTAATTGTGAGGTGAAGTTTAGTCGAGGCGAGCGGTTTAGTCGAGGTGAAAAATCGGATTAATTTCTAGGAAAACCAAAAAATCGGAATTCGATTTAAATCGGAAGAATATTTGGACTAAAGTCGCTTCTGGGACCCCTCCGGGATTAGGGGCTCTGAAGCTTAAGCTTCATTAGTTTCATAGTAGATTCGCCCCTGGGGGGTGATCACTGGTCGGTGCGGACTCGGTGGGCTAAAGGGCCTGTTTCCATGCTGTATCATTAAAGTCTAAAATCTAAATCAGAGTCGAGCCTGTGTCTCATGGTGTTGTGATGCAACAGCTGTGCCACTGTACTGCAGCTAATGTAAGCTGCCACTGAACAACTTAATTAGTTGTCGGCATTTTTGCTAATTCCCCGAAGGGAATATTTGCACTTCAATCTTCCAACAGAGTAATCTCAGTTCAATAACTTTAACCACCAATGTAAAACAATTCTGCATGGTATCTTGTTGCTGAGTTGTCCATTACAACCATCTTTGAAGGTAAAATTGACCCACTGTTTCATCACGCTGCCTCAGAAAAGCAGCCAACATAATCATGGACCACTCCCATCCCTGGCATTCTCTCTTCTTTCCTCCTCTATCAGGCAGAAGATGTAGATGCTGGAAAGTTTAGTTTAGTTTAGAGATACAGCGTGGACACAGACCCTTCGGCCCACCGAGTCTGCGCCGACCAGCAATCCCCATACACTAACATTATCCAACACACCAGGGACAATTTACAATCTTTACCGAAGCCAATTAACCTACAAACCTGTATGTCTTTTGAGGGTGGGAGGAAACTGAAGCACCCGAGGAAAACCCACGCGGTCACAGGGAGTACGTCCAAACTCCCTACAGACAGCACTCATAGTCAGGATGGAACCCGGGTCTCTGGCGCTGTAAGGCAGCAGCTCTACCGCTGCACCACCGTGCCGCCCCATGTACCATCAGGTGGAAGGATTGAGAACCAGGGATTGGTAAATGAAGCAAAGGTGACATGAAGAACACTATTTCACAGACTGTAGTTAAAGGTTGGTGTTTGAATGCCTTGCCTAACAAGGTGGTGAAGGAAGAGACTGTTGGCGCCTTAAAAGAGATTTGTAGTCAAGGGCAAAGAGCGTTTAATTGTCATGAGAACCAGAAATGGAACAGTTACATTTTTACTGGCTGTAGCCAGTATTTACAGGCACTTTATTGGAACAGTATTTGGTCAGTATTTGAAAGTGAAAAAAGTGGCAGATGAGCGGGAGTAACATGAGTAGGGAGGAACTGCAGATGCAGGTTTAAACCGAAGATAGACACAAAATGCTGGAGTAACTTAGCAGGACAGGCAGCCTCTCTGGAGAGAAGGAATGGGTGAAGGAAGGGTCACGACCTGAAACGTCACCTATTCCTTCTCTCCCGAGATGCTGCCTGTCTCGCTGAGTTACACCAGCATTTTGTGTCTAATGTGAGTATGTTGATTTTCTTCTTCAAAACAAAGTCAGGGTGGAAATGTCAAATATTAGAGGGCACAACTTTGAGATGAGAGAGGAAAAGTTTAAAGGAGATGTGCTGGGCAAGGCTTTACACTGAGAGTGATGAGTGCTTAGAGCACACTGCCAGAGGGGTGGTGGAAGCAGATACGATAGTGGGAATTAAGAGGTTTTTGATAATTTAAATCTGGCATCATGTTCAGTGTAAACATAGTGGGCTGAAGTGCCCGTTCCTGTGCTGTACTGTTCTAATAGACTGAACTCTTTACTTTCTAATGGAGTTGCTGTTAAGTTTGCAACATAAACAATTACAGCAAATGAAATATGTCTCGAGTACAAAGCCAATTTTACAAAGACATACTAAAATTGGGCAATAGATCTTGCAGAAACTTCACGAGTGAATTCCTGGGAAATGAATACTCAGGACAGCAGGACAGTTTTCAACAATTGTGACATTGTAACCACTCTAAAAAATGTAACAGATGGATCAAAGCTTACATTTTAAAACATTGCATCCTCGAACAGTTCTTGTTGGAAGCAAATAGAATGACAGAGAGACTGGATCAGAAAACATCTTCTTGAGAATGTATTTCTGTCATAATTCCCCGTTTCCCTTTCTCTATCCAACTGACTAATCAAAAGCAATTGTGCTTGCTCTTGTTGTTTCTGTTTGCTTTCTGTTTTGTTATTTTACTTACAAATACAAATACTGTGCTGACCAATGCCAACCGCACACTAGTTCCACGTTATCCCAATTTTGCTTCCTACACACACTAGGGGCAGTTTACAGAAGATAATTAACCTACAAACCAGCACGTCTTTGGAGTGTGGGAGGAAACCCGAGCTCCCCGAGAAAACCCACATGGTCACAATGAGTGTGTACAAACTCCGTACAAACAGCACCTGTAGTCAGGATCGAACCCGAGCCTCTGGCGCTGTAAACTCTATTGTGGCGCCACTGTGCCGCCCTAACTGAAGAGTGAAAACTCCTGGTGCTAAGGATCAGATTGACCATAGCAGGAGTGGGAAAGTTGTCCGTTATTGCCAATTGTTCGCTATAACTGAGTAAGGGATTATTACTGTATAAACAGTAGAAACAATGAACTGCAGATGCTGCTTAATACACAAAAGGACTCAAAGTGCTGGAGTAACTCAGCAGGGCAGGCGGGATCTCTGGAGAACATGGATTGGTGACGTTTCAGGTCGAGACCCTTCTTCAGACTCGGTATGATTCAACCTTTACTGAATTCATTGAATTTTTGTTTATTAGATATTATCTATGTGTATTGTGTTTATAGTCCTGCTATGCTGCTGCAAGTAAGAATTTAGTTATTCTGCTGTCGGTACATTTGACAATAAAGCACTCTTGACTCTTGACTTTATGACATTCTTTTCTGAGGCAGGATTAATGCAATGGAAATTCTTGCAATGACATTATACCTGAGCATCACTGAAGCTGTGACACCCTCTGCTGGAAAACATGTTCAACTGCAACTGCAATGTAAATACACTGGCCCATTTACACCAAATGCCAGGTGAACTTTGCTGCCCCTCCTATCTCGAGAAATTAAAGTTACTATTGAGCTGATAAGGATTCTCACCTTTCTGACCAAAAGACCACAATCAATGAGGATAGGTGACCAATCATTCTCCATGATAATCCTGTACACTTGCCCTGCAAGGTTGTGTTTTCAGCCCTGTTCTTTACTACTTGTACACCCACAACTGTGCAGCCAAATACCATCCAACTCAGTTTACATATTTGCAGACGACACGATCGTAGTGGGACAGAGATCAAATAATGTTAGTTTAGTTTAGGTTTAGATATACAGCGTAGAAACAGGCCCTTCGGCCCACAGAGTCGGCGCTGACCAGCGATCCCCGCATACGTACAGTATCCTACACACACTTGGGAAAACTTTACAGTTATACCAAGCCGATTAACCTACAAACCTGTACGTCTTTGGAATGTGGGAGGAAAGCGGAGATCCCAGAGAAAACGCACGCAGGTCACGGGGAGAACGTACATACTCCGTAATTGCAGCACCCATAAGTCGGGATTGAACCTGGGTCTCTGGCGCTGTAAGGCAGCAACTGTACCGCTGCGCCACCGTGCCGCGCCTACAGGTCAATCCAAAACATCACCCATCCTCTTTTCTCCAAAGATGCTGTCTGACCCGCTGAATTACCCCAGCACTCTGTGTCTATCTTTGGTATAAACTAGCATCTGCAGTTCCTTGTTTCTAATAACCTCTCCTTCAATGTCAGCAAGACAAAGGCGATTGTCTTGCTTCTTCCATCAGGCAGGAGATACTGAAGTTTAAAAATACATACCTCCAGATTCAGGGACGGTTTCTTCACGGCTGTTATCTCAACTGAACCATCCTATCACCAGCTAGAGAGTGGTCTTGATCTCCCATCTACATTATTGGAGACCGTCGAACTATCTTTAATCAGAATTTACTGGACTTTATCTTGCACTAAATAATACCCTTTATCCTGTATCTGTACACTGTGGATGGCTTGATTGTAATCATGTACAGTATAGTCAAACTCATTTTAGGTCACGGGCCGGGTTGGGCAAAATGTGACTTCATGCGGGCTGGATCAGTTGTGCACGCGCGAACGCATGCACGCGTGCTCCCACAGCTTTTGTTGCCTTCATTTTATCAACCTGCTCTCATGTGTCTCAGTCTCTGCTATAACTACAACGTGTTTCACTTTACGAATTTCGTTTCTTATGAAGAAGATTGCTGAGCAAGCATTACTTTTATGATTGCTATTAACTTACAGTCGTAGGCTACAAGAAAGTTGTGATAAGAGTGAGAAAAAACAATGCTATTTTGGCTGATTGTTTCTGGAGCCACACCCTTTCCATTAATAAACCATTTGAAATCGAACATTAGCAGACACAAATGTAGACCTAACGAAACAAATTGTAAATGTAGGCTACACAACTGCATCTAATTTTTATTAGCCTGCTTCCAGCAATCAAACTCAGACAATGAATACAGTTAGCCTCTAATTTTTATTGAAGTGATCACATTTACAATAATAGACTAGTCAGAAAATGAATGAATCACAATATTATGACACTCAATATTTCATAATGCATTTTGCTTACATGTTGCAGTGCATCGAACAGTGTCACTTATTTTTCACTTGCTGCTTCCAGACACCTGACATCTCTTGGCTTTAACCAGCCTGTCAACATCAGGGACCAGTTTCTGGGCAGTTGTGATTTTCATAATGTCAATTAGATGGCTGTGTGTCAGCTGCGAGCGGAGTTTGCATTTGTTAATCAGTCTGAAGAAGGGTTTCGGCCCGAAACGTTGCCTATCTCCTTCGCTCCATAGATGCTGCTGCACCCGCTGAGTTTCTCCAGCATTTTTGTGTACCTTGCATTTGTTAATGTTCATTATGGAGAACGTCTGCTCACAGAGATATGTTGTCCCGAACATGCAAAGGATCTTTGAGACAAAGTCTGTCATCTTGGGGTACATCGGTCCCAGGTATTGATAGAATGAGTCCAGACCCACAATCTCAAATTTATATTTCAAAGCCGAGTTACACTGAACCAATTAGTTCCATTTGGAGTTCCTCCGACACATCTGACGCTGCGCTGGTTGACGGCAAACGGCGAGCAAAATAGTGAGAATTCCTTCTCCAGCTGAGTGAAGACTTCTGAAACTTACTTTACAGCCGTGATATTTTGTCCTTGTATCTGGCCATGTTGTCATTATTCCCATGAGCGACATGCACAGACTGCAAAGAGGGGAAATGAGCTGGGTTGCTCCGGGATAGTTGCATCTCCCACAGGCCTAATTTAATTTGAAAGGCACGAATGCTGTCGTAGTATTCCGTAACAAGTTTGTTGCGGCCTTGCATGTTAACATTAAGCACATTTAAGTGCTCTGTTATATCCAGCAAAAATGTAAGATCATGAAGCTAGTCTGGGTCATCCAACTCTGCCACGGGCTTCCCTTTCTTGTTCATGAATAGTCCAATTTCCGCACGTAATTGAAAAAAATGTTTGGGCACAACACTTGGGCTCAACCAGCGGACTTCAGTGTGGTAGGGTAGACCATGTCCAATATTTCTTTCAGACAAAAGAATGTCAAATTGCCGATGGTTGAGTTCCTTGGATCTAATAAAATTAACCATTTTGATTACTACATTCATGACATTGTCCATTTTCAGGCTCCTGCAACATAATGCCTCTTGGTGTATAATACAATGACAATGTCAGGGTTCCTGCTCTAGATTCTCTGTCTGAACTTTCTCTCTGAGTTTCGCAACAACACCTGCCTTTTTCCCGACCATGGACGTTGTGGCATCTGTTGCCACCCTGACAGCATGACTCCAGTCAACCCCCAGTCTGTCCACGGCCTCGACGAGGCTGGAGAAAACGTCATTCGCCGTTGTGGTGTTTGTCATGGGCACCATCTCCATAAACACCTCGGTGACAGTCAAAGATGCATCATCACCACGAATAAATATTCCCAAATTCCAATTGAGCTACATCAGTCACGTCGGTGCTCTTATCAATTGTAATAGAGAAGGCAATAAATGACTTCACTTTGTCTTTTAGTTGACTGTTCAAAATCTCCTGTATGGTCCCCGATTCTCTCTGCCACAGTATTTCTTGACAAGCTGATATTACCAAAAGCCTAGGTACACAAAAATGCTGGAGAAACTCAGCGGGTGCAGCAGCATCTATGGAGCGAAGGAAATAGGCAAAGTTTCGGGCCGAAACCCTTCTTCAGACTGATAGGGGGTGGGGAGAAGAAAGGAAAAAAGGAAAAAGGCGGAGGAGGAGCCTGAGGGCTGGGGGAGGGGAGGAGACAACCAGAGGGCTGATGAAGGGGAGGGGACAGCAAGGGCTAGCAGAATTGGGAGAATTCAATGTTCAAGCCCCCAGGATGTAGACTGCCCAAGCGGAATATGAGGTGCATTTCCTCCAATTTACGGTGTTGCTCGCTGTGGCCATGGAGGAGACCCAGGACAGAGAGGTCAGATACGGAATGGGAGGGGGAGTTGAAGTGCTGAGCCACCGGGAGGTCAAGTTGGTTAATGCGGACCGACCGGAGGTGTTCGGCGAAACGATCGCCAAGCCTCCGCTTGGTCTCACCGATGTAGATCAGCTGGCATCTAGAGCAGCGGATGCAATAGATGAGGTTGGAGGAGATGCAGGTGAACCTCTGTCGCACCTGGAACGACTGCTTGGGTCCTTGAATGGAGTCGAGGGGGGAGGTGAAGGGACAAGTGTTGCATCTCTTGCGGTTGCAAGGGAAAGTACCAGGGGAGGGGGTGGTATGGGAGGGAAGGGAAGAATTGACAAGGGAGTTACGGAGGGAGCGGTCTTTGCAGAAGGCAGACATGGGGGGAGATGGGAAGATGTGGCGAGTGGTGGGGTCACGTTGGAGGTGGCGAAACTGACGGAGGATCAATTGTTGTATGTGACGGCTGGTGGGGTGAAAGGTGAGGACTAGGGGGTCTCTGCCCTTGTTGTGAGTGGGGGGATGGGGAGAGAGAGTAGTGTTGCGGGGTATGGCAGAGACCCTGGTGCAAGCCTCATCTATGGTGGAGGAGGGGAACCCCCGTTCCCTGAAGAATGAGGACATTTCAGATGCCCTGGTGTGGAACGCCTCATCCTGGGAGCAGATGCGGCGTAGACGGAGGAATTGGGAGTGGGGGATGGAGTCCTTACAGGAAGCAGGGTGGGAAGAAGTGTAGTCCAGATAGCCATGGGAGTCGGTGGGTTTGTAGTGGATGTCGGTAAGGAGTCTATCACCTTCGATGGAGATAGTGAGGTCAAGGAATGGTAGGGAAGTGTCGGAAATGGGGCTGTCAGGACCAGCTATATTATTGCCAACAAAATAGCTGCTGCGTCGAAGCCATTACCAAAAGCCTGTCTCTTCTCAGGGCACACCAGCTCAGCCGTCGTCAGCATGCATGCTTTGATGAATTCCCCCTCTGAGTATGGCTTCGACGCAGCAACTATTTTGTTGGCAATAATATAGCTGGTCCTGACAGCTCCATCATGAGTCTCTCGACTTTTGGTGAATACTGATTGCTGTTTTTTCGGAGCTGCTTCAAGCTCGTTTACCTTTTGCGTTCTGAGTCATCCTGCGTACTTGTCATATTTTTCTCCGTGTGACGTCTCATTGTGTCGTTTGATATTGTACTCTTTTGCCGCAGCCACGTTGCGAGCATATCAGACACACAGGTTTGCCGTTGACCTCACAGAAGAAAAAACTATCTTCGCAATTATCGTTGAATATTCGCAGAAAGTAGGTATGTTACAAAACTTACCTTCAGTCGCGCTGTAATTCTGCCACTGGCCGTGTGCGCGATTTTGGCGCCTTTAAGGGGGGGGCGGGGTTAAAACGCGGTTTCTCCTCCCTTGTCCTGGAAATATTTTGTTGGAGTACAAAACTTCGCTGACAAAATCGTTCCTACCGGCGATTTGTGAATTAAAAAAAATAATTAAATCGTCAATGTCAGCACTACAGTCATTTTAAAAGCAGCTCCTGAAGCGTCAACGCCAATAACGGGGACGGATTTCACACAATGGACAGGTAAACGAAAGTGCTTTCTTTAAATGTATAAAAGTGCTTCTTAAGAAGCCTTTAATTCACATTTTGTCATGCGACACGGTGATTTTATTCCCCGAATTAACGGCAGTATTTTTCATGCCAATACGGGGTTAAATTCACCGCAAATGAACGTTCCAAAAGATCGCGTTCCAGAAATTCTCACTCGCAAGATGAATTAAATCCCCATTAATTTACAGGTATTAAACATTCAATTCCTTCCATTTGGCCTGTAAATTCATGAAAATTAGATTTAAAAATTATGTTATATTGTGAATTATTGTGTGAATGTTATTTGGACACTTAGGCTATTTAAAAATGTTAATCTATTCTTAAGAAATTGATAGATGTTTAGATCTAGTAATTGAATTTTGTAATTAGCTACAATTAGGTAACTAACTAATTATATGCTTTACTTTCATGTCTTCGAAGTAAGATTGTTTCATATTTGTTTCAGAATGCTTCAATCTATAATACCTGAAAATTTCTTTCAGTTACCATAATTTTTAAGAAAGTTATGGGCTTTTAACTGTCCTCGATCACAGCTTTTGTGTTAAGTCAATGGAAAAGCAATAGGGAACTAGATGCTAATTTCTGAGTATGATAATGGCCATAACTTTTTTAATACTGAAGATATGAAAGTGAATTAAGTGTCAAATTAAACTTCTTTTTATGCTTTATCTGATGGGATAAATTGCAGACTTTATTTTTTAAATCTCAAAATTTTGTAACATTGCTACAGAAAGCGAATCACGTATTAAAATTTCCATTTAAAATTGCAACGGAAAAATTCAAGTATCTGGGTATTCAAGTTACTAGAAGATATAAATCATTATTTAACGCTAATTTTACTCCATTATTAAATAAATTGAATGCTCTGATTACATTTTGGAAAACGCTCCAATTATCATTAATTGGCAGAATAAACGCTATAAAAATGATATTTCTACCACAAATAATATACTTATTTCAATCCATACCAATATATATACCAAAATATATATTTTTAAAATTAGACTCTAATATTACCAATTTTATCTGGGACTATAAAGCACATAGAATTAAAAGAAACCACTTATGCAAACCCAAAGAGGTAGGGGGACTTGCACTGCCTAATTTTTAATATTATTATTGGGCAGTGCATATTAAGAATATAATTTATTGGTTGGATAGTCCTTCTCAACAGATGGAATGGATAAGAATGGAGAAAGGGGATTGTTCTCCGTACGATTTAGGAGCGATCCTCTTCTCCCCGATAAAATTGAACAATACATTATATAAGAAGAATAAAATTATACATAATATAATACGAATTTGGAAACAAATAAAATTAACTTTAAAATTAAGAAACCTATCAGCACTAACACCAATAGTGAATAACCCGGTATTTAAACCATCTCTTATGGATAAAACATATAGACAATGGGAAAGATTGTGAATTAAAAGGGTGGGTGACATGTATGAAATGGGAAATTTATTATCATTTCAACAATTAAAATCAAAATTTAAACTGAATAACAACCAATACTTTAAATATTTACAGATATGTGACTTTATGAAGAAATATATACCAAGATTTCAGAGCATAATGATAGATCCACTGGAAGAAGCAATGAATATTAAGGCGGACTCACAAAAATTAATATCATATCTATATAATAGTATTCTTAACAGAGAATTGTCATCACCAGAGGCAATTAGAGAAGACTGGGAAAAATAATTAATGATAAAAATTTACAAAGAAACATGGGAAAAGTATTTGATATATATACATAAATGTTCGATTAATGCCAGATACAATTTAATTCAATTTAAAATATTACACAGATTATACTATTCAAAAACTAGGTTGAATAAATTCTATTCAAATATTTCTCCCATCTGTGACAAATGTCTTTCTCAAAATGCCAATATCACACACTCTTTTGTTTCTTGCACAAAACTTCATAAATTTTGTTGTGATATATTTGATATATTCACTAGTCTATTTAAGATAAAAATGGAACCTAATACTGAAATGATTATATTTGGAGTAATGGGAGACGGGAACAAATTAAATATACCCCAAAATTCATTTTTTAATTATGGTTTAATAACAGCAAAAAACTTATACTTAAATTTTGGAAAAATGCTACTATACCAACATTTAAAATATGGACCAGTAATATGTTGGACACAGCCCACCTGGAAGAAATGAGACTCCTCCTAATACACAAACAAGACCAATTCTTAACGAGTTGGTCTCCATTTATTGATTTTTTGGATTCATGTGGTGCAACAGTATCGTAAAAATTAAAAGTTTCAGGTATGGGTGAAAGATGATCAAGAATATAAAAAAGCATCTCCTTGTGGCGAGTGGATAATCTCCCTCCTGGTTCACTTTCCTACTTATTTCTTTTCATTACTAGCTCTTTTTCTTTCCTTTTTTTTTCCACACACACTAGACTTTCCTCTATTCTTTACTATCTCTTTCTTTCTTATCTCTCTTAAAAAATAAAAAGGAAGTTGTACAGAGAATGTATTATTTTAACATAATTTTGGGAACCTGTAAAAAGGTACCACTGTATTGTACTTACTTCTAATAAATAAAATGTAAAAATAAAAAATAAATAAAAAATAAAAATAAAAATCGTTGAATATCCGACCTTCGATGTCAACTTTTCTTTTCTTAGAAAGCATTTTGAACCACAGCAGCAAACAGTCTCAGCCTTGCTCAGTTACAGTGGTAATTTTGTAGGTGCAGGAGCTGTCAAACGGGGCGTCATTCAGGTTTTGCTTGAGGGGGGGGGGGGGACAAGCTAGTCTCCCAAGAGGGTCAAACAAGTACATAGCCTATCACTACATCCCAGTGTATAACTTGTATAATAAAACATATAATACTTAATTTATTAATATGACAAAATATTGCACGGTTGCACTCACTAATTATCATGAAATATAATTATCAAGCAAGTAAAGAAAAAGACGGCAATCATGTATTTTTACAGAGGTGCCGGCCCGGCACCAACTCGCCCTGATTCTCCTGCAGCTCTGGGCCTTCACACACTCACACTCACACTCACACTCACACTCACACTCACACACACTCACACTCGCACACACAAGCAACACACACTCACACACACTCATACACACACGCACACACACACTCACACACAAACCCCCACACTCACACACACACACCCACACTCACACACCTGCACACACGCACACACCTACCTGGACACGAGCTTGCCCGCCACCCGTCCTTCCACCGACACACCTTGACTTGACTGCCCGCCCGTGGGCCCGGAGCTCCACCGCTGGACCGCGGCGCCGCCTGCCCGACCACCACGAGGCCGAGATGGCCACCACGAGGAGCAGCAACAACATCCACCGCCTCTCTGACCCTCACCGTCTTCCCGACCAAACCCAGGAACGGACCACCGAAACTGCCGCGGCTGCCAACTCTCACCGTCTCCCTGGGGAGACAGCTGTTGTCGCCAACTCTCACTACCTGCCCGGGGCCACCGCCGCTGTCGGCGACCTTCACCGTCTTCCCGGGACAAACGATGCTGCTGCCGCCGACCCGTATGGCTACTCCAGCCCTCCCATGGGCCTCCACCAGCGACTCCGCCAACCCTCGCCTCACCACCGGCCACCAGAGGGCCGGAGGCTTCACCTCACCAGAGTTTCAGGCTCAGCACCAGGCCCACAACCTCCACGATGCAGACTGCACGTGGTCTGATTCCTCTGGGTCCCACTGCTCCCCCCCATCCTACAGGGAACCTCAGTAGTGATGGGTCTTGCCCTTTCACCTTTTTTAACCAGGTTACCCCGACCACACACCTGCTAATTCAAATTCCGCGCTGTTTATTTTGGCTTTTTTTTTTTACAGAGGTGCCGGAGCGGCACATCGGTGAGCTCCGGCAGCACTGCATCCCTGGGGACGGGGACTAGTAAATAAATGGTCGTGAATGTATTTTTCTTTTCATCAAATCATCCCGTGGGCCGGATTGGACCTGTTCTTCAGCCGATAGTTTGACATCCCTGGTATAGTCTTTTTGACGACTGCATAGCTTGCAACAGACAGCTTTTTCACTGTACCTACCGGTACACATGACAGTAATAAACCAAACTAAACTAAGTTAAACTGAACTATGGGGCAGATATAAGGGCTGTAATGCTGACTTTGATTGTTTAGAGAGCTGATAGTGAGTCATGAAACATTTTTATATCCATTCAAACAAAATGGTCCATCTACAATGTCCATACATCAGTCGAGATTGTTCAGCCTACAATGCCCTCTCCTGAATTGGATTGTGCCCAGTATGGTGTTCACATCTTGATTGCAGACACAACTTCTCTCTGCACAAACAGAACCCATGCCCTTAATCTTTGCCAAGTCCTAAATAGCCACTAAGCATGTATTTGTAGACTGTTGTTATTATTGAGACTATTGACTACCTGGGACCTGGCAAGGACCCAATGAGTTACCACAACTACACTGACTGTTAAGCACCTATCTGCACTAACCCCATTTACCAGCATTGGTTCATAGCTTTCTATGTACTGGTAATTCAAGTGTTTGTCCAAATACTTCTTCAATATTGTGAGGATCTATCTCTGGCTCCTGCACCCTCTCAGGCAGTGCATTTTGGATTTTTCAATCTGGGTGAAAAAAAATATTTCTCAAATCTTTTCTAACTTAAACCAATGTTCTCCAGTTCAGTCTGAAGAAGGGTCTCGACCCGAAACATCACCTATTCCTTCTCTCCAATTATTGTACAGAAGTCTGGGGAAATAATTATAAAAATTCGATACACTCATTAACCATGATGCAAAAAAGAGCAATTCGTATTATCCATAATGCTAAGTATCTGGGTCATACGAATCCATTATTTTTAGAGTCAAAATTATTAAAATTAGAAGATTTGGTCACATTCAAAACAGCTCAGATAATGTTTAAGGCCAAAAATAAAAATTTACCTGGAAACATTCAAAAATTATTTAACGAGCGTGTGGGGGGTTACAATTTAAGAGGAATATTTAACTTTAAGAAACAACAAGTCCGTACGACTAGAAAATCCTTTTGTATTTCGGTTTGTGGAGTAGGAGTGTGGAATAAATTGAACGGGGAATTGAAGCAATGCACAAACATGAATCATTTTAAAATGATATATAAAAAAATAATGCTCAAGGGGTACAGGGATGGAGGGGATGGTTGACAAGTGGGGGTTGATGTTTATCTTGTTTACAATCGTTGATGTTTATCTTGTTACTATTGTTGATGTTATCTTGTTTACTATTGTTCACTGATGTTGGGTACTTCAAATATGAAGATTGTATGTACATAATAGTTGAATGTATATAAGTGTCTGTATGTATTATGGGAAATTGCCTAGGGCAGTACTATTATTAGTAAGGAATTGATTTTTAAATACGATAGAAGTGTTGGGGAAAAGGGGTGAGATTTAATAAGTTATTCTTCTTCTCACTCCTTTTCGAGCTTGTACAGACTCTGAGTTGGACATTGGAACCTTGATTTTGTTCTTCTCAATTGTAAATGTTGATTGCAATGTTCAATTGTTTGATAATTTCGATTTTGTTAATATCAATGTCTTTAATGTCTTTACTTGTTCGGAATAAATAAATAAAATAAAAATAAATAAAATAAATGCTGCCTGTCCCGCTGAGTTACTCCAGCATTTTGTGTCTATCTTCGGTTTCAACAGGCATCTGCAGTTCCTTCCGACACCTCCAGTTTTCGACACCTCTGCCACAGGGAAATGTTTCTTCTGCTCACTCTAACTCTGGCCCACACCATCTTGTATACCTCGTCAGGTTGCCCCCTCAGTCCACTGCTCCACGGAAAACAAACGCAGACTCCCCAGTCGCGCCTCATCACTGAAAAGCACCATCCCAAAAACATCCTGGTCAAACTGCTCTGGGGCACTGTGCAGAGTGCACTGTGCAGCGGCACAAAATGTACTGGAGGCCAGTCAGTTATCATCTGTCCCGGAACTTCTTGCTGAATCCAGCGGCATTTCTAAATGGTGCAAGCAGCAAGCCTGTTAATTTACCACCATTCAGGAAATAACGAAAGCATTTTTCTTGGTTTGTTCTATATATTTTTGTTGACAGTAATTAACAGTAGCATAATGCATTTTAAACCTTTTTTTTTGGTATTTATTTAAAAATAATAATTTTTAAAGCGTTTTAATTGCTTTCAACTGTTTTAAATGGTTCTGAATATTGGAGGCATTTATAATGCAGTAAGTGTCAGGATGTGTCTAGGAGAGGGTGTAAATAGCTCGTTCTAAGCTTCCCCCCAGTCGAGTTTCAGTCAATAAGATACTGAGTCAAGCACTTGCGCATCTAAACTTTATTTTGGAAAAACACAAGAACAGTTGTGTCCTTGTATCTGCCTGGCCAAGCCCTCTTAGCCTCGTGCAAGCAGAGACACTCCAGAAGGTCACGCAGTCCTAAGCGTTCTCCCAGAAGATCGACACAGGACCTCGTGGGAGCAGCCTTTTATAGGTCCCCGAACCTTGAGGGGCCGAACCACATGGGGGTGGTCTCTATACAGTCCAATAACAGATATCGATTATCACAGTACATGATAGACATTTCCCTAACCCAATAATACAGTGACGGTGCCTCAGGAAGGCCATCAGCATTCATAAAGACTCCTCACACCCTTGCAATAGTCTGTTCGAACTTCTACCATCCGGCAGACGTTACAAGGCTTTCTACGCCCGCACCTCTAGACTTAGGAACAGCTTCATACCCAGAGCTATAGCTGCTCTGAACCGGCCCTGCTGAGTGCCCCCCCCCCCCCCATGAACTGTCTCCCTCGGATGGTCACGTCGCACATCGACCCGGCACAGACATATTTGCACTTTATACTGTTTTAATTGTTTTTTTAAATCTTGTTTCTCTGGGTGTCTAAATTTTTAGCTAATTAAGTTATTACATTGGATGGAAATTGCATTCCAAATCTCGTTGTACCTCTGTGCAATGACAATAAAATATATATTATATTATTAATACAATGTATCTGACAAAGTTTCTAGATACAAGTTAACATGATGAATTATGCTACATGTGCCTGGATATTCAAGAAACCCAGACAAGGCTCAACACTTAACCCAATCAACATCTATCAAAGTAAAGCTTTGCAACAATATTTAAAATGTGTATGTCTGGTTTGCATTCACCCAATCCGTTTCATGCAATTTACACCTAATTGTAAGAATCTGCAGATGTTCCATTCTCTTCCTGCAACTCTTATCTAGGCTCTAGACAAGCTGGCTAGAGCCTAGATAAGAGTTGCAGGAAGAGAATGGCACATTTAAATTGACCAAATGGCCTAGCAGCCCAGAAACCTTTACTCAATTTTAGTGTCCTGGCAGCTCCAATTTGGCCAGAATTAACAAGGGCAGGGCAGCAAATTCCATCACCTTCAAACCAACATACAACGCAGACAGGAGTATGTCTTGGTGTCATAATCTGCACAGACATTGTGGGCTGAAGGGCCTGTTCCTGTGCTATACTATTCTATGTTCAATGTTCTATCCGCATCGACTGTGATGTCACTCTAATCCCATCTACCTGCCCGTCAAAATACTTATACTCAAAACACCACTGTTGTATCTCCTTTCATCACCTCCCATGGAAGCACATTCCAGGTACCTATCACTCTCTGTGCAAAACAACATGCCTCACACATCTCCTTTAAACTTTGCTCCTCACACCTTAAACATATGTCCTCCATATATGACATTTCCAAACTGGGACAATGTTTCTGTCTGTCGACCTTAGTACGGAGTTTGTACGTTCTCCCTGTGGCCACGTGAGTTTCCTCCGGATCCTCCGGTTTCCTCCCACACTCCAAAGACACTTGGGGCTGCAGGTTAATATAAAGGAACTGCAGATGTTGGTTTATACCAAAGATAGACACAAAATGTTGGAGTAAATCATTGGGTTATGCAGCATCTCTGGAGAAAATGGATAGGTGACATTTTGTCACCTTGTGTGTGTATCGCAACATTTAAGAAACATTTGGACAGAGAGAGAGAGAGAGAGAGAGATCTCTCTAATAAGCCTGTGGGCAGAGCCACAGTACGAGTGACACTAATCTACACCCTCCCTCTTAAAGAATTAAATGCAAATACAAAACTACTGAGTACTACCAAGAATTAAATACAAATGTATACTGCTGACTATATAAAGCATACATAGTACATAGTTCAAACATAGCCTGGGTACTTCACGGTGGGCTTACAAACACGACCAGCACGCGAACGGTATAGTCCATCTGCCACCGGGGACACAATCGGCGGTGAAATAGGTGTCAGAGATCAAAACGGCATTACCGGTGATAAAACAGGAGACTTTGGCACAGGTGGAGGTGGCGTAGCCATCGGCAAAATATAACCGTATCAGAAACAGGTTGTCGTGCTGGTGCAGTCGGGCCGATGCCGCTGGATGTGGAAGGAAGTACACTTGTGCGGTCAGGATAATACGGAGGTGGTGCTGGTTCATTCACAGGCAGGATATGTTGCCTATTGCGTCTGTAGGTGCCGCCATCAGCATTGACCAAGTGGAACATGGCTCAGAGGTAGTTCCAGAAATTATGTTGATGAGGTTGTGATCTTTGTCGGATTGCAGATGCACCACTTGCCCCTTGGCTAATGGTGGAAGCGTTCTGTACGATCGTTCCATTAATTGTTTGGCACTCCTGATGGCACGTTCAGCCAGCCCATTCGACTGAGGATATTCAGGGCTGCTGGTGATGTGACAAAAACCCCAGTGTGCAGCAAAATCTTTGAAGTGCTGGCTGGTAAATTGACTACCATTATCAGATAATAGTTGACATGGAGCTCCGTGGTCTGAGAAATGGCGAGCCAGCTCTACAACTACCCCGTGAGAAGTGGGGCTACTAAGAAGATCGGTCAAACCAACCAGAATACGAGTCGACAAGAACCAGGTACTGCTTGCCATGCCTGTCAAATATGTCAGTTGCCACTGTGGAGCACGGAAGGGCAGGAACCGGGTGTGAGAGAAATGGTTGCTTTTGTTGATGTGGTGCCAAACTGTTGCACACTGCACAGGATTCCACTTTCTCATAAATGAAATCAGTCATGCCAGGTCAGCAAAACATGTTTTCAGCTCGTAGGACTGCTGCTTCGGCGCCTGGGTGTCCCGCATGGACAGCGTCAAAATACTTGCTGTGTAGAGAGGCAGGAACTACAGCCTTGTGGCCTTTTACGATAATGCCATCTTGTAGTACTAGTTCATCATGGATGGCAAAGAAGGGCCGAACTGGAAGTGGTAGATTGTATTGCTTGTCAGGCCAGCCACGCTTAATGACGGAGGAAAGCGAACGTAAGGTATTGTCAGCAGCAGTGTGGGTAACCAGGTCCTCCAAACAGGATGAGGGAATAAAGGAAACAGTCATTACCACAAAACCGTCATTTGGTGTGGATGAACCCTTGCAGGTCTTTTGAGGTGTCAGCCAGGTGCATGTCCTTGCCACGTTTGTAGGTCAGTATAATGTCATACTTCTGAAGCTGTAGTAACATCCGTTGAAGGTGCCCTGGAGAGGTATGTATCTGTTTGTTCAAGACGCTGATCAAGGATTGGTGGTCAGTTTCAATCTTGACAATTTTTCCGAAGATAAAGTCATTAAACTTCTTGCATGCAAAACGACCGCTAGCAGCTCCTTTTCAATCTGGGCGTAGCGTTGTTCCGTGTCAGTCATGGTGCGCGAAACATAGGCAACAGGCCTGTTGCCGTTACCACCATCTTGGAGACAGGCTGCCCCTAGACGGTACTGTGAGGCATCACAAGTCAGTGTGACCGGTAATTTAGAATTAAAGTAGGCGAGAGTGGGGGAACAAGATATCTGCTGTTTAAGAGTGTCAAACGCCCTCTGCTGTTGCTCATGCCAGGCCCAAACAGTGTCTTTGTGGGTTAGCTCACGCAATGGGGCCGATATTTCACTGAAGGTAGGAATAAATTTCCCCAAGTAGTTTACCATGCCAAGGAATCTCTGCAGGCTGAGGATGTCTGTGGATGCTGGTAACTCGTTAATAGCAATGGTTTTCGATGGATCAGCTTTGAGGCCGTCTTTAGTGAACACATGGCCTATGTAGTTCACCTCATTTACTCTGAATTTGCAATTTTGAGGGTTTAACTTGAGGTTGATTTCTTTAGCGGAGTCCAGAACCTTTTTTTAATTTGCGTTGTGTTCTTGAATAGTTTGTCCAGCAACAAGGATATCATCAACCATGATGGAGCATGGGTAGCCTGCACACAATTGTTCCATAGCGCGTTTAAATACTTCACTAGCAGAGCTTATGCCGAATGGCATACGAAGAAATTTGTACCGTCCGAAGGGTGTACTGAAGGTATTTAACTTGGAGGAGTTTTGTTCCAGAGCAATCTGCCAGAATGAACTCTTGGCATCTAGTACTGTGAATACAGTCGCTTCACCCAACTGCGCTGCAATCTCTTCCACTGTGCGCATGGGACAGTGTGGTCGCTTAATGGCTGTGTTTAAATCCTTAGGATTGATGCAAATCTGTATTTCATCCTTATTCTTTTTTGTTGCTACGACCATGGTTGAGACCCAATCCAAGGGGTCAGCGACGGGGGCAATCACACCCATAGCCACCATTCTGTCGAGTTCACCTTGTACATGGTCCCGTATAGCATGGGGAATCTGGTGTGCCGGATGGACAACTGGGAGTACATCGGGGATAGTTGTAATCATGTACTTCACAAGCAACCTGCCCATCTTGTAGTCGAACAGGCTTTTTAATTTGTGTCAGGATTTGTTGAGTGAAGCCACATGTTGTAGACAGTTGATAGACAGATGCACTGAAGGTGACCAGACCCAGGTCATTTACAAGCATTAATGCCCAGCAAAGAAGGCACATTTTCTCGGACAATAAAGAAGCTCAGGCTGTGAACCCGTGAATCAGGACAGCATCGTAGCTCGACTTGACCGATAGGGTGCACTGCACCACCTGCAAATGGAAGTAGAGTGGCAGCCGTGTGAATGATAGTCTTTTTTTCTAATCCTTTTTAGCTCAGATAAGGATAACACTTTGCAGCGAGCCCCAGTGTCTAGCTTTACAAAAACATTCTTTCCATTAATGAGGAGAGCGACCCTGGGATCCTGATGTTTATGAGACAAGTCAGACAAAGAATGTACATCGATATCAAGATTCTCGTTAGCAGACAGTATGCCCTCGTTAGCATGAACAGCACGCGTGGGAGCTACCTGGGAAAGCTCTGGAGCCATGCTCCCATGGTTGAGCAAATTGACGGATTGCTTCGTTTGAACTCTTTTTCCAAATGCACGACAACAACGAATAAAGTGATTTCTTCGTCTACAGAAGTGGCAAAGCTTTCCAAAAGCCGGGCAACGTTCACGAATTGCAACATGCGAACCGCCACAGTTCACACAATTATTAATGAGCTTAACATCAGACCTGCCGGGCACCTGGGAAAACTGCCGTTGAGCTTGATAAACTGTGCCGGCAACATTAACATCATAGGCAGAATGGGGACCTTACCCCCAAAGATCTGGTGTGAGAATGTGTCATTTCTGCAATGCGACAGCGGTTTTCAGCAGTCTCCAGAGTGAGTTCAGTATCACGTAAAAGTTAATCACGCACCTTATCATTTAGAATTCCATAGACCAGTCTGTCCCGTATCAGACCATCACACAAATTATCAAACTTGCACCTGCTGGCGATGTATTTCCAGGAACTGACATATGCTTCGACAGGTTCACCACGTCTTTGGCTTCGCGAGAAAAATTTATGGCGCTCCATTACAAGATCAATGCGTAAAGGGCCTGTCCCACGGGCATGCGACTCCATGCGGCAAGCGCGGCCTAACCGCAAGCGGGGGCCGCGCGGAGGTTGAGTGATCCCTGTACAGGGCCGGACTCACCAGCATGCGGCTGCATGCGGCAAGCGCGACCAAATCGGAAGCGGGGGCTGCGCGGAGGTCGAGTGACGTCAAGACGGTGCGTATGGCGGCGAGGTGCGTACGCACGGCCTCGATGCGGCTGCGTCCGGCGTCTAGGCGGTGCGCACGGCCTCGATGCGGCTGCGGGGCGGCAGGCCGTTGCCGCACGGAATTTTTGAACAGTGTCAGTTTTTCGGAGCCCCGCGCGATGTCGGGACCAGCTCCGCACAACTCCATGCGGCTCCCGCGATCGAAGTGGGACCGGCCCCGCGACCTCCGCGCGGCACCCGCTTGCGGTTAGGTCGTGCTTGCCGCATGGAGTCGCATGCCCGTGGGACAGGCCCTTAACTCACATAGCTGTCAGAACTTGTTCAGCAGGCACTCAGGGTCCTGAATAGATTCAGCTGGAACAATCTGGACACCCGCAGCATTAAGTCAAGTCAAGTCAAGTCACATTTATTTATATAGCACATTTAAAAAACAACTCTCGTTGGCCAAAGTGCTTTACATTTGTTATAAGAATAGCACAACAAAACAAACTACATACATATATACATGTAGCCCTCACTCAGAGGACGTCAGGAAAGGCTTGGGAGTATAGATAAGTCTTTAGTCTTGACTTAAAAGAGTCGATGAAGGGGGCGGTTCTGATGGGAAAGGGGATGCTGTTCCACAGTCTAGGGGCTGCAACCGCAAAGGCGCGGTCGCCCCTGAGCTTATGCCTAGACCGTGGGATATTCAGCAACCCCAAGTCGACCGATCTGAGGGGCCTGGAGGTGGAGTGGTGGGTGAGAAGACTTTTTATGTAGGTGGGGGCAAGCCCATTGAGGGCTTTGTAGACATGGAGGAGGATCTTGAAGTTTACACGGAACCGCACAGGGAGCCAGTGGAGAGAGGCCAGGATCGCGGTGATGTGGTCCCTTTTTCGGGTGCCCGTCAGGAGTCTCGCTGCGGCGTTTTGGACCAGTTGCAGGTGGGACAGGGAAGATTGGCTGATGCCAGTGTAAAGGGAGTCGCAGTAATCTAGGCGGGAGGAGATGAATGTGTGGATGATCTTTTCCAGGTCATCAAACTGGAGGAATTGTTTTATTTTAGCTATCGTCCGAAGCTGAAAGAAGCTAGCTTTTACCACGGCATTGACTTGTTTGTCAAATTTCAGTGCTGAGTCAAAAATCACGCCAAGGTTTTTGACGTGAGGCTTGAGTAGTGGGGTAAGGCTTCCAAGGCTGCCTGCTATCATTTTGATTGAGTCCGAGGGGCCGAGAAGGATGACCTCAGACTTACTCTTGTTTAGTTGGAGGAAGTTCTGGGCCATCCAACACTTTATATCCTCGAGGCAGTGGGTAAGGTTAAACAGATTTGATTGGTTTTTGGGCTTCAGGGGGAGATAGAGTTGTGTATCGTCTGCGTAGCAATGGAAGGAAATGCCGTGCCTTTCAATGACTTGGCCTAAGGGGAGCATATACAGGGAGAAGAGAATGGGGCCAAGGATGGAACCTTGTGGAACCCCACAGCAGAGATTAGCTGGGGAGGAGAATGAGTTGCCTATGTTAGTCGAGAAACTCCTACCTTTGAGGTAGGAGATGAACCAGCTCAGGGCAGTGCCATCAATACCAACCCCATACCGGAGACGGTCAATTAGGATGGTGTGGTCGACAGTATCAAATGCTGCGCTGAGGTCAAGAAGGAGCAGAATTGCACAGTCGCCGGAGTCAACGGTGAGCAGTAGGTCATTGTGTACCTTCAACAAGGCAGACTCTGTGCTATGGTGAGCCCTGAAACCTGATTGGAAAGTTTCCAAGATAGTGTTTTGGTGAAGGTAAGGTATAAGTTGACTTAAAATTACCTTTTCAAGGCCTTTTGAGAGGAAAGGCAGTTTAGAAATGGGTCTGTAGTTGCTTGGCAAGGTGGGGTCGAGGTTAGGATTTTTCAGGAGTGGTTGGACCACCGCATGCTTGAAGCAGTTCGGTACAGTGCCAGTGGCCAGAGAGCTGTTGAAGATGGCGAGGATGCTGGGACCAGCTGTTGTAAATACGTCCTTTAGGGGGGCAGAGGGGACAGTGTCGGTTAAACTGCGCCGGTTCATAATGATCAGCATTAAACTGCGCCAGTTCACTTCTGACACCATGTTGGATAAAGATCAGGCTCACACATAGTGATTAGAATCCATAGTCTTTTATTAGCAACTCTGCAGAGGTAACTCAAAGAGTTTTCATCTCAGCATGCATACTACTAGTCTAACAGAGAGAGAGAGAGAGAGAGAGAGTGAGAGAGAGAGAGCGCTCTAATAAGCCTGTGGGCGGAGCCACAGTACGAGTGACACTAATCTGCAAAGTTGCTTACTTTGAAGAAGTTCTCCACCTCTCTCTGACGGGAGTTCTGCAAGTCTGAAGAAGGGTCATGACCTAAAACGTCACCTATCCATTTTCTCCAGAGATGCTGCCTGACCCGCTAAATTACTCCAGTGCTTTGTGTCTACCATGGGACTGCAGGTTAATTGGCCTCTGTAAATTGCCCCACTGTGTAGGGAGTGGATGCAAATGTGGAATAATGTGGAATAATATTGAACTCATGTGAACGGGTGATGGATGTCGGTGTAGACTCGTTGTGCCAGTTTCCATGCTGGAGCTCTAAAACTAGAACTAAAACTCTCGACTCTTTCACAGAGTGCCGTGGTTTATTGAGGTTGATGGTCAGGAGGGGGAGCTCTAACAGAGGAAAAGACTATTTGGGAAATTTAAGCTTTGAAAAAGACCAAAAATTATCCAACAGTTAATTTACTCATCCAGAAAACCCCAAGATAGCTGCCTATAAGTGTTTTTCTGACAAGTAGTTTTTTGCTTTGTTACTGTTGTTTGATTTTCAGCATTGCCATTACTTTTATTTAATCTACTTCATCGCAGCAATTTAGTTTAGTTTAGTTTATAGAAACAGTGTGGAGACGGCTTTCAGCCCACTGGGTCCGTGCCGACCAACGATCCCCGCACATTAACACTACCCTACACACACTAGGGACAATTTACAATTTTATCAAGCCAATTAGAGTACAAACCTAATTAGAGTATGTCTTTGGAGTGTGGGAGGAAACCGGAGAAAACCCACACAGGTCACGGGGAGAACTTACAAACTCCCTACAGACAAGCGGCCGTAGTCAGGATCGAACCTGGGTTTCTGGTGCTGTAAAGCAGCAAATCTACCGCTGCGCCACTGGGCCACCTAATGCTGCACAAAGTTTGGCTGCTGGGTCATGGCCTGGCGTGTGAAATCAGTAAGGATACACCAAACAGAATGGCAGATGCAATAGCAGCAACTCTTTCTTTGATGACTAGAAATCTCTGGGCAAATAGTTGGTGGAGTAAAAAATAAAAACAGGACTTCAAAGAAGGTGAAATCAACATGTAGAGCCATAGAATCATACGGCGTGGAAACAGGCCCTTCGGCCCAACTTGTCCACACTGACCAACATGTCCTATAATACACTGGTTTCACCTGTCTGCATCTGGCCCAAATCCCTCTAATAAGTCTTATCCATGCACCTGTCCAAATGTTTCTTAAATGTTGCGATACTACCTGCCTCAACTATCTCCTCCGGCAGCTCATTTCATACACTCACCACCCTTTGTGTGAAAGTGCCCTAATAAAGCTTTCCCACCTCACCTTAAACCTATGTCCTCTGGTTCTTGATTCCCCTACTCTGGGCAAGAGACTCCGTGCATCTACCCCATCTATTCCGCTCATGATTTGGTACACCTCCATAATATCGCCACTTCCCTCTCCCCAGCCCAAGAAACACATAGAAATGGCATGCAGAGCAAGAAACTAGTCTAGTTTGATTAACTGTGATGCTGGGACGTGTGGAATTTTGGGGTTGTCCACCTAAAGGGCTCTGGGACTGAATGATAACCTATTCATGTGCAGGAAAGAAAGCTTGCATTTATACATTTGGACAGGTATATGGTAAAGATAGGTTTAGAGGGAGTGGGCCAAATGCAGGCTGGTGGGGCTCGTGTAGATGGGGCATGTTGGTTGGCATGGGCAAGGTGGGCCGAAGGGCCTGCTTCCACACTGTATGTTTGACACTATTGGAGGAAAGTTAAAGGGCAAAATGGAAAAATCCTTGCATCCTGCCAACAGTGCAATGGATGTGTAGGAAGGAACTGCAGATGCTGGTTTACACCGAAGATAGACATCAAATGCTGGAGTATCCGGCAGCATCTCTGGAGAAAAGGAATAGGTGACGTTTCGGGTTGAAACCCTTCTTCAAACTGAGTCAGAGGAGAAGGAAACTAGAGGTATGAAAAGGTACAAAGAACTAAAGAATGAAAGGTATGAAAAGAACAAACCAAGGCCAGCAAAGACGATCAAGGAAAGGTGGAACACACAATGGTCCATTGTTGGCTGCGGAAGAGGTGATAAGACATTTGGACAGGTACATGGATAGGAAAGGTTTAGAGAGATATGGGCCAAACGCAGGCAGTTGGAACTAGTGTAGACGGGGCACCTTGGTCGGCATGAGCAAGTTGGGATTAAAGGCCTGTTTCCATGCTGTATGACTTTACGACTCTCTCACCTTTCCCAAATGGAATGTCTTAAAACATATTTTTAATGTTCTTTTTTTAAATATTCCAACTTCTACCTTATGAGTGTAATCCAAACTTAATTCTGCATGCAGTAAAATGTTTATAAACAATGAATTAAAAATAGAGTTTTATGCATTCTGGTTTAGTGCCTTCATTAGGCACTTAATTGCAGCTCCCTCAAGCTGAAACCATCTGGCTTTGGAACAGGGGAAGTTCTTGCCATGCAAAAATGCTCGACCTTTGTGCCAAGGTTTCTCTATCTATCATCTACCTCATTGGAGACCCTCGGACTACATTTAATCAGACTTTGCTGGACTTTATATTGCACTAAACATTATTTCCTTTATCCTGTATCTATACACAGTGGACAGCTTAATTGTTATCATGTATAGCCTTTCCGCTGACTGGATAGCACAAAACTAGAAAACTAGAAAACTGCACTTTGGTAAACGTGACAATAAATTAAACTAAACTAAATTGAAGGTAGCATCAAATGGTATTATGTAAAATGGAATGAGTGTAAATGAGTGCTTGTTGGCTGCCATGGACTGGGTGGGCTGAAAGGCCTGTTCTCTGGCTGAGACTGCGTGACTAAGCTGCTGACCACAACATCTGGGATGCAGTAATGTGCAGCGATTTATTTTCCGTCGACACCGGCTTACAAATAGCTCTAAGGAATGGGCGCGCTGTCCAGTGCAGTGGCCCCATCGACATGCTCCTTGTTGCTGAATCAGCTCATGGTGTGAAGCCAAAAGCTGTCGCTCTCACAAGTTGAAGGTGCAGGAAAGTGCCCACAAATGGCATATGGAAGTGATTTGCTCGGGGGCAGGGCCGGCTATTAATGCAGTCAGAAGGTCCCGAGAAAAATGTTGGTTGTAAGTCAGAGAAGACACGTTGCCATGGTAACGGAGCTCGCCTTGGAGAGGGGCAGATAACATGCAGCAGCTGGGCTGCCAACAGGCTTTGATTGAGGTGCTGGTACTTGCACCGACTCTTGGAAAGGCTGTGACTGTTGGAAAGGCATCAATAAATCCAAATTTTTAGTTGCAGGTTTTGGTGTTCCTGCAAGTGGCTAGTGTGGCAGTGGACTGCTGGCCTAGTGGGATTATACAGTGGCCAGTGTGGCAGGGGACTGCAGGGCCAGTGTACAGTGCCCAGTGTGGCAGTGGACTGCTGGCCTAGTGGGATTATACAGTGGCCAGTGTGGCAGGGGACTGCTGGTCTAGTGTACAGTGCCCAGTGTGGCAGGGGACTGCAGGGCCAGTGTACAGTGCCCAGTGTGGCAGTGGACTGCTGGCCTAGTGGGATTATACAGTGGCCAGTGTGGCAGGGGACTGCTGGTCTAGTGTACAGTGCCCAATGTGGCAAGGGGACTGCAGGGCCAGTGTACAGTGCTGGTCTAGTATACAGTGTCCAGTGCGGTAAAATATCTGTAGATGGTAAAGAGTAGCCATGATGGACATAGATGACAATTGTAGTATCAGAACTAAAATGACTAAAACTGTAATTATTTATCTTCCTACTCCACCTGCTTGATTGGTGTTGTTTTTTGTTTAACTTTGAGTTGTTTCAAAAATATCTAAATTCCTGACTACACTTCACTCTTTAACATCTTGTGATCAGGGTTTTGAATAGCTCCACTCATCCATTCAGGCAACTAACCCACACCACAGTGACTTGTGTTACTACTTTTTTGAATTGTGACTGTTTAAAGTTGCTGAAAGTCTATCAAGAACAGAGCAACATGTGTAGGCCACTTAGTCCCTTGCGCCTGGTCTGCCATCGAATGAAATTGTGGCTGATCTGTGACCAGCCTTGGACCCATACTTTATACCTGTTATATTGTCCCTAGTGTGTAGGATAGTGTTAGTGTACAGGGTGATTGCTGGTCAGCGTGAATTGGTGTACCGAAGGGCCTGTTTCCACACTGTATCTCTAAAGTCTAGCCATTAATTCATCTCCGGTTTTAGCTCGCTATCTCTTATGAAGAACTTTATCAAATAATGCATGTAAATAACACACGCAGACTTTGGCCACAGGTTCAAAATATTCAGTCAGGTTTACCATTCTTTTACCCATGTTGGTTGTCTAATTAACAGTAAATGGTCATAATTGTTCAGACATTTGATCTTTAATTACAAGCTCCAGTAATTTCATTACGCCACACATTAGGGTATCTGATCTATGTATTCCTTTGCTTCCCTCCCTCACCTTTCCCAAATAGCACTGTGACATTTCGGGTCGGAATCCTTCTTCAGATTCATAGATACATAGACAATAAGTGCAGGAGTAGGCCATTCGGCCCTTCGAGCCAGCACCGCCATTCATAGTAACATAGAAAATAGGTGCAGGAGGAGGCAACTTGGCCCTTCGAGGCAACTTGGCCCTTGTGATCATCCACAATCAGTAACCCGTGCCTGCCTTCTCCCCATATCCCTTGATTCCGCTAGCCCCAAGAGCTCTATTTTTTAAATTCATCCAGTGAGTTGGCCTCCACTGCCTTCTATGGCAGAGAATTCCACAAATTCCCAACTCTCTGGGTGAAAAGTATTTTCTCATCTCAGTTTTAAATGGCCTCCCCTTTATTCTTAGACTGTGGTCCCTGGTTCTGGACTCCCCCAACATTGGGAACATTTTTCCTGCATCTAGCTTGTCCAGTCCTTTTATAATTTTATATGTTTCTATAAAACCTTCTTATCCTTCTAAATTCCAGTGAATGCAAGCCCAGTCTTTCCAATCTTTCCTCATATGACAGTCCCGCCATCCTGGGCATTAATCTCGTGAACCTACGCTGCACTGCCTCAATAGCAAGGATGTCCTTCCTCAAATTAGGAGACCAAAACTGCACACAATGCTCCAGATATGGTCTCATCAGGACCCTGTACAACTACAGAAGGACCTCTTTACTCCTATACTCAAATCCTCTCTATATGAAGGCCAAGATGCCATTAGCTTTCTTCACTGCTTGCTGTACCTGCATGTTTACTTTCAGTGGCTGGTGTACAAGGACACCCAGGTCTCGTTATACTTTCCCTTTTCCTAACCTGACGCCAATCAGATAATAATCTGCCTTCCTGTTCTTGACTCCAAAGTGGATAACCTCACATTTATCCACATTATACTGCATCTGCTATGCATCTGTCCACTCACCCAACCTGTCCAAGTCACTCTGCATCCTCATAGCATCCTCTTCACAGTTCACACTGCCACCCAGCTTTGTATCATCTGTAAATTTGCTAATGTTACTTTTAATTCCTTCATCTAAATCAGGGGCTGGCAACCTACGGCCCACGGGCCGAATGCGGCCCGAAACCTGAAATCATCCGGCCCGCAGGCGTGTCTTTTTTACCATAATCATATGGCCCGCAGACTTCCGTCATCTCCAATAACTGGAAAGTGATTTTCGGATCGAGGGTTGGGTGAAACACTGTGAAAAAGACGCATTCAATCCTGCTGCTCATCGCCCTGTGTGATGCCGGGCTGCTCCTCCCAGGCCCGAGATCGTGACGCCCAGGCGCAGTGATGCAAGGACGCAAGGAAGCCAGCGCTGGTGGCCGCAATGGCGGAGCTGCCGAGCGCGGCTGAGCGCGGCCGAGCACCATGCGCGGCCGAGCGCTGAGCTCTGGCTGTACCGCATCCTGCGCAAAGCCACCGGCACGGCCGCGCACCTTCTGTGTATGGGCTTCACAGTCGGGATCGGGGTTGTCAATAAGCTGGGGACGAGTGAGTGTGAGTATTTGAGCCACCGCCTTCTGGACACAGCCAAGGCAATGGTCCGTAGGTACGCCATGTTCGTGAGCGCCCGTAACTAGAGGCCAGTGCTCGGGTGGCGTCCTCGATGGGGCGGGATCTATGTGAACACGTGATTTGATGCCTGCCATCCGGGGTGGGATGGGGGCGGGATCCATGTGTACACGTGATAGTTGTGGCCCGCCATCCACTCACAGACATGCATCCTGGCCCCAATGCAGAACAAGGTTGCCAACCCCTGATCTATATCATTAATATATATTGTAAAATATATATTACCTTGCGGCACCCCACTAGTCATAACCTGCCGTTCTGAAAGGGACCCGTTAATCCCTACTGTTTGTTTCCTGTCTGCCAACCAATTTTCTATCCATGTCAATACCCTACCCCCAATACCATGTACTCTAATTTTGCCCACTAATCTCCTGTGTGGGACCTTATCAAAGGCTTTCTGAAAGTCCAGGTACACTACATCCACTGGTTCTCCCTTATCCATTTTACTAGTTACATCCTCAAAAAATTCCAGAAGATTTGACAAGCATGATTTCCCCTTCGTAAATCCATGCTGACTTAGACCAATCCTGCTACTGCTATCCAAATGCGCCGCTATTACATCTTTGATAATCAACTCCAGCTTCTTCCCCACCACCGATGTCAGGCTAACTGGTCTATAATTCCCTGCTTTCTCTCCTTTCCTGAAATTGGGGGTACATTAGCTACCCTCCAATCCACAGGAACTGATCCTGAATCTATAGAACATTGGAAAATGATCATCAATGTGTCCACAATTTCTAGAGTGAATTTCCTTCAGTTCCTCAGTCACCCTAGGTCCTCTGTCCCCTAGTACATCTGGGAGATTGTTTGTGTCTTCCTTAGTGAAGACAGAACCAAAGTACCTGTTCAACTCGTCTGCCATTTCCTTGTTCCCCATAATAAATTCACCTGTTTCTGTCTTCAAGGGACCCACATTTGCCTTAACTAATTTTTTCCTCTTCACATACCTAAAGAAGCTTCTACTATCCTCCTTTATATTCTTGGCGAGCTTACTCATCTTTTCTCCCCATTATTGCCTTTTCAGTTACCTTCTGTTAATCTTTAAAAGTTTCCCAATCCTCTGGCTACCCACACATCGTTGCTATGTTATATGTCTTCCCTTTTATTTTTACACTGTCCTTGACTTCCCTTGTCAGCCACAGTCACCTCTTACTCCCCTTAGAATCTTTCTTCCTCTTTGGAATGAAATGATCCTGCATCTTCTGTATCATTCCCAGAAATACCTGCCATTGCTGTTCCAACGTCATCCCTACTAGGGTCCCTGTCCAGTTCCTCCCTCATGCCTCCATAGTCCCCTTTGTTCAACTGCAATACTGACACTTCCGATTTTACCTTCTCCCTCTCAAATTGCAGATTAAAACTTATCATATTATGGTCACGACCTCCTAATGGTTCCTTTACCCTGAGTTCCCATATCAAATCCGGTTCATTACACAACACTAAATCCAGAATTGCCTTCTCCATGGTAGGCTCCAGTACAAGCTGCTCTAAGAATCCATCTCGGAGGCACTCTACAAACTCCCTTTCTTGGGGTCCAGTACCAACTTGATTTTCCCAATCTACCTGCATGTTAAAATCTCCCATAGCACTAGCAAACCTGCCTGCCAGATGCATCGAAAGTTGAACAATCTCTAGCATTAAGAACAAAGGGAACCATGCATGACCCATCCCCCCCTTCCTTCACCATTCCTGTCCCAACACTTTGACAGGGTCCGACCTGAAAATGTCCAAATTAACGGAATGGTTCCAGAATGAAGAAGAATTTGAAAGACAAATTTCAATCCTTGAGATATTTTCAAAGCTCACTCCCATTTTCTTCAGAAGCAGTAACCGCAGAGTCTCGAGAAACATCGAGGTGTTCTCCATTGAGGAGAGAAGATTAAAGGAAGAGCTGGAGCTGACTAGGAAGCCGACATTACTCGAGGAAAAGAGTTGCAATATGGTGGAGGTAGATCGGGGGGAAGTGGGAATACCTGGTTAGGTCTGTCGAAGATAGACACAGAGTGCTGGAGTAACGCAGCGGGTCAGGCAGCATCTGTGGAGGGGTAACGTTTCGGGTCGGGATCCTGTAAAAGAGTTGGGACAGGAATAGTGAATTACTCCAGCAGTTTGTGTTTGTCTTCAATATTCGATGATCCCTACTGTGCAAAATCATGGGCTGTACTTCTATCATTCATGCCACTTATGTTTAGTTAGATGATAAGTGCAGGATGTGAATATTGGGCTTGAATTTCAAAGATACAGATGGTTTGATATTAAAGTGGCAAGAAATTAAAGTGTAACATTTATGCTTTGCTCTCCCTGTCTGTTCACTTACCCAATGCAAATGTTTAGAGACTGAATGAATGAATATAACTTTAATATATGGCACCTTATAATATATTTAGTTTAGTTTAGTTTATTATTGTCACATATACCGAGGTACAGTGAAAAGCTTTTGTTTGCATGCTATCTGGTCAGAGAAAAGACTGTACATGAATACAATCAAGCTGTCCACAGTGCACAGATAAAGGATAAAGGGCACAACATTTAGTACAAGATAAGGTCTGATTAAAGATAGTTCAAAGGTCTCCAATGAGGTAGATGTGTGGTCTCTAGATGGCACTCTAGCTGATGAGAGGACCATTCATTCGCCTGATAGCAACTGGGAAGAAACATCGGTGTACTCATTATGGTTCACTGTTGCTTCGATTTGCCCCTCTGATTTGACTTGAAAGAGACTATAAGACAGTAATCAGTGACAGTCAGGAAGCAAGAGCTGATGCTAATAACTGAGACAGTGGTTCAGCAGAGAGGAAAGCTGATGCAGTGTGTTGACCAAGGGAGAGGCATAAAGTTATGTTTAGTAAAATATTCAGTATAAATTCCTCACAAACTCAAAGCATCCTTCATTTACGGCTCACCAATTGACATCTCACTTCTTCAATGTGGACTGGTTTATTCAAAAGCTTTTTATTCCCCTTAACTCCCTTTGAACCTGGAGCCAACAACAGGCTTTTGATCCCGAAGCCTAAGTCATGATTGGTTGGATTTTGAAGCCTAGTTGGTTACCTAACCCTTAATAAATAACACAAGTGGGAATTATTTTCTAACTGCGCACTGCTTGCTCAAAGCACCCGGAAATCACCACTAAACTCCTCTGCTACCAACCCACACTGCACCTAATTCCATGCACTTAGCTTTCACAGCCTCCCTTGGCTTCTAAAACATTGGATTCAAGGCCTGTTTTTAGAGAGGCTCCTTCAGTCTTGTTTCACTCTCTGCAACCTTTTGTTAGGCCCATTGCCAAGTTGCACTGTGCATTTTTTCAAGAGTACAACACTACTCTTTTGTCACATGTACCTAAGTACAGTGAAATTCTCGTTCTCTTAGCAAACAGTTCAGTGACAATCCTATTATACATTTGGTATAATCATGCTAAGTACAAGAGTGTAAGATAGTAATGTGCATGAAGAAACTGCAGAGGCTGGTTTATACCAAAGATCGACACAAAGTGCTGGAGTAACTCAGCAGGTCAGGCAGCATCTCTGGAGTAAAAGGAAGGGTGATGTTTCAGGTCGGAACCCTTCCTCAGACTGAAAGTAGAGTGGGTTGGGGGGGACTGGAGGTAGGAAAAGACCAGAACAAATCAGGGCTGGCAACAGATAACCAAGGTAGATGGAGACCATAATGGCCCATTGTTGGCTGGGGAAGAGGTGAGAACAAAGATATTAGACCACACTGAATCTGTACTGCTTTTCCCTCTAACAGCCAATCTAGGCTCTATACTTTTAACTATACATTCATACATAATCTGCTGCTTGGAAGGAACAACACAGATCGTCTTTCTGCACCTAAGTGTATTGGATAAGAACAAATTATTTTTGGACCACATAATGCTTGGAAGCAAAATTAATCAATCACATCCACCATCTTGATTTTGATTCATAATTAACCATTGAAACAGCAAAATAGATCCCTCTGCACAAATGCACAAGAAGTCTAGATGAAGTTGCAGATGAAGACAATACTACCAATAAACCTATGGAAGAAATATGGACAGGCACCATCTGGGCCTGGTGTTTACATTAACAGGCTAGGTTGGTATCTGCTTTGGGATTCATTTAGTTTTAGTTTCAGAGATACAGCACGGATACAGACCCATTGGCCCATCGATTCCACACCGACCGGTGATCCCCACGCACTTACACTATCCTACACACATTAGGGACAATTTACAATTTTACCAAGCCAATTAGCCTACAAACCTTGCATGTCTTTGTAATGTGGGAGGAAACCAGAGCACCTGGAGAAAACCCATGCGGGTCATGGGGAAAATGTACAAACTGCATACAGACAGCACCCGTAGTCAAGATTGAACCTGGGTCTCTGGCGCTGTAAGGCAGCAACTCTACTGCTGCGCCACTGTGCTGCTCTACCAATCCTCCTTACCACTTTCTCCGTTCTCCTGTAATAATGGATTCAAAAGAAGTATACAGATGTGTACTGGAGGTACAGAATTGTGAAAATGCATATCTCCAGATTCAGGGACAGTTTCTTCCCAGCTGTTATCAGACAACTGAACCATTCTATCACCAACTAGAGAACAGTCCTGACCTCCCATCTACCTCATGGGAAACCCTACGACCATCTTTAATCGGACTTTACTGGACTTTATCTTGCACTCAACGTTATTCCCTGGATCCTGGATTTGTCCACTTTGGATGGCTTGATTGTAATCCTGTAGTCTTTGTTAACTAGATAGCAAAACAGCTTTTCGCTGTACCTTGGTACACGTGACAATAAACTAAACTAAACTAAACTAATATCAACTAAACTAAACTAAACTAAACTAAACAACTAAACTAAATCAAACCAAACCAAACCAAACCAAACTAAACTAAACTAATTACTAAACAAAACTAAAAAAGTTGTACCAAGTAGCTTCATGTGAGTTTTGGCAAACAATGAGTCTTCAGGCTCTTGTAAGTTCTTTCTCTGTAGTGTCTGCAAATGCACATAGTTCCATGAAGAAATTATTGGCCTGAGATCAGGAATGGAATGGGGTTACAGGGTTTCAGTCACAGTTTTAGCTGCTATTTGTTCATTGGTGAGAAGTGGATATTTTATGGGATCTTTATTTTATTGTAATGATGCACAATCACTTAGGTGTACAAATTTGCTACACTGACAGCAATAATGGCGTCCAGCATGTGAAGCATCTTAGATCTGGCACGACTTGCTAAAAGGAGATCTGACAAGGCTGTCCAGTGAACTTTGCACTTGAAGTCCTCGCTTTTTGCGCCATTTGCACAAGCTGCTCCCGACTGACCTGCCACGCTGTTTTGATGATATGAAAATGCCCGGAGCATTTTCTAAGCCCATAAGCCTTTCCCGTTTGTTTTGCTGTTACAGCTGTGAATGGGATGTCGTACACCCGAAATGGTTTGTAGCATAATTCATGATATCCAACACCTTACCCTTGGTTCATAATTCTGAAGAAGGTCTGAAGAAAGTCTGAAGAAGGGTCTCACCCCAAAACTTCACCCAACATTTTTCTGCAGAGATGCTGTCTGACCCACTGAGTTACTCCAGCATTTTGTGTTTATCTTCATGATTCATCGTATCCACCACCATCATATCTTTGGTTCATAACACATGATATCCACCACCTCAATCTTGGATGATAGGTTACTCACTGGTAAAGCTGGCTTTTTAAACTGGTATGGCAGAGGAGTAGGAAAAAGGAGTTGATTTAGCAAGAAGGAAAGTAACAAGGTTATACAAAGTGTAGGAAAAATAGAAGACACCTGATAAAGGATGGAGTAAAATGAGAAATGGTTGGAAGGAAGTTCCAGTTTTAATGGAATGAAGCCAAACGACATAAGATTGGTGATAGACACAAAATGCTGGAGTAACTCAGCAGGTCAAGCAGTATCTCTGGAGAAAAAGAATAGGAGACGTTTCGGGTCAAAACGTCAGATTGGAGGAGATATCAATTATTACAGTTTGGTGCAAACATACAAGACATTTTTAGACTTTATAAATTAAGTAGCTTTAGGTGTGAATAGGGAGGAACAATGTCATTTTAATACAGATAAATGTGAGTTGATAGAAGAATACGGAATAATGGCCAAGTTGTAGGAAAATTGAGAATTTCCAAAGGAGTTGACAGCATCTGAAATACAAATAGTTATTTTTATTTCGGTGCCTGGGGCACCGACAAGAAAAAAGGTGAAAAGCAATCTTAAATCTAAAAAGAGGTAAAGCCAAGTTTATACAAACTGCTGAAAAGCGTGCCGTTTTTAATTTAGTTTTCATGTTCAAGCCAGCATTTTATTGCCCATATCCACCTGCTCTAGAGAAGGTGATGGTGAGCTGCCTTGAACTACTGTCATCCTTCTGCTGAAGTTATTCCCATGGAACATAGAACATTGAACAGTACCACACAAGAACAAGCCCTTCGGCCCACAGTGTTTGTGCCGAACATGATGCCAGAACTTTTATAAGCTTGCACTGGATGCTGGATAAACAGGCTTCCTTGTCCTGGATGTTGTTGTGTTAACTTAGTTGTTGTTGTGTTGTGTTCGATCCTGTCTACAGGTTGCTGTTGGCTACAGGACTGTCATACAAGCTGAGCCCTCTACCCCTTTACAGGATGGCGTGCATCACAACAATACTTCAGTGGGCATTGCAAGGTACACTGAGGTGCTGTCCCAATGGAGCAGGAACAGGCCCTCTCTCTGTGGAAGACAGGTTTCATCTTCCCAACTCTCCCACTCCGCCATCAGTGTGTTGCTTGACCTCAGCCAGGAAACACGGTTGGGTTCACAAGTGGGTCAATGGCATTGGCCATTACTTCCACATTGAAACGCGACACAACTCTTTACAAAAGCCAGGGTCACGTTGATGCTCTTTGATAGTGACCAGAGGCTCTCTGGTAGGCTGTAACATCGCTCCCGGAGTCTGTTCATGCCCTTTAAGTAAAGGCAGGCTAAATACAAGGAGATAGACACAAAATGCTGGAGTAACTCAGTGAGTCGTTTCAGGTTGAGAACCTTCTTCAGACAGTCAGGGGAGAAGGTTCTCCTGACATTAATGATCCTTTGAACATCAATGACTTGTTCAAAGGATTAAGTGAAATGCTTCATCGCAAACTACAATGACAGATGGATTGGCAATACTTTACAAAATGGAAATAGATGTGAAAATGGGAAAAGAAAACAAGATAAAAGTAATGAATGGGATGAAATGAGAACTCCTTGAGATATTTGGAGTGACAGGCCAATACATGTTATTAAAGTTGAAGTAGTACAATAATAAAATTTAAAGGACATTCATCAGCCATGATCACATTGAATGGCAGTGCTGGCTCGAAGGGCCAAATGGCCTACTCCTGCACCTATTTTCTATTGTCTATTGGGACAGCTACATGGACAGGAAAGACTGAGAAAGGTATGTGAGCCAAATGCTGGCAAATAGCAATAGCTCAGATGGGGATCTGGGTCAGCTTAAGGATAAGGGGGAAATCTTTTAGGACCGAGATGAGAAAAACATTTTTCACACAGAGAGTGGTGAATCTCTGGAATTCTCTGCCACAGAGGGTAGTTGAGGCCAGTTCATTGGCTATATTTAAGAGGGAGTTAGATGTGGCCCTTGTGGCTAAAGGGATCAGGGGGTATGGAGAGAAGGCAGGTACAGGATACTGAGTTGGATGATCAGCCATGATCATATTGAATGGCGGTGCAGGCTCGAAGGGCCGAATGGCCTACTCCTGCACCTATTTTCTATGTTTCTATGTTTCTTTGGCATGGATGAGTTGGGCTGAAGGGCCCGATCCCATGCTGTATTACTCTATGACAATTAAAAAATGGTCTATCGAGGAATTTTCTGACACCAGCACGAACACTGTCTTTTTCAAACTCCCACCGCCTCTTTCTGTGTCAGTGATAATCTGTAAAATAAAACCCTACTCAGAAGTATGACCATGCAATAAATTTAGCATAAAATAGTCAAGGATAATTCCTGAGCTTTAAAAACTCATAAAATATGGTTGATGATATCCTAGCCTGCACTTAAGCGATTAATATGTATTTTTACTGCAAGGGATCTTAGTGGTTAGAACATATGCTCCACGAACACTGGACAGCCTGGTGCCTGCAGAGGGCGCTGATTATTCATTTTTATTTTGTCCTAATTAATTAAAGACATGAAAGATGCACAATCAGCTACAGCAGCAAGAGTTTTCTTTTATCTTTCAGAGTAGCGTGTCCAAGGATTAACCATACAAAGTTCACCTAGATTGTTCAGCAAGATTTCTCTTCAACCATCTGTAATTCCACTCTTGCAACGCTTTGCTTCCTGTCTTTGAATATTAATTTGGAAAGCTTGAACCTAGAAGAGGCAAAGATGCTTAAAATGCTCCCAGAGCAGGGCTGTTGACAATGAATGTGCTAACTAGTGTGTTAATTTGTGAATGTATATGTTAGGCTGTGTGCTAATGTTTACATTTGTGTGTGTGCTAATATGTGCATATTGTTGTGAGCTTGTGTGTGTTTGTATTTTAAGGTGTGAATGTGTGTATCTGTCTATGTTGGTGTCAGAGTTCATGTTTTGTGTGTGTTAATGTACACATTAATGTGAATATGTAAGTTAATCTGTAGCAAGTATACGTGTTAATCAATGCATTAGTCTGTATGCATTTGTTGTCGTAATTGTGCATATTTGTGTGTGTGTGTGTGTGTGTGTGTGTTTATGTATACATTAAAGTGAATGTTAATCTTTGTCGGTGTGAGTGTATGTTAGTGTGTGTATTACAGTGATGTATGTTTGGTTTAGTTTAGTTTAGAGATACAGCATGGGAACAGAACCTTTGGCTCACCGACTCCGTGCTGACCAGCAATCATCCTGTACACTATCCTCCACACTAGGGACAATTTGCGATTTTTCCGAAGCCAATTAACCTACAAAACTGTACGTCTTTGGGATGTGGGAGGAAACCGGAGCACCTGGAGAAAACCCACATGGTCTTGGGTAGAACGTACGAACTCAGTACAGATAGCACCCATAGTCAGGATCGAACCTGGGTCTCTGGCTCTGGAAGGCAGCAACTCTACTGATGTGCCACTGTGCCATATGTGTTGATCTGTGTTGCCTGTTTGAGTAAATATGTTAACATGTGCATTAGTGTGAGTGGATTAGTGAGTCTTGGATCTTCCTAGTGATTGTGCACATACTGTACAAGTGAGAAATAGTGGGGTTCTCAATTATCATTGTGATACCTACTTCCAATTCCTGGTAATAGAGTAAGTAGTGGGAGAATTAACCATGCAAACATCACATTCTAGGGGAGTTTTGCACTTAAATGTGTTCAGATCTTCACAGATTAAGGGTGCTGAACCAGCAACTTCATGGCATGTTGATGTTATTATTTGTTATACATTTTGTGTGTTTCTGCACTCTTTCTTAATTTCCCAACAATCCAGACTATGCTCCCGCGATACATTCAGTTCCTTAAACAACATATGTTCAAGTTGAGAAAGTGCATCCATTTTTATCTTCGGGGCCATTGTCCCTCGAGTGACAAAATATATTTGTTCGGGTTTTCTCAAAGTTAAGTCAACTTTTCATCAGCTAGGAAGATAGTGTAATAAACAGCTAATAAAAACTGGCTCTTGTGTGTGGTGTGGCTGGCAGCTTACAATGTGGAAAAACAAGGTTTGCAGGTGTCCAGCAACTAGAGCTAGGTTGTACAGTGATCCCTGTCAAAAAGTGAATGCAGTCAAATTCTCGGAGTGCCTTCAAATCATTGCCAGGCCAAACATTGGAGCCAGCTGTACAGCTAGCTTTATGCAATCAAACATCAAACCTTTACCGAACACTGTGCTTTAACCCTCAAACACTGAAACGTTTTCCTGTGTTTCCTGCACCCTGCAACCCCCTCAAATGTCTAAAGAGGCCAATTTTTTTCCTCCTCGCTCCCACTCCAAATTTGACTGAAGCTTCTAATGGATGGATCTGAAGTAAATAGAGAGAGACAGATTTGTTTCATTCAGGATTAAAAGCTTGGCAAGTTTGCTTAAGAAAGAAATATGTAACAGATTATAAGGGTAGTTATTGGGCTGTGGATTGATAGAAAAAAGATATATTTCTGCTAAAAATTCTCTTTAAATTTTGTTTGAACTTCAGAAAATGTTTTGAGTCTGACTCAATGTACTTTTTCCTTGGTGCATGTTGTAAAAGAAAAATGGTCATAGTGGTAATGGATCCAAATATTAGTTGTATACCAGTACTCCTTTCAGGTACTCTTAACATTCCCTTTAGTTATCAGTCTCCTAAAATATCCACCTAAGATTTGGATCTCTTTCAGGGTCAGTGTGATAAAAGACAAATAAAAAAATTAAATTACAGAGTCCTTGCACGGCCTCTTGTTGTCCCAAGTGAAATATTTTAGAAGTGCGGTCACTGTCATGGTGTAGAAACTGTGACAACTCACGGAGAGCAAAGTGAGGGACACAAGGAAGCAAAAAGTGAAGTTTAATTAAGCTGAAAGGAGACGGAAATAGAGAGAGGGCTATGCATACGGGAAATAATATAAGATGGGGAATCCTGCCTTTGTTGCTAAGCTGAATGCATTCTACACCTATTAAACACACCATCTGGTCCCAAGTGAGGTTGAGCTGTTTTCCATTAGATATGGTCTTGTACAAACACAGGGTTGAAGCTACGTGAAGTTGGTGGAACTTCTTAAACAGGTGGGTTGAAATTGCTCTGGGCTCTACTGACAACAGACGTGGTAACACATTCATTCACAGTTCTCTGCCTGTTGTTTTAACTGAGCCAATTCGTGCATGTGCTGAGACAGCAGGTCAAGGAATTTCAATCAAATCATGGTCAAAGTCTGTGCTAAAACCATACAGTTCTGACCTTTCAGGCTCCTGCAGGTAGTGTGTAGGAAAGAACTGCAGATGCTGGTTTAAACCAAAGATAGACACAAAATGCTGGAGTAACTCAGCGGGACAGGCAGCATCTCTAGAGAGAAAGAATGGGTGATGTTTCAGGTCAAGACAAAGGAGCACAAAGTGCTGTGGAGCTAAATTCCATAGATATATACCTGAAAGGTCAGGAATTCACACTGTGCAGTTTAGTTTAGTTTAGTAGAGTTTAGTTTAGTTTATTATTATTGTCATGTTTAACGTGGTACAATGAAAAGCTTTTTTGTTGTGTGCTATCCAGTCAACGAAAAGACTATACATGATTGCAATCAAGCTGACCACAGTATACAGATACAGCATAAAGGGAATAACGTTTAGTGCAAGATAAAGTCTAGTAAAGTCTGATTAAGGATAGTTTGAAGGCCTTCAATGAGGCAGATGGGAGGTCAGTAGCGCTCTCTAGTTCGTGAGTGGACGATCCAGTTGCCTGATAAGCTGGGAAGAAATGTCTCTGAATCTGGAGGGAATGCGTTTTTGAACTTTTGTACCTCTTGCCTGATGGGAGAAGGAGGAAGAGGGAGTGACTGGGGTGAGACTGGTCCTTGATTACGCTGGTGGCCTTGCCGAGGCAGTGTGAAGTGTAGATTGAGTACATGGAAGGGAGGTCTGATGGTCTGGGCTACGTCCACAATTCTCTGCAATTTCTTGTGGTCTTTGACGGCGCTGTCCCTGCAACTAATTAATTACTGTCCAATTTATCCTTCATTACTTTACCTTTGATTTTTTATAAGAGGCCATTGTAATAGTGCGTATCCAAATTGTCTTGCTGGAAAATGCAAGGAGACCTTTGGAAACCAACAGTACTTACCGCTACTTGTGGGAAGCCATCATGAATATCAAAAGAAGAGTTCCAGTCTTTTTAGAAGATGGACTGGTTTCTCCATCCACTTGGACTAGCTGGGCTAAGCACAAGTCAGGCCTGTTTTACATTAGATATGGTTCTTTTTAACCGACAGCAGAAATAATGTGAAGTTGATGGAACCTTTGAAACAGGTGGGATGAATTGTGGGGTGTAGGATCAACAATGAAAGCGAATAGAAATCAGAGGAAGGGAAATAATGCATGTGAATAAGTTGTGTGGCATCTAGTTAGCCATTCACTGCAGGGCGAAGGGTGAATTCCACATCTGCCAATCTACCCTGTTGTGGCCGTTGCACTTTTTATTCCAATCTGGGCTTTCTCTGTAGCTGCGACACTCTATTCTGTACTCTGTTTCCTTTCTCTTTTGCATTACCTAATGCACTCAAGCTTGGTGTGATTTTCCTGGATAGAAACATAAATCAAAGTATTTCACTGTGTCATACTACACATGACAATGGTAAACCAATACCAGTCAAAGACTTTAGACTTTGGAGATACAACATAGAAACAGGACTTTCTCTGGAGAACAAGGATAGGTGGCACATTGGGTCGGGACCCTTCTTTGTCTAATTTGGGCATGCCGAAGCATACCTACTTTGAAGAAGTTATCTTCCTCTCTCTGACGAGAGCATTGTGAGACCCTCTCACACTGCCCCCCACTCTGTGATCTCTGCTGCTCCCCTGCTCTCTGGCCTCGTTCCCGTAATCTGAAGAAGGATCTGAAGAAACGTCACCTAATCACATTCACCAGAGATGCCGCTTGACCCAATGAGTTACTCCAGCATTTTGTGTCCCTTTGTGTAAATCAGCATCTGCAGTTCCTTGTTTCTATATCTTTCATCTCATTCTCATCCAGTTGATTGAGTATGGCTTGTTTCCACTCTGGTTCACTGGCTTGTGATGTGGTTGATAAGACCAATGTGGTTGATAAGACCAAAGACATACGTTTCCATGGATGGGGCAGGAGATGCCGGTCAAGGTGGGAGAATGGGTAGTTTGTGAGGGGGTGCACTCTCTCTCCACTGTGTACCTCTGATACACGGATACATGAGTCCCAATACTAGAGTGCTTCTTCACTTTCAGTGGTCATATGTCAGGGATTCCCAGGAATCACTGGAGCCGTACTTTCAATGAGTCTTTGAGTACATTCTTGAATCTTTGCCCACATCCGCCTGATAATCTTTTCCCAGGACAGAGCTCAGAAGAGGGTAGATACAAAATGCTGGAGTAACTCAGTGGGACAGGCAGCATCTCTGGAGGAAGGAATGGGTGGCGTTTCGACCCGAAACGTCACCCATTCCTTGTCTCCAGAGATGCTGCCTGTCCCGCTGAGTTACTCCAGCATTTGTGTCTACAATTTAAACCAGCATCTGCAGATCCTTCCTGCTCAGAAGAGGCTGTCTGATGTGGGAATTGAGTGTCAGTATGTAAATGAAATACAATTGATGAAGGGTCTCGCCGTATTCCTAAACATCACCTATTCCTTTTCTCCAGAGATGCTGCCTGACCTGCTGCATTACTCCAGCTTTTTGTGTCATGCAATTGAGCTGACTATCTTTAATCAGACTTTACTGGACTTAATCTTGCACTAAACATTACACCCTTTATCCTGTATCTGTACACTGTGTATAGTCTTTTTGCCTACTGGATAGCACGCAACAAAAAGCTTTTCACGGTACCTCAGTACTCATGACAATAATAAACTAAACTAAACAAGACTATACATAGACAGTCCTTTATTGACCAATATATGAATATTTCTACACCAACCCATGACTAAACATGCTTTATCAAGCTGTGTTGATTGAATCGTACACCAATTTTTTATGACAGTACTCTATTCAAACATTTACCGAGTGTTGTCTAACTATTGACTGATTGAGCAGTTTTAGGAACTTAACCCTTCATAGGATACCATTGGGTTTTGTTGCAAATCGTAATGAATGGACAACCTGTTACCACTGAGAACCACCAGTCGGAGCTAATGGGAAACTGAGATTGAAAGTTGTGTTCCAAAATACATAACATAGCAGAGCAACCTACATTTACTAAAAAGAAACATATTGATTTAGTGAGAACATTCATTACATGAAGACATTTCCAATGAAGATATGTTGCAGCATAGTCATGATGTAGGGATTGCAGAGGCAATTTACAGAATTATCCCAGGAATGATTGGGTTAACATATGATGAGCGTTTGATAGCACTGGGCTTGTACTTGCTAGAGTTCAGAAGTATGAGGGGGGACCTCATTGAAACTTACCGAACAGTGAAAGGCCTGAATAGAGTGGATTTGGAGAAAATGTTTCCATTAATGGGAGAGTCTAGGATGAGGCCATAGCCTCAGAATAAAACAACGTCTCTTCAGAAAGGAGATGAGGGGGAATTTCTTGAGTCAGAGGGTGGTGAATCTGTGGAATCCAGTGCCACAGAAGGATGTGGAGGCCAAGTCAATGAATATTTTTAAGGCAGAGATTGACAGATTGTTGATTAGTATGGGTGTCAATGGTTATGGGGAGAAGGCGGGAGAATGGGGTTGAGTGGGAAATATAGCTGAGCCGAAAATAAATTTAGTTCACAAGTGACATGGAGAAACTCGTTTAATATTTAAGCCGTGGTGCTGCTCGGAAGCCTGTATGATTGCAGTATTATACTACACCCTCAAATGACTGGTTTACTGGCACATTGTGCAAAGCAAAATTAAAACAGGAAATGCTGGAAGAACATTGCTGGTCAGGCAACATTTTTGGAAAGAGAAACAGTTAAGGTTTCAGATCCAAGGGTCATTGTTAGAACCGGGAAAGAAAAAAAAAGTTAGTTTTCGGTAGAGGAAGAGTTGTTTCTCCTTCTACAGCTGCTGCCTGAACCGTTGAGTATTACCTACAGTTTCTGCTTTTGTTTCAGATTTTCAGCATCTGCAGATTTTTAAAACACTTTAATTGTAGAGCGCAGTTAAGAAACAACAACACTGGTGGCCTATGGCCATGTATAAAGAAGAGACGGTAAGGATGGCAGATTACCTTCCCTGACTTTAATTAACCAGTTATTTTTTTGGTTTATACTCTGGTTGAGTCATGATCGTTATTATAAAATGCTAGTGTTTTAATTCCAGATTTATTTTGTTAAATTCTTTGTTTGCTGCATTATATTTGGAGTTATGACTGTGAATCTATATTCTGGGCTCTAGATTAGTAATCCAACAACACTGGATATATTACGGCAAAATGAATTATAGAATTCAGAATCTACATGGAGTTGAAATAAGGCAGTGTACTGGATTAAAAATAGCTAAAAGTGGCACATTCACCAAACCTGTACATTTTCGGTCAAAGTACAATATTTCTCCTTCCAACCTCCCATACAGTTTATTTTCATGATCTGACTGTCACCAAAATTAACCCCTGGACTTCTGCCCTTCTGAAATAAAGCATGCTTTCAGAGACAGCTGTGCTTCTTTCAAATGAAAGAATCTCCTACACCTGCAATAAGCCATCCCATGCAAGGATTCTCAGGATTAACCTCGGTGACCTCAACATTTTTGGAAGGATCCACAATCCATATCAGAGGTGCAAAAACGCAGCCGTAAGGGCAGAGAGAAGGGACTTTTCTTCATAAATATCCTTTGCTCTTCATAAATATCCTTTGTTATTAAATACTTGGGCTTTGGCTTAAAACAGATGGTCTTTTGTCAGCCTGTCTGAATTTGAGTAAGAAATAGTTCACTGAAAAAAAAGTTCCACTGGACAGGGGGGTGAGGAGGATTGGGAGGAGGGGGGGAGGTTGGGGGGGGGGGTGAGGCGCACAGAACTAATGTTTTTGCAACTTATTTTTCATATAAGAGAAAGAACGTGTGTTTATGCAGCGTTCAAAAAATGGTTCGTGGCCAATGAAGTGCTTTGTAGTGCAGACATTGTTATTAGATAAGCGATGAGTTTTCACCAGCTGAAGTCGAATAAGTAATTTTAGTTTAGTTTAGTTTATTGTCACTTGTACCCAGGTTCAGTGAAAAGCTTTTGTTGCGTGCTAACCAGTTAGCGGAAAGACTATACATGATTACAATTGAATCGTCCACAGTGTACAGATACATGATAAAGGGAATAACGTTTAGCGCAAGATAAAATCCAGTAAAGTCCAATTCAAGATAGTCTGAGGGTCTCCATTAAGGTATATACAGCTCGGGACTGCTCTCTATTTATTGATAGGATGGTTCAGTTGCTGATAACAGCTGGGAAGAAACTGACCCTGAATCTGGAGGTGTGCGTTTTCACACTTCTGTATCTCTTGTCTCATGGGAGGGGGGAGAAGATGGAGTGATTGGGGTGAGACTCGTCCATGATTATGCTGGTGGCCTTGCCGAGGCAGCGGGAAGTGTGAATGGTGTCAATGTAAGGGAGGAATGGAATAAATGACATTCAAGGCTGTGTACTGTGGTCATTTGGTTGAGGTGTCGACAGAGGGGCCAATGAACGACAGGCATCAAAAGATGCACTGAATTTAAATTACATATTTCATAAATACAGCTACTGTACTGGCACCTGAGGAGTATTATCACTTAAATATTAAAAGAGTTTCTCAGTGTCACTTTGGCATCTAAATTTCTTCTCTAAAGCAAGAATAGTTAATGCAGAAAATCTAGATTACTTTTTTTGATGGGCATGTTTTTCTTTCCTCCTTTATCATTTAAGTTTTTATTTAGTTTTAAAGATACCACATGGCCCACTGAGTCCACGCAGACAATGGATCACCCGGGCAGCACAGTGGCCCAGAGGTAGAGTTGCTGCTTCACAGCGCCAGAGGCCCAGGTTCAATCCTGCCTACGGGTGCTGCCTGTACAGAGTTTGTACACGACTGCCTGGCTTTTCTCCAGGAAACTCTTCACAGACAGCAACCGAGGTCAGGATCAAAACTGGTTTCAATGGTTCAATGGTACTTTGTTATCACAGCACCTGGGTACTGTGAAATTCTTTTTTTGCATACAGTTCATAAGCACAATCATACTTAAATAGAATACACAGAGGCAGTACACAAGAGACTTCACATTTCCAGCAACATCTTGTAACCTTCAAGATGCAAAGTTCTTGAAAATATTGAGTCCTAACTTGGCCTGAAAGGCCTGTTGTCCTGGTGGCGACACTGGGTCAGTTTTGCAGCGGTCAGCCTGGCCTGACGATGATGTCCACCGCTGCTCCGCCGCTCATTACCGTCTCCGGCTCTGCAAGGCAGCAGCTCTATCAGCTGCGTCACTGTGCCTCCAAACAGTTGCATGAACAAAATTAGACTTTTGGTATTATTAAATATTTCTCGATGATTTCTCGCGACCTTCACCAAACCTGTACAGACAGCAACCTGCCATTGTCCTGTTTCCAGTGAGACCTGGGTCGGGTGAGATCACTGTGACTAGCTCAGTCTTGCCACACAACTTTCCACAAAATCTTAGCACGTATATAAAGGAAATATCTCTCGTTTATTTTGTATAAATCAGCCAAGAATTTGTGGAAAGATCGGTATCACGACCTTTGAGCTGCAGCTGGAGTTGTCACGGTGATCTCATCTTGTCCAAGGCTTCATATGCCTGCTTCGTGGAATTTTTAACGGCACAAAATTACCTCAGAGTGGTGTTGTTTCAGTTGCTCGGGTGAAGTGCAGTGGAGACAGCAAGTTGTAACTTTGCTAAGTGGCGATGCCTTAGTATGCTCCTCTGTTGTTTAGCCAATATTCCTAGCTTGGTTGAAATCTAATCCCTTTGGCTTAATCTCACAGATGACCATAACTATAATTTCTTCACTTGGAAATCCAGTTGAAGCTTATAATACAGGACACCACCGAGGACAAAATGAATGGGAAAGAAGACCAGTGAAGTAATTGTGGTTAGCTGACACTACATCTGCTTTGTAAAAGCTTGTTGACTAGGGAGAGAAGGAAAGAATGAGCAAAGCTTTCTGGGGAAAAAGAGAGCATGAGCTGGAGTGAGTGAGGTGGTTATGAATCTTGAGCCCAGCACAGGAAAGTATGAAGAAGCAGAAAATAATATAGGAGCATGCAGTCTCATCCAGTGTTTGGGTGGAATTCGTATAAAGATCAACATCTGCTTACAGGTACTCAGCAACTAAAGTAGCCCAGGCCTTTACACAGCAAGCGCAGGAAGTCACGATGCAGCTTTACAGGACTGGTTGGGCCGCATTTTGTGCATACGATGTGCTTGCCTTCATATGTCGGGGCATTGAGTATAAGGGTCAGAATGTCATGAGGCAGCTTTATAGGACTTTGGTTAGTCTACATTTGGAATGTTGCATGCAGTTCTGCTCGCCCCATTGCTGGATGGATGAGGAGGCTTTGGAAAGGGTGTAGATGAGGTTTACCAATATGATGCCCGTGTTAGGGGGTATTAGCTACAAGGTTGGACAGACTTGGATTGCTTTCTCCGGAAGGCTGGAGTTTGAGGGCAGACCTGACAGAAGTATATAAAATGATGAGAGGCAGAGGTTGGGTAGACATTCAGAACCTGCTCCAACCACATGAATATCATGACTACAGTCGCAGGTCAGAGCTGGCTATCCCACTGTGAGAAATTCACTCACTTTGTTGTATGTACATAGATAAGGAGTGTGGTGGAGTTCTCTTCTCCATCCCGCTGTGCCCACAACTCTCAAGACTTTCAAGACCATCCATCGCAAAATAATAAATGTTCGTTCTTTTAGCTGCTGGGACACAGTGGCTGCAACGTGTACTGTTCACAAAAAGCACTCTTCCAGCTCACTCAGGCTATTCTGGTTGCACAAATGTTTTAGTTTAGAGATACACGCGTGGAAACAGGCCCTTCGGCCCACCGAGTCTTTGCTGATCATCGATTCCTGCACACTAGCAATATCCTACACACTAGGAACGATTTAGAATTTTACCATGCCAATTAGCCTACAAACCTGTACGTCTTTGGAGTGTGAGAGGAAACAGGAGCACCCGGAGAAAACCCACGCAGGTCACGGGGAGAACGTACAAACTCCGTACAGACAGCACCTGTAGTCAGGATGGAACCCGGGTCTCTGGCACTGTAAGGCAACAACTCTATCACCACGCCACTGTGCCGCCCTTAAGGATTAGAACACATGCACATGGGTACCTCGCCACCTGAAGGTTCTCCTCTAATTCACACATCATCCTGACCTGGGAATATATTGTCATTGATTTATCATTACTACATTTACATCCTGTAATCATCTCATCAGCGGCACAGAGGGAACATCCACCAGAAGAACTGTAGTGTTTCAACAAGGCATCTTGGCACCATATCCTGAAGGGCACTTAGCACTGGGTAATACATGTGTAGGAAGGAAGTGCAGATGCTGGTGTAACTCAGCGGGACAGGCAGCATCTCTGGAGAAAAGGAATGGGTGACATTTCGGGTCGAGACCCTCCATCAGACTGGTCTATGGAAGTTATGGAAGTTTCCCTCCACCAGACTCAGGAACAGCTTCATTCTCTCTGTTATCAGGCTTCTCAACAGTCCTTCCATAAGCTAGGGTAGATTCTGGTTCACCTCTACCCCATTGTGGACATTGTACTTTGTCCCAATATGCTACATTGCTGAGAACTATATGCTGCCCTCTGTATCTCCCCTTTTCTCTGTGTATTGTACTTGAGTTTGACTTGATTGTATCTATGTAGAGTATTACCTGATCTAATTTGCATGCAAAATAAAGCTTTTAGCTGCACCTCAGTATACCTGATAATAATAAACCTAAACCTTATCCTAAATTTGGCCTATTCTTATGTACATCAAACAACTGGTTCAATTTATACAGAGCGGAATATTACAAAGTTATTTAGATGTCAACCATTTTGTACACACAGCATTTCAAAGAGCGGATATCTCATTAAATAAAGGAAAGTCTGTACCATTGTAAAGTACTTAAATAGGCCAGTCACACAAAAAAAACAGAGAGAGAGAGGACTGGTGTCTCTTGAGATCTGCAGTGGAAACATCATGAACGTTGAACAGAAAAAGCTCAGAGAGGCCTGACATTCCTACTTCACATCACAATAATCCAGTGTTTGGATACAGCTGAAAGTGTTTCTTTCAGCAGATCAGGGAATATGTCGGAACAGTGACCTTGCTAATGAGATGAGATGCACCTTCAGCTGTTAGTAATTAAACCAAATGTTTGGTTTGTGGGGATGTCTGTGGCTGCCGCTGATTTGTTCTGATGTGTGCTTAAAGGGCAGACAGGGTTGCGCTGGTGCGCTGGAGTGGTGCACCTGTGTCCTTCACCACTTACTGTGGGCTTTGTAGTATCCTCAGGCTCTTAGCACCTGCTAGTTCAATGTTGGCAAACACATAGCTCGAGAAAATGTTTCCAAAGAAAATCAAAGTAATCTAAAATTTAGTTGACGAACCATATTATTTTGGTGTCTGTGTAACTTAGAAAGAACGTAACAAATGAATGTTAGACAATCAATTTCACGAAAGCTCTTTGCTTGCATATTCAGTATTTCTTTTGCTGTTAAAATGCGATTTTATTTGCATAAAGCATTGCCTGAACTTATTGTTACTTCTTAATTAGTCAGATGATATCATTATAAATAACATTGTAAGAATCAATAGAGTTATCGTTCACAAATTATAAACAATGCTTCTTGTTAGTTTTTAGAGGATGTTCACAGCCTAATGTGCCAAGCTTGACTTAGTTTAGTTTAGTTTAGAGATGTACTGTTGAAAATAGGCCCTTTGGCCCACCGAGTCCATGCCGACCAGCGATCACACATACACTTGTTCCATCCTACCTGAGACAATTTACAGAAGCCAATTAACCTACAAACCTGTAGGTCTTTGGAGTGTGGGATGAAACTGGAGCACCTGGAGAAAGGCCACGTGGTCACAGGGAGAACGTATAAACTCCGTAGTCAGGATCGAAACCAGATCTCTGGCGCTGTATGGCAGCAACTCTACCGCTGCGCCAGTGTGGTACCTAATGATCAGATAATATTACATATGTATGTTTTCTCATGTTTTTTACCTCACAGAAGGCCATTCAGCCCATTGAATCATGCCATTGTCAGATCGTTCCTATTATTTCCTGTAACCTATGTCCACCAACACATTACAAGTCCCCTGCCAACCACCCACACTGCGGCAGTCTGCAATTGGCTTCACAAAATGGGAGGCAGCAGGAGCACCCAGGAGAAATCCATATGATCATAGGGCGGGTGTGCAAACTCCACAGATAGCATCCACAGTCAGGATCAAATGCAGGCTGCCAGGGTTATGAGAAGGCAGCACCACCTGCTTTACAGTGTGGAAACAGGCCCTTCAGCCCAACATGCCCATGCCGTCCAAGATGCCCCATCTACACTAGTCCCACCTGCCCGTGTTTGGCCCATATTTCTCTAAACTTATTCCTAGCCATGTACCTGCCCAAATGTCTTTTAAATGTTGTTATAGTAACTGTCTCAACTACCTCCTCCGGCAGCTCATTTCATATACCCACCACCTCTGTGTAAAAAGGTTGCCCCTCAGATTCCTATTATATCTTTCCCCTCTCATCCTAAACCTATGTCCTCTGGTTTTTAATTCCCCTACTCTGGGTTAAAGACTTTGAGCATCCACCCTGTCTATTCTCCTCATGATGATACACACCTCTAAACGATCACCCCTCATCCTCCCACGCTCCAAGCAATAAAGTCCTAGCCTGCTCATGCTCTCCCTATTGCTCAAGTCCTCGAGTCCTAGCAACCTGTAATGTTACTGAGCCACATGCAATTTTAATAACGGCACCTGTTCCTTTTTAAATAGGGTTGACAGCTTCAATAATTAGAGGAAAGAAGAGTTTTACAAGATGGGTTCACTGCTAACACTGTGGAATACTCAAGACTTGAGGTGACTTGCTTTTACGACACGATAACATAAATCTTGCTGAATCCAGTGATTTTTGCAAATTGTGGAAACCACGGAGTCTAGCATTGAAGGTACCTTTTCTAAAATTTTAAGATATCTTTAGAATAAGTTTGGCCTCAGCATCTCTGCATTAAGCAGGAGAAAAAACTGGTCTGCGATTTACTGCTGATTGTTGTGGCGCCAAGTCAACATAGGGGCGTCGATCCAGCTTTTGAGTGGGTATTTTGACTGCATTTTAACTGTTGTTTGGAATTAAGGGGCGAGCGGGCATCCATTTGCATATCAGTAAATAATTCATGTCTATCTTGTGATTCACCATCCATTAAAATAAATAATTCATTGTAGCTTGTGTGTTGGAAGTGTGCAGTGCTGCGGTGCCTGCTTCAGGCATGGACAGGCAGTATAGTGGTATGTGTCAAACTCCATTCATGAATAATGGCCACAAGAATGAAGTACTACAGGGCATTGGCACCTGTGGAACTGGAGCCCAGCAGAAGTTAATTGCTTCAGGGGCCAGAGGTAAAAAATACTAAAGGAGAAATAAAACAACAGCAAATGAGATTGCCTGCATAACAACAGTCACTGGACTTCAAAGTCATTCATTTTACATGAAACGTTCTGGGTCACTTCTAAAAGATGTGATAGGAAACAAACATGTAAATCTTTTTTCTTTCAGGGGAAAGAAATCTAAAGCCGTACCAAAAAAAATCAGATGCTATCTTTGTTGCTGGGCTTCTAAGACTGTATTGTGCTGAACTAGTCAAGAAAAGAAATGATTTCTTTGTTATTCAGCTTGTCAAGACAAAAATGGTCACCATTGATAACTGCTTGCTGAGTGGTTTGAGAACACCCTAAGAATAGCTAATTCCAGATGTAAAAGGAGTTGCCAGCACATAGTATCATTCGAACAAAAAATCATCATTTAATCTGTTTATATGTTCAACCGATCGTGGTTGATTTGTGACAAATACCCTTTCTTGCTCCATATTCCACTGGAACCCACTAATAAGAATCTATCAATCTTGGCTTTAAAATTAGCAACTGATTCTGTATCAATTATCGTTTGTGTGGAGCATTGAATCTTCCATCACCCTCTTGCGCACAGGGGATTTCCTATCTCCACTTCTGCAAGGCCTGCCTCTGATGTTAAACTATGCCCTGGGGTCTAACATTGAACAAGCAGCAGAAATGGTTTCTTTATACATGTCCTATCTGGGTTTTGTAGTCTTTCTGTATTCCAGGGAATTAAACTGTCTTTTGTGCAATCTCTTCTTACAATTAATTCCAGACGTCATTCTGGAAATTTGACTCGGTTTGCTTTCCAATATATTTCCTAAAACTTGGTGCCACGATATGTTCACAATAAGCTAGAGATGATCTAAGCAAGGCTTTGTATAGCTGTGGTTAACTCTACAATTGTAGTCCTTCAGATATAAAGGCCAGCATTTTTGTTAAACTTTTTAACAATTATCTCTCGCAGTCTGTTACATGATCTATATACAGCTTTGAATCACTAGTACATAGTTCATCACCATTTGAGCTAGGACTCTCATGGAAACAAAGTTCAAATGTTACATCTCTACATATGTCTGTTTATTTAATCTCTTGATATTGCTTTTTAGTATTTGCTTCCACTTACTGTGCTTGAAATACCTACCATTTGAATCGCTGGCTAACTTGGTTATTTCTTCTTCTATAAAACTAAGTGCTGGTGTGACTCAGACGTCAGTTTGAAGATGGGTCCCAACCCGAAACATCGTCTCTTCACCGCCCCCCCCCCCCCCCCCCCCGTAGTTGCTGCTGGCCTTGAGAAACCTTTGTCGCAGAGGGAGACAACCTAATCGTCCTGAGCAATGTTGTGCCAGTTAGGGCAGGACACAACAATCTTTTGCCCAAAGTGAAGCTAATCTACGAGACATATTTGTCTGTAAAATTCTATAAATCTACTGGATTAGCAAACCAGTGTCAGCATCTTCTCCCAGACCATTGTCCCCAACATCATTCTCCCAGATAGCTCTGACAGACAAAAGTCAATAGTCAATGTGTAGGAAGGAACTGCAGATGCCGGTTTAAACCGAAGATAGACACAAAATGCTGGAGTAACCCAGCGGGACAGGCTCTGGAGAGAAGGAGTGGGTGACGTTTCGGGTCGAGACCCTTCTTCAGACTAGTCAGGGGAAAGTGAAACAAGAGATATAGACGGTGATGTAGAGAGATATAGATCAAATGAATGAAAGATATGCAAAAAAGTAACTATGATAAAGGAAACAGGCCATTGTTAGCTGTTTGCTAGGTGAGAACGGTTACCTGGTGCGACGGCTGCAGGAGAGATGGAGAGAGACGAAGTGCAGGGGTTACTTGAATTAAAATTCATACCACTGAGTTGCAAGCTGCCCAAGCGAAATATGAGATGCTGTTCCTTCAATTTGCGATTAGCCTCACTCTGACAATGGAGGAGGCCTAGGACAGAAAGGACAGTGTGGGAATGGGAAGGGGAATTAAAGTTTTTGGCAACCGAGCCATCAGGTAGGCAATAGTGCGTTATTTGTCACATGTGCAACTGCACAGTGAAATTCATTTTGCATACATTATACATGTGGGCGACACCATTTTTTGCATGCACAGGCATGTCACACACGTGTGACATCTGGCTCCCAAAGCACTTCAATTGAAGGTCCATCAAGATAAGGGATTCCTAGCTAAAGGAGCAATATATGGAATCCTTCAGAAGGATAAGATCCCCAACAAATCATGGGAATTCCTGGTCCGTGACTGCCCAAACAGGAGAAGCATCATTCAGGAATGGACTGAGCACATTGAGCAGCCATAAGGTCAGAAGATCTTAAGTGATAGGAGCAGAATTAGGCCATTCGGCCCTTCAAGTCTACACTGCCATTCAATCATGGCTGATCTATCTCTCCCTCCTAACCCAATTCTCCTGCCTTCATCCCATAACCCCTGACACCCCTGACAGTCTTCGTTGGGAGGGGTGTTCAGTTGCCTGCCTTGCTAGGCACCTCTTGCCCTACTTGGGGCAGGCTCTACAGGTCTGTCGGTCATTTCTGAACGTGCAGTGCAGCGGAATGGAAGCAAGGCATCGTTAACTCCAAAGGGCTGCTGACAATGGGAATCAGGGTTGAGAACAGATCACACTCAATTTGCTTTCTCACCTTAACAGTCAGCGCATGAGTACCTTTCATTGCTTTTGTTTGGGAGTAGAATCACATTTGACTGGAAGCGGAAAATAACAGACTGAAGTAGAACGTTCGAGTCCCAAACCATATAAGGCAAGATATTAGGCTTGGTGCATGTTAATTTAATCTCTGTAAACTCCATGCGACAATAGAAATAAGTGGGCGGCACCGTGGCACAGCTCTGGAGTTGCAGCCTTACAGCGCTAGAGTCCCGGGTTCGATCCTGACTACGGGTGCTGTCTGTATGGAGTTTGTATGTTCTCCCTGTGACTGTGTGGGTTTTCTCCGGGTGCTCCGGTTTCTTCCCACCTTCCAAAAACGTGCAGGTCCATAAGTTGATTGGCTTCAGTAAAAAAAAATTGTAAATTGTCCCCCGTGTGCAGCATAGTGCTAGTGTACGGGTGATCGCTGGTCGGCACGGACTCAGTGGGCCGAAGGTCCTGTTTCCACGCTGCATCTCTAAAGTTTAGTTTAGTTTAGTTTATTGTCATGTGTACCGAGGTACAGTGAAAACTTTTGTTGCGTGCTATCCAGTCAGTCAGCAGAAAGACAATACATGATTGATTACAATCGAGCCATTACAGTGCATAGATACATGATAAGGGAATAACGTTTGTGTAAGGTAAAGCTAACAAATTCTGATTAAGGATAGTCTGAGGGTCACCAATGAGGTAGGTAGTAAAGTCTAAAATCTAAAGAAATAAAATTACAGTATATGGGGTTGGTGATGTATTTTCTTTTCCACCGAATCATGTTCAATTTGAAAAGTTTTAAAATGAAATATTACCCAATACAATTATCTCTTGATTTTCCGAGACATGTGAACTCAAACAGGACACGAGATTTATGCCTTCCTCACACGTGCAGAAACTAACTGTAAAAATAACACACTGCTGATGACACTCTTTTGTTTGGCAACCAAAGCCATGGTTATTCAGAGATGTTTTTGCTTCAAGCCAAAGATAAATATATTAAAGAGAACGTTCTTCTTTCCCTTGCCAGAAAGAATCTAGCACTTGTAAAATATTTATGAACAGAGGGCAGGTTGCATTAAATCTTGGATAAACTGGAAAGTATAGCTGTCTCCTTTTACTTCTGTGGTCTACATGCTTGGCATCATCTAATCATCTTCTCCTCTGCTCCTTTAACGTTCGAGGCCTGAACAGTGGTTTGGCCCTTTGCCTAGGATTTCTCAAAGAATCTGGCAACTGTCCTTTCGACAATATCCACCCGTCTTGTGCCCTTTAGCTGTCCTTCCCTGCGGACATGCGTTTTGTTTGTACATTTTGACCTTTCCTGGCCTCCATTTGTTTTATTTTCCCGCCCACTGGCCAAACAAACATGTTGACGTGTCTTGATTAATATACTCCGAAACCTGGGAAAGGAGTTAATGGACAACCATGTTAAGATGGGTGCGACTGGCATGGCCAGTCATTACACATCTTTCCCAATCTTCAATTCCACGTATGTGGAACTCAACATCAGTTGGAATGTAGAAGTGATCCCATGCAGTCTATTTTACAGGGGTGTCGGGGATTGTGGGGAGAAGGCAGGAGAATGGGGTCGAGTGGGAAAGATAGATCAGCCATGATTGAATGGCAGAGTAGATGTGATGGACCAAATGGCATAATTCTACTCCTAGAACTTATGAGCATCATTATAATTATTGAGGGTAACATCAGAAGTTTACAAATCTCTCCTCCCTTTAGTTTCCGTGCTCATTCCCAGGACAGAAACAGTATGTGCTGGGTATACTCCAAATTCCTCCAAATTACTCATCAGCGTCATTTCACTCTCTATTTGAATGCTCCCTTGGTTTACAATATTAAATTTGTGCTGGATAGCACGCGACAAAAGCTTTTCACTGTACCTCGGTACATGTGACGATAAACTAAACTGAACTGAACTGAACTAAAGAAAGCAGCTGAGAACTCCATCCCCTGCGGCTCAGTTGATCAATTGAGTCTAACAGAGCAGGAAGACTGTGCTGCGTTCACAGGGGTGTTAATACGACCCAGAGTAGTGAAGTAAACTTGGTTGTTGGAGTCCAGAACCCAACTACTGTGTTATCCAGGGAAATGTATAGCAAGAATCAACACCTTTTGGAATGGGGAGGAGGGGAATAAATGTCAAGAAGGCTAAATATACAAATAAACAGGAGGGAGGAAAAGATTAGTGTGTTTAGGTTTCCCTCTCTCCTTATTCCTCACATACAGCAGTGGTTATATCATATCAAAGGGGCTGTTGTGTGTGCAAATTGATTGTTACATTTTCAATGAAGCTTGAGAGCAAACTCAGGCCATTAATTTACAAAAGAGGCTGTAAGCATTTATTAGAAATATATGCGAAACAGATTTCATGGGGTGAGAAGTGGGGAATTGGCACCAGGCGATAAAAGCCGGAGCAAAACCGTACAAATACTTTAGAGTGACTGCTGAAAATCAAAATTGTATGTTGATTTAGTCACAAAGAAAAAGTAATTCAGACCTTTAACTCTTAACGTGCCGTCGTTAGGAATATGCAATCAGGCTTTCTGGAAGTTACTTATCTGATTTTAACACTTGCACAGATTGAGATAAGATAAAATAAATTGCACAGACTGAGATTTAGATAAGATGGACCTGGGCACACTCTGAAGCTTGATACTCGTGTTTTTTCTTGTGTTACTATTGAGATTAGCAGCATTTTGTGTCTATTTTCGGTGTAAAGCAGCATCTGCAGTTCCTCCCTTAGCATTTATTGTCTAATGCTGACTATCTTTGGTAGCTACCCCTTTAAACTGCTGCAATCCTTTCCGATGTTCAGTAGGATGATCCAGGATTTAGACTCAGGAACATAGTAGATGCACAGAGTCTCTTTCCCAGAGTAGGGGAATCGAGAACCAGAGGACATTGGTTTAAGGTGAGGGGGGGGGGGGGGGGAATTTAATAGGAACCTGAGGGATAACTCTTTCACACAAAGGATGGTGGGTGTATGTAACGAGCTGCCGGAGGAGGTAGTTGAGGCAGATACTATTGCAACGTTTAAGAAACATTTAGACAGGTACACGGATAGGACTGGTTTAGAAGGATATGGGCCAAACGCAGGCAGGTGGGACTAGTATAGATGAGACATGTTGGACAGTGTGGGCAAGTTGGGCCGACGGGCCTGTTTCCACGCTGTATGACTGTATGACTCTAACGATGAAGGGCCAGCAATATATTTGCAGATCAGGATTGCGTAATGAGTATTTCTATAACTGAAACAGATCTACTTGTAAATTCAGGAAAATTTCAAAATTTCAAACAATCAATCTGAAGATGGATAGACACAAAATGCTGAAGTAACTCAGTGGGTCAGGCAGCATGTCTGGGGAAAAATGATGGGTGACATTTCGGGTCAGAATCCTTCTTCAGAAGATGGACCCTGACCCAAAACGTCATCTGATCATTTTATTTTATACGTGGCTAACTGAATCTTGTCAGCAGTTTGTGTTTGCTCAGGATTCCAGGTCTGCAGTCCTTATTGTCTCCAAATAACAAAGTTTGTTGTTCTGGAATAGATATCTATATTGTCATGGATTTTATCCTTGGCAAATTCTTAGTTATCTGCAAGAAATAGCTGCTTCAAGATTTGAATATTTGTGGTCAATTTATATTGTGTATCCTGGGTGCATTCTGAACTCACACTAGTGGACTGGATTTTGAATGGCATGACATACAGAAATCCAACATTCCGCAAAGTTTTCCCATACATTTTGTAAGCATTTTTCAAGCGACTAATAATATGTTTCATAGCATTCATTAATGAGTGGATACAATACATGCATTCCATTAGATTAATTGTGTAATGTTGGGGTATTTTGTGTAATGAAACAATTATATCAAGTGATACAGGTTACTATATAAAATGGATGTTTCTGACTTACAGAGAAATTAGCTGACAGACAGTTCTTATAAAATCTGGGGGTTTCCTTCCTACACATTTTGTCAGCTCCATGTGAAATCTCCTCAAGGTATGCCTATTTTGAAGAAATTATTCGCAGAGTTGTTCTGTACCTCTTCATACCTCTAGTTTCTCTCTCCCGACTCTCAGTCTGAAGAAGGGTCTCGACCCGATACGTCACCTATTCCTTCTCTCTAGAGATGCTGCCTGTCCCACTGAGCTACTCCAGCATTCTGTGTCTATATTTGGTGTAAACCAGCATCTGCTGCTTTCTTCCTACACATTTTGTCTGCTCCACTGCCAAATCCCCTCAAGGTATGCTGACTTTGAAGAAGTTCTCATCCTCTCTCTGATGGGATTTCTGCAACACCCTCTCTCGCTGCTCCCCCATTGTGAATCTCTGATGTGTTCTATACCTCTGGTTTTCTTCATCCCTGACTCTCTGTCTGAAGAAGGGTCTCGCACCAAAACATCACCTATTCATTTTCTCCAGAGATGCTGCCTGTCCTGCTAAGTTACTCCATATATAACCATATAACAATTACAGCACGAAAACAGGCCATCTTGGCCCTTCTAGTCCGTGCCGAACACTTATTTTCAGCTTTTTGTGTCTCTCCAGCTTTTTGTGTCTATCTTGGGTGTCCATACTGAGTCATCTTCGATCTGCCTCAAATGAATCAGTACCTTCCTGCTACAGGGGAAGTAGTGAATTGTGGTTCAATGCTGAACTGCTTGACTGCCCTGACCTCCAGACTAATTAATTAACTGATACTTTGCCTTCTTATGGATATTAATTATCGCTGGCACTTCATAAAGAAGATCAGAATGTTCTCCTTTCCTGGTGTTGGATATGATGGGTTGCAGGGGTGTTTCTGTGCTCTATGACTCAAGACTTTATCATTTCTTCATCAAACAATGCCATCAAAACAAGGACATTGCTTCTTTGAGGTTCATAAATTATAGAAACAGAATTAGGCCATTCGGCCCATCAAGTCTACTCCGCCATTCAATCATGGATGATCTATCACTCCTTCTCAACCCCATTCTCCTGCCTTCTCCCCATAAACCCCGACACCCATACTAATCAAGAATCTTTCAATCTCTGCCTGAAAAATATCCATTGACTTGGCCCCCACAGCTATCTGTGGCAATGAATTCCACAGATTCACCACCCTCTGACTAAAGAAATTCCACCTCATCTCTTTTGTAAAGGTACGTCCCTTTATTCTGAGAAGTGTTCTTTCAAAATGGTTATTGCATTAACCTATATAATTAGTCACTGGATTGTCAAATAGTTCATAGCGTGTACAGTCCATCCCAATGTTTCTTGGAAAGTAGCGTGAATACTTCTTCCCCCTCAGTGCGTAACACTGCACCAATCCGTTCTCCAAAACACACCATTTCTTAATAAATAACATTAAGAAATGGGGGGGGGGGGGGGGGGGGGTGGCAACAACCTTTCGTATTATGGCTGCTTTATTTGTAGAGGGAAAAATATTTAAATGGATATATTTTTGAAACAAAATATTTACTAAATTGTGATGACAAATGATGGTCAAATGCAAAGGCTTGTTTACAGAACTAAAGGGAACGTGCCTCCAGGGACTGGGAAAAAAGCTGCAGTGTAAAATTAGAAACAAAATACTGCCAGTGTTTAAAGCACGGTGGAAACTCATTAAACTAAATGGTTTACTTTCTCTTTCCATTATATTCTATAGGAATTCTAAAGCATTTCCAACATATTTTTACATCAGATATTTAAAAAAGAAATCAAATAATAAATATGTTTTAAATTATAAGGTCAAGGTATTGGCTATGAGAGGGTATTAGCTCTAAGGAGAGGTTGGACAAACTTGGGAAGAGCACAAAGGTGCTGGAGTAACTCAGCGGGCCAAGCAGCATCCTGACCCACTGAGTTGGTCTAGCACTTGGTGTTCTGCACAAAATTCCTTGTGTCTACACTGAGCAGACTTGGATTGTTTTCTCTGGAACACTAGAGGTTGAGGGCAGCATATAAAATTATGAGAGGCATAGATAGGGTAGATGGTCAGAATCTTTTTTCCCAGGGTGGAAATATCAGAGATCTGGGGGTCCTTGTTCATCAGTCACTGAAGGTAAGCATGCAGGTACAGCAGGCAGTGAAGAAAGCTAATTGCATGTTGGCCTTCATAATAAGAGGAGTTGAGTATAGGAGCAAAGAGGTCCTTCTGCAGTTGTACAGGGCCCTGCAGTTTTGGTCTCCAAATTTGAGGAAGGACATTCTTGCTATTGAGTTGCTAGTGCAGCGTAGGTTCACAAGGTTAATTCCCGGGATGGCGGGACTGTCATATGTTGATAGAATGGAGCGGCTGGGCTTGTATACTCTGGAATTTAGAAGGATGAGAAGGGATTTTATTGAAACATATAAGATTATTAAGGGATTGAACACGCTAGAGGCAGGAAACATGTTCCCGATGTTGGGGGAGTCCAGGACTAGGGGCCACAGTTTAAGAATAAGGGGTAGGCCATTTAGAACGGAGATGAGGAAAAACGTTTTCACCCAGAGAGTTGTGAATCTGTGGAATTCTCTGCCTCAGAAGGCAGTGGAGGTCAATTCTCTGGATGCTTTCAAGAGAGAGGTAGATAGAGCTCTTAAAGATAGTGGAGTCAGGGGATATGGTGAGAAGGCAGGAACGGGGTACTGATTGTGGATGATCAGCCATGATCACAGTGAATGGCGGTGCTGGCTCGAGGGGCCGAATGGTTTATTGTTTATTGTCTAAGACTTGATGGCATGGCTTTAAGGTGAGAGTGCCAAGGCTTAAAGGACATTGTTTTTTACACTGAAGTGCCTGGAATGCGCTGCTAGGGGCTGCGTTGGAGTGAGATATGATAGAGACGTTTAAGAATAGGCACATGAATTTTCAGGGCATGAAGAAATAGGGATCATGTGCAGGCGAATTAGATTAGTTTCTCTTGTCGTCGTGCTCAGCACATTTGTGGGCCGAAGGGCCTGTTTCTGTGCTGTACCTGTCTCTGTTCAAACAAAATGCAGTTGCTTGAAAATCTCAAAAACAGCTGCAGGAAATTTAACATGATAGATAGAAGATGCTGGGAATGCTGGGCAGATCAGGTAGCATCTGTGGAGAGGGATGTAGGAGGAAGTTTCAAGTCAATTAGAACAAAGCTTGTAACAAACTAGGGCTAGTTAAGCAATAAAACACACGAAGAATGGCAATCCCAGGGAGCAACAAGAGACTGAGAGACAAATGCTGGAATCTTGAGCGAAACGCCAAGTGCTGGAGCAACTCAACGAGCCTCTGTGGAGGGAATGGATTGGAGACGTTTTGGGTCGGGACATTCTTCACTGGAGAAAATGCTACCTCCAGCAACGGGGGCTATGGGGGAGGTGTACACACGTGTGCACGGGTGGGGATAGGGTCGTGGGGAAGGGGGCTTGGGCAGCCGTCAGTGTGAATCCGGCAGCTCCAAGCCCCACCTCTCGCTCCCAGAGCTACAAACTTCCCCTCCCCTCCCCTCCCTTCTCCCTTTCCCTCCCGGAGCTCCAAGCCACTCTCTCCCGGAGCTCCAAACCTCTCCTCTCCCTCTCCCTCTCTCTCTCTCTCCCAGAGCTACAAGCTCTCCCTCTCCCGGAGCTCCAAACCTCCCCTCTCCCTCTCCCACTACCACACACTAGCTCAATAAAACGCCGGACGCTCAATTAAGCCGGCACAAGAGCTCCCGATGGGGTCGAGCCGCGGGCCGCTCTGTACAATGAAGACGACCCTCAATGGCCCGAATAGTAAAGAATTAATTTCGTATGACAGTGTAAACAGTGGAGAAGAATAGCGGGTGCAGGTGTGCCGCATTGAAGGCGACCGGCTTGTCCCGCGAGGGAGGAACTTTCACACGAGTTTCATTTTTTACCGATGACCCGTTCCTCAAATCGATTTATGTCAACACCGAGTGCTAGCTTCAGAACTTGGCGAACATTCACACTTCACAGAAAGAAGCGATCCCTTTTATTCCCCGGTAGAAATGAACAAAGCTGAGACGGTCTCTGTCCACCTCACACCTCATCAGCAGTGCAGTGGAGGGGGTTGAACCGGTCAATGGGGGGGGGGGGGGGGGTATTTGTAGCTGTAATACTGGGGAGGGTTATACATTGAGTATTTTATACTGTTCAATCTCGTCTTCTGTCTCTTGTGCAAATACTTCTCTTAGTCTATTGCCGGCAAGTTAACAAAAATAATCCCCTTTTAAACCCCAAAGCAAACAGTTGATCCCTGGTCTCCCTCAAATTAATCTCGGTGGAAGTCACAACTAAAAATCCCGACTAACAGTAAAATAAAACTCTGCACGTGGTATCACAGTTGTGTGTGTGTGGACATATATATAAAATACAGCCTTAGATTTTGGACAATAAATTTAGATTTAAATAAAAGAATTTTGCTAAAGAACAGAGTGAGTAGGATTTGCTATTTTATACAGCAGTCGCGGACATTCTGCCAAAGAAGCCAGTAGCGGCTCTTTAGTCTAAATCTGCTGTGACATTGAAATCCTTTAATAACAATTGCAACGTATTCGCGGATTCGGTAAGGATACCTCGTAAAACACCTTGGAAATAAAACAGTAATTGATGCTGAGGATTTTACTTCTAATTGATTGGCTGATTTAGGTCGGGTTTTTTTTTAACAAGCAGGGTTAATTTGTTAAATAAATAGGTAATCTTGCATGCCAGTATTAATGCATCTCAGCAATGAAACGAATCACAATTTACCCAAGGTTTGATGTTAGCAGGAACAGTAAATCCTCCACGGTCTAATTCATTGCAAACACTGCACACTCGTCGCATTAATAAATTGATTACTCGTGCAAATACAGTGGGCTCTCCTTTACTATGAGGTCCTGGACAAGAGCTGTTCATACTAAAGGTGTAAAAAAAAGTTAAGTCATTAAACGTCCCCATGGCAACGCAAATAACATAAAACAAATTGTGGCACCTTAAATTGAAAGCAGATGTTCTTGCGTTGCAAGGGCGAAAGTATCTAAAATATCTAAACGCGGGCACATATGTATTGCATAATTAGAGACACATACCGCTGAAACAGGCTCTTCAGCCCCAACTCGTCCATGCTCACCAAGATATCTATCTGAGCTAGTCCCACTTGCCGTCACTTGACCCTTATTCCTCCAAACCTTTCCTATTTATGTACCTGTCCAAATGTATTTTAAATATTGATATGATACCAACCTCAAACAATTCATTTGGCAGCCCATCCATACAAATACCACCTCTGAGTGACAACGTTGAACCTCAGGTTCTTGTAATATATTCCCCCTGTCACCTTAAAACGATGTCCACTAGTTCTTATTTTCCCAACTCTGGGGGCAAAGACTGTGCATTCATCATTGCAGGAAAAATGTTCCCGATGTTGGGAGAGTTGTGAATCTGTGGAATTCTCTGCCAATTCACTGGATGTTTTCATGAGAGTTATATTTAGCTCTTAGGGCTAAAGGTATCAAGGGATATGGGGAAAATGCAGGAACGGATTTTAGATGACCAGTCATGATCATATTGAATGGCAATGCTGGCTCGAAGGGCCGAGTGGCCTACTCCTGCACCTATTTTTCTATGTTTCTATCCTATTTCCGTCCCTCGTGATATAAGAATATCCCTCAATCTCCCACACTCCAGGGAATAAAGTCCCTGCCTGCCAAATCTCTCCCATAACTCAGTCCCTTGAGTCCTGGCAACACCTTCGTAAATATTTTCTGGACTCTTTACAGCTTAACAACATCCTTCCTATAGTTGGGTGACCAAAACTGAACACAATACTCCAAGTGGTTCCTTACCGATATCAGGCACAACTATAACATTGCATCCCAACTCATGTACTCAATACATCGACTGTTCTCTTTTTTTTCTTTGCCACTCCATCTGTGATGCCACTTCCAGAGAACTATGCACTGCTTGGTCCCTCTGTTCTATGACACTCCCCAGGGCACTAAAGTCCACCTACCCTGGGTTAACTTCCCCAAAATCAACACATCGTACTTATCTGAATTAAACCCCCTTTGCTCTTCCTCGGCCCACTTACACAGCTGATCAAGATCCCACTGTAATTATTGGTGGCCATCTTCACTGTTAACGATACCACTTATTTTAGTGACAACTTTACTAACCAAGCCTTGTACATCCTCACCCAAATCGTTAATATAGATGACCAAAACCAATAGGCTCAGCACGGATCCCCGAGGCTCATTGTGTAAAGAAGGAATTGAAGATGCTGGTTAAGTATCATCAGACTGGACCCCTCAGCCTGATGAAGGGCCTCGACCCGAAAACGTAACCTATTCCTTTTCTCCAGAGAAACTCGCTGAGTTACTCCAGTACTTTTGTGTCTATCTTCCCTGAGGCACATTCATTAGTTATGGGCTTCCAGTCCCAAGAACAACCTCCCATACCACCCTCTGCTTCCTTCCACCAAGCCGGCTAGCTGAGCTGGTTCTCCCTAGATCCCATGCGATGTAACCTTCCAGAGCCAGAAGGGGCTCGACCCGAAACGTCACCCATTCCTTCTCTCCAGAGATGCTGCCTGTCCCGCTGAGTTACTTCAGCTCCCTTGTGTCTATCTTCTACCTATTATTTAGTTCATAGTTACAGTTACATGTGGAGCAAGAAGGCGAAGGAGCTGCCCGGTGAACCTGCTGCATATCTGGACGATTGATTGCTTTGATTCCAATGACAGCATTGTTTGTACACCTGCATCAACAAGCACGACTGGTCCTCTGGGACAAATAAACTCTGTGCTCCTCGGGGGGTGCGGTTAATTCGTACCCACTTGAAGGACGGGTAATACGCCGAAGCCTTTTCTGTGAAAAAGTCCGCGGGGCGAAAATGTGCGTTTTGTAAAAAAAAGTGCTTTTGACAGCTGGAAAGTAAACATTTCAAGTTAACTTTGTGTTTTTGTTTTGCATTGCGGCCGCGGCTTTGGTGTGAGGTTTCTCCGCGCCCTGGAGAAATGCGGAAAACGCCAAGGAAAATCGACAGCGACCAATTTGTTGGAGGCCATAACCTTAAAGAGTGCACTCTGATGAGATGGGAAATGCGGCAATGGCTGGCGACTGGGATAGCAAAGGGTGTTCGGAATATCCAACAGACTGCCTACTACTAGATGAAATTAATGCATCTAATTTGGCACAACTAGTCACTGGGAAGAAAGCTTGCAGTAACGAAATGCAACTTGATTTTGTCAGTGTTGAATGTCGGTCCAGATTCTGCCCGTAATCATAGTATTTTATAATGTTCCCGGGGTAAAGAAGCGAATATGTCTACGATCCAAGGGTTCCTTTTATCTTTGGGATGTGGGGGGTGTAGGGCTTGTATGAGAAAGATTTTTTGTCCAGCAGATATATATTTGTATGCGCTCGGGTTTATACGCATTCAAGCACTTTTGTTGTGGTGTGGCAGCAGGGGAGCGACTTGATCTGAGACAAATTATACAATGTATTCAAACTGAGATCGCGGGCGCAATCGCTCAACGTTTTGAGATAATCTCTGGACGAAATCTGCCCTGTTCACCGTCTCTTTTTGTTGGTGCAAAAACTGACGCATCTTTACCGTTTGTTACAATCCTCATTTCATAATTCCCCGCTATAATTAACGAGATCCAATCTCTCCTCTGTGTGCCTCGCTGACACAGACCCTTCCATTTCACACCATTCGCTGACCCATTCCCATATGGAGAGATAAATTGTACTCTCCCAGTTCATTAAATGCCACCCCATCCCTTGCTAGTTAAAAAAACGTTACTCCTTGAAGAAACACATGTAGGAATCATTAATCTCCAGGCTAATTGTAGTTTGAAACACACGAGCTGTCCTTGAGCCCACTTTCTCCCCCGCGCCACAGTGCAGTGGATAATCCACGGGCAACTTGTAAATATTTGATAAAATCGGATGTTTAAAGACTACGATTATTTTAGAAGGTGGTCTACCGTCTTAGAATGTAACACAGAGGGCTTCAAAAGCACCGTTTGGTCACAGTATGAAGCCAGTTCTAAACGCCCCTCCTCCTCCATCACACCTGCAAAGCAAGATCAACTTCAGCTTACCAGACACAAAGACAGCTAGTGTGTCAACATCTGTGCAGAAAGGGGGGGGGGGATGGGAGGGGGACAAGGTAGGGGGACAATCTTCAATTCTTGCGAACATTTTTCAAATTACAAAGTTAAACTGCGAGTGCACCAATTGCAGTAAAATACATTTATCAACATTGCACCGGTAGCGCCGTTAATATTGGATTTCAAGCGACTGAAAGATGGATCAGTTGTTATTTTCTCTCTCCTTACAATTGGAAATAACTTGTTCAGGCAATTACAAGGAAGTACCGCCCACCCACACGCAGATTGGGCAACGTTAATCCCATTGTTGGCAAGCGGAGCGCCCAGTGCATCCACGATTGGCGAGTGTTGCTGTCACTCGCCGCCCTGTGTCACTCTGCCTGGGATGAAGGTGCCTATAACGGGAACCGCATGGAAGTTTGTGCGCTTTATTACCAGAAGCGGGCACGTTTAAGAGATTTCACCGCAGGGGGTGGGGGAAAAAGAAAAGACCAGATGAGTGGTTGCTTAACACATTTTTTGGCGTACTCAGAAAGCCGAGAATACTAGTCGCCAACACTGGCAGCGGGTTTACTGGTAAACCCCCAGTAAGGGTCCCCGAGCCTGGGAATCTTGACTGATATTACACGGGAGGGCTTGTGTGAACATTAGAAAAATGTTCAAAAAATTTTGTATCATCGTCCTCTCTCACGTCATGCTGTTGTTCGTGACCCTGCCACCCTCCCTCTCCCAGAGATCGAGTGGACCAAAGGTAAGTGTGTTTAATCTGACAGAGTTTCCAAGCAGTTTTCTTCTCGTTTTCCTTTTATTCCGGGCAGCCTGCCTTTCTTTTACTCATAGTGTATCTCAACTTTAAATATCAGTCATCTGACTTGACACCTGTCATTCTTCCCGCGGTTACAGGCTAATAGCGAGCGACAACGTTGCTGGGATCTGAAATATGTTTCTGGGGGGTTGGATGAGACAGGCGCTAGTGGGACGCAGCATGAAAGTCACACCGATTGCATTTGTACATTATTATCAGAGAAAGATTGAGAGCCGACTTTCCTCCACCGGGAATGAGATACGCTGGGATTTAGAGAGAGATTGTTTAGGGCATAACCAGAAAGTTTGATGGGAGTTGCGAAGTCCAGTGTTATCTATCTCTAATGATTAGAGCTAGCATCGGGTTTCGCGTCGGGCCGGGCGGTGGGAGTCGGTGGACAATTTCCCCCACCCCGTCTCCCCTCCCATTCCTCGCTTTTCTCTATCGGCGTATTATTCGCTCCGTACGCTACTGCTCCGGTAACTTATCCCGAGAGGAAGGACAAGTAGGGTAAAATGATCAAACCGGTTCCGGGATTCAGAGAAGGGCAGTAAAACTTTCAACAGTGCATTCTTAAGCCTATAAATCAGCTTGACCTATCGAGATAAGTTCAAGCCCTTAAACAAAGATACACCCCGAGCCCATACACATCTCCAAAGGGCAACTTTCCCACAATTTCCCGCAGGAATTAAGTTATTCATTATTTGTTTTAGAATATTTCACAATCGGATGATTTGACTGATTGACACAAGGATGCGATTTACCAGACTGCAATTTCAATTGACACCAACGTTAACAAATAATCAACACGCCTGGACGTGCAAAACAGAAACAAAAAACATGTATTCTAGACTTCTTAATTGGCCCTAAAAAGGGTTCGCATCTAAAACCAAAGTTCGCACCTAAAAAATACCCAGAATGAAAGATGCGGGTGAAAATAATGGATACACCGCATTCTTTATTCGGTGACTCACAGTTGCTTTAGGGAGAAAAAAACCCCGTCCTGTAAGCGAAGAGGCTAGAACAACCCAAACCGGGCTCTGTAGAGATGCGGTCATGTCAGGTTTAGTTTAAAACACACACCGGGCAAGACAAATAGAAATGATGCAGCTTTTCCGGAATGTACACTTACCAGTTTATTCAACGTGAAACGAGTGTTAGGACGAAGTATTCTGTGTGAAACGAGGGTTAGGACGAAATATTCATTTAAAAGGACACTCACTAAAAAAAAATCAATTTGGCAAAATCGTTTAATAAGCCCACGGGTGCAGCAATATGAAAATGAAGAACATCGTAAAATGCAGTGCGCAGGACTGATTAATGTATTTCGCTTGAAATTATAAATACAGATACCGGTTTAAAATAAAATGAAAATCCAAGGAGGGAAAGAAATGTATGAGCAAAATATCAAAGCAAAGGAATGGGGTTGGATGTGTAGCCCGGATGCTTTCTTTATGCAGATGCACAATGTGTAAGGGACAAAATGAGTGGATTACTAATGCAAATTCAAAATATCATATGCAGTCATTTATGTTGCATGCTCTCATTTATTGAGGGACTGGCAAATGAATGTGCAGGTTATAAGCACCATAGACCCATCAGGGACGGTGTAGGAGGGGCAGTAGCCTTGTGGATCAGCGTGAAATTATCTTATTGACAGAGAGGTAATAAGAGACTGAAAATAATTTAAGGCTGTGTATTGCTCCCCTGTGGCAGATGTGAAGTGGTGGATTGTGTACATGCAATAATTGGGCAAACATCTAACAATTTGGGGGGATTTTAGCTTTTTTGTTTGGTTTGGGATAAGCTCTTGTCAGAAAGATGCAGAATATCTTGCGCCCCTTGGTATAGCTTTCTGTAACAGGACGTCCCAGAACCAACGAGATTAGTTTAGAGATGTCTAACCATGTTGGATTTAGTCATTCAAGTGCAGTAAAACCACGTTTAATTAGCCGCTTAAAGTTGCGGGGTGATCGTTCTGTTAGTGACTACAGAAAGATAAAGCTCAATTGCAGGGAGAAATACAAAATGATGATCAGGGATCCATATTGAGGGAAGAAAGATTGGTAAGAGTCGTGGGGAGAGAATTTGATGCAATATAGCATTTGCTTATTCTGTTAAGGGAGAAAGAGTACTATTTACCACTTCCCCTTCTCGCAGACCCCAGCGACGGGTCGCTAAAGAGGTAAGGGACATATAAAATTAAAGGAAACTCATAGGAACGACAAGGCTCTGGGAGCTGAGAGATGTAGAGAATACAAGTGGTTAGGGAAGTCTAAGAAGTGTGTAAAATAATTTGCAAGAGATATTGGAATCAATACAAATTGCACCAGTACGTGCAGTTGAGGAAGACACCCCGTGGAAAGTAATACAGAGCACTTGCCAAAATTAACTCAAACAGAATAACAGCAATGAAAAAATACTGGCACCATATTGCCATTAATTCCAGAACCAGATGCATTCCAATCTAAGGGTTTTAAGTGAAGTAGGTGAGAACATTGCAGGTGGCCTAATTAAAATCGTTAAGAACTCTTAATTCAGGTACTGTTGCCTTAGACTGGAAAATCACACATATCATTGTTCTAGTTAAGAAAAATAGGGAAGTGAAACTCGGGAATTATAGACTATTTAGCCAGGTATTTGTAATCAGATAATTATTAGAATTTATAATTAAGATTAGAATGACTAATTGACTTAAATTTCAACTGAACAGCACCAACATGGGAGCGAAACAAGAGTTTTAAGACACAGGAGACTGCAGATGTTGGAATCTTGAGTAAAAAACAAAATGCTGGAGTCAGGCAGCATCTGTGCAGGGAATAGATAGATGGTGGTTGGGATCTGGATTCTTCCTTACACTGATGGAGCAGAGGGGAGAAAGCTGGAAAAGAGGGGTGGGGTAAAGCCTGGCGAGTGACTGGTGCGATGGACACAATATGCTGGAGTAACTCAGCGGGACAGGCAGCATCTCTGGATAGATGGAATGGGTGACTTTTCAGACTGACTGAAGAATGGTCTCGACCCAAAACGACACCCATTCTTTCTCTCCAGAGATGCTGCCAGGCCTGTTAAGTTACTCCAACATTTGTGTCTGTTTTCGGTGTAAACCAGCATCTGCAGTTCCTTCCTTTACAAGGCGAGGTGGGCTTGATTAATAAACGGGTGGAGTGTGACAAAAACTGGAGGTGAAAAGCAGATAAAAGAGTGCCAGCAGGTCAGGCAGCATCTCTGGAGAATATGAATTGGTGACGTTTTGGGTTGAGACCGTTCTTCAGATTTGAACAATCAAATCTTTATTTCATGAAAAGTGCATATTGCTGTGAGGAATAATTTTAATTAATGAGAGCAGCTTATCCAATGCCCTTGTCTTTTGTTATATATGAAAACATTGGGTGACATGGTGGCACGGTGGCAGAGCTGCTGCTTTACAGCTGCAGAGACCCGGGTTTGATCCTGACGGTGGGTGCTGTCTGTACGGAGTTTGTACGTTCTCCCCGTGACCACATAGGCTTTCTCAGGGTGCTTCGGTTTCCTCCCACAGTCCAAAGATGTACAGGTTTGTTGGCTAATTGGCTTCTGGAAATTGCCCTTGGTGTGTAGGATAGTGTAGGTGTGTGGGGATCAGTGGTCGGCGCTCACTCAGTGGGACGAGGTGCCTGTTTCTGCACTCTCTAAACTAATTTGCAGTGCATGATTGTATTTCCCCCCTTGTTAGTGAAAGTGCTAGCAAATTATTGCGTGTTTTAACTTTTGCTGCCCTTAGTTTTTTTTTGCGGGGTAGAGGTGAATCGGACAGTACTCTAGTTTATGGAAGGACCATTCAGAAGCCTGATAACACAGGGGAAGCAGCTGTTTCTGAGCCTGGTGGTTCGCGCTTTCAAGCTTCCGTATCTTCTGCTCGATGAGAGCGGGGAGAAGAGGGAATGACCAGAGTGGGAATGGCTCTGACTATGTTGGCTGCTTTCCCAAGTTATCTAGAATAGAAGTCAATAGAAGGAATGTTACATGTGCCCAACAGCCAGAAATGTCAGGCTTGTTGTATTGTCTTGGAGGGAGATCAATGCAAATGTATAAAATGATTTGGTGGTCTACAGGGTTACATTTCTGAGATGAGATTAGGGTGGCACAGCAGATAGTGTTGCTACTGCATTGTTCCAGTTACCTGTGTCTTATCCTGACCTTGCATACTGTTTGTGTAGAGTTTTCCCATTCACTGTGTGGCTTTCTCCCAGGTGCTCTGATTCCTTTCTGCATCTCAAAGGTTAATTGACTGCTATAAATTGCGTCTGGTGTGGGTGTGGAAATATTCTGAGAGCCAGCATTGACTTGGCCTTTAAACTTGTAAGAAAATACGAAACAAATACCAGACTTTGGACTTTAGAGATACAACACGGAAATAGACCCTTTGGCCCATTGAGATTGTGCCAATCAGCGATCACCCCATACACTAGCACAATCATACCCACTAGGGACAATTTACAATTTGTTTAACTAAAGCCAACATGTCTTTGGAGTGTGGGAGGAAGCTGGAGTACCTGGAGAAAACCCACGTGGTCACAGGGAGAACATACAAACTCCAAAAAGATAGCACCTGTGGTCAGGATCTTACCTGGGCCTCTGGCACTGCAAGGCAGCAACTCGACTGCTGCACCCCTTAGAATTAGAATTTAGTTGGTGTACATTAGTATGATCAAACTTTTAATGACATTGAGGTGGTTGAGGGGGATTGTATTATGGACTGGAAATCTGTTTCTGTTAGCTTGGCAGCTTAGGATCCTTGGGAGCTTAGTTTTAGTTTTAGAGATTCAGCATTGAAACAGGCTCCTCGGCCCTCTGAGTCTGCACCAACCAGTGATCACCCATGCACTAGTTCTGTCCTACACATGAGGGACAATTTACAAAAGCCAATTAACCTTCAAACGTGCACGTCTGGTTTGTGGGAGGAAACCGGATGATCCGGAGAAAACCCACGTGGTCACAGGAAGAATGTACTAACTCTGTACAGACAGCATCCGAGGTCAGCATTGAACCTGGGTCTCTGGTGTTGTAAGGCAGCAACCGCTGTGCTGCCCAGCCCTTTACTTTATTATTCAATGCAACCCAGACTTGCTCAAAGCTTCTTCTGTAACCAGAAGCAAGATGAGTGTTATTGCAGAGTAATATTGTGCCATGCAAATCCCTCTTAAGATTGCTCATAGTAAAGACTCTTCCATTTTGTGATCATGAGTTTTCCTGCTGAGACCGGAGATTGGAAATATTCTATCAGTTGTGTTCAAAGGCACAAGCAACACAATGGAGAAGAAATTAAAACCTGCTGTTTAGTCCTTGCAGGAAAGCATAATTGCTGAATTATTTCAGACCAAAAAAATCAGTCATTGCCTATTTAAATATAGGTAATAAATAAAATGTTAAAGTATCCATTTGGGTATCTGATACAATTTGATGTGCAGTTGATATTTTCATTCTTAGCCAGAATCACTTTTTTTACTATTTCAAAAATCTTTCATAAATTACTTTTTCAGCTTGCTAATTTATTGTGTTCATTTAACCCAAAATTAATTGCATTGCTGTTGGAACTGTTGATTTCAAAATGTTGATTGGCTATATGTATCAATTAACCCGATCAATTTTATCAAATTGAGAATTAGTGAGTATTCTGATTTGGCATTGTTAAACTGGAGTGCAATACATAAGTGTTACATAAGTGTTATTATGTAATAATAGTGTAATTATATAATAGTGTAATAAGTTTTTTCTATACAGTAATGGAGCCTAATATTTAAAATGAATATATTCAGGAAAATAAAGCAAAAAACATCATCTTGCGGCTGTAGTATTGATGTTGTTAGAATGGTAGATGGGTGATTGTGTAAGCAATTCAAATCTTTAAAGGGAAAGGTTTCGATTTTTTGACTTTCCTTCAGAAATCCTGCCTCTCGTGCTTCTCGTTGTTTTTCCTTTGCTAGTGGGGAAAGAACTTGCAAGACTAATCTGATGTATATAGGGCTGCTAATGTGTACCGTAAAACAGTGGATGCATTTTGAAGGATTAGGAAAATAAGGGCTATGGGGGCACCAGCACAGAAGAAGAGATGAGACCTGGGGCAGATCTGGAGCAGATCAACCTTGGCCACTTGGAATAGTGGGGTAGGTTTGAGGGGCCGAGTGGCATACTCTTGCTCCAAGAGAAGATTTACAAGGATGTTGCCAGGACTCGAGGGCCTGAGCTATAGGGCAAGGTTGAGCAGGCTGGGATTTTATTCCTTGGAGCACAAGAGGATGAGGGGTGATCTCGTAGAGGTGTACAAAATCATGAGAGAAATATCTGGTAAATGCACGGAATCTGAATTCCATGGGCTCTATTATGCAATCACCTCACCTTTACCATACTGCAGCTCAAAGAGTGATGGAAGAGTCCGTTCAAAACTGCATTTTGGTGTAAGGCATCATAGATTGTCAATTTTGACATGAAGACCCTCCACATCGGGGCATGAACTGCTTCAGAGCAATGCAGTGAGCTGTCCATTGTCACAGAGTCACGCAGCACATTCACTGGCCCTTTGGTCCAGTGTATCTGTATCAAGTACCTGTCTATAACAATTTAATTTCCCTGCACTTGGTCTGTGGCCTTCCTATTGAAGGCATTCTCCCCACTGAAGTTAGGACATTGGGGGAAAAACCCACTCTCCAACTTGCATTGTCATAGTTGATACTGGAGATCAGTCGTGATCTCATTGAACATGATAACACTTGGATGAGAATGTACAAGGTATGATTAGCTAGTTTGCAGATGCCACAAAAATTGGTGGCATTGTAGACAGTGAAGAAGGTTATCAAAAATTGCAGCAGGATCTTGATCAGTTGGGCAGGTGGGCTGAAGAATGGTTAATGGAGCTTAATACAGATGAGTGCGATGTGTTACATTTTGTGAAGTCAAACCAGGGCAGGACCTTCACAATGATTGGCAGGACTCTGGAGAGTGTTGTGAGCAGAGGGATCCAGGAATGCAGGTACTTGGCTCCTTGAAAGTGGCATCACGGGTAGATAGGATAGTCAAGAAGGCTTTTGGCACATTGGACTGCATTAGTCAGTACTGTGTCCTAAAGTTGAAAGGTTATGTTACAGTTGAACTAGACACTGGTGAGGCCACATTTGAAGTATACTGTTCAGTTTTGGTCACCCTGTTATAGGAAAGATGTTGTTAAGTTGGAAAGTGTACAGAAAAGATTTACAAGGATGTTGCTAGGACTTGAGGGCCTGAGCTATAGGGCAAGGTTGAGCAGGCTGGGATTTTATTCCTTGGAGCACAAGAGGATGAGGGGTGATCTCGTAGAGGTGTACAAAATCATGAGAGAAATATCTGGTAAATGCACGGAGCCTTTTGGCCAGAGTAGGACATAGGTTTAAGGTGAGGGGGGAAAAGATTTAATGGGAACCAGAGGGGTAACTTTTTTACACATAGGGCAGTGGGTGTATGGAACGAGCTGCTAGAGGAAGCAGCTGAGGCAGGTACTATCACAAAGTTTAAAAGACATTTGGGCAGGTACATGGATAGGATAGGTTTAGAAGGATATGGACCAAACGCGGGCAGGTGGGACTAGTGTGTAGATGGGGTATCTTGGTCAGCGTGGGCAAGTTGGGCCAAAGGGTCTGTTTTGGTACTCTATGACTTTATCTATAACAGTCTTATGGGGCTGAATGGCCTTGAGTTGTCCCTTTGAGCCAAGCATGTGACTGTGTTCTTGGGGTCAGCTGTAATGTTAAATGCTTTGTGTCAGTTGTCAATAAGTGTCATGGGATTCAGAGTAGAAATGATAATGCAATGAGATTGAGTGTTTCCAAATAGCCTCCAGACATACTGGGACGCTCAGTGTAAAATAACAACAAGCCGATATGTAATGTACAATGACACCAGGCAATTAATAATCTAAAGTTATAATGGGAAACTGAGAAATCCCACAGAGAATTAATGCCCCATGTGTGACAAACAACATGGATTTTAAGTGAGGCCTGGAACTTATCAAATGCTTGAAAAAATGTTATTTCCAGTAATTATTTGAAAGACATTTTTAATAAAAAATACCTGGCTTATGTCACGTATTCCCTGCTGATTCTGCCCTCTCACTTTAGTTTCCTCATTTTCCGATTCCAAAGAATTGCATTTTGCACCAAGGAGTTGAGAGGAAATTGGCCAAAACCGAGAGCCAGCTCTTTAAGTTGTCAGTCAGAATTCTGTAGTGCTGGAGAGTACAGAGGTAATGGATCCTCGGTAGCCTTTAGTCAGACTGGAATGACCGATACTTAAAGTACAAAGTGAACCTTTGTGAGTAAAAGCTCTCTGTGCACCTGAACTGAAACTGAATGCTGTTCAGCCCAATTTGGTTACTGAACGAGAGACGGGTAAGTGGTTATCTTTGAAGGAAACCAACCTGAGTTAAGATGTAAACACTGGTTAGGACCAGTTCAAGTAGGTCCCCTTTAAGTCTCACAGATTCAAGCCTGCTTTTTATTTTTTTGCATGAGGGACCCGTGGACAACCCAGTTGAAAGTTTGCAGAAGCAGCGTTGGAGGCCACTCTGCATATCTGCTCACCTGCACATGCATCAGAACCGGATTGAAACCCTTCACTGATTTATTTTTTGCTTATCTTTCATTTCTTGTTGAAATTGTATCATAAGGTTTGCAGAAACCCAATTCATAGGCAGTAATATCTTCATAAATCATAGGAGTAGAATTAGGCCATTCTGCCCATTGAGTCTACTCAGCCATGGCTGACCTATCTTTCCCTCAACTCCATTCTCCTGCCTTCTCCTCGTAACCTGTGATACCCTTACTAATTAAATACCAGTCAATCTCTGCTTTAAAATTACCCAAAGACTTGGCCTCCACAACCCTGTGGCAATGATTTCAACAAAGCCTCTAGGTACAGAAATTCCACTTTCTAAAGGTATATCCTGTTATTCTGAATGTTGAAAGGTTGAAATGAAGTAACGTAGTAGGAGTGTAGAAACAAGGAACTGCAGATGCTGGTTTACAAACAAAGACAAAGTGCTGGAGTAACTCAGCGGGTCAGGCAGCATTCCCGGAGAACATGGGTAGGTGACGTTTCGGTTTGGGACCCTTTTTCAGTCCGAAGAAGGGTCCCGACCTGAAACATTACCTGTCCATGTTCTCCAGTGATGCTGCCTGACCCACTGAATTACTCTAACAATCAGTATATTTTTAAGGTGGTAGGATATTTGTGTGAAGTGTAAACATTGGCATTAAGCTATTGGATCAAATCATCTATTTCTGCACTTTCTAAGTAATGCCAAATAGTTATTACTAGACTAAGTGGGACCCGTTGGATCCCTGTCACACGGGAGGCCCGGTCCCCCAATGCAACCCGTTCCCCAACGCAATATTCTGCCACTCACCCAATCCCCCAACGCAACCCGTTTCCCCAACGCAATGGGTGACTAACCCATAGCCCCCAACTGCGCAGGCGTGGCTCATTTCCCCACCCCCCAGCTCCCTCCCCCTCCTCTTCATCATCCCTCTTCTTGCCCATCTCCTCCTCCCCTCCCCCAATCCCTCCTTCACTTCTCCCTCCCTCTCCTTTCCCTTGCCCTCAGTCACCCTCCCTCCCTCCATAACTTCTCTCCCCTCCCTACCCCCCTCCTCCCCCAGTCCTCACCTCCCCTATCCCTCCCCTCACTATCCCTCCTGACCTCCGCCACTACCCTCCTCTCCCTCTATTCCCCACTCTCTACCTCCCCCACTCCTCCCCCTCTCCCTCTATTCCCCCTTCTCCCCCACTCCCTCCACACCTCCCCCACTTTCTCCCCTCTCCGTCCCTACCCCCTCCTCTCCCTCATTCCCCCCCCACTCTCCCTCCTCACCTCCCCAGGATATTTCCCCGCTCCTCCTCCCCAATCCCTCCCTCACCTCTCCCTCCCTCTCCTTTCCCTTACCCTCAGTCACTACCTCCGTCCCACCATAACTCCTCTCCCCACCCTACACCCTTCCTCTCCCTCTATTCCCCCTCCTCCCCCACCAGAAATGACACGGGGGGGAAAAAATGAAAAAAGAGGAAGAGATAGGTTTTGCCGCGGATCCGCAGGTTTTTAAATTTGGCAAGGCCCCACCGCCGCTGCGGCTCCATTGCCACGAAGCCTCACCGCCACGGTCTCGATGCCTCCTGGATCGCCGTGCAGAACCCCAGCCTCGTGGGTAGAAGCCCGAGTCAGACGAAGTGGCCGATGGCGCCCTCCTCTCCCTCCCTATCCACCTCCTCTCCCTCCCTATCCCCCTCCTCTCCCTCCCTATTCCCCTCCTCTCCCTCAATCCCCCACTCCCTCCTCACCTCCCCAGGATCTCGAGATTGCAGCCGTCAGCCTCTGAGCCCAGGCCCCAGATCGCCGGAGAGTTAGTAATCCTCGCTTCGCTCCTTCAGCTTTATATTCCCCTCGCCGGGCGAGGTGGGCGCCGCCGGTGACTGTCAGCGGACATGGCCAATCAGTGTGGCAATGGTGCAGGAAGGGGCGTCGCCATCCCAGCCATGGCGGTGACTGACAGGAGAGGAGAACAATCTGCGTTGCGGTGAATTGACAGGAGAGTAGACCAATCTGCGCATGCGCGGTTTTAAAGATTTTTAAACCTTAATAACTTTTAAAATATACTATTGATCGGAACAATAACACTTGAAGCACAGGAGAATTATGAGTATGGTGGTGGAAAATTGTAGCGTTATCATGTACCGTTTTTGAGCAAAGAGAAATAACACGCTAACCAAAAGATAAGATCAGAGTTTTAGTTATATAATAATAATGATAGACTATTGATTCCTGCCTTTATAGGAAGTGGAGTGTAACTCTGTCAAGCTCTTCCTTAAGATGTGGGTATGGTCTTGTTGTGATTTTGGCAATGGATTGTCATAGCGACATACAGCACAGAAACAGGTCCTCTGGCCCACCATATTTTTCCCAACCATCAAGCACCTCTTTATCCTTTTCTCACTTTAAGCCCTTTTTTTTCTCCTCACAATCCCATCAACTCTCTTTAGCTTCTACCACTCACCTATAGATTAGGAACAATTTCCAGCAGCCAGTTAACCCCCCCCCCCCCCAACCTGCACAAAGCACCCGGAGGAATCCCACATGGCCGCAGGGCGTACAAAATCCACATGGACAGCACTGGAGACCAGGATTGAACCAGGGTCTCTGGAGTAGTGAGGCAGCAGCTGTGGCACAGTACTGCTGCCCTGTGTCAAATTAGCACTTAAATTTCCTTCAGGCAGCTTGCAGGAAATGAACATAATAAATCTGGGACCAGAAAAACAGAGGCAGCCAATGATGCCGGATTGTTACAAGTGCTAAATGGTACATTGATCCCACTCATGATTGGAGTCTCTCACCTTGTAGTCTGGCTGACATCTGATTCCAGTCCTGTTCTAAGTGATTGTCTTTGGTGATTGCTCAGCATGGGCTTTACCTGTGCAATCCAAAATCAAAAGATAAATATAACTAAAGAAACTGAACAAACCATTGACATTTATTTATGTTGTGAGTTCAATTAATTACGGATTACTTTCTTGTAAACCAGTCTGAATATTGGGGTGGCACGGTGACGCAGCGGTAGAGTCACTGCCTTACAGCGCCAGAGAGCCAGGTTCCATCCTCACTACGGGTGCTGTCTGTACGGAGTTTGTACATTCTCCCTGTGACCGCGTGGGTTTTCTCCAGGTGCCTTCAGCCACCTGAGTTAAAACAAAATCTTCCTTGTATCCCCTGTAAACCTCTTCCTCCTTATTTCAAGATAAATCCAGTTAAGTCCAATTAAAGATAGTATGAAGATCTCCAATGCATAGATGGTAAGTCAGGACTGCGCTGTGGTTAGTGTTGGGATAGTACAGTTGCCTGATAACAGCTGGGAAGGAACTGTCCCTAAATATGGAGGTAGTCATTTTCACACTTCTGCACATCATGATGGAAGAGGGGAGGTGGGAGTGACTGGAGTAAGACTGGTTCTTGATTATGTTGGTGGCCTTGCCGAGGCTGCATGAAGTGTAGATGGAGTCCGGAGCCTCCGGCTGAGTCCGGAGGCTCGGCCGCGGGCCCGGTGGACGACATCGTCGGGAGCTCGCAGGTTACAGGTTGGTGACCTGTTTTTCTGGGGCTCCCGCAACTACAGCTGCGTCCGCTGGACTGGAGGGTGGCAGCTTCGGCAGCTTCGGCCACCCCGGGCCGCGGAGTTTGAACCGGCCCGTCGCGGACGGAGCACGGATTCAGCCGCGGGACTGACTTACCATCACCCGGCGGGGTCACAGCGTCAGAAGCCTGGATCGCCTCAGTGCAGAGGGAGAACAAAGAGGGAAGAGACAGAGACTTTAAGACTTTTGCCTCCATCACAGTGAGGAGGTGCCTGGTGAACTCACTGTGGTGGATGTTAATTTGTGTTTATTGTGTGTTTTGTTATTTATTATATGTATGACTGCAGGCAACGAAATTTCGTTCAGACCGAAAGGTCTGAATGACAATAAAGGAATCTAAGTCTAAGTCTAAGTCTAAGTCAATGGAAGGGAGGTGGTTTCCTTGATGGTCTGGGCTACATCCACAACTCTGCAATTTCCTGCAGTCTTGGATGAAGTTGTTCACAGAACATGATGTGATGCTTCTCCACTCTTTTGAAAACTAACCCAGTCTACCCTTCTCCACAGCAACAGCATAGCATCCCACACTGCATGCAACATTTACCTCGCCAACATTTTATAAAGCCATAGCATAACTTCCTCGCTCTTATATTCTGTTCCCCAAGCATTCTGAATGTCTTCGCTATCTAGCTGCACTGCCACCTTCAGGGACACCAGGGCCCCTCTGTTCCTCAATGCTCCCCAGAGCCATACCATTCATTGTGATTGTTCCACCTGTATTTGATCTTCCAAAATGCATCTCTTCACAAGTATCAGGATTAAAAACCATGTTGCCCAACCCACCAGCTGTAACGTGAAACAATCCTCGCTACTTGCAGCACCACCATTTTTTTTGTCGCAAGCAGAACCTGCCCAACGATGTCTGGTGGGACTACTCATTCATTGAGAAAGAGACAAGGATGGTTGCTGGCTCGCTGGAGTAGAGTTTTCCACTCTACCACCCAATGACTAAAGTATAGTTATTCTCCATCCATGCATGTGGACCGAACTGACCAAGCATAGCATCATAGAGTGATACAGCGTGGAAACAGACCCTTCGGCCCAACTCGCCCACACTGACCACCATGTCCCATCTACACTAGTCCCACCTGCCTGCGTTTAGACCATATCCCTCTAAACCTGTCTTATCCATGTACCTGTCAAAATGTTTCTTAAACTTTGCGATAGCACCTGCCTCAACCTCCTCAGGCAGCTCGTTCCATGCACCCACCACCATTTGTGTAAAAAAAGTTACCACTCGGGTTCCTATTAAGTCTTCCCCCCCCTTACTTTAAACCTATCCTCTGGTTCTCGATTTCCATACTCTGGGCAAGAGACTCAGTCTGTTTACCCATTCTATTCCTCATGATTTTGTCATCCTATCCTGTTGAAATTTGCAGGGAATGAGTTTGAAAGAAGAATTCTGCAGGTGCAACAGGTTCCTGAGGATTTGGTCTGGGGTGGGGCAGAGGATTTGGTCTGGAGTGGGGGTTATGCTGCTGAATCTGTAGAAAACAATGTTCTCTCGGTTAGGTTGCATCTGATTGACGGTGACTGTGTAGGAATGGCACAGCTTTGATGCATGGTTTGTTTTGAAATACCTTTGGAGGTTGGTCACAGTTGCCACATTGGGAAATGGGGTAGACAGCTAGGTCTCACTAGTAGGAGAGAGAGAAATGACTAGGCCATGTGCATTAAATATTGAAGGATGGATATTGACCTGGTTAAAGCCTTCCTCACACTTTCTAAGATATGGGGTCCAAAAATGCACACAATATTCCAACAGCGGTCTGACCAGTGTCTTATTAAGCCTCAGCATTGCATCCCTGTTTTTATATTCTATTCCACTTGTGGACTAGTCTCCTTGTGAAAGATGAAGATGTTTGCATCACCAAAAACAACCATTCCATTGTTTTCTCTGGACGCCAGGGGTTTGGTTGGATTATTGCAGACAGTTTGAAAGAAGGGTCTCGACCCAAAACATCACCCATTCCTTCTCCAGAGATGCTAACTGTCCTGCTGAGTTACTCCAGCTTTTTGTGTCTACCTGCCGACATTTTTAAAGACTAAATTGACTCTTTCAGATGTGTGTTAGCGCTAGGCTCAGACTCCAGGTTTCCCTGGTGCTCAGTGACACGGTGGTTACACCGCCAGAGACCCGGGTTCAATCCTGACTACAGGGGCTGTCTGTATGGAGTTTGTATGTTCTCCCTGTGACCTGTGTGAATTTTCTCCGGGATCTCCGGTTTCCTCCCACATTCTAAAGATGTTAATTTTCTTGGTATAATCGTAAATTGTCTCTAATGTGTGTAGGATAGCGTTAGTGTGCGGGCTCGCTGGTCAGCCCTAACCTGGTGGCTGAAGGGCTGTTTCTGTGCTGTATTTCTAAACCAAACGAATAGATTGTGTGACACCATTCATTATGAGTCAGTGGTATCAGGACACCACACTGGGTGTAATTTTAGTCTCCAAAATGGCAAAGGAAGAAAATACTTACTTTAACACCAGTGTAACGTCATGAGATTGATCCCTGTGGAAAGAGGGTTGTCCTCTGAGCAAGGCGATTGAGAAAGATTGGCTGATATCGCAGAAATGAGAGACAATATCATTGAGGTGTTCACGATTTTGAGATTAGGGATATGATAAAAGGCTGCTTCTACAGGCTGGAAAAAGTACACGGAGATACAGTGCAGAAACAGGCTCTTTGGCCCAGCTAGTCCGCATCAAGCAGCGACCACCCCGTACACTTAACCTACATGCATTAGGGACAATTTTACAACTCACTGAAGCAAATTAACCTACAAACCTGTGCTTCTTTGGAGTGTGGGAGGAAACCGGAGCACCTGGAGAAAACCCACACGATCACAGGGAGAACGTACAAACTCTGTATGGACAGCACCTGCAGTCAGGATCGAACCCAGGTCTCTGGCGCTGTAAGGCAGCAACTCTACCGCTACACCCCCGTGCCATTACCCCACCTGATGAATACTTAAGAATGAAAGAATAGTGGCACAGATAAATTGTATAGGAATCTGTTGAATTGCTAGATACGTGTCTTGATGGCATTCACTTTATATATTGTGAATAAGTTTGTGCATTAGCGTAAGAAGAATGGCAGTGAATTGGCGGATCTTTGAATGTAAAAATCGTGTGAGACGTAAAATTGCTGCTGATCGCTATCACCCATTGTACACTATTGTGTAAGGTTAAGATGTCACTCCATTTCCACTATCTATTATCTGACAGCTTGCGTATCTTGGGGAGGTATTTGCATGTTTGTGCAGTCTTTGCTGTACAAATTGGAAGACCACTCCGCGTATCGGCCTGAACAGAAGTGTGGCATCACTTTGTCATGGGGTGCAGGCAAGGGGATTTATGGTTCCTCAGTAATGCAGGTGCTGCTTGTGTGTTCTCAAACAGTTTGTTATTACTGCAGTATCTGCGGCTATTTACTTGTGCCAGACCATGTATTCAGTTTGGTCACCTTAGTTTGTTTGAGGAGATTAGAGGACATATAATACACAGAGAAATGAGCCAAGTCTCTTTGCTGCTTCACTCTTCACGGCATTGTAACAGGAAGATTGCAGCTTGGTTGCAGCACTTGGCCACAGGTTCAGTGCCAGTCTTGCTTTCTTTACTAAATCTTTCTGTGCACTGCTGGTGTCTTCTCATGGATTGGCTTGACATAATCAGGTCTGGTTCCCCTCCCCCTCCCCCTCCCCCCTCCCCCTCCCCCCCCCCCCCCCCCCCCCCGTTACCCGTTTCACAAAGAAGCTGGCATTTTGTTCCTGGCACTGTCGGGCAGGAGGATATTTGGGGTCAGTCTCGGGACACAAGAAAGACTTGTGCGTGCTCTCGTTGAGTGCTGGCACCACAGTTGGCAGGGAGTCCGATGGAGAGGTCAGTGCCACAAGCACACAAAGCCTGCACACAGAGGGGACTGAGGCAGCTCCATGCCAGCATGGGCGGCAAAGCTTGCCAGTCCCGACACGACTCCTTATGTGACAGGGTGAGGACCATAGGATTAAAACACGACGGATCAAACCTGGTAACTGATTGCATTAGTGATTGCATTGGTGACCGCATTGGTTATTATACCTCATAACCAGGGTGAAATTTTCCTTGTTGGGCAAGCATATTTATTTTTCTTACAAAAAGTATTTTATTCATAACATAAGTGCAGTAAATACAATCAGATATGTCTTTCAGAATGAGAATCAGAATCACACTTTATTCGCCAAGTATGTATTTCAACATACGAGGAATTTCAGTGGCCAAGTCAGTCATACAATTAAAAGCAACAGATCACTCAAACACATTTTAACATGAACATCCACCACAGTGACTCCTACACATTCCTCACTGTGATGGAAGGCAAAATAAAGTTCAAGTCCTTCCCTTTGTTCTTCCTCGGTCGTGGGCCTCGAGCCTCCGTTGACGGGACGATCTTGACTCCCGTAGCTGGCGGCGTTCAGGCCCTCCTCATCGAGGCGATCAGCTCCCGCATTGGGGGGATGTCAGCTCCCCCGCGCCGGGCGATTGGACGTCGCGTCGGGGCTGGTCGAACCTTCTGCGACGTTGGAGCTTCCCGACTAGCCTCTCCCGACTGCGAGCTTGATGGTAAAGTCCGCGGTGGGAGTGATCCCAGGCAGATCTGCACCCCGCGATAGGGCTCAAAGTCAGTCCGAGGAGGCTTCCAGCTCCATCGATGGAAGGCCGCAGAGCACCTGGAGAATGTGATCCGAAAATTAATCACATCTCTGGCAAGGTAAGAACTTGAAAAAAAAAGTTTCCCCCAATCCCCTCTCCCCTACCCCCTCCCTCCACATAAAGCAAACCGAAGAACATTAAAACAAACTTTTAACACTAAACAAATAACAAAAGAATGAAAAAATGAACAGACTGCCGGCAGGGCAGCCATCGCCCGGCGCCCCTGGTGGTCAGTCGACCAAAGAGTTGTAGCGTCTTTCTGGTCGCCACTGGATTTTCAACATGTTGAAATATTTTCGGCCACAGTGGCGACCGTGGGTTTGACGCCAATGAGCGTAACTTGACGTAGGTGCTGTCATAGGTTGTCGCCAGGATGTCGTAGGTTGTTGCCAGATGACCTAGGTTGTCGCCGGTGCTGACTTCGGTGAATTCCATTGTCGTATTCGCTGGCAGTCGCCTTAAAAATCGCCTAAGCGGGACAGGCCCATTAGTCCAGTCGCCGTTTTTTCAGCGACCTGCTACGACTGACAGTCGCCGGCAGTCACCTAAAAATCGCCTAAGTGGGACAGGCCCATTAGTCCAGTCGCCGTTTTTTCAGCGACCTGCTACGACTGACAGTCGCCGGCAGTCACCTAAAAATCGCCTAAGTGGGACAGGCCCATTAGTCCAGTCGCCGTTTTTTCAGCGACCTGCTACGACTGACAGTCGCCGGCAGTCACCTAAAAATCGCCTAAGTGGGACAGGCCCATAAGTGCTCAGTTGAGCATAAGTGTGCAGCGTAACTGCACCTTGTCCAGGTGGATTCGACGGAGAATTGTATTGGGGAGGCATGACGTTTGGACTGTGAGCCATGGGATATGGAGACATCAGTGGGATACCTCAGTACAGTGACATTTTATTTTGTTTGTATACTGTAAAAATCTTACCGTTTCACTAATAGCATGAAGCAACAATAAATGGTCTTTAAAAATAAAATCATATTTTTATTGCTTTAAAAAAAAATTCCTCTCAACCAAAGTGGCACCTATAATGGTCCTTTTCCTAGATAGTATAACATTTCTTCAGAATTTACGATCTGATCAAACGTCAAGTGTGCTGTGTTAAGGCTCATGTGCATTAAAGGGAAAAATGTCCCAAAGATTTATATCCCATTCTGGTAGTAGAATTAAAACAAATCTTGCACAGCATCGGGATGAACTATCAAAAATCATTGGTCCTTATGCTGGGACCAGAGGACGATAAGACCTAGAAGCAGAATTAAGCCTTTCAGCCCATCGAGTCCACTCCATCATTCAATCATGGCCGATCTATTTTCCCCCCTCAACCCCATGCTCCTGCCTTCTCCCCATAACCCCTGTCACCTTTGACACCCTTCCTAATCGAGCTTATCACTCCCTACCTTAAATGTGCCCACTATCTTGGCCTCCACAGCCCTGTGGCAATGAATTCCACAGATTCACCACCCTCTGGCTAAAGAAATTCCTCCCTATCTCCATTTTGAAGCCATGTCCTTTTATTCTGAGGTTGTGCCCTCTGGTTCTAGAGTCTCCTATTACTAGAACCATCTTTTCCATGTTCACTCTATATAGGCTTTTTATTATCCAGTGGGTTTCAATGAGATTTCCCTCTTGTCCTTCTAAACTCCAGCAAGTAGAAGCCCAAAGATTTCAAATGATCTCCATACAATCATCCCTGGGATCATTATTGTTAACAACCTCTCCAAAGCCAGCACATCCTTCCTCAGATATGGGGCTCAAAACTGCTCACAATAGGAAAACCATGGTTCAAATTAACTGAAGACTTCAAAAACTTCTTAAAAACAGACTTCCGCATTTCGCTGTCCCTCCTGCTGAGTATGTAGTCTGCAAGAATGTTACGTAAGTGACCATTTTTTCGTGTACAGGCTCAGACCCTCGGAGAATGGACAGGTTCTATTCTGCAGGAGCCCACCAGCCGACGAGGAAAAGTAGATAGCGATTGGGAACCAAACCATCTTATCTTTTCTAATTTAACTCTACTCTGAATCCTACTAGGTCCCAGCCCCAATTGGGATTTTAACGTGATTTATTGGTTTGAATGGGTTACCATTCCATTACTCAGAGCAAAAACCTTCTTAGACCTCAAGGGGAAAGTTCATCCACAGTATTATTTATCAGGCGGAGTTGTTTCCCAGCTGAGGAAAGGTCCACACATTTGACTCGATTCATCCCATGTTGTTTGTTTGTGTCAAATCCCCATGCTGATGTTCTCAAAAAGAAACCATGGACCTTTCATATTCAAGGAAAGCGATTCTTTATTCCATCTAGCCCATGTGTGATGCCTGATCTTCCCTCCCAGTCCATCGCAATAAGACTGAGTCTTATTATCTCCTCTCTTCCGAGGCAGTCGGGGTTAGAGGAACAGCACCTCCTATTCCACTTGGGTAGCTTACAACCCAACAGTATGAACATTGAATTCTCCAATTTTAGGTAACCTCTAAACACCCCCGCCTCCCACACCCTCCCCTTTCTCCCTCACATTTCTCCTTTCTCTATCCCCCAGCCATCCCCTGTGCCCCACTTAAACTCCCACCTATTTCTCCCCAGACCCCCCCCCCTCCTGCTACATTGCTCCCTCTGGCTTCACAATTTGCAACTCTTCAATCCTGTCTCACATCTTCTGCTTTCATATCTGGCCTTTGTTCCAACCATCTACCCATCAACCCTCGCCTGTGTCCACCTATTACCTGCCACACTTTGTCCTGCCTCTCTCCTCTTCCAGCTTTCTTCTCTCCATAATCAGTCTGAAGAAGGGTCTCGACCCAAGACATCACTGGTCCATGTTGGCCAGAGATGCTGCCCGACCCGCCATGTTACTCCAGCACTTTGTGTCTTCTACTGCCGGACAACTAATGATTGCATTGCTAGTGAGTCCCCATTCTTTGAGTAAGTGAATAAAAGCTCTCCTGGGGAAAACTGATGAAGTTCAATGGCTTTTGTTTTCAATCAATTATCCTTCCTCCAACTCTGCATGAGACACAGTTGAAGGTGATGGTGACCCTTGTGGAAGTTGTACACAAACACGCATTGGAAGAACTGGTTCATTCCCGTTGCGATGGCTTGGAGGAGAGGTATGTGTAGAACGGCGAGCAGTCTGCAGATACACGGGGAACGGTGAAGACTGATTAGGCAGCAGAAGTGAACTAAGAATCCATGCATGTTATCTGTACGCATTCCATCACCTTCAAAGAACCAAGAAATACAATTCCATAATCAAGAAGCATGCAGCACAACTTACTGTCTAGTATTAGTTAATGAATGAGATGTAGTTAAGACTTTGTAGAACCTTTTTGAGCTTATGTGGAGATGTATGATAGAATGAGTAAATAGCAGCAACCTCCTTTCATGGAGATAATACAGTCAGTAGATTCACAAAGCGTGGAAGAAAATAATATAGCGGATGGTTTACTCGTAAACACTTGATCTGAGCCATTGCCGATCGAACACAGTAACATTTAATGGTAAGAGTACGTGATTTTTCATGACACATTTTAACATCGATGAAGCTATTACAAGCTGCTTCAGCCAGTGACAGGTTGAAGATAAGTACCACTTGGATCAAATATTCTCCTGTATGGATCTGCTGCAATACTTTGACATCAATATCTGCTAGAGTTAACCATTTCCTGTGTATAACATATGCCCCCTGAATAACATCTGAAAGTTGAAAACCTTTTGTGCCTCTACTCCATCTCACACATTGAAACATTTTGGGGTAATAGAAACAAATATGATCCTGAGGGACATGGCAAGATGGTTGAGGAGAAGATGTATTAATTAAGAACCTATCTACCTCTGCCTTAAAAATATCCATTGACTTGGTCTCCACAGCTTTCTGTGGCAAAGAATTCCACAGATTCACCACCCTCTGACTAAAGAAATTCATCCTCGTCTCCTTCCTAACGGAACATCCTTTAATTCTGAGGCTATGACCTCTAGTCCTAGACTCTCCCACTAGTGGAAATATCCAGTGGTGGACTAACTTTGCAGGCCCATCTCGCATTTGATGGGGAGCAGTGTGGACTGAGGAAGATCTGGATCCAAAACATGCCTGATAACTTTGAAAGCTGGCAAAGCTGCACCTCCAGCTTGGCTGCCTGTTAAAAATCATTATGAATGCTTGTAAAAATATATATATATCTTTGCCATTCAACGAGATTTAATAGTTGTTCTAAATTAAGTAAACTATGTTAACTTTTAAAATAATATAAAATAGTAGTTTAAAACATTAAACAAGATTAGGGGGAAAAAAGTAGTTTGTCTTGTTCTTTTTCTCTTGTTTTGCAACTTCAACAATTGAAATGGGATTTGGATCCCAATTGGAATCTACTGATGGAGCAAACAAATAGTTTCAGCATTTTGGAGCTTTCAGTAAGTAAAGGGCCTATCCCACTTTGCAATTTAATGGGCGACGACAGCCGGCAGTGACTGACGCCCGATGTCGCCTGAAAACCGCCAAGTAGTACGACAGGACTAATTTCCACGCATGTAGTACGACAGGCACCAATTTCCACGCATCACCATGCGTTATCATGGGACAGGGCGCGTGTCACCATGCGTCACCATAGGACAGCATGCTACAGCATACGGCAGCATAGGACAGCGCCTGTGATGTCACAGCCATCAAGCGGCATCAATGTACGTCCACCCACGACACGATACGGCAAGATACGACAGGTTGCGTCATCTGGGGCGCGTGACGTCATTTGATTAACCAGCTTCCCTATAAAAGGGGATGCGCCGCGACGCTTCATGACGCACGACGACGTACGGGTGATGCGTGGTGATGCATGTTGATGCAAAATAAATGAGCATAGGCAATGACCGTGCGTCATCATGCGAAAGGGCGCACAACATGATAAGACACGCAGATGTCGTGCAAGGATTTTGAACATTCCAAAATCCTGGGGCGGCAGGGAGACACCGCGCGTCACCACGCGTCACGACCTGACCAAGGCGACAACCTCTTTTTAGGCTGTCTCCTAAAATGTCACCCAAGTGGGACAGGCCCTTTAGGGATTTCAACATTAAATAACAAATGCAGGACTAGAATATTAAAGCAAGAAGAAAATGAATGTGACGTTTACTCGATCCATTACTACTAGAGTTCAGGTTTGAAGTGTGTAGGAAGGAACTGCAGATGCTGGTTTGAACCGAAGAAAGTCACAAAAAGCTGGAGTAACTCAGCGGGCCAGGCAGCATCTCTGGAGAGAAGGAATGGGTGATGTTTTGGATCGAAGAAGTCTCTCCAGAGATGCTGCCTGTTCCGCGGAGTTACTCCAGCTTTTTGTGTCTTTCAGGTTTGAAGTGATCTGTAACATGTAGTTAATGTTTTGGGTTGACAACCTTGTGGTCTGTGACACAGCAGGAAGGATGTGAAGACCAAGGAGCTAATTGTTGACTTCATTAAGGGAAGGTTGAGGGACCATGCACCTGTCTTCATCGGCAGGACAACATGGAGAGTCAACATCTTCATGTTCCTGAGGATTCACATTTCTGTTGATATGTCCTGAGCCCAGCCCATTGATGCAGTCACAAATAAAGCTCCGCAATGTCTCCATTTCCTATGGGGAGATTTGGCATGTCGCTGAATACTTGATCAAACTTCTCCAGGTGCAGCGCATACTGACTGGTTGCATCATTGGGCAACACTGTGACGCAGTGCTAGAGTTGTTGCCTCGCATCTCCAGAGACCCAGGTTCAATCCTGACTACAGGGACTGTCTGTATGGAGTACGTACATTCTCCCTGTGACCGCGTGGATTTTCTCCGGGCGCCCAATTTCCTCCCAACGTCAAAGATGTACAGGTTTGTAGGTTAATTGGCTTCAGTAAAATATTAAAATTGTCCCTAGTGTGCAAGATATTGTTAGTGTATGGGGATCACTGATCAGTGTGGGCCCAAGGGCCAGGTACTGTGCTGTATCTCTAAAGTCTTTATAATCGCTATAAGTAAATCATGGCCTGGTTCGGAAATCTGAACACTCAAGAGCAAAAGAGGTTGCAGAAAGTGGTGGTCATGCCCAGTCCTTCATGGGTACTGGCCTCCCCTCCATTGAAGGGATCTACAGGAAGTGTTGCCTTAAGAAGGCAGCTACCACCAACAAAAACCCACACCATCCTGGCCCTATTCTCTTCTCGCTGTTATCATCAGAAAGATTTAGGTGCGGGAACTTGAGAATCGTTACCTCCAGGCTCAGGAACAAATTCTTCCCATCAGTTATTACCAGCTTCTTGAATCAACCTGCATATCCCTAACCGCAACCCTACCTCAGCACTGAACCACTATCGGCTTTGCACTATTATTGTTGTTCTGCTTACAGGTCCACCACTGATTTTCCGGCCACTGGTGGTCCAGCATCTCCTTTACTCCACACAGAATTATGAGAGCCACCTTGAAATCCCCGCCCCCCGAACCCCCCTGAAAATGTTGGTGCCAAGGTCGGGTGAGGCAGCCGATCTGGTCAGCCGGGCAGCCGACTGGCATGCCATATTTGCCCCTTGCGGACGGGGGTCTGGAACTCCGGCCCAGGTGGAGCCGGCAGATCCGTTCCCATCGCCGAATTCCGCAGCAGACTTGGCGCTGGTGACTAGGAGGACAGTTCCGGTACCATTTGAGTTGTCTCAGATACACACCGACAGCCATTTTATCTATGTCCCTCGTGATCTTGTGCACCTCAACAAGGTCTCCCCTCAGCCTCCCATGGTCTAAGGAAAAAGTCCCTTCTTATAACTCATGCCCAGTCAATATTCTACTAAATCTCTTCAACACTCAAACTGCATATCCCTTAGATGTCTGAATGTTTTAATGTCAATTGATCTCTTTTCCCAGGGTTGGAGATAATGTGTTCCCAAGTTGAAAGACTGGTTAACGAAAACTGATTAGAAATACACCCAGTGAAGGATATACTGTTACTAGCTGGGTTACAGATTTGAAATGTTGACTAATGAAAGTCTACAGATCCAAATCCTCTCTTTTCTCTCCGCATTTGCTGACTGACTCGCTGAGGCTTTTTTCCCAGCATTTTAGCTTTTGTTACTGGAAGGATTTCACAAGGATGAGTCTCGGTCACTTATAGTTCATAACGTGATTGAGATTAAATGACCACCTGCAATGTCTCCACATTTGTTGAGAATATAAAGCTGAGTGGGAGCTGTGAGTCATTGAATCAAACAGCACAGATACAGGCCCTTCAGCCCAACTCACCCATGCTGGTGGAGGATCTACAAAGAGATATGGTTCAATTAAAGGACTGGGCAGGTGTCATATAATGTGGCAAACTGTGAGATTATTCATCAGGGCTGGAAGAATAAAATCCAGAGGATAGATACAAAGTGCTGGACTAAGTCAACGGGTCAGGCAGCATCTCTGGAGAAAACGAATGGGTGACATTTCGGGTCGGAACACTTCTTCACACTCGACCCAACCTGAAATGTCACCCATTCACTTTCTCCAGAGATGCTGCCTGACCCGCTGAGTTACTCCAGCACTCCGTGTCTATCTTCGGTATAAACCAGCAACTGAAGTTCTTTCCTATACAGAATAAAAGCCAGTAGGGTTTTAAATAGTGGAAAGTTGGTAAATGATGGCTCTCTCCCAGATTTGGTTGCTCTTGTACACCTTCACATTCTGATGCATCAGGCCGCATGGAAGGCAAGACGTACGTTGCCTTTTATTGCTGCAATGGGCGGGCCTTGTGTCTTAAATCCTGCAATCTCTTCAGTTTCAATGTCCTTAAGAAATTGGGGAGTTGGAGAGCAATTTCATTGCATCTTCTGGAACGACTGCTCTGCATAGAAAAGCAGCAGCCATTTGCTGAGTGATCGATGAGGGGTGGCAGTGGATCCCATGGACGTTCTTCTCCATAGATCTTGTTTAAAGACTCACTAGCGTGTAATGAGATAGACAAGTTCCTGAGGGGTGTATGCGGTGCTGTGCCTCAGCTGCATCACTCTTTCCTGCTGCTTTAGCCTCCAGGGGCCAAACTTATTTCTGCTGTGTGGAGGAAGGACGATGGGCCTAGCGGTGGGTTTAATATTAAGATGCCAATAAAAAGGCCTTGCGCCCGACACTGCTGTCTCTTGGTTTGGGCACGCTGACTTCAAACCACAGGCTGCTTGTGCAGTGTGATGGCAGCTGTATCAACATTCCTATCTTTGTTAAGCTGATTTTGTTTTGACCTATCTGTCAAGTAATTGTCATCCAAGTTAATGAAGAATTTGACAAGTCTGCACTGTCAGTCTCGGCAATGGCGTACATCGCCGCGTTTGCTGTAAAATAAACAATCCACCATCGTTCTCGATTTCCACGTTAAGGTGCTTGGAGAGTTTTGAGTTACAGGCCAGTGTTGATTGCCAAAAACTCCTTCAGGCATCCTTTGCTGGAAAGTATCGTGCCCTCTGTGGAAAGACATGCTGATATCATTTAAAGATGTTCTTGGCCTCCAGAGCTACTGTATTACAACATTGATGGGGGGGTTTTAGTTGGTCAAGAGATGAGCGTGCTCATTTTATGTGAGGCTTATGTCACAACTTGCATTACTTGACTGCAGTACAGAATTCTTTTGTTCTCAGTTTTTAATAGGAGATCGTGATCAAGACCTGGAGTGCAATGTACATTGTTCTGGCTCCCAGCTGAAGCCTCTCTGCATTTCCGATGGCAGGACATATGAATCAAGGTGTGATTACCTGAGGGCCAAGTGCCGGGATTCAACACTGGAGATCACACACCGAGGCAGATGTAAAGGTATGTCCCCCTCCTGGTCCCCTAATAATTGCCCAATTACCAGGAGCAGCCAAAGATGGTCAGTAATTGCCAGCGATGACCACACACTGAGAAAAGGTCAATAGCTGTTTGTTGTAAAGTGAACAATTGATCTCAATGAAAGGTTCTGCTGGCAACATCGGTAGAAAAGGGAGATCACTGTAGAAAGGGAGTCTGAAGAAGGGTCTCAACCTGAAACGTCAGCCATTCCTTCTCTCCAGAGATGCTGCCTGTCCTGCTGAGTTACTCCAGCACTTTGCGTTTATCTTCGGTTTGAACCAGCATCTGCAGTTCCTTCCTACACACTGAGATCATTTGACATTGGGACATCTGTATTGACATTGGGACATCTGTATTGACATTGGGACATCTGTATTGGCATTGGGACATCTGTATTGACATTGGGACATCTGTATTGGCATTGGACATCTGTATTGGCATTGGGACATCTGTATTGGCATTGGGACATCTGTATTGGCATTGGGGCATCTAAATGACATTGGGGCATCTAAATGACATTGAATTTGTGGCCATGTTATATATAGCATTACAGCCTCATACTGGCCCAAGAGGTCAACAGTGCCTGGAGTGAATCTTTGATAAGTTACTCATGCGCACTATTTAACCCTTTCCCCATTGCACTGCAGTTTTTCTCCAGTACATACCCATTTCCCTCTGGGGAGGTGCAATTGAATCTGCTTTCAATGCTCTTGGTTAACTCCTGATAGGACCATGTGGTTTTTAAAAGTAAGAATATTCTCTTAATCTCTGGTCCCTTTACCTAACGTCTGTGTCCTTTAGCCACTGCCTGTGCTGCAAATAGTTGGAAGCTGAAAGTAGTTTCTCCCTATCTGCTCCAACAAAATTTTAGAACACCTTTTTTAAAAAACTTTTTTAAAAACCTAATTTTTCCAGTCAATCTAAGCTTCTTTAGTCTCTTCACATAACCAAAGCTCATCTACCCTCCTTGTATGTGGTGTGCACAACCTAAAATTGTAGGTCTACTTGATCTATGTGTTTGTGCACGTCGGGTTGATTGCATTAGTCGAAACAGGGTGGACCACGTGATCTCCCTTCCCTACAATCATTGTAACCAAACAGAGTCAGTTTTTGCTGTTCTTCAACAGATGAACATATTCAATCGTCTTATGTCTATGCTTCTCATTTGTTCATTGGTAGATGCCATTAGTAACTTGAAGATTATAAGCATGCCTGACCAGTCTATTGAGTCCGTGCCACCAGATCTGGGACATGGTCCATTCATCTACTACATGGGCATCAGTATAAGTATCTCGAATACCCTTATCAACCTCGGTTAACAACACAAGTTGCCAGTAAAACTATGACTGAAACTTCACTTGCCTGGTCTTTGCTGCTCAAGCGTGCAGGGTCTCACCTGTAAAAGTCAACCATCTCTTTGCCTCCACAGATGCTGCTTGATCTGCTACTTGATCTCCTGAATTCTCCCAATGGTTTACTTTATGCTTCAGGTATCCAGCATCTGGAGATAGACACAAAGTGTTGGAGTAACTCAGCAGGTCAGGCAGCATCTGGAGACTTGGGTGATTAAGGACTAACTACCCC
>CM075978.1:49270737-49294548 GCA_038087875.1 Malacoraja senta
CTCCCTCTCCCTCTCTCTCCCTCCCTCTCTTTCTCTTTCTCTCTCCCTCCCTCTCCCTCTCTCTCCCTCCCTCTCTTTCTCTTTCTCTCTCCCTCCCTCTCCCTCTCTCTCCCTCCCTCTCTTTCTCTTTCTCTCTCCCTCCCTCTCCCTCCCTCTCTCTCCCTCCCTCTCTTTCTCTTTCTCTCTCCCTCCCTCTCCCTCCCTCTCTCTCTCTCTCTTTCTCTCTCCCTCCCTCTCCCTCCCTCTCTCTCCCTCCCTCTCTCTCCCTTTCTCTCTCCCTCCCTCTCCCTCCCTCTCTCTCCCTCCCTCTCTCTCCCTTTCTCTCCCTCTCCCTCTCCCTCCCTCTCCCTCCCTCCCTCTCTTTCTCTTTCTCTCTCTCTCTCCCTCCCTCCCTCCCTCCCTCTCTTTCTCTCTCTCTCTCTCTCTCCCTCCCTCCCTCCCTCCCTCCCTCTCTTTCTCTTTCTCTCTCTCTCTCCCTCCCTCCCTCCCTCCCTCCCTCTCTTTCTCTTTCTCTCTCTCTCTCCCTCCCTCCCTCCCTCCCTCCCTCTCTTTCTCTTTCTCTCTCTCTCTCCCTCCCTCCCTCCCTCCCTCCCTCTCTTTCTCTTTCTCTCTCTCTCTCCCTCCCTCCCTCCCTCCCTCCCTCTCTTTCTCTTTCTCTCTCTCTCTCCTCCCTCCCTCCCTCCCTCCCTCTCTTTCTCTTTCTCTCTCTCTCTCCCTCCCTCCCTCCCTCCCTCCCTCTCTTTCTCTTTCTCTCTCTCTCTCCCTCCCTCCCTCTCTCTCTCCCCCTCTCTCTCCCCCCTCTCTCTCTCTCCCCCTCTCTCTCCCCTCTCTCTCTCTCTCCCCCTCCCTCTCTCTCTCCCCCTCTAAGTAAAAGGCAAGAGGAAACCTGAGCACCATCAGGAAATCCTGCAGGGATCAGTAGAACAGCAAGCCAGGAGTAGAGTGTATGGGGTTTCAGAGGGGATTATGTACCAGTGGACCTGCAGATTAATGTAGATTGCTCAGAGACCTCACAGCAGAATGGATTAATGAAGAGGGGCATCTGGTAATTATTGGCATTAGGTTCACAACCTCCACCATCCTGGCCTTGATCTGGGTCTGGAGTACCCCATTGGCCTGTGGAGAACCATCTTCACCAGCCTCAAGAGGAGACTCCATTTCCTGACTGCTTTTACCTCAACAGCTACCTATTTCCGCATGTTCTTCAAGCCAAGGTTAAAATTTATAGCAATCTGTACCATGTTGATGATGTTCCTAAATTAGTGGCTCCATGTATGGGTGTGCTAGTGTGTCAGAGGGTTAGACTGCTGCAGGCGAAGGCTATATCGTTATGGAGAAATTTAAGTTGCTGAAGGTTTCAACTTGCCAGGTCTAGTGAGATCACGGTATTAGTTTCTGGCGTTGAGCCTCATGGCTGTTGGGCCTGATCTGGAACTTTCCTGCTGGTAACTCTCCAGGGTGCTGTGTTGTCCAGTGTGCATTCTTCTGCCAGTGTCTCCGCGCAGCAGCTTGTGAGCCCTCACTCCAATCTGTCTGTGGTCCCCTCCTCACCCCTCTCCTCCTCACCCCTCTCCTTCCCACCCCTCTCCTCCCCTCTCCTTCCCACCCCTCTCCTCCCCACCCCTCTCCTCCCCTCTCCTCCCCTCACCTGCCCTCCCCTCCTCCAATGGCAGCCCTCCATACTGGCTGGGTGGTCACTATGGGGTTGTCATGAAGAGTGTCCATTTAGGGGCTGTAACCTTGCCCTCGTTGCTGCTTGGTTAACTGCTGGCAGCTGCTGGAGATTCGGACAACAACCATTACGACCGGATTGCTTCCCATACATGGTAGTGTTCTTCACTGGCGGGGGGGGAGTAAAAACGCTCTGCTTGAGCATTTGCCCAATGATCGTGATACAAGATCATAATCCAAGGAGTCAAATATCGCGGGGGCAAGACACAATGATTATTTAATGCTCTCGAAATAGAGTTGTTGAATTTCTATGCGGTGGAACCTTTTGGCACACATAGTCATGAAGTCATACAGCATAGAAACGGGCCCTTCAGCCCAGCTTGCCCATGCCGACCAAGGTGCCCCATCTACACTGCATTTGGCCAATATCCCTCTAAACCTTTCCCATCCATGTACCTGTCCAAATGTTTTTTTTGGTTTCTGCCTCAAATGCCTCCTCTGGCAGCTTGTTCCCTATACCCACCACCCTCTGTGTGAACCAATTGCTCCTCGGATTCCTATTAAATCTTTCCCCTCTCTCCCTAAACCTATGCCCTCTGGTTCTTGATTTCCCTACTCTTGGTGAATTTGGCCCTTTGCACCACCTTGTAATTCTGCATTTTAAGCCAAAAGTACGTAACTAATTGCTTTATACAAGTTTGTACTGAATTGGTCAATTGACCTATCAGGTGAGACCTCCAGATTTTAAAGAAATCTTTTCCTAACATCCCACCTGGTGCTCAAACCTCTGGTTACAAACCTGCACTTCAGAGGAATTCACAAGTTCACAAGCTATAGGAGTAGAATTAGGCCATTCGGCCCATCGAGTCTACTCCGCCAGTCAATCATGGCTGATCTCTGCCTCCTAATCCCATTTCCCTACCTTCACCCCATAACCCTTGACCCCCATTCTAACCAAGAATTAATTTTACCTACTGCTCTCTCAAATCTTCTTGAAGCTTTTTGAACCCTCCCCCTTAACTTTCTTGGATCTGATATCAATCTCACCTTCTCCCGACGGCCAAATAGACTAACTCCAATCTAGATGTTGGATAAAATCCTGATAATTGTCCTTTGTTCCCACTCCAAGCCCTTGATATTCTAAAGCGAATGGCCCACAATTGTAGTTGTATATCATTGGCAGCAATAAACAGATGTCTACATTACATTGTGCCAGCGTACCACATTACAATACCAAATATATCCCAAATAATTTTGTTTTAGCCACGTTCTTGACTTGACTTGCCTTCATATTCTACTGGTTTTGCATGCTACTTAAACTTGGATTACTTGGATGATATTTGAATGCTACTCTGTTGTTTGTTTTCCCCCCAAAGAACATTGATCCAAAGTTAAACTGAATCTGCACGTGCCTCTTTCACCTATCTATGTCCCCCCCAAAAACAATGATTGCCATACTTGCGATTTACTCTCTTGTTTTCTGATTTGCAGACATTGGAATTCTACTTCATCAGCATGTAAAGGTCATTTATATTGAAAATGAGAAAATCAAAATAGCTGATACTGACCCGTGTAAAATCCCATTGTGTGAAAAATGTCAAAAATGGCTACAACTTTCAATCTTCTATGCTGCAGCCCCTTTCCCACTTGTGTTACTGCCTACTTTGGCAGTCCCTCAGGATCTAAGATGGCTTACACCTCTCTGGTTTTGTTGGCTGATCTTTCCATGGAGAACCGCACGGCTTTCCATGGTGGCTGATGGGGCGGCCGAGTAGTTTGTGAGGTGTTCTGCTCCTCCTGCTGCCCGCACAGGATTTCCCTGCGCTTCGCAATGCATGGAATCGATTACGAACACTACCCTGAGCCACCCAGCATCATCAGAGACCCACACCACCCTGGCCACACACTCATTTCACCCCTGTCATCGGAAAGGAGATACAGGAGCCTGAAAACTGTAACGTCCAGGTTCAGGAACAGCTTCTTCCCTGCAGCCATCAGGCTATTAAACACTACAACCTCAAATAAGCTCTGAACAGTATAGACTACTATTGCTATTATTACACTATTGTGCTTGTGCATGTGTATGTATGCATTAAACAATGTAATAAACAAGAACAAAGTTATATGTGTATATACGTGTGTATATGTGTGTATATATATGTGTGTATATATATATATATATATGTTTTTTCTTATTATATTGTTTACAGTGTACTATGTTTACATATTCTGTTATGCTGCTGGAAGTAAGAACTTCATTGTTCTATCTGGGACGTATGATAATAATACACTCTTGACTCATGACATCTCTATGCTGAGTGATTCTGGACCAGAGATTCCCAGACATTAGTAGGGTTGTAGCTGTTTCCAAAGAAACTTTGAGCACGCCCTTGAATCATTTCCTCTGTCTGCCTGATAATCGCTTCCAGTGACACCACACGGGTAGAATATCTGCTTCAGATGTCTGGTTGCAGACATGCAAGCCGTGGCTGGTCCCCCGTAGCCAAATGAGTCCAATTTCAACTCCGCTGCTGGGAGTGCTGCTTGAGAGTGGACGCTGACCTTGATTTGTTTCTCGCCTCAATGGAGTTGGATGATTTTGCTCTTTGATCAAGTAATCCACATTTTCGCCCTCCTCTGTTTTCCACAACAACATCACGGCAATGGCATTATCAATCATCACACTCAGGATTCAGGTGCCATTTCCCATTGTGTCCATAAACCATTGGATTCTTGAAGCCGATGAGCTGAAATTGGCAGAAGAGTGCTTCGATTTCCTTCACATGAGAAAAATTGAGGATGTTCTTTTAAAGAGCTTTGCGTAGCATGGGGCAGGATTCTGAATAATTTGTGAGAGGTTAGAGTGTGGTGCTGTTCCTCCATGCCATTTAGTCCCTTGGGAATATGAGCCAAAACTGTTCGATGCCCTGGAATTGATGCCCGTTGTGTATTTGATGCAATTACGCATTCATTCTCTGTAGGGATTTGAGCCAGGAAAGATTGCCAATTAGTGCAATTTCTCACCAACAGGTCTGTATTTGACTTGCCATTGGCACGCAAAAATCTATCCACTTTGTTGGCTCGAATGCTTGCAGTGAAGGCCAAGAGGTAGAGAAAATGTGCCCGAGGTTGTACAAGCATATATTTTTGCATTTGAACATTTAATTAGCTGGGCAGCCGCTAATGCTGGAAATATTCAAACTCCAACTGGTTCAAGGTCCAGGACAAAAAGTTCAAACATTTAACCTGAAGCTGTCCAGCATCCTGTAGAAACAAGAATTGTAGATACTGGATTGCACAGAAGGACACAAAGTGCTGGCGTCTGAAGAAGGGCCCCGTTCCGAAACACCATCTATCTATGTTCTCCAGAGATGCTGCCTGACTCGCTGAGTTACTCAAGCACTGTGAGCACTTTCGACCTCAGGAATATTTGGTCATTTGCTCTGATGGAAGTTTCTCTCTCTCTCAATTTATGGGAGCAGTTTTCACCATTGATCTGTGATTGAGACCAAAGTTTCATCCCACATTGGACTGATTGGATTCCAGATTCAGGGACAGTTTCTTCCCAGCTCTTATCAGGTAACTGAACTATCCTATCACCAACTAGCGAGCAGTCCTGACCTCCCATCTACCTCATTGGATACCCTCGGACTATCTTTAATCCCTTTAACCTGTATCTACAATATGGACGCCTTGAGCCAAGTCAAGTCAAGTCACATTTATTTATATAGCACATTTAAAAAACAACTCTTGTTGGCCAAAGTGCTTTACGTTTGTATGATTGTAATCATGCATAGTTTTTCCACTGACTGGATAGCATGCAACAAAAAAGCTTTTCACTGTACTTCGGTACAATACAATACAATAATACTTTATTAGCCAAGTATATTTTGGCTATATATCCAATATAGGAATTTTATTTTGGTATATAGGAATATATATAGGAATTTCATTTGCCAAGTCAGTCATACAAATAAAGCAACAGAACACAAAATCTATTTTTTTAATTTTTTTTAATTTTTTTAATTTTTTAATTTTTTTATTAGAAGTACGGTAAATTACAGTAATACACAACACATATATCTTAATACATTTTTTGTACCGCTTCATTTTTTTGAGCTTTAAGAGAAAGATAGAAGTAAGAAAAGTAAAGAAAGTGCGCAAGAGTCGTGAAGTGCAAGAGAGTGTTGGGAAAAGAAAGCCCCTTAGAAAAGAAGTTAGAGAAGGAAGTAAAGTAAGAAAGTAGGCCCTAGAGAAGAAAGAAAAAGAAAGTAGGAACAATCGCAGAAAGGGGACTACCAACCAAGTCTGTTTTTATTGTTTTACCTCCCATTACCAGGTCCTGATACCATTTCTTTATTTATTTATTTTTAAAATTACTATTGCACCTCATGCTTGTAATAGGTCCAGAAACGTAGACCACGTCTTTTGGAATTGGTCTGCTTTACCTGCTAAGAGGAATCTCATCTCTTCCAGATGTAATGTTTCAAACATATTTGATGTCCACATTTTTATTGTTGGTGTGGGCGCATTTTTCCAGAATTTAAGTATGAGCTTTTTTCCCATTATTAGCCCGTAATTGAGTAAATTCTTCTGATACACGTTTAATTCAGGGATACCCGATATTCCAAAAATGATCCATTCTGGTTTTGGTACCAGTTTTATTTTAATTAAATTTGAAAAAATATCAAATATTTCATACCAGAATTTTTGGATTTTTGTACAAAAAACAAAAGAATGCGCTATGGTAGCTTCTTGACATAGACATTTATCACAGATTGGTGAAACATTAGGAAAGATTTTATTTAATTTAGTTTTTGAATAATATAGTCTATGTAATGTTTTGAATTGGATGAGCGTATGTCGTACGTTGATCGAACATTTATGCACCTGTAGTAAATGATTATCCCAGCTCTCTTTTTAAATTTTTATAGCTAATTCTTGTTCCCAGTCTCTTCTAATTCCATCTGTTGTGGGTATTTCTATGTTTAAAATGATATTATATAAGTACGATATTAGATTAGCTGATTCCGCCTTTGTCTTCATTGCTTCATCTACAAAATCTATTTTAACATAAACATCCATTACAGTGACTCCTCCACATTCCTCACTGTGATCGAAGGCGAAAAAAAGTTCAATCTCTTCCCTTCTTTGTTCTCCCACGGTCAGGGGCCTCAAGCCTTCCGTTGACGGGACGATCTTGACCCATAGCCGGTGGCGTTTAGGCGATAGGGGCGATAAGCTTCTGCATCGGGGGAAGATGTCAGCTCCCCCGTGCCGGCGATCTGACCCCGAGTCGTGGATATCGAACCTTCCGCGATATTGTAGCTTCCTACTCGGCCTCTCCCGAGACTGCGGGCTCTCGATGTAAAGTCCGCAGGAGCGATCCCAGGCAAGGGATCAGCTCCGATATTTAGTCCACGCCCCGCGGAGGGGCTCAAAGTCAGTCCGAGGAGGCCTCAAACTCTATCGATGGTAGGCCGCAGAGCAACCGGAGATGTGACCTGGAAAACAATCGCATCTCCAGCGAGGTAAGAGATTGAAAAAAAAATTCCCCCTCTCCCTCCCCCCACATAAAACAAACCGAAGAACATTTACACAGACTTTTTAAATGCACTAAAAATAACAAAAAAGACAAAAAAAAACAGACAGACTGTTGGTGGGGCTGCCAAACTAAACTAAAACTGGAGAAGAGTTGAATGAATCGTGATGAATCAGGATAATACTTAGAATTGTCTTCCGTAAACGCAATAGTCATAAGATATGTTCTCATTTTGCAGAGGCCGGCCCGACCAAGTGTCGGACAGAGAGAGCGCAACAAGCACAGGAACAGGCCAAAAAGCCGCAGGAACCGGTCTTTATTCCAGAGTGTAACGAGGACGGCTCATTTGCTCAGGTAATGTAACAGAGAGAAGAGGCTACCGTCCAATTTGTGAGGAGAGAAATGAGAATAAATGTGTTGGGTCGACGAACTTTCATCAGAACCACTGTTAATCCCTCCAGATTCAGTCCTGTTATGTACAATGTTTACATATTCACATATTCTGTTGTGCTGCAGCAAGTAAGAATTTCATTGTCCCGTCCGGGACATATGACAATAAAACACTCTTGACTCTCGATTCTTCCCAGCTGTTAACAGGCAACTGAACCATCTTATCAACAACTAGAGAATGGTCCTGAGCTACCATCTACCTCATTGGAGAACCTTGGACTATCTTTAATTGGACTTTACTGGACTTTATCTTGCACTGTATGTTTTTCCCTTTACCGTGCATCTGTACACTGTGGACAGCTCGATTGTAACTGGATAGTGCGCAACAAAAAACTTTTCATTGTAACTTGGTACATGTGACAATAAATTATACTGAACTAACAGACCAATTTTATCTCGTGGACTGAGCTCCGTGATGTTTTATCACAGCAAGCGATAAATACAAGTAGTTATACTACTACGCATGCAATAGAACATACATAGAACATAGCTCATAGATCAGTGCAGCACAAGAATAGACCCTTCAGCCTCTAATGTGTGTGCCAAATATTATGCCAAGACCATCTCTTATCTATTTGTGCATAATCCACATCCCTCCATTCCCTGCATATCTATATTCCTATCGAAAAGCATCCTAAATGCCAGTATTGTACCTGGCCCAACAACCAACTCTGGTTGCACATTCCAGGCACTCATTGCCCTCTGTGTCGAAAAAAACTGGGCGCACATCTCCTTTAAGCTTTGCCCCTCTCACCTTTAAGCTTTTTTCTCTAATATTTGATTTTACCATCCTGGGAAAAAGATTCTGACAGTCTATCCTACCTATGCTTCTCATTTCTATTTGGATGTTTACATTGTCTATCTTCATTAATTGCTTCCGGGTCTTGCTACCCTGTGAATTAGGCCATGGACACACAGACATTGGGTTGTATCTTCCTTGTACCTTTTGAAGTAGAATTTGGGGAGATTTCTTGAGCTTCCCTTTTCCACTTCACTTCTGTACTGCAAAATGGCGGAAAAGGTGAAAATTTTATTTCTGCTGATGCAATAAAAATTATCAGCTCATTTTGAGGTGTGAAAAAACCCTCTGAGCTTCACTCAAATTTAACTCCAATTTAAAACCTGCCAGAGATCTTCTAACAGACTGTCAGAAACAGATGTAATCAAAAAATGAACAATAGTTCACTTCAGGAGTTAACTGCTGAATGCCTTCTGTAGCAAAGTTCCTATTCTGACCACTCGGAGTCAAGGAGTTTATGTATTAAACAACACTGGAATGTAATGATTGGAAGTACCAATGCCAGGCCCATGTGCAATGCCTCACTTTTCATTTTTACCCTGATGTGATGAATGATCAGCTAATCTTTGAGTTGGTTGATGGAGTAATGCTAAGTTTGCACATGTTTTCATATTTCTCTGGGTAGTTTTCACATAGAAACATAGAAACATTGAAAATAGGTGCAGGAGTAGGCCGTTCGAGCCTGCATCGCCGTTCAATGTGATCATGGCTGATCATCCAAAATCAGTACCCCGTTCCTGCCTTCCCCCCATATTCCTTGATTATGTTAGCCCTAAGAGCTATATCTAATTCCCTCTTGAATACATCTTGGCAAACCAGGTTACTTGAAGAATGGAATATCAGTTGACAAAAGATTACGGGTGTATTGCACTCCAAATCCTGATGTGAGACTTGAATCTGTAACCTTCTCACCCAGACGTAATCAACAGCGCACCTACCTATTCATGGTAGTTTTGGTATTCTTATGTTTTCCTTTTGGTTAGACCTTTAAGATGAAAAATCTCATCCACGCTGCGAGGAACAGATTTTCGTCTCCTGGGTTGAGTGAAGGAAAAAGCTCTGTTCACAAATTATGCACATGCTGACCTCTGTGATCTCAAGGCCTCAACAAGAGTGTAGGAAGATGGTTGTTTTTAGGTGATGAGAACTAATTTCTATAATCACTTTGATGGAAGTACGAGGCCTGAGGAAGTGCAATAGTGAGAAAATAACAGATCGGGGCAGGACTAAATGAAAGCACAGTAACCTTCTACTCCTATAGCACAAACAGCTGGCACTGACTATCAAACACCCATTATCACGAATCCTACATGAATTTCACTTTTAACATTTCCACACTCTCATCAACGTCCCCTCAGACTCTACCACTCACTAATATACTATAGGAAATTTACCGTCATCTATTAAGCTCCCACTGGGACCTCGTTGGCATATGGGAGGAAACCAGACTACCCAGAGCAAACTTGCACAGTTGCCAGTGAGAGTGTGCAAATGTGAAAGCATTATCCTAAGGGGCTGTGAGACCATGGTGGTGAGTTTGCTTCTTGGACTTGGTAGCCTTTCTGAGGAGAATGACTATCTGGTGACTTGAAGGAAAAATAATTATTTTTCAGGGAATGGTGCAAGACTTGGGGAACTTGGTGGTACTCCCATGAGTCTGATGGCCATGATCATCTGGGTGGTAGGGGGTTATGGGAATGCAAGGTGCTGTCAAAGAAGCCTTGGTGGATTGCCTTTGGTAGATTGGATATGACGAAGACACTGCATGCTGGAGATGCAAGGAATAAACATTAAGGGTGGTATGCGAGGTCCTAATTATCATCAAAGAGCAAACTTCATCTTCTCTTCCATTGACTCCATTTACACCTCACGCTGCCTCGGCAAGGCCACTGGCCTAATCACGGATAGTCTCATCCCGGTCACTCCCTCTTCTCCCCTCTCCCATCAGGCAAGAGGTATAGAAGTTGGATAACGCACCTCCAGATTCCGGCCCAGTTTCTTCCCAGCTGTTATCAGGCAACTGATCCATTCTATCAACAACTAGAGAGCAATCCTGAGCTACTATCTACCTCTTTGGGGACCCGTGGACTATCTTTAATTGGACTTTAATGGACTTTATCTTGCACTTGACGTTATTCATTTTATCATGTATCTGTACACTGTAGATAGCTCGTGTAATCATGTCTTTCTGGTGACTGGCCAGCACACAACAATACCTTTACTCTGTACCTTGGTACATGTGACAATAAACAAAACTAAACTAGAAGCTGCTGTTAAAGCTACACTTCATCGGGCACATGTAGAATTTTCAGTCTCGTTCCGGTGGTTGCTTTCATAGATGAGGGCAAGATTTTCGGGTGTCAGGAAGTCATAGTCTCAGAATAAAAGGACGTACCTTTAGAAAGGAAATGCGGAGGAATTTCTTCAGTCAGAGGGTGGTGAATCTGTGAAATTCATTGCCACAGATGGCTGTGGAGGCCAAGTCAATGGATATATTTAAGGCGGAGATTGGCAGATTCTCGATTAGTTCGGGAGTCAGGGGTCATGGGACGAAGGCAGGAGAATGGGGTTGAGCGGGAAAGATAGATCAGCCACAGTTGAATGGCGCAGTAGACCATGGCCGAATGGCCAAATTCTGCACCTAGAACTTATGAACTTATGAGGGGTATTGACAATTGTAGTTCCAAAAGAAAGGAAATTATGTTCAATGGGCAGCATAATGGTGCAGTGTTTAACGTCTCCATTCAGATCAAGGGATCCCAGTTCTACTGACCCTAGGTGCTGTCTGTGTAGTGTTTACATGTTCTTCACCTGACCACATATCATCTTGGTGCTGGTATGTCAGTCACTATAGATTTTCCCTTGGTGGAGGCTAATGGCAAAGAATCAAAGGGGAATTGATGATCATGTGCGCCAGAGACCCGGGTTCGATCCCGACTACGGGTGCTGTCTGTACGGAGTTTGTACGTTCTCCCCGTGACTATGTAGATTTTCTCCGAGATCTTCGGTTTCCTCCCACACTCCAAAGACGTACAGGTTTGTAGATTAATTGGCTTGGGTTGTATACTTGGTATAAGTGTAAATTGTCCCAAGTGTGTGTAGGCTTGTGTTAATTTGCAGGGTTCGCTGGTCGGTGCGGACTTGGTGGGCTGAAGGGCCTGTTTCTGCGCTGTATCTCTAAAAAAAATTGCGAGGGGTGCGGGGGACTAATTTGATTTTGTCCTGGGAGCTGGAATAGACTGAGTGGCTATTTCCTGTGTTGTAAGGAATGGTGCAAGACTGCAGGCCCTACTTGTACATGGATTTGGTGATGCAGTGATGCCAAAGGAATGCAAAATGTGCTGTGTATAAAACTGGAATGTTACTACGAAAGAAGAGAGATTTGAGAATGCATTTTCACTGGAACTCAGAAAACTAAGTTGATGGCAAGAAGATTATGAAGTGTTTTGATTGAATGACTAGTGACCTGCTCCTCGTGCTAGTAACTGAGATAGTAACCTGATAGCAAGGTTCGAAATTTAAGGTGTTCGCAAGGAATTTGAACAGAGGCCAAAATAATTGTTCTGCGGAAGGTGATTTGTGTGGAATTCTCTGGCACAAACTGTTTGATTAGTTGAAGCAGTCTATACTTGGCTTTAAAAGGCAGTTACTTGGAGCACAAGTATTTAAAGGCTCTGAAAAGTGTAAAGAAGTGTGTATGGCCCAATGACCCATGTGGAGAGCGAGAGAGAGACTGGAGGATCTTGCAATTTTAGCTGAGCCTTGAATGACTCAAGGCTGTGACATGTGTTTAGGCAGGACCAGCACTGCACCGAAGTGGCAACAATAACAACCAATGTTTATGCAGCATCTTTAAACACGGCAAAATGCCACGAGATACTGGACACAAACTTTATCGGACAGAAACTGAGACTGAGCCAAATACAGCAAGGAAATAATAAAGCAGGTTGCCAAATATTTGCTCAAGAAAGAGCATTGTTTTAAATGTATCTTAATGGAGAAGAAAAAGAGGAAAGGTTTGGGACTTGGAGCCTTGGCAGCCAAAGATGCAATTACACTTGGAGGTGTTTGGGATGGGTCAAGAGTTGGAAGAATGCAATTACTTTGGAGGGCTGTGGACCTCGAGGAGATAAAGGAAAGGATCATTTCTACTTCATCGCCAGACATATTAAACCTCCAGAGAGTTAACCTAGACGCTTGAATGACAGTAAAGAACATATTTCTCCTGTCTTTCAGTTTCCTATGTTTGATCCAGTTGCCTTGGAAACAACAGTGATCAATAGATCATAAATTTGAAAATTATTTTATAATGGTATTGCCGTGCTGCCAGAATTGCCAAGATTGTGAAACTGGATATCTTAATTTGTCGGTGAAATTAGCTGACATTTCTGGTTAACGTTTTTATATATCTTTGAATCCTAGGGAGACTTTTTTTGATATTTTTTACTGTGTCCTTCTGAGAAACAACAGCTTTTTAGCTGGAGTCGTTCAAAGCATTAATGTGCTCTTGGCTATGCCAGTGAGTGATTCATGTATACAAACCAGACTAGATCATGTTGGAGGCAGTGAGTTTTTTCCAGTGTCTCGAGCACAGAGGCACAAAAAAAATGAAGACCAAGGATTTAGCTAATTTTAGACTTTAGAGATACAAGGTGGAAACAAGCCCACTGATCTGGCGCCAACCAGCGATCATCTCCCTACACTAGCACTATCCTGCACACTAGGGGCAATTTTGCAATGTACAGAAGCCAATTAACCTACAAACCTGTACATCTTTGGAAAGTGGGAGGAAACTGGAGAAAACCCACATGGTCACAGGGGGAACGTACAAACTCCGTACAGATAGCACCCACAGTCAGGATTGAACCCAGGTCTCTGGCTCTGTAAGGCAGCAACTCTACCGCTGTGCCACTGTGCTACCCCTCTTGTATAACTCACCAGCATTCACTTTCCTATAGAATTTGAATACACATGTCGAACTTCGTGAATCTGGTAACAAAATTAAGATAATTTAAAGATTTATCTAGGTCTGCATTCTCATGATGAAATATTAAATATTCCAGAGGTTATTCCTTATTATTTTGTAATTTGAACATTTTTCTGTACCTGGTGTTACTTCTTTACTTAGGAGCATGTGTAATATTCCCTGCTTGCCCTTCAAGTGAAGGAACACTAGAACAGGGTACAAACATTTAGCTGCTTGAGTATGTCTGTCATGTGTGGACTGATCTCCACCTCCGCTTTGTTTACCCTGGGGATTTACATCGTTCACAATGCAATCCATTTAAAACAAAAATTGCTGCTGGATCTTGAGAATGTCAATGAAATCCCAACATCTGCAGTATCTCAAGTGAGGGAGTGGATATCCTTAATAACCTTTGGATTGAGGATGGGGCAGGAAAGAATGCTTCACAAGTTCACAAGTTACAGGAGTAGAATTAGGCCATTCGGCCCATTGCGTCTTCTCTGCCATTCAATCATGGCTGATCTCTGCCGCCTAATCCCATTTCTGTGCCTTCTCCCCAGAACTCTTGACACTTTGTTCCAATCAAGGATTTGGTTATCACTGCCTTAAAAATATCCACTGACTTGGCCTCCACAGCTCTCTGTGGCAATGAGTTCCACAGATCAACTACCCTCTGACTAAAGAAGTTCCTCCTCACCTCCTTTCTAAAAGAGTGCCCATTTATTTTGAGGCCATGACCTCTGGTCCTAGACTCTCCCACCAGTGAAAAAATCCTTTCCACATCCACTCTATCTATGGCTTTCATTATTCTTTAAGTTTCAATGAGGTGAATAGGAAAAAATAAAATAAATGAGCCGTTCAATATGATCATGGCTGATCATTTAAAATCAGTACCCCGTTCCTGATTTTTCCCCATATCCCTTGATTCCTTTAGCCCTAAGATCAAAATCTAATTCCTTCTTGAAAACATTCAGTGAATTGACCTCCACTGCCTTCTGTGGCAGAGAATTCCACAGATTCACAACTCTCTGGGTGAAAAAGTTTTTCCTCATCTCTGTCCTAAATGGCCTACCCCTTATTCTGAAACTGTGACCCCTGGTTCTGGATGATGGTTTACCTCTTCAGTTTGATATCTTCATGGCTCTTTTTTTCAGCAGACAACTAATGCAATTTACAATGGCCTACCCACCAGCATGTCTTTGAATGGCTTGCATCTTCTCTATCAAATAGTATTGAAACAGGCCCTTCAGCGCATACTGAGCATCAGATATCTTACTCATTGTTCCCCTGGCATTCCCTTCACTTCCCACCTACCCACTCCCTAACCACAATTGTCCTGCCATTCCACCCCTCCAATCAACCTACCAACACAGTAAGTCTGAGATACAGGAGGAAACTGGAGCACCTCGGGGAAACCCATTAGTTCACGGCGACAACATGCAAACTCCACACAAGATTGAACCTGCGTCACTGGAGCTGTGGGGTAGTAGCTTTACTAGCTGCAGCACCGTACTGCCCAAATCGTATGTGTGTGACGTGTGTTAGTCTTAGTAGAAACAAAGAACTGCAGATGCTGATTTATACCAAAGATAGATACTGAATGCTGGAGTAACTTAGAGGGGTCAGGCAGCATCTCTGGAGGAAAAGGATGGATGACCTTTTGGGTCAGGAGCTTTCTTCAGACTGATGGGAGGGGGAGGTGACGATGTGGAGGCGAGAAAAGATTACTCTTAGTATTAGAGTACTGAAAACTGGGATGTGTATGATGGCAGAATTGGCAAAATACTTAATTCCCAAGATAATTGCCGGACTGTGGGAGATTGCAGAGAGAGAGAGGGAGCCATTGGAAAGATTTGGAATTGTAGACGAGAGCACATTGACTACAGTGTGAAGCTGCAACCTTCTTTTCTGCAACCTCCCCCCCCCCCCCCCCCCATCCCCACCCCTTCACATTGCGTCCCCCTCCAAACCTGTGCAAAGTGGTCAAGGTATGAACTTGTTGCCGCAATTACTGATGTGCCTCTTTTTTCTGAACAGGTGCAGTGCCACACTTTCACAGGGTATTGTTGGTGTGTTACTCCTGACGGAAAACCAGTGAGTGGATCTTCGGTTAAAAATCAAACACCAGTGTGTTCAGGTACTGTGTGTTGCTGCAGCATTTACCATCACTTATTCAAGGAATAATGGATGTCCATGTATACACATGCCCATGTCCCGGTGAACTCAGGACAGACTCCATTCCGGGTGATAAAGTTCACTTCAATAGATTCTTGCATTTATTGTTATCAATTGCTCTGTAACAACTTTAACCTTCGCTTGCATAGACTTATTATTGTGTTTACTTTTGAAGTGTGGAGAAATATTGTAGTCTGTTTTTGTTCTCTTCAGTAGTTAAACTCGGCATGTTTTAAAATGCATAGTCGTGGTTGTTATGAGATATTCTTGAGAAGCTGGTTTTGTGATGTTATGCGATGTGTACGGTGCAATGCTCAAGGTGGGGCCTTCCTGCTGAGGCTATTAATGATATTTACATTCATAAGGTTTGTCTGGCTTTATGTAACATTATTTCCATTTATCATTTTTGACCTCTCACCCTTTATATTCAGAACCCTGATACTAAAGGTTAGTAAAGATCTAACCATTCCAGATTTAGAATTAACAGTTGTTACAAATTTCTGCCACTGAGTTGCATGTAGAAATATATCCTTACGTGATTTCCTAAAGCCCGAGCTTTCTTTTTTTCCCCCGTTCTAATATCTTCTGGTCCTCCTGTTCCTGTTGAGGTTTGAAAAGTTAGGTTTTGCTTCCTTGGAAGGTTGACAGGTGATGTAAGAGAGATGATCAGAAGATGAAGGGTTTAGATCGAGTGGATGGAGAAAATCTATTCCCTCCGCTTAACAGGTCAGTATGGAGAGGGTTTTGGTCCAAAGTTGTGGGCAGATCTGGTGGGGGAAATGAATGGAGGCTTTTTCCCCACTTAATTCAAAGGCGATTTCTTAACTTTTTGAAGAATGATTGTGGAACGAGTATTTTGCCGCCTTGCAGAGAAAATTGCCCGTGTGCGATGAAGCAAGATTATTCCTTTATCCAATCCATGGACGATAGTCACCTCTACCTGTTAACAAATGAATGAAACACAAAAACATATGAACCAGAAAAAGAACTTCAGCCGGTGGTGGGAAATGAAACTTGGCAAAGCTGCTGGTGATAGTCAGTGGTGGAAGCGTTTCACTGTTGAGTTAAATGTAATCTACACACCATAGTCCTCGTCAAGACATAGTTGGCTGCTTTTCATATTTAACTGTGTTTCTTTTAAACAAGTGGTGGGAATCGCATTGTGAGACCATGACACCAGAATCTCCAACTCATTTTGAGGGAGAACTTCATGTTTAAAGTATGATAATTGGATTAGTACCTTTCCATGAAGGAGGAAGAAAAGTGATGTAAAGATGTTGTTTATCCCAAAATCAGATCCCATGGAGTTATTTAGGATTCTACGGAAAAATCCTAGTACTTCTAAAAATGAGCATAAAGATGTTTTGACATATAATGGGTGTTCAGTTGTACTTTTTTACAGGAAGATAGGTTTATAGAGTATTAATTCTCTCTGGTTTGTATTTGGCTGAGGACTATGAGGACCTCTGTTCTGCAGCGTACACATATAAAAATGGATCTTTTTGCTTTGTTTTGAAGGTTCAGTAACCGACAAGCCCTCGGGGCCCAGCAGTTCAGGCAGAAAAGGTGAGGAACTTCTTTGCTTCGCTTCAGCCTTTCCTTCTCCTGCCCGCTTACAATGCATGATAACGTGCTCTTCAGATTGTGTGTGAGAGGAGGGGGTTGCTGTCCTTACCACAAGCTGTGGCAACAGACTGTCAGTGGAACTTTTTAACTGGTGGTTGCATGAGAAAGGGGTATGTGGTTGGCATGACTAATCAAGATCTGGTGGAGAGACTTCTCTGCAGCCAACTTATACCTAGATGGACTGTAACCAGGATGGTTGAGTTATTCCCCTCTGGAATACAGCCCTCTTGTTTGGTGATGGAGGATTGAAAAGGGTGGTGTACGCGTATATATAATGTGAGTTTGCCTGTTTCTGTAGAAGCATCCTTTCAATAATTGCTAGGGAGTTGGTCCCTATACCATGGTGAAAGGTGCCACGTGACCTGAAATGTTAGTCATTTGCCATCTTGCAGATCAGAGGGCCGCCCTGTAGGAGAAAAATGTTGGTATCTTCTTGAGCTGGATAGTTCCCCAGCTACAGGGATCATCTGCCTGCCTTGGTGTATTAATAATGCAGGGTGTGAGTTTGTGCCTTGACACAGATTTAGTTTAGTTTAGTTTATTGTCATGTGTACCGAGGTGCGATTGTAATCATGTACAGTCTGCTGACTGGATAGCACGCTTTATTTTTGTGTGCCACCCAGTCAGTGGAAAGACGGCACATGATTACAATCCAGCCGTCCTCAACGTAGAGGTACAGGATAAAGGGAATAATGTTTAGTGCCAGATAACGTCCAGTCAAATCCGGTTAAAGATTGTCCGAGGGTCTCCAATGAGGTAGAGGGTAGGTCAGGACTGTAACTGCTTTGAGGGTCAGGAAGGAGAGTATTTGATAGGAGCTCTCAGCTAGTGTTTCTGCATATCCCAGGATATCAGATTTGATGGCTGGAAGGGATGGGGGGGGGGGGGGGGTTGGGTGCATGAGGCAGGTGGGGGGTTGGGATGTGCTGGGGGTGGTGGTGGTGGTGGTATGGGTTGGTGGGGGTTGTAACTGCTTGCTGATGTGAGCAGAAGGCCTGTTTGGTGGAATTCTGATTTCCTAATGGAGTACCACTGGGTGACTCTGTATTGGTAATGCTAACACTTACAAGGGAAATAACTGTGTCAGGCGCAACAAGAATCATTGAAGAGACAATGACCAGTTGTACAGATTGTATAGATGTGTTCCTGCATGTACCAGTTAACAATTTAATTCAATAAAACGGTCATGACTGAGCTGAATTGAATAGTTAGCTTGCTTTGTATTACAAAATATATGATGTACTGTTCAAAATGGTCAACCATTTTGTGTTACCTGATCCAGATCCAGTATGTGGCTTTCCCTACCAGTGCAACTTGGTGAATCCATCACTCTTCTGAATCAGCGACTGGTGTAATGAGTGAGGAATAGATATGTGGTGGTTGCTCAATAATACATCATGCTTCAGTTGAAGGTTTAGACTTTAGAGATACAGTGCTGAAACAGGCCCTTCGACCCACCGTGTCTGCACTGCCCAACGATAACCCCATACACTAGCATTACAATTTTAACAAAACCAGGGAAAGGGATGAGAAGTACAATGTTGCTCTCCCTGGAACAGGAATTTGCTACAGACTTGCAGCACATGAGCAGGCTCTCTGGTCCATTTTCTCTGTGTTCTTGTGTTCCTGTGCTGTGGAATTCCTGCATTGAGAACATATGAAGGTCATCCACATCCTAATCGACCTTCACTTCTTTATTTTCCCTACCTCCCTTTAACATTTTGCTGATTAACTTAAAGTTGTGCCCTTTCATAATTGCCTTGCTTCATTGAGGTTGAATTTGAATTGAATGATTGCTTTAATACATGACATCTACTGATTATTATTGGACAGTTTATGCAATCTTGGCATACTCCACAAGACCACTTGGACCATTGCTCCTTTTTGTTAGCTTTTAACTCACGGATTTGGCCTTCCCCTTAGTCCTGCAATTATTTTCTCTCCCTCCCAAGTATACATTCAAATCCTTTTGAAACTAAATGAATATTCACCACCCCATTTAAAACCGTGTTTAGTGCGATTGGCCCCTGTGGGCAGTGGCCTGGTCGGCATTTGAAAAACTTGTTGGCGATCTCCGTTTGCAAAGATGAAACCTTGAACAAAATGGACAGCAAGTAAGGGTGATCATTTTGTGGTTAAAAATTGCAGAAAATTATCAGGATCCCCAGATGTTTCTTGCCTTCAACTTTATGCCAGGACTTGAAAAGGTTGCTAATAATTTCCACATGTAGCTGCAGCAACACAGGCAAAATCCAGGAAAGCAAGACACAGGGCAGAGAAAGTGAGGAAGTCTCAGACACTGTGCTTCTTCTCTTGCCCTTTGTGAAGATCAGGTGAATTCATGATGGTGGAGGGGCTCATGGCTTTGGCATGTCTGTATTGTCCCATTGCTCCCTGTTCATGGCGTTCGAGGAGACCATGGTTGTGACAGACTTGACCATCTTGCTGGCTTTTATGACCACCTGTGCCAGCTCCCCGACAACCACACTTGGTCTTTGTTATTTGCGAGGGATCGGGGAATGGGTCGTGGAAAAGTGTGCATGTACCTGAGGCTGCCGGCAATAACACCAACGCCGCAATTTCCTTCAGCGGTCAATGCCTTCATGGATGTAACAACTTCTAGGTAAGAAACAAGGAACTACAGATGCTGGTTTACAAGAGAAGAGCGTTGGAGTAACTCAGCGGGTCAGGCAGCATCTCAGGATGATGAGAAGGGGCGTCCCCCCAAAAAATGTTGCCTGTCCATGTTCTACTGAGATGCTGCCTGAGCTACTCCATGTCAACTTCTAGGTAAGTTTCTGCTTGGAAGAAGCACTCCATCTACAAACCTGCACATGTTCCTGACTCTGGATCTGTTCATGGAAGCGGTCCATGACCAGAGTCTGGCTCTGGCTGCACTCCCAGTAATGCACGAATAGCAAGTCGGGAGATAACGAGCCTGTGTTCGCTGGAGTTTAGAAGGATGAGGGGGGACCTCATTGAAACTCACTGAAATAGTGAAAGGTCTGGATACTGTGAATGTGGAGAACATGTTTCCACGAGTGGGAGAGCCTAGGACCAGAGGCCATAGCCTCAGAATAAAGGGACGTACGTTTAGAAAGGAGATGAGGAGGGTGGTGAATGAGGAGGGTGGTGAATCCTGTGGAATTCATTGCTACAGAGGGCGGCGGAGGCCAAATCAATGGATATTTTTAAGGCAGAGATTGACAGATTCTTGATTAGTACGGGTATCAGGGGTGATGGGGAGAAGGCAGGAGAATGGGGTTGAGAGGGAAAGATAGATCAGTCATGATTGAATGGCGAAGTAGACTTGATGGGCCAAATGGCCCAATTCAGCTCCAAGAACTTATGAACATGATTTCATAGCGTGGATCTGCATTAACTGTATCCTTGCATCGACCATTGGTCTCCTCACATTTCCAGTGCTTCTCCTGCTGAATGTAATTAGCTCCACAGATGACCCAGCCTGAGATTGGTGAATACACCCTTCTTCATCTTGTGTGAGGAGAGTATTTGCTGAGAAGCTGTTTACCCCTGGTAAGTGGGACACAGTCCGAGAATGCCAATGAAGGACTTTTTTTTACCCGCAGTGAGATCTTGCAATGTAGGATGCACTGCCAGGAAATATGGTGGAAATGGACCCTGGAACTGTCAAAAGAAGTAGCATTAATACATTAGATGGGGAAAATGAAAGAACTGAGTAAGTGTTGAGTCCAAGGAGATATCACTGTAATGATGGGCCCAATGCTCTCCATTGCTAATTTACAATGTCTTTCACCAGCTTTTGAAAGGTACTGCATTGAGACTTTTTAGACTGAGACTGTATAAATACCACTCACTGTTAGTGGACTTTTTACTGAATTATTGGTGACGATGACTTTTTCGCACCTTGACCATATTCTCCTCCCTCCTTCGGGCTTTGATGCTTGCGAGCTATTTTTGTAACAGGCTGCTCAATGTCATGCAGCCTACGAGAAAGTGAGGCTGTTTCCTTCTGGGTTATAGGAAGGAACTGCAAATGCTGGTTTAAACCGAAGATAGACACAAATTACTGGAGTAACTCAGCAGGACAGGCAGCATCTCTGGAGAGAGCCAATGGGTAACGCTTCGGGTCGAGACCCTTCTTTAGACCGAGTTACTCCAGCAATTTGTGTCTTCCTTCTGGGTCATCCCTGGCCGTCAGAATGGCATTTGGACGGAGATGTAACTTCCACTCTCCCGCTGTGCCACCACCACCCCTCAACCCTCCCCCCCCCATCAACATCTGCACTGCTTACACCTCCACCAGCTCCCCCCACTATCAGCGCAGAAGAAGGGAATGTGACTGGCAGGCACCTCCAGGCCTTGGAGCTGAATGACCTTGAGGCTGACTGCCAATTGCTCAAACATTTCAGCTTCCAGCCAGCAAAACCTCCTCTCATCCAGCAAGCAGAAACGTTGTTGCTATTTTTTATTCCTCCCTCTTTTTGTATCAGTGGTTCTCTCCTTTTGTTTTTGCACCGAAACACATTATCTCAGTATCTTCATTTAAAAAAAGAATCATTTGTGCACAGTGTTATCTCTTTGCACTTTGATAAAGGCAAGTCTGAATCTATTTGTTACCTTGTTTTTAGACGTGAGAGTTTACTTTGGACTTTAGACTATAGATTTAGCGTGGATCCAGGTCCTTAACTTTGAAGCTGGGCTAGTCTCCTATATGTATGGACTTGGAGGCAATGATAACACTCATAAGATTGAGAATTAGTCAATCCACTGCTCCGCAGCTGGCAGAGCTGATGTCTCATGGCGTCAGAGACCTGGGTTCAATCCTGACCTCGGATGCTGTTGGTGTGGAGTTTGCACGTTCTCCTTGTGACTTCGTGGGTTTCCTCTGGGTGCTCCGGTTTCCTCCCACATCACAAAGACGTGGGGTTGTAGGTTAAATGTGTTCTGTAAATCGTCCCTGATGTGTAGGGGATGGATGAGTAAGTGGGATAACATAGAACTAGTGTGTGAATGGTTGATCAATGGTGAGCATGGACTTGGTGAGTCGAAGGGCATGTTTCTGTGCTGTACCTTTCAATTCAATACTGAAAGTCAGCTGGGAGATATGTGAGCGGTAATATATCTTCAATTTCGTGTGTAGGAAGGAACTGCAGATGCTGGTTTAAACTGAAGATAGACACAAATACTAGAGTAACTAAGCGGGACAGGCAGCATCTCTAGAGAGAAGGAATGGGTGATGTTTCGGGTCAACGTCACCCATTCCTTGTCTCCAGGAATGCTGCCTGTCCCGCTGAGTTACTCCAGCATTTTGTGTCCAATTTCTTCTTTCTCTGCTTGGTGCCAAGTGACTAAGACCAGCAGTGAATACAATTACTTTGCAAACATGAGCCTCCTTTACAATTTTTCATTGTCCCATCAACCTTCCTGCTTTTTGGTCCTGATCCACACTGAATCTTTTTAACAATCCTTTTTGATTCAGTCACACAGGGTCGAAACAGGCCCTTCGGCCCAACTTGTCCACAACATGTCCCATCTACACTAGTCTCATCTGTATACGTTTGGGCCATATCCCTTTACGTCTGTCCTATCCATGTACCTGTCTGAATGTTTCTTAAAATTTGACGATAGTCCCTGCCTCAACTACCTCCTCTGGCAGCTCATTACATACACCCACTGTGTGAAAAAGGCACACCTCAGGTTCCTATTAAATCTTTCCACCCCTACCTTAAACCAGTGTCCTCTGGTTCTCAATTCCCCTCTCTATGCAACATCCTTATTTATTTTTTTTTAGTTTTGAGATACAGCGCGGAAACAGGCCCTTCGGCCCACCGGGTCCGCGCCGACCAGCGATCCCCACACATTAACACTATCCTACAACCACTAGGGACAATTTTTATATTTACCAAGCCAATTAACCTACAAACCTGTACGTGTTTGGACGTATTCCTATTCCTCTCGATTTTGTACGTGATTCCTTCCCAATTTATACACCTCTTGATAACAAACAGGCCCACGATTGAAGGATAGCCATCATGGGGAGTTGGGCTCAGAGGTTAATGGGGCTGGTGCTCACATTCACGAGTCAGCAAAGATCGAGGAGAAGCCTAGTAAGAACATGATGGGGGAGAAAGGAAAGGAAGGATAAGCTAATAGAGTGAAATTAAACAGAACCGTGAATAGACGAAAGATAGAAGACAAAGTGCTGGAGTAAGGCAGCATCTCAGGACCCTTCTCAAGTAGGATCTCACCCCAAACGTCATCCATCCTTATTTTCTAGAGCTGCTGCCTAACCTGCTATTTCTAGCAGAGACCAGTTGGACTGAATGGCCCATACATGGCAAAGGTTTTATGCCAGCGGATTTTAAAATATTTGATGTGTTCGTTTTAGACAAGTGAAATCTGCCTTTCAAAGGAATAAGACACGGTGATTGGGACTCTTGTCAGTACAACGTGAAAAAACCTCAACATTCACTTACCAGTCAACCTTTACTGCAAACTTCACTAAAGTTCTCACTGCTGAGGAGTTGTTACTCTCTAATTCCCAGACTGACCTTCTCTTTCATTACCTAAGTGAGGCCACGCTGTAAGAACAGCAAC
>CM075978.1:49294748-49386306 GCA_038087875.1 Malacoraja senta
ACCCCCCCCCCCCCCAAATGCTGGAGTAACTCAGCGGGTCAAGCAGCATCTCTGGAGAACATGGATAGGTAATGTTTCCCATCCATGTTCATAGGTGACCAAACATCTCTTATCCATGTTCTCCAGGGATGCTGCCTGGCCCGTTGAGTTACTTTAGCACTATGTGTTATTTTTTAGCATTAGTAAAGGTCAGACAGTTCTTTCTAGAAACATAAAAAATAGGTGCAGGAGGAGGCCATTCGGCCCTTCGATCCAGCACCACCATTCATTGTGATCATGGCTGATCGTCCCCAATCAATAACCCGTGCCTGCCTTCTCCCCATATCCCTTGATTCCACTAGCTCCTAGAGCTCTATCTAACTCTCCCTTAAATCCATCCAGTGATTTGGCCTCCACTGCCCTCTGTGACAGGGAATTCCTGTTTTGCATCAGCTCCATTATAGCAGATAGTAGACATCCCAAACTCTTTGGTATTCACAAGCAGAAGTATTTGTTGTCTACTTGTTGAAGGGCCTGGATTTTCTTTGTTTATAGCAAGGCAGTGGCTTGACATTGTGCGTTCACTGAGTTGTGTTTGAATATTTCTGAACCTTCTGTTTGTCAAGCTAGGTGTGGCAGTCATTTTGTGTTGATCGCTGACACATGTGGATAATATGGCTGCTGTGCAAAACATATTTTTGCTTGAGTGTGAATTGCCCAATCTCATAGATGTTTTAGGGATCTGGTGTAATTTGTGTGCATCTAGTCGGCAAAGATAGATTTTGGTTATTAAAGCAGTTACATCATATGCTCAGTGGCACAGCTTGTAGAGGCCCTTCGACCCAACTTGCCCACACCGGCTAACATGTCCCAGCTACACTACTCACTCCTGCCCGCGTTTGGTCCATATCCCTCCAAACCTCGAGTTCTTAAACAAAAATCTCTAATCACCTCACAACACGAAATTAACGCCTGAACAAATCAGATATTGGATGGAATCCTTATATATTTAAAGCATTTTGTGGGAAACAGGATACCTTCAATGAAATGTACATTCCAGTGATAATCCTGCTTGCAACAACAGAATTTGATTATACCCTCCCAGAAATAATTTGCTTGAAACAACTTTTCCGAAATACACTTTTTTCCCTTCCCAAGTCATTCGGGCCTTTAACACAGAGGAGAGGGCCTTTAACCCAACCCTAGTTTTATGGGCCTTTAACCTAATTCTAGTAGGGCCTCTAACCCCAAAGGCACTTTTGCCCCCAGTGCCTGCTAGACTCTGTTCTACGATCTCGTTGGGACCCTTTCCCAAGCCCGCGAATGATCAATCTGCTCCGACTAGCGAAGTGACGAAAACCGATGCGAAAATCGCACCATGGCGCCGATTTCTACACTCGCGATCTGGAACAGCTCAACACCCTTAATCGCAAGCTTGTGTTTGGGGGTCTGTTGAGATCCCGGATGAGCCCCCAATTTACATACGCTTCTCAAGCTTACCCCCAGTCTAGTTCAGTCTAAAACCACTGAGTCAAGCACAGGAACAACTAATCTTTATTTTTAGATTGAACAGCACATTCCCAAAACGATACCTAAACCACCACGGGTTCGATCCTTGTCTCTGCCTGGCCGAGCCCTTCAGCCTCGTGCAAGCAGAAACACTCCAAAAGGTCTCGCAGTCCCAAGGGCACTTCCAGAAGATCGACACCGATATAAGATGGAGACACCTTTTATAGGTCCACAAGCCTTGAGGGACCGAACTACATAGGGGTGGTCTTTTTACAATCCAATCAAACATATTAATTACATCAGTACATTATAGACAGTTCCCCAAACCAATAACATAGTCTCCCATACATTGTTTCTAGGAGAAGCTTCTGAAAGAAGTTAACTTAACTTGAAAAATGCAAATTTACCCTGGAACTCAAACAATCCTGCCAGGGCTTAACACTTTGGCCAATCAACAAACAGCAGGGTAACTGTCTCACAACATTATTTACAATTCGTTTGCAGTAATCCAATCACATTAATGCATTTAAGTTTGTTTGCAGAGTTTTTATACATTTTATCAATTAAGGGGAATTGAGGAGGACACCTGGATCTTTCACCCTTACATATCACTGATGCTCAGACTGGTCGGCGCCATCCACAGCCTGTAAATTTCCACTGACAAAGGTTAAGCAATTGTGACAAATGCAGGGATCCTCAATTTTATGGTGTCTTTTATTTGGTCAATATTAACATTCCCCCGTTTTATCATTTATGATAACTTTCATCATTAATGATAACCTCGGAATACAATGACGACTGCTTTACTCTAACAAATGTTCTAACAAAAAGATGTTGGTGTATTTTCCCAGAATTTCATCAAGCTTCCCGAGTTTTCGTGGCCGTAGCTTCATGATTTCCATCTGATGAGTCTTCACCTCCCGCATTTTCGTGGGTGCGAATCCCATCCATCAATCTGGACAGTTCATCTGTGCTTGATCCATAATAGAGTATAGAGTTCCTAAGAGAACCTGGGATTAAATAAATTAGCTATCCATACATTCACTGATACTTTTACAGTGATGGAGATTCCTTCCATCCACTTTCACTGCTGTTGGAATCATTAGGAGATCTTGGTAAGGTCCCTCCAATAAACCTCCAATCCTTTCCTCATCCAATTCTTTATTTGGACATAGTCTCCAGGTTTCACTTTAATGGGAGTTGCTAACGACTGCTTCCCACTATAGGCTGCTCTTACTCTAGAATGTGAATCCCTAAAGACTCTGGTCAATGCTAGAATATAGTCGATCATCTCCGCAGTCATACAATACAATACCATTTATTGTCATTTGAACCTCAAATGAGGTTCAAATGAAATTTGGTTTCTGCAGTCATACAAACAAGTAAAAAGAACCAAGACACAACACAATTTACACAAACATCCATCACAGCGAATCTCCTCCTCGCTGTGATGGAAGGCAAAGTCTTATCTCTCCCCTGCACTCCCCATTCTCCTCCCGATGTCAGAGTCAGAGCCCCCGGCGGGCGATGGAAAATAAGTCCCGCGGCCATTTTCATCGTATTCTGGTTCCAAGGTGTTTCCCAGGGTCTACCATAAACAATTTCAGCTGGGCTTAATCTAGATTTCCCTACAGGCGTGACTCTCATCTGAAATAGGGCTATTGGGAGTAATTTGATCCATCCAAGTCCAGTCTCCGCCTTCAATTTGGCATATTTAATTTTAAGGGTCTGATTTACCCTTTCTACAAGTCCAGCAGCCTGTGGTCGATAAGCACAGTGTAATTGCTGCTGGATCCCCAGCTGTTCACAAAATTCTTTATTGATTTGTCCAATAAAGTGTGGATCATTATCTGAACTAAGTCGAATGGGGATACCGAATCCAGGGACAATTTCTCTCATTAACACCTTGACAACAGTAGCCGCTTTGTTATCAAGGGTTGGGTAAGCTTCGGTCCACCAGTTGAATACATCAACTATTTTAAGTACATATTTATACCCCGGACATCTTTCTAATGCGATATACTCCATCTGCAATGTCTCAAACTGACCCATAGGCAATGGTGTTTTTCCTCCTTCACATCTTATTCCTTTCCCTGGATTGTATTTCTGGCAGACCAAACAATTACTGCTTACCTTCTGAGCTAAAGTTTTGTAGTTTTAGATGCCACCAAGCAGCCAATAGAGTGTCTCCTACTGCCCTTGCACCACAATGGGTTGCATAGTGCATGCACTCTATGACCCATACTGTTAATGAGTCTGTCATGTAAGTTTGCCCTGCTGAAGTGGTCTACAGTCCAGTCATACAATCCAGTACACACCCAAGTTGTCTCCATCGTTCTTTATCTCCTTCAGTAGCCTCCTCCTGTAATCAAACAATTTTTTGGATGGTTGGCATCAGTTTCTCCGAGGGGGACTTGTTAGTTATACTTTTAGTCTGCCTCATCATTTTGGCTACCACCACCTTACGTTCCCATGATACTTTCTTAGCTACCAAGTCGGCATTACGATTCCCAATATCAACTGGAGTCTGTCCTTTAGTGTGGGTGCTACATTTCATAACAGAAATTTGTCTAGGTAGCATTAAGCCCTTCAATAAATCTGTCACCAATTGTTTATTTGAAATTTAGGTTCCCCTGATAGTTAGAAATCCCCTATTTTTCCATAATTGTCCAAAATCATGCACCACCCCAAATGCATACTGAGAATCAGTGTAAATATTTATGTTTAGATTTTCCCCAATAATACAAGCCTGAATTAGAGCGAATAATTCAGCTTGCTGTGCTGAATATGGTGACTCAAATATGGCGGGCCATTGTTAAGTGCTGGGTTTGAGGCTGCCCCAACAATGCCGATACCGAATGTGAACTGTACACTACAATCTCCTGCTGGAGTGTCAGATTAGCAGCTGATTGTAAACTATTATATATTGCAGTTAAAATTTGAGTGCAAAGTGGATGCCCCCTGGCTATTGTATCTAATTTAGAGGAGTCATATGCAACTGGACTATGTCTATCCCCATGTTTTTGAGTCAGAACCGATGTTGCACATTCAGATAAATTGGTGCAATAGAGCTGGAAAGGTTGGTCATATAATGGTCCGAAAAAGGGACCACATCACCCCGATCCTGGTCTCTCTCCACTGGCTCCCTGTGCGGTTCCGTATAAACTTCAAGATCCTCCTCCATGTCTACAAAGCCCTCAATGGGCTTGCCCCCACCTACATAAAAAGTCTTCTCACCCACCACTCCACCTCCAGGCCCCTCAGATCGGCCGACTTGGGGTTGCTGAATATCCCACGGTCTAGGCATAAGCTCAGGGGCGACCGCGCCTTTGCGGTTGCAGCCCCTAGACTGTGGAACAGCATCCCCTTTCCCATCAGAACCGCCCCCTCCATCGACTCTTTTAAGTCAAGACTAAAGACTTATCTATACTCCCCAAGCCTTTCCTGACGTCCTCTGAGTGAGGGCTACATGTATATATGTATGTAGTTTGTTTTGTTGTGCTATTCTTATAACAAATGTAAAGCACTTTGGCCAACGAGAGTTGTTTTTTAAATGTGCTATATAAATAAATGTGACTTGACTTGACGACTTCCTAACGCCAGGGGCTTGCATCAGTGATCTTTTTACGTTTTCAAAGGCCTCTTGTGTTTTCTTTGTTAATTTGAATTCACCCTCCTTGCTGGTATAGGGTGTTAGCTCCTTGGTTTCCAGAGCTATGTTAGGGATCCAGGGTCTATAATAATTGACCATACCAAGCCATTGCCTCATTTGTTTGGCTTCTTTTGGGATTGTGAATTCGCAGATTGGTTCAAGTCTGCTTTTCTCAAGACTCCTTTCGGTTGCCGAAATTATAATTCCTAAAAATTTTACTTTCTCCTGGGCCATCAGTACTTTTGACTGGGAGACTACACATCCCAAATTAGCTAAATGGTTTAGTAATTAAGCAGTATCTTTCCGATTACTGGATTCGTTTTTGCTGGCCACTAATAAATCATCAACATACTGCACTAATGTTGAATTCATTTTGAACTTTAAAGTACTCAATTGGTCCTGTAGACACCTGGACAATAAATTAGGTGAATTGATAAATCCTTGAGGCAATCTGGTCAGGTGTATTGTTGGCCCCTATATGTGAAAGCAAACAAATATTGTCTGTCTACGTGAAGAGGCAGAGAAAAGAATGCATGTTGCAGGTCGACTATCGAAAATATTTTTGCTTCAGCCGGTATTTGGGCTAGGATATGGGCAGGGTTTGGCACTCGGGCATGGAGCGGTTCCACAACAGAATTGATTACTCTCAGAACTTGTACAAGTCTATTGCCCCTCCTTTCCCGGTTTTGGGACGGCAAGAATAGGGGTATTACAAATCGATTGGCACTTCACCAATATTCCTTGTTCCAGCAAACCCCGAATTAATTTGTCAATGTTGCTGACGGCTGTAATTGTAATGGATATTGTTGTATTGAAGGAAGTGTTAGCCCTTTCTGGAGAGCCACTTGGATGGGATTGAAGTTCACGCATCCTACCTGAGCTGTGTCCTCCGCCCACACTTGGGGGTCCACATACTCGCATACCTCACTCCCCAGATGATGACATAAGCGAGTAACAACTGCCCTTAGGGCCTGATAAAATTGAACAACATATTGATCAGACAAATTTTGCTTTTGGTAATTATTTGGGTCTGCCATGGTGATTGCCTTTCTTACCATCGTTCCTGGGTCTTTAGCTCTTGCCTGGTAATTCACCTTTCGGGTGATGTAAGGAGCAACCTCTGCAGTTCTTTTCTATAATTGCGCTGGTATTTTGGTGTATTTGGCAGCACTCTCTTTTCCCTCAACTAGTGCTAACACTTCCACCTCCCAATCCTGTCCTTTCTGTGGTTTAAAGAAGGTTTCCAGCTCTTTATCCTTCCCATTCCTGTCGTGAGCCAGTGTAATGTGAAGTGGGGGTTCTTCATCCAGATCTAAGGACCACCATTGAGGGGTCACTATGGAGTAACACTGTCATAAGGGAGCCCAGGGGGTCACTACTATGCCTCTGTCGCCACATTCTATTCAGACAAATCTGTGTCTGATTGCCTTTTCTCCATATACTACTTCAACTGGCTTAGAGATGGGATACTGGCAGACTTGTCCATGAAACTGGACAGGTTCTGAACTTCTTTTGATTCTGGGAGATTATAAATTGATTGAAGGGATGACATGGATGCACCTGTGTCTACTAAGAAGGTGCAGGTGTTTCCTTCTACTTGTACAGACAATATAAGTTCTTCATCAGACTTGCATCCAGTCACCATTAGGTTTGCTGATCATAGGCGTGCGAATGGGTTATTCTGGAAAACGGAGATTTTCCCCCTTGATTTTTGATTTTCCTGCCAGTACCCTCTGTGCTCTCTGGGATCCCGTTGATCGTTCCATTCTTTACGGTTTTTGAAATTTTTTCTGTGAACCCCTCTTTTGTTCTTTTCTCTATTTGGGCACCCCCTATTCCAGTGACCTATCCCTCCACAAGTATAGCACTGGCCCACTCCTGATGACCGGTATCTCCTCAAACTTGGAGTTGGGGTACTGGCTCCAGGGCAGGTGATATCGGTCTAAATATTCCGGGACTCTAATTTCTCCCAATCCGTAACTTGCTGGTAATCTGGGGATCCATGGTTCAGGATCAGATTTTGGCATTTCCTTAGTGAAGAGGCAAAGATTCTTTTGCCTCTTCACTATCACTGCATTGCCATATAATTTGCTCAATGTACTTCAATCCCTTCACTGTATCAACGCCACCTTCGGGCAATAATTCGCTCCCTAATTCTTTATTTAATACCCCGGAAAGATTTCTCAATCGTTCAGCTCTTTGTGGAAACTCGCTGCATCTTACTTGTAACGGGCTTTCAGAATCGGCAGTCATATCTCGTTCCACGTGATTCCCCATTCTGTACACTTCCTCTACCTTCTTTGTCCTTAACTACTTGAGTTTTCCTTTTAGTGGAAGCAACTCCTAAGCCACTCACACCTCCTTAACTATTTCCCTCTTATCTCAATCCCCGAGACTACCAAGATCGCTCCCGAACAATGGCCAACGGCTCCGAAACGCTAGTAGTCTCGCACCTCTTTCAATATAATTGCACAATCAATCTTTCCAATCTATTCAATCGTTCTATTCAATCATACACCCAAATCTCTTCCCACACAATTCCCACTCTACAATTTTAACAGTCCTCAATCATCTACGGATTAAGGTGCTCGAGGGAACAATCGACCACAATCAAACACGTTCCCGCAGCCCGTTTCCTTTACCCAGAGCAACCTCAATCTAAACACATGCAAATGAGCTCCAGACACGCAAGCAAAATTGTATACAGAAAAGAAATTATACCGCTTATTATTATTACACACAACCACATGCCTATATAAACCACAATCATTCGTCTAATATCGCATTCGTCAACTGTACAGTTAGAAAAATAAATCACAGTATATTTTAATCCCTCCTCGTGGTATGCTCGGTCAACGGAACAATCCCTCCCCCGAAACAATGATCGGAAGTATACGAACCCTTGGCCGAACAATCACGAGTCGGACTCCGATTATAACAACAGTCCCGATCAATCTATATTTTTATAGAGCCGATTTAAACTATCACCATAACAGTGTATCCAACACTTGAAATTTAAATCAAAGGCAATATATGGTAAACACAATGCAATAGTGGCAGTCTTACATACACTTTATACACACTTCGAAGTTTTATTTTAATACACAGAATTCTGACAAAATATGTGCACACTTTAAATTGTCCAGCACCTCAATATGAGATTCTGAATTTAGTGACTTTCAAATCGAAGAATTTCAATTCGCTCTGATTTGACCAATTAGCTTTTTGGTGCATAACTCGACGTACGCAAATTCGAATTCAAATTTGTTCGGATATAGAATTCTCGAATTGATAAGAGTATTTTCAACCAATCTATACTCTAACCATCGAGTGCCCAATGCCTTTACGAGGGTCCTCCCCCATTTTTTCAGGGATATGGATACCTTAAACAGGCGTGAACATTAACCAACATAGGCTCACCCGGTCAAAAAGGCTTCTTCCTTTCCAACTGCTTGGCACCGGGTAGCAGCGCATAACCTCTTCACGCTGGAAGTCTATGCCGATTTTTGGAGCGCGCTTCCAATCTGCTCCCCCAGCAACGACGCAGTGCTTAGCCCTTTAGCACTGTTACACCCAGGTCGTCTTGAAATATCCACTCAATTGGATACCCGATCTGGTGAGGGCCTCGAACCTCTAGTTTTATTTTTTACGGAATAGTTTTTTGGTTTTTGTCAGCAGCTGCAGCAACAGACTACGACCAAGTTTTACGGGCCTTTAACACAGAGGAGAAGGCCTTTAACCCAACCCTAGTTTTATGGGCCTTTAACCCAATTCTAGTAGGGCCTCTAACCCCAAAGGCACTTTTCCCCCCAGTGCCTGCTAGACTCTGTTCTACGATCTCATTGGAACCCTTTCCCAAGCCCGCGAATGATCAATCTGCTCCGACTAGCGAAGTGATGAAAACCGATGCGAAAACCTCACCATGGCGCCGATTTCTACACTTGCAATTGGGATCAGCTCAACACCCTTAATCGCAAGCTTGTGTTTGGGGGTCCGTTGAGATCCCAAACAAACCCCCAATGTAAATACGCTCTTCTCAAGCTTACCCCCAGTCTAGTTCAGTCAAAAACCACTGAGTCAAGAACTGGAACAACTAATCTTTATTTTTAGATTGAACAGCAAATTCCCCAATACGATACCTAAACCACCACGGGTTCGATCCTTGTCTCTGCCTGGCCGAGCCCTTCAGCCTCGTGCAAGCAGAAACACTCCAAAAGGTCTCGCAGTCCCAAGCGCTCTTCCAGAAGATTGACACCGATCTAAGATGGAGACACCTTTATAGGTCCACGAACCTTGAGGGGCCGAACTACATAGGGGTGGTCTCTTTACAATCCAATCAAACATATTAATTACATCAGTACATTATAGACAGTTCCCCAAACCAATAACAGAGTCTCCCATACATTGTTTCTAGGAGAAACATCTGGAAGAAGCTAACTTAACTTGAATAATGCAACATTTACCCTGGAACTCAAACAAACCTGCCAGGGCTTAACACTTTGGCCAATCAACAAACAGCAGGGTAACTGTCTCACAACATTATTTACAATTAGTTTGCAGTAATCCAATTACATTAATGCATTTAAGTTTGTTTGCAGAGTTTTTATACATTTTATCAACTAAGTGGAAATTAGGAGAATACCTCGATCTTTCACCATTTCATATCACTCTGATGTTCAGACTGGTTGGCGCCATCCACAGCCTGTAAATTTCCACTGACAAACGTTAAGCAATTCTGACAAATGCAGGGGTCCTCCATTTTATGGTGTCTTCAATTTGGTCAATATTAAAAGCCATCGTGGCAAGTGCTACTTCATAATCACATAAAAGGGGTGTAGATAAGGACCTAAACCCTCCCCAGTCCAGACAATCCAATAAGTACAGCAAATTTGGTATTGATTTATTATCGTCACGTGTACTGAGATGTTGTTTGCACACTCTCCAAAGAACTTTGTTTGCACACTCTCAAATCAAATCTTACTCTACAGACTACAAGGTAGTGCAAATAGAAAAATACCAGTATGCAGCATAGAGTGTAACAGTGTGAGAGCGTAGATAGACACAAAGCATCTGGAGAGATGCTGCCTGACTTGCTGAGTTACTCCAGCACTTTGTGTCTATCTTTGGTATAAACCAACATTTACAGTTCTTTGTTTCCACAGAGTTATAGCATTACAGATACAGAAAAAGTGAGGTGTTTGTCTGCTTTCTTGGCCACAGCTTCAACGTGGTTAATCCAGGATAAATGTTGGTTATGATTATGCCTAGGAACTAGAAGCTGTTGACCATCTGCAGTTCGGTATCATTTATATTGACTGGGCCGTGTATAATCATTGACATTGTTGGAGGCGGTTGTTGTCTTTAAACCATGTTATAAAACTCTCTATCTCCTTCCTGTATTTTGTCCGTTAATCATTTGAGATTTGTCCCACTACGGTGGTGTTATCAGCAAACTTGTAAATTGGGCTGGAGCAGAATTTGGCTGGACATGTGTAAGAGGTGTTGTAAGGGGATGAGGCCATATCCTTGTGGGGCATCGGTGCTGAGAATTATAGTGGAAATAGTTTGAAAAATACCGGAAACTTTCATCAGGTCAGGCAACATCTGTGAAAAAGGAAACAACTAAGATTTTGAGTCTGAGACCCTTCATCAGAGCTGGGAAAGCTATGATGAAAGGTCTTTGAACTGAAACACGAATTCTATTTCTCTTTCCACAGATGCTGCCTGACCGTCTGTGTTTCTAGCTTCTCTTTTCATTTCAGATTTCCAGCAGCTACAGATTTTTTTTCCAACTGTACTTTGTTGCCAAGCTGAAAACCCACTCGCCAGCCCGAAGACTAAACAGTAAGGTGGGATAATGCATCCCAGGATGGGCAAATAAGCTTTGTACAGTGACTAATTTAAGCAACTTTACTTTAGACTCTAGAAATACAGCGCGGAAACAGGCCGTTCAGCCCACCGAGTCCGCGCTGAACAGCGATCACCCTGCACACTAACACTATCCTACACACTAGGGACGATCTGCAATTTACAGAAGCCAATCAACCTACAAACCTACACTTCTTTGGAGTGTGGGAGGAGACCGGAGCACCCGGAGAAAACCCACACGGCAGAGGAGGAATGTACAAACTCTGTACAAACTGCGCCAGAGTCAGGATCAAACCCTGACCTCTGCTGCTGTAAGGCAGCAACTCTACCACTGCGCCATCGTTTTGCCCTAAAGTCATTCATCAAATGGCAAAATGTGTCGGAAGGAACTTCAGATACTGGTTTAGACGACACAAAGTGCTGGAGTAACTCAGCGGGTCAGGCAGCATCGCTGGAGAAAAAGAAGGGGTGACATTTCGGGTCGGGACCCTTTCAGTCTGAAGAAGTGTCACCCATCATTTCTGTATTTGATATTTATATTTTTGTAGTTACTCCAGCACTCTGTTGTCTAAACTCCAGCACTTTGTGTCTATCATCAAATGGCAGTGTTGAATGAGCTGAGGGACGTTTGTATTGGGGAGTGGAGCTTGTGTTAAGGCTCAAATACTACTGATTAATAATAACAGGCTTTTTCAGTGTATCTAGCGATGGAAATTCTCTGAGCCATGCACCCCTCTGTGGTTTGTGAGAAGTCCATGGTGTCCTTCAAAGCAACCCAGGAATGGCTGGGTTAAGATAGACACAAAATGCTGGAGTAACTCAATGGGTCAGGCAGCATCTATCGAGGAAAAGAATAGGTGATGTTTCGGGTAGGAACCTTTCCTGAGAAACGTGTCTGAAGAAGGGTACTGGCCCAAAATATCATCTATTCTTTTTCTCCAGGGACACTGCCTGACCTGTTGAGTTGCTCCAGCATTTTGTGACTATCTTCGGTATAAACCAGCATCTGCTGTTCCTTCTTACACACAATGGCTGGGTTAATGCAGACAATGGCAAATCCAGGGTCAGCTTTCCTGAGTTACTGCTCTGCCTGAAGTTGATGGAAATAGAAATCAAAGGAGATGCAAAATGCTTTGAGTGCCACTGCACTGTATTAAAATCATCCCACTGGAACACCGTTGTAGTATTATTCCACCATACATTTGTTTGATAATGTAACTTATTTTGTAAAATCAATGCTTTTATATTTCTGGTTAAGAGTGAGTTGCCCACCTAATCCTTCAAGCATACTCAGTCGTTCATCCTGATCTTGGCTTTTCTGATTTTTACACCTGATCTTATCATCCCATTCCCCTAGCCTCATTCCCCTAGCCTCATTGACCCCATCCTCTCCCCCTTCCACCCTGGTAACAACGCTGGGGGAGAAAGGCAATGACACGTGGCAGCTCTTCTGGCTGGCGGTAGGCAAACATTGTTGAGGAGCTGGGTCACAGTTGACGTTAATCTTGCTCATCCACAGTAATTGACATGGTGCTGGCCCTTAGTTTTAGTTTTAAACATATGCTGTGGACACAGGCTCTTCGGCTCACCGAGCCCACAACGACTACCGATCACCCGTACACTAGTTCTATGTTCTCCCACTTTAGCATCCTACACCCTCGGGGCTATTTAGAGAGGCCAATTAACCTACAAACCCTCACATCTTTGGGATGTTTGAGGAGACCGGAGCACCTGGAGGAAACCCACATGGTCAGAGTGAGAACGTGCAAATTCCACACAGGCAGCGCCCGAGTTCCGAATCGAACCTGGGTCTCTGGCGCTGTGAGGCAGCAGCTCTACCGCTGTGCCACTGTGCCACCTCATAGCGGCCACTCTACTGGGATGTCATCAGCTCCAGCTGGACCTATCTCTACAGGTCTCACCGTGTGATCTTGCAACTTCCAACCAGAGTTGGCTACTCAAAATTGTTTAAAGGTTTCAAAGGTTTCAAATATTCGTAAACAAAACATTTCAAGGAAAAAGGGTTGGTGCGTGTTTAAACTGTGTCATTTTCTTCCTGGATTGCTGGGTGTAGTGTGAATTAGTTTCTGTCGCCTCTGGGATAATCCTGGAGGATTGGTGAGCCATTATATAATCCAGCGGCTGTCTATCACCTCGCACCAAGTGGGAAGACAAGTCTTGCCAAGTCTTTACAGGTGGGATTGACGTAGTCCACTCAAAATGAAAATGGTACCATGTGGAGAGGGAACCCTTAACGCTCTGGAGCACAACAGCCCTTCAATGTATTCAGTGGTACCCTCTCCCTCAAAACCAATAGGGAAAAATATCTGCTATCATCAAGGGTAGCTTGATTGCAAGAGGTAACCTCACTAACCCAACTCTAAGTTTGACTGGATCACAACCATCGCAAGATGATCAGAATGCTTCATCCACCATCAAAATGTGCTCGATGGAACCCTGAATATCTGTTGGAAAACAAAAAGAATTGAACCCCTAACCCCTTCAGCCTGAATCTGGTTTAAAAGTAAGATTTTTTTGTTTTGCTCTGACTGACTATTTATTCATATAAACAAAAATAGATACATTAAGTTGAAAGGTTGTTCCATCAAATTCCAATGTTCTCCAGTCTGATTTTATTTTCAGGTGATTTTGACTCCTGTGACTTAATGCGATATTTTCTTCATCTGGGTTTGGATTTGTAATACTGCATGTCATGTGTCTCTGTCCCGACAACTGGCTGACTCTGGGAAGTGTTCGGCATTGTTCTGCATGTCTTTCCTGAGGTGATTCTCTGTCCTAGCTCTGTGTGCACCGCGCGTTTCCTCTCCTTTGTCGCTTTTGTCCTTTCTGTTTTGTCCACCAAGTGGCCGGGCCATGTGCAAAACCCATCATTCAATAGTGCTGGAGAGTAGATAGTATTTACCTCAATAATGGTAGTTTCTTTTCAATTCTTTCTAACGCTCAACTCAGAAGACGTCTCGAAGCCGACGCCAACTGCGGAAACCCAGCCGGTGTTTGACGGAGACGGTGAGCACTTTTGATCATCTTTCTCTGACCTGGTGTTTAAGTTTGAGGGTGGGAGTATTGTATGCCATCAATGGCTTCCTTTTTGAGTAACAGTTTTTTTTTACTGGGGAAAGAACATTGAATTTGGTTTATTGCTTAGGGATAATTACGATATTGTCCTTCTGCTTGGAGAATAGTATCAAGTGGAACAATATTATATCAGGGCGGCATGATGGGGCAGCTGGTAGTGCTGCTGCCTTACAGCACCAGAGACCTGGGTTCGATCCTGACTACGGGTACTGTCTGTATGGATTTTCTCCAGGTGCTCTGGTTTCCTCTCACATTTCAAAGATGTACAAATTTGTAGGTTATTTGGCTTCTGTAAATTATCCCTATAGTGTTGGTCAGTGTGGACTCGGTGGGTCGATGGGCCTGTTTCTATGCTGTATCTCTAAGCTAAAATTAAACTAAACAGTAACTCATTTTTGCTAACATTTATTTCAAGAGGCCTAGAATACAAACCCAGGGATGTAAGGCTGAGGCTCAAGAAGGCGCTGGTCAGGCTGCATTTGGAGTATTGTGAGCAATTTGGGGCATCATTTCTGTGGAAGAATGTGCTGGCTCTGGCGATGGTCCAGAGGAGGTTTACAAGAATTATCCCAGGAATGAGTGAGTTAACATACGATGAGCGTTTGATGGCAAGTACTCACTGATGTTTAGAAGAATGAGGGGGGCCCTCATTGAAACTTACTGAATAGTAAAAAGCTTGGATAGAGAGGATTTTTCCACTAGTGGGAGAGTCTAGGACTAAAGGCCATAGCCTCAGAATTAAAGGACGTTCTTTTAGGAAGGAGATGAGGAGGAATTTCTTTAGTCAGAGGGCAGTGAATCTGTGGAATTCTTTGCCACGGAAAGCTGTGGAGGCCAAGTCAATGGATATTTTTAAGGCAGAGATAGATAGGTTTTTGATTAGTACGGGTGATGGGGGTTATGGGGGGAAGGCAGAACAATGTGGTTAGGAGGGAGAGAGATCAGTGAAGCCTTTGTGGGCTGAAGGGCCCATTTCCACATGAGGTGACTGACTATCTCTCACAGTCCTTCCCTTTGATGAATGATGTGCAATTTTAGTAATTTGGTCACATTGACTGTCATCCTAAAGCAATGACAGTTGAATTCTTAGTAGCAAAAATTGTGTTTTCTTTAATTAAATCAACACTGTGAGATATGTCCTAAGCCTTGAGTAAATCATGCTCATCCCGAGAGTGTGTGTGTGAGTGTGTGAGAGTGTGTGAGTGAGAGAGAGTGTGTGAGAGAGAGGGTGTGAGAGTGGGTGTGAGAGAGTGTGTGTGAGAGAGTGTGTGTGAGAGTGGGTGTGAGAGAGTGGGTGTGAGAGAGGGAGAGTGAGAGAGTCTTCTTCTTCTTGCGTATGGCGTGCACAGCCTAAAGTTGCAGGGCATCTTATTCTATTTGATCGTATTTGATTGTGCTCGCCGGGTTGATTGCATTGGTCGAAACAGGGCGGACCACGTGAAGGTTGCAATCTTCCATCCCAGAGTGTGTGAGGGACAGTTTGTGAGGGACAGTGTGTGAGGGACAGACAGTGTGTGAGGGACAGACAGTGTGTGAGGGACAGTGCGTGAGAGAGTGAGTATGAGAGTGAGTGTGAGAGAGAGTGAGTGTGTGAGAGAGTGCGTGTGAGAGTGTGTGTGAGAGAGTGTTTTTGTGAGAGTGTGAGAGGGAGTGTGTGAGAGTGAGAGAGTGTGTGAGTGTGAGAGAGAGTAAGAAAGAGTGTGTGTGTGTGTGTGTGTGTGTGTGAGGGAGTGTGAGGGAGATAGAAAGAGTGTGAGACAGAGAGTGTGTGAGAGTGGAATGGAATGGAATGCCTTTTATCGTCATTCAAACAACTTGGTTTGAACGAAATTGCGAGTGTGAGAGAGGGAGAGTGTGAGAGAGTGTGTGAGAGAGTGTGTGAGAGAGAGTGAGTGTGTGTGTGAGAGAGAGTGTGTGTGTGAGAGAGTGTGTGTGAGAGTGAGAGAGAGTGTGTGAGAGAGTGTGTGAGAGAGAGTGAGAGGGAGAGAGAGAGTGTATGAGAGTGTGTGTGAAAGAGAGAGTGAGAGAGAGAGAAAGTGTATGTGAGAGGGTTTAGTTTATTGGCACATGTACCGAGGTACAGTGAAAAGCTTTTTGTTGCGTGCTATCCAGTCAGCGGAAAGACTATGCATTTCAATCGAGCCGTCCACAGTGTCAGATGCAGGATAAAGTGAATAATGTTTAGTGCAAGATAAAGTCCAGTAAAGTCTGATTAAAGGTAGTCCAAGTGTCTTCAATGTAGTCGAGGATCTCCAATGTGAGAGTGAGAGTGTGACTTAATCCATTGTGGTTGGTGAGCCACTGACCAAGGAGGTACTCTAGAACTTAATCCCATTCATTGTCTTCAATGGGGGAGAAGAGAGAGCTGCTGGAACAACAAGTGTTCTTAACATGGAGCGTTACTTTTGACGTGCTGATGCTGGATGCTTGACTCTCCACCCACGACAGAGGGCTGTGGAGGAGTGACTTGATTTCCCAGACTCAGCTCATGTTTGATCTCCCAAAAAGTTTTTTTTGTTTGTGCTTTAAATCCCCCCTGAGTAATTTACTTTCTCTGTCCATGAGAAAGTTATGCGCTGTTGCCAGCTTGGCGCGTTGAGTGCTGTCAGACACCTGCACACAGATTTAAGTGTGCTGCTCTTGATTGGAGAATTAAGCTTATGATTAATGGAGCTGTGCATATCATCAAATTGTCGCACGTTCAGAACCTGTGAACAAGAGAAACCTGGAGGGAGATAAGTGGACCAAATCTACGAGTCAGTGGACAAGGATAGATGCCTGGGGATTTATTGCTATTCGCAGCAGTGGAACAGTTTCTGAAATGCGAGTCACAAATTAAATTTCAACCTGTTGCCAGAATCAGAATCAGAATCACACTTTATTCGCCAAGCCAGTTGTAGTTTATGCTCCCCTTCCCCATTTGAAATGTTAATTGGTTAGGCTGCTAAGCTGGTGACAGTGTTGTGAAGCACTTTAACTTTGCAGGAAAAATGTTCCCCATGTTGGGGGAGTCCAGAACCAGGGGTCACAGTTTAAGAATAAGGGGTAGGCCATTTAGGACTGAGATGAGGAAGACGTTTTTCACCCAGAGAGTTGTGAATCGCTGGCATTCTCTGCCACAGAAGGCAGTGGAGGCCAATTCACTGGATGTTTTCAAGAGAGAGTTAGATTTAGTTCTTGGGGCTAAAGGAATCAAGGGACATGGGGAAAAAGCAGGAACGGGGTATTGATTTTGGATGGTTAGCTATGATCATATTGAATGGCAGTGCTGGCTCGAAGGACCGAATGGCCTACTCCTGCACCTATTTTTCTATGTTTCTATGATCCAACTTGTTGAGTGGCTTTTACTCTTCATAGATAGACGCAGAGTAACTCAGCGGGTCAGGCAGTGTCTGTGGAGAAAAGGGGCAGGTGACGTTTTGGGTTTTAAACCCTGGTAGTTTGGATCGTTTAGCTGGAGGGGATCTTCATGTTCATAGGGTGATAGGAGCAGAATTAGGCCATTCAGCCCATCAAATCTACTACGCCATTCAATCATGGCTGATTGATCTTTCCCTCTTAACCCCTGTCTTCTCCCCATAACCCTTGACACCCATACTAATCTTCACTGAGTAGAGCACTAATGTTGCTCTGGAATACAAAATGGAACAATATTCTCTTGCGGAAACCAAGGCCTTTATTTGTCCAGTACAGACGTACCCTTGCTCAGATGAGGAGATCAGTGAAGATAACTAGAGTGAAGATGCTGGAGAATATTACGGGGCATGCGGATAGAACTGATGACAATATTGCTGCCCAATTAGCATTTGGCTCATTACTCAACTGATATGGGAGTGAGATGTGGACTGCCAACCTTGCATCCCCTTTATTACATGGAGTAAGAATTCAACATGTACCCTCTTAGTAGCATTAACTCCCTAAAGTCACTGTGGGGACTCTCCCTTAGTCTTGCTGTGAAGTTGGGACTTTGCCTTTGCCCTTGTTCATGTGCTGGGCATCCACTCATCCGAGTGTGCTTTACCGTACCACTCACCACATCATACTTTACTTCTGAAATCTGCATCCTTTACTCTTGATGCAGCCATAGTTTTGTTTATTCCCAGTTGTACCGGGGTACAATGAAAAGCTTTTGAAAGTACTTTGAAAGTATTCCGTATTTTGAAAGCTAGCCACAGCTCCTTCCATATGACATGTTAGTGCAGAGATTAATTCTAACCTTTCTGACCTTCTGGTTATTCCATATGTCCCTAAAAGAGTCATAGAGTAAGAGATTCATACAGCAGGGAAACAAGCCCTTTGGCCCAACTTGATGGCAAGTAATTTAAAGGATGCCCATGCTGACAAAGAATGGCCCATCAACACTTGTCCCACCTGCCTGTTTGGCCCGTATCCCTCTAACCCTTTCCAATCCATGTACCAAAAGCATGTAACATAAAGCAGGGCATCTTTGACGTACCAATGCTGTGATTATTTTTTAACAAACTTTTAAAATCATAGAATTTATGAAATTTTTTGGAACTTGACTATGATTGAAAGTTGAGTCAAATCACATTTTAAATATCTGATGGTAGATAATTTAAAGGATGAATATCTGGGACAACAGCTCAAATGAAAATGTCTTTTATTTTTGCTCTATTTCAGAGATTACAGCGCCAACCCTTTGGATAAAGCAACTCGTTAGCAAAGACTCCAAGCATAATGGCTCCAGCATGAGGATACTGGGTAAATTAAACTTTGATGATGTTTCTATTGTCCTGTGTGCAAAGTGCAATTATTTTACTTGCAAACAATCCAGTAGAGTATTGCCACATCTCCGATCCTTGATTAGGAAGTGTACAGAAATACTCTACTGGGTGTTTTGGCAGTTTTCAAAGTCCACGCTCTAGTTCTTATGAGCGGTGCCTGTTCCAGGCCAGTCCCAGTTTGTTGCAGGCCTCCAGCCATCTCATTCCTTGGACGCCACGTCCCCCTCCCCACCACGTCCCCCTCCCCACCACGTCCCTCTGCCCGCCCGTCCTCCTTTGTCCTCCAGCTGGGTCTCCCGCAACTGACAATGAGGGCATGATGGCTCAGACCTTGGTTCCCTCACCCTCACTTACTGGCTCCGCCTCCGTCGTCATCATCACCGGCTCCCTCTGGTCTTCGTGGGGCGAGCAGGGACTAGCTCGGTGGATTCCCCCTGAAGCCATGATTGCCAGATCTCTCGTTCGGCCCTGGGGGAGCGGCTTGGCAGCTCCTCATGAGGCAGCGATCTGCCCGTCCAGGACTTGAGTTTGGTTGCACAAGGGGCGCGGACTCCTGGGAGCCTTCAGCCAATAGCAAGTTATGTACCCAGCTAATATTCCCTTCATCTTGAATTCCTTCTTCTGGCTTCACAATTTGCCTCTCTTCAATCCTAACTTCTGCTTTAATCTCTAGCCTATGTTACAACAATCTACTTATCAAACCCCTCTCCTTGCCTGTGTTCACCTATTACCTGCCACCCTTTGTCCCGCCACTCTTTTTCTTCCAGCTTCCTTCCCCCCCTCACCCGCTCCCCCCGCCTGTCCACAATCAGTCTGAAGAAGGGTCACGACCCAAAACGTCACCTATCCACATTCTCCAGAGATGCTGCCTGACCCGCTGAGTTATTCCAGCACTTTGTGTGCTTTTTTGATGATGATGATGATAGTCACCCACATTGGAGATGAACATATCGAAAGCCAATGCAGTGTGGAACTGTTGGGTCCACCTTGGGCAATAGCAACTGCACTGTCGCAACACCGATGCAACAGCTGCTGCACCATTGCAGCCATCCCTGCACTATTGATTTTGTTACTGCCGTCCAAAAATCCCACAAAGTTACCCCTTTCCCTAACATTTGGACCTGCAGAATGCAGACCATTCACTATGTACCATCTGGTAACATGACACAGCCATTATTGACACTCCATTGGGAATAACAATGATAAAGCATTGCAGTACTTACAATGCGCATGCTCAGTGCATGCTAATGATTGCAATATGTCCTTGTGCCCTCTTGAGCAAAACAATCAATCTAATGCTGAATTACTGCCCAATTTGTGCTGGGCTTTAATAACCCAATCGGGAACATGGTTCACTGCATGCAGACCCCAGATCGTCCTGCCGTTAGTCTGGGCTGGATCTGTTCCAAGGTCTTGGAGGTGAAAGGATTGTCTGCTAATCCATTGCCATAACTAATCTCGCGCACTTGGCAGAATGGAAATTATCCTTTCCATGTTTCAGAGCTTCAGCAGTTTCACTGGCAATGAAGAAAAAAAAATTCCATGTCATTTACATCATTAAAAATTATTCCAAATACCTTTGTTCCAAAATCAGCAACAGACCTAACCCTCATTGGCTCAGCTAATTGCCAATATGTGTTTACAGGGCTGGAATCTGGTAGTGTGCGGGTTTACAACAAGTGCGGCCAAAATACCACAAACTCAGGGCTGCAGGTCTGAGCAGTACTGAATTACATTACTCCCGAGAGAGAGCAAGCTGCTTTCCAAACAAAACTTTCCAGTGTTTTAAAATAAGAGTATCTTTTCTTTTGTACCATGTCCGAGAATGCATTGAGTTTGTTGGAAATTGAGAAAGTTGCTGTGAATGTATTCTGTTGCGTAGCCTGGTTGTAGCTGCTTCTATTTTGTTCAAGCTGTAAACACAACACTTTTAGGACTGAGATGAGGAAAAACGTTTTCAGCCAGAGAGTTGTGAATCTCTGCCACAGAAGGCAGTGGAGGCCAATTCACTGGATGTATTCAAGAGAGAGTTAGATATAGCTCTTAGGGGTAACGGGAATCAAGGGATGTGGGGAGAAAGCAGGAACAGGGTACTGATTCTGAATGATCAGCCATGATCATATTGAATGGAGGTGCTGGCTCGAAGGGCAGAATGACCTGCTCCTGCACCTATTTTCTATGTTTCTATGTTGATTCTTCTCCCTCCAGTGGTGTGGATCCAGTTGGGCTTCACAATACCAATATATGTCTCTCGACCACTTTCGTTTTTCCCCAGCCATTATATGAAACCTAGAGGACTTCAGAGGACTTTTCCCAGACGCACTCCTGAATCTCCAACACCCATTGTTGGCATTTGTTTTTGGCCCGCATGTCCCATCTTGGTCTTACGCCTCTCCTCCAGCTCTCGTCTCACTTTCCCATTACTTTTATGAGATTTAACCACCATTGTTGGCTAACCAAAGCTCCATAATACAATCACAAAAGGACACAAAGTGCTGGGGAACTCAATATGTTAGGCAGCACTCTCTGGAGAATATTTACAGGTGAAGTTTCGGGTCGAGTCCCTTCTTCAGACTGAAAAAGAATTTCAACCTGAAAAGTCACCTATCCATGTTCTCCAGAGATGTTCTCCAGAGATATTCTCCATAGAGTTCATTTCGGGTTGAAACACATCTTCAGTCTGAAGAAGGCTCACTGCCTGAAACATCACTTATCCATGTTCTCCAGAAATGCTGCCTGACCTGCTGAATTACTCCAGCACTTTGTGTCCATTTGTGTATTAACTGGCATCTGCGGTTCCTTATTTCTCCATTGTCCAATCGATGGCTTGTTACACCTATCCCTTTTCACAGTTTCTTTCTTGAGAGCTCTGAGCAGTGGCACTCTTCCTGTTGGTCTTTTCAAGCTTTGCATTATCTAGAACAGTCACCTCATCGTCCTTTAAACCCATGGACATGCGAGATATGTCGAATTCCTGGGGCTTTGGTCTTCACACCAGATACTGTTCTGCACCTATAATATCCAGACCTCTGCTCACTATCAGTGTGATCCTACGCTTCCACATAGCACTTTCCTGATGAGCATCACCACTTAGAAATCATAAACCCTCAACACACTTTCTCTTCTACAAGGTTAAGCAGATCTTTTAAAGAGTTTGGGTATTATTTTAATCTGTTCATAATCCAGGGCCACACAAAACACTTGAAACACTCCTAAGATAGACACAAAATGCTGGAGTAACTCAATGGGTCAGGCAGCATCTCTGGAGAAAAGGAATAGGTGACAATTCTATTCTTCAGACTGGGTCAGGGGAGAGGGTGGCTAGAAAAGGTACAAAGGCCAAGTGAATGAAAAGTATGGAAAGGACAAATGAAAGCCAGCAATGATGATCGAGGAAAGGTGGAGCCCACAATTGTCCATTGTTGGCTGTGGAGAAGATGATAACGTGTGGATACAAACAGTGAAACTAAGCTGGACGACAGGGAAACTAGTAGAACAACTAGGGTGGGGGAGGGATGGAGAGAGAGAGAGAGAGAGAGGGAATGCAAGGGTTACTTCAAGTTAGTGAAATCAATTTTCATACCACTGGGTTGTAAAAGTTCCTGACGAATACCATCATTGATGGGTTTACAAGCCAATCAAGTGAAAAATAAAGTGATTATAAATATTAAATGTTTTTATTCATGCTGATGAATTCCTGACCTCTGGAAAGCCCAACATGCTTGAGTACCATTGATGTGCACAGCCAGCTCCCACCATTTGAATGTCAGAATGACTGGATATTCCCCGACTCAAAACTAATAATACTTGGAATATCAGAACAAAGTCTAACACTCACAACAAGCCAAAGAAACTTCCTAGACTACAGTATAATAACTGGGAAAAAATTAATATTAAAATTCTGGAAAGGTCCTATAACCCCCACAATTAAAATGTGGATTATGGAAATGTCGGAGAGAATCAGACTTGTCTTAATGGACAAACAAGAACTTTTTGTTAGAATATAGTCTCCATTCATTGATTATTTGAAGGGGTAGATCGGTTCGGCACGGGAACCTAACTGAAGCTTAAACTTAGGATTAGATGAAAAGTTATACTTTATAACCTACGAACCTATCTCCAATGATGTATTATTAGTAAATACTTCTTCTCTTTTTTTTAATCTTGACATTTGTGTTTTCTTTTTTTTCTCTTCTCTCTTTCTTTCTCACTTTTTTAATCTATAAAACAAACTAGAAGCAGAATCAATCCACAATTGATAATATTAATAATGTATGATTGATATACATGAAATGTTTTTATCATAATATGTCTTTGCTTCTAATAAAAATATTATTTAAAAAAAAAAGAAAAGAATGACTGGATATTCAGATTTGGAGATGCTGGCTGAGGAATGATTATTGTCAAGGATCACATGCCTTTCAGAATGGCGCTGTGGGATCTTTTACACCTGAAGGGGCAGTCAGGCCCTCAGTTTAACTCAGAGACACCAGATACTGCAGACGTTGGAATTTAGAGCAAAAATACAAAGTGCTGGAGGTCAGACAGCATCTATGGAAGTAAATTGCAGGTGACAATTCTGGTTGGATTCTGAGTCTGAAGAAGGGTCCTGGCTCGAAATGTCACCTACTCATTTCCTTCCACAGATGCTGCCTGATCCGCTGAGATCATCCAGCACTTTGTGTTTTCCTCCGTTTATCATCTCATAAGCTGACTGCACCTCTGACTGAGTAGTACTCCCTCAGAGTGACGGCAGGCAAACGGACTGCATCCTTGTGCTCAAATCTCTGGGTTGGCTCAGGAATCCATGATAGTCTTATTGAGGTGGTAGTGCTACCAAGTGAGCCACACCTAACCTCTGGCTAGTTTTACAAGTGTTGTAATTCTCACCTAACATGCTCTGTTCAGTCAATGCAGTTAGAGTGTGGGGGGAGGGAGGGAGGAAGGAACTGCGCTGACCAAGCGTAGGCTCAGCAATTGTTTTGCTGAACACCTCGGCTACGGCCGCCTAAACCTACCTGATCTCCCGGGAACTAAACACTTTAACTCCCATTCCCATCCCCACACCGACCTTTCTGTCCTGGGCCTCCTCCATTGTGAGAGTGAGGCCCAGCGCAAATTGGAGGAATTTTGCCTGGGTAGCTTACACCCCAGCGGTATGAATATTGACTTCTCTATCTTCAAGTAACCCTTGCCTTCCCTCTCCCTCTATCCCTCCCCTTCCCACTTCTCCGACTAGTCTGACTGTCCTTGTTTACTTTCTAATGTCTGTTTACTTTGTTGTTACCTTCTCCGAGCGAACGATGATCAATTAAATTTTCCTTGATCTCCATCCCCTTTGTCTCATTTGCACACCTTGCCCTTCCTGATCTCTGTATCTCCCTCTCCCCTGACTCTGTCACCCATTCCTTCTATCAAGTGATGCTGCCTGTCCTGCTGAGTTACTCCAGCATTTTGTGTCTATCTGCGCTTTAAGGCCCAGCTTTGTGGGACTCTTAAACAAGCATTGCGTCAATCTGTCCAATGATGTGTAAATATAACTGTGTGACAGAAGTGTGAGGGGATCTTTTATTGTATTTGTGTAAGCAATTACTGGCTCCAGGATGCAAAACCTGAGTGATTAAGTAATTGTCACCCGGCATGGATAGGTCGGGAAAGTTCTCCTTCTCTCTCCCTTCTCTCTCCAGGAGTCCTTTGGCCCTCTCTCACCATTCCCCTTCTGTGATTCCTGCTACATTCCTGCACTTCATAGTCTGAAGACGGGTCCCGACCCAAAACGTCACCTATCCAAGTCCTCTAAAAATACTGTGTTTGGTGGCTGTTTTTAGGTTAGGATACAACCAGGCTGAAAATCACAACAAAAAAACCCTGGTGCTGAGTTTAAAGAGCCAGATTTTGAAGTGAATAAACTCAGAATAATCCATGGCTGTTAAGGAAGGGGTTTGCTGGTTTCGAGAGATTACAAGAGTAAATTCCATTTATGTAGGAAGGAACTGCAATGCTGGTTTAAATCTAAGATAGACACAAAATGCTGGAGCAACTCAGCGGGACAGGCAACATCTCTGGAGAGAAGGAATGGGTGATGTTTCGGGTTGAGAGCCTTCTTCCTACTCAATGAGTGATGTTTTGGGTCGAAACCTTTCTTCAGAAGGCTGTCCAAAGATGCTGCCTGTCCCGCTGAGTTACTACAAAATGACAGCATTTTGTGTCCATCAGTAAATTCCTTTTCTCTGTTTTCCATTTTTCTCTTTCTCTTCAAAGGTTGAGTTGGCATTTTGAGACTGATAAGGAAGCTTTAACTGTAGAAAGGTAACTAGTTATTTCCAGCACCAGAGAACAAGAGAAGATACCTCAAATGCAGGTATCTTCTCAGAAGAAGATACCTTGTTAAACACAAAGTGCTGGAGTAACTTAACGGGTCAGGCAGCATTTCTGGAGGGAATGGACGGGACCCCTTTTCAGCCCGAGGAGTGATCCTGACCCGAAACATCGCTTGTCCATTCCTTGCACAGATGCTGCCTGGCCCGCTGTGTTCCTCAGCGCTTTGTTTTGACATGCAGGTCTGGAGGTTAATTGGCGTCTGTAAATTACGCCTACTGTATATGGAGTGGATGCGAAAGTGGGATAACATAGAACTGATGTGAACGAGTGATCGATGGTCGGCATGGACTTGGTGGGCTGAAGGGCCTGTTTCCAAGCTGTATTTCTAAACTAAACTAAACTTCAGAGATTGTTATAGTTGTTGTTTGGAGATGAGATGAGATGGGTTCTGATTCTGAATTGAATCAATCAGAACAATAGGAACATTACATTAGCCGTTTCCTTTGTAATCTGATGCATTGACTTAAATTGGCCTATGGTGAAGATAATTGCTTTATTTACAGTGAAACACTGTTGGTTATAAAACAACTCTCACAAACTGTTGGCAAACTTGGCAATTACATTCCAACTGGAGGTCATTTTATGGGGCCCTTTAAACAGCTAGGATCTTAAAGGAAAACTAATTGGTGCATAAATGCTGGGTAGATAACTAGCCTGTGAACTGCTATAAAAATGATTGAGGTTGTCCCAATCTCAATGTTTACAGCACCGAAAGGAATTTGTAGAACTGTAAGGCAAGTTTCTGCTGCAAATTAATACAAAACAAACAGCCCACAGTTGGACAGCTGACTAGAGAGGAGAAAGACTAGTGTTTCTAATCAGATTCCAAAGTAACCAAGTCACATTATCGAGATAGACACAAAATACTGGAGTAACTCAGCGGGACAGGTAGCATCTCTGGAGTGAAGGAATCTTTTATTCATTTGTCCTATATCTCTCTACATCAATGTCTATATCTCTCATTTCCCTCTCCCCTGACTCTCAGTCTGAAGAAGGGTCTCGACCCGAAACGTTACCCATTCCTTCTCTCCAGAGATGCTGCCTGTCCCGCTGAGTTATTCCAGCATTTGTGTCCATTTTCGGTTTAAACTAGTATCTGCAGCTCCTTCCTTCACATTAGCTGGGACTACACAGGGTGCATTAACTGAATTCAAGCAGGGCTACTTGTCAATACAAATGAGGGTCTCATCGTAATCCTGCATCAAAGCTTATCTTTATCGGAGATTTGCACTTGTTAGTCATTGGAATATTCTGTAACTCAGCGGGACAGGCAGCAACTCTGGAGAGAAGGATAACTAACTAAGGTTATAGGTTCAAACCTCATCCAGAAACGTGAACACATCACTAAAATTAGTGCCAAGCTTTGTCTCGTCCCCACTTCTTTTCCAGAAGTGTCCCGACTTGAAATGTCGCCTGTCCATTCCCTCCCCAGATGCCGCCTGACCTACTGAGTACCTCCAGCACTTTGTGTTCTCCATCAATAGCAATAGATTAGCTGGTCTATCTGGCTGTTTGTGGGAGCCTGTTGTATCCAACGGGGCTGCTGTATGGCGTGCACAGCCTAAAGTTGTAAGACAACTTGCTCTGTTTGATCTTGTGTTTATGCACACCAGGTTGATTGCATTCATCGAAACAGGGTGGACCACGTGAAGGTTGCAATCTCCCACCCCACAGAGAGCTCAGATGCTGTCATTGCAGACTGCTCCCTGCAGTTGCCATCCTGCGAACTGTTCATAACCCACATTTTTCTTAAGTCCGTGAGGAACAAAAGCAGTGCATGGGGAAGATCAAAGACACGGGGCGATGAGGAGAGAGCAAACGGGTGGGAATCCTGGCCGCCAGCCTACATCAGTGACTCAGTGAGGGAGCTCAGAGCTCACAGCCCCCAGCCGCTGATTCCTGCAGTTCACTCCTACGTATGGGTGTCAATGAGTCTGCTTTCCTGTATTATAAGTAAAACAATAGCCCTTGCTCATGTTACTTGCTCAGCAATCCTAGTCGTACGGCTATATGTGATGAAAAAGAAATGCAGATGCTGGTTTATACCAAAGATAGAGCCAAATCTATAAAGCAAGGCCTTATGTCGTTGCAATCAAGCTATGCCTGTTTGTCTTCTAAACTTTACAAACTTATGACATGAGTCACATTGTGAACAGTATTTTTGCTAAAACCTCAGACATACAAATGTGAAGTGATTAGAGAGTGCCTAATTGAAGAGTTTAGCAAGAGTCGGGTTGCATCGGAGAGGGAGGGAAGGAGGCAGAGAGGGAGGGAAACAGAGAGAGGAATAGAAAGAGACGGGTAGAGACAGAGAGGGAGGGAGAGACAGAGAGAAATAGACATAGAGGGGGGAAAGAAAGCAAAATAAAAGGGGAATAAAGTGTAGAGAAGGGAGGAGGAAGAGAAAACTGAGTGGTAAGGAGGCTGGGAAAGAGGGAACAAAAGGATAGTGGAGACAGGAGGAGAGAAGGAGAGAGGTAGAGAGAAGGACAAGGAGGTGAAGGGGAGAAGGATAAGAGGGAGAGAGAAGGTAATAAAATGTTCGAGGGAGGGGCAAAGTGGTGAGGAGGAGGGAGGGTAAAGTGAGGGTGAAGAGAGAATGAGAGCTGGGAAGCGAGGAGGTGGAGGTGGAGCGCACGATTTCATAGTCTTATCTTGTCTTGGCCCGGAGTTGCCTAGATAATCCCATGCATCGCCAATCCCTTTTTTTAACCTCCTTCAGAAAATATTTCCATCTCTCCACACCCTCCAACCAACAACCCATGCGTTAAGAACTCTGCCAACCATTGCTCAATCATCAATGGCTTAAGTATCTGATGCCACGCTTTGCAGCCTGCTAAGAATTGAAATTCCGAGGCGTTAAAGAACCCATTTCCTTTGGAAGGTTTGTGAAGCTAAAGTGCCATTTGGGACTGAGGATGGAAAACTTAATCTTGTTCCAGGTCTAAAATTCACTGGATTAAAAAATCGCCACCCGTTCTATTTTAGAGAGGCAACAACATACATTAACTTCATCTACACTTCACATTATCTTGGGAAAGCATCCAACAAAAATCAGGAACCATTTTCATCCTAGTCTTTCCTTCTTCCATTGGATGAAAGATACTACAGCCTATGAGATTCACAGACTACTGAATGTCCTGTAAACTCGGATGTAGTCCTGATCTCCTAATCTATATAGTACCACTATATTCTGCACTCTGGTAGTTTTCCCTTTGTACTTGTATATGGTCTGAATGTACTTGTGCATGATATGATTTGCTTGGATAGCATGCAAATAAAGTCTATCACTGCATCTTGGCACTAAATTCATTCCAATACATTGAAAACAAATTGGGACTGAGCATGAATTTTGATCATGCTGGAGAGGTCTCTATTCCCCTGCGCTTTAACCCATTTGGAAGTAGATCTCCAAGAGTGAATGCTATGAGGACATTTGAAAGGAATGCACTGAACTCATTGTTAATTCTAGAAATAAAATTAGTAATGGTTGAGTTCAAAAATGGTGACGGAAATTGCAGATGCAGTCTGAAGAAGAGTCCCATGTTACAAATTTCACAACTTGCTGTTAATGCCACCCACCACCACCACCTCACATTGATCCAGCCTCCATATCCAATTTGCTCTGGGCTGAGCTACCAGGTCCACAGCCTCCAGGGACTGCCGTGTGATTTGGGTCTCCCTCTGACCCTGTGTCTACCCTCCAGGTTCTGAACCCTTCATCTATTCCTCCTGCATGTCTGATGCCCTCCTGGTCACAATCCAGTTGCTGAAGAAGGGTCCCGACCGGAAATGTCACCTATCCATGTCCTCTGGATTTGCTGGCTGATCCATTGAGTTACTCCAGCACTTTGTGTCCTAAGCCAGCATCTGTAGTTCCTTGTTACTACACAATCCAGTTAAGATCTTCTCAATGGGCCTTCCTGCTAACATTGCCCACAGCTCCCTGAATGTCATCCATTTAGTCTTCATAATTTGTTTGATGCCCTTTACATTCTTCCTAGCTCTAACCATATCATCATCTCCCCTTCCTTCTCCTTGGAACTATCAATGCTCTTCACTCAGGTTCTTTATGTATCTCTGCTTCCCTTTTACTTGTGGAAATGCCATTATCCATAATTTATATTTTCATCTTTGTTTTGTTTTGTTCCTTCAAATTTGTTCCTTCAAATTTCTCTTTCCATGGTTGCAGCCTGAGCTGCTGAATGCTTCCAGCTTTTCCTGTTTTTATTCTACATTTCCAGCATCTGCAGTTAAAAAAAAATAATTCCAGCAGAAATGCTGCCTCCTTAACAATACTTTAGTCATCTGTCTTAGTAGCACTGTTTTTTTTGGCTTGGTGCTGATTTCTTTTTCTGATAATGCATTTGGGAAGCACACTGGGTTTTCTGGTCTATATTAAAGGCATTGTGTAAAATGTAAGTTGTTAACATCTGTGACCGAATTTGAACTGTACTTGTCTTGCTTGATAAATTGGACTGCAGGGTATTCTTGACGGAGACGCATGTAATGCATGTGGAATTGTAGTATTAAATAGTTGCCATCCATAAAAATAAATCGGCTAATGTTTATTGCCAACATCAGAGAACTTTTTAGCTTGTGAGCTGCTACAGGCTGCAGTTTTTCTTTAGGATGGACAAATGCTTGGGAAAGGTTGTTTTTGCACAGAAATAGGCCACTAATTTCAAATAACCAATTGAACTTCAACAGCGGAAATATAGCAAATTGGGGTTTTGATAGGTTATTTATAATGTTTAATTGTTATTGTTTACTGAAAAAAATCATTTGGGAACAGAAAATATAATATTTGGAGGGATGTTTTGACAGATTCTTGCTAAATTATCTCTATCCCCCCTATTCATTACTCTAGTTTTGATGTAAAGATGCCAGCATGCCTGTTGAACTAGATAACTTTATTGTACAATACAATAGAGCAGCATAGTGGCGCAGTGGTAGAATTGGTGCCTTACAGCACCAGAGACCCGGGTTTGATGCTGTCTATACGGAGTGTTTCTGTTCGCCCCTTGACCACATGGGTTTCCCCTGGGTGCTCAGGTTTCTTCCAACTGCAAAGCCGTTCAGGTTTGTAGGTAAAAATGGTAAATTGTCCCTAGTGTGTAGGATAGTGCTAGTGTAGGGGAATCGCTGGTCGGCATGGACTCGGTGTGGCGAACGGCCTATTTTTGCACTGTATCTCGAAATCTAAACTAAACACAGGGCGGAATAACTCGTGGGGTATCATTTGACAACGCTGTTTTTTTCAGTCTAACTTTACTGAGTGTGTAACATTTAGCAATGCAATCTTTGGGAAATCAATACCCTTCTTAATGTATCAAAAAAAATCCATTTGTTACCACTCTTCCTTTTGTATTATTGAGCCACTGTTTTTCTTCCGATTCTCCTTTGCTTGACTCTTTTGCCTTCTCTCGCACTGATACCTCACCAGCCTTGAATGCGGATACAAATTCTGTATGATAAGGGTTGATAAATCGAAAACTGGTAAATGGATTTGAGGTACAGGGCAGCACAGTGGCTGCCTTCCAGAGTTGATGCCTCACAGGGCTAGAGACCATGGTTCGATCCTGACTACCGGTGCTGTCTGTACGGAGTTTTACGTTCTCCCTATGACTGCATGGGTTTACTCTCGGTGCTCCGGTTTTGTCCCATATTCCAAAGATGTGCAGGTTTTGTAAGTTAATTGGCTTCTGTAAATTGTCCTTTGTGTGTAGGTTAGAACTAATGCATGGGTGATTTCTGGTGTGCGTGGACTCAATGGGCCGAAGGGCTAGTTTCCATGCTGTATCTCTAAACTATAGTTCGGCTGTAATCTAGGTTTGCACAAGCTGTGCAGCCAATCCCGTTGTGTTTTAGTGCTGTTACATCTTCTATGTGACTTTTTTTTTTTTAATTCTCCCTAAATGCTCATCAACTCCCCATGGATCCACCACTGGCCTATAATTTACACCAGTCTATTCATCTACGTTTTTTTTTGGATGTGGGAGGAAATCAGAGCACATGGAGGAAAACCATGGAATTGCAAGGAGAATGTGCAAACTCCACACAGACAGCCGCTGATGATATGCTTGGGTTGTGGAGGAGAGAGGAGGGTCTGGGAAATATTAGGTTTTTCCTTGTAATAAAAAAGAACTGCAGATGCTGGTTTATACCAACAATGGACACAAAGTGCTGGAGTAACTCAGTGGGTCAGGCAGCATCTCTGGAGAAAATGAACATGTGGTGTTTTGGCTCAGGACCCTTCTTCAGATTGATTGCCGGGTAGGTGAATTGGAAGCAAGAAAAGCTTTATTCCTTTTAGGTTTTTTCTTACAGTTTGTTGACGTGATTTGGCAATGGAACTGTTCGGAGGCGTAGCCTTGATAGTGCTGAGGGAAGCCTTCCCAGTGTGGTCCTTCCATCACCCTTAAAAATCTATCACCACCATGAACTGCCCTTGAAGCTACAAAGAGCACGAGATCATCGCTGTCCCAGCTGCACTAACCCTGTGGTGTGGAGGACAGTGCGTTGCTCTATTTCCCAATGTATTCTCTGCATTCCTTGTGCATGGGTGCATCCATCCATACAGCAGGAAGACCATCGACAGTGAAAAAGACCCTTTGTTCTGTCTGAAACCTACTGGTTTTATGGCAGAAGTTGTCCATGACCGTATGTTGCCGATGAATGCCCTCCAAGGCTCACAGGTACACACTGTAGGATGTATTCACATAGAGTCATACCGAGAGGAAAGAGGCCATTCGACCCATACCCATGCTCACCAACATGCCCCATCTACACTAGTGCCGCCCGCCTACATTTGGCCCCTATCCCTCTAAATCTGCCCTTTCCATGTACCCAACTAAATGTTTCTTAGAATATGTATTCACATGTTCTCAAGCAAAGTCTGATGCATGCAAAGGGACATTGGGAGGGGAAGGTAACTGCATAGTGTTTCCCCTACTAAGTCTCTGCACACAGTGAGTGATAGGCAGTCTGAGTGCTCTCTTCATAATGAAAGTTAAAGTACTCACTGTGCAATGTATGAATGTATTCACTGTTGGTTGTCTTTAGTCCTAAATATATATGCTATATTTTCCATGAAACCAAAGTACTTTTATCAAGAGTAGGGGCCCTCAGAAAATGTGTGCCATACTATTGCCTTTCAACATTACTATTGCAGTGTCCAAGCATGTATTGTCGCTTTTTTTAGCCACTGTGGAGTTTTAGTTTGGAGATACAACGTGGCAACAGGGCCTTCGGCCCACCGAGTCTGTGCCGATCAGCGATCACCCATAGACTACTACACACAAGGGACAATTTACAGAAGCCAATTAACCTACAAACCCGCACAACTTTGCAATATGGGAGGAAACCGGAGCACTCGGTGGAAACAAGGAGAACGTGCAAACTCCGTGCAGGCAGCACCGATAGTCAGGATCGAATCTGGGTCTCTGGCGCTGTAAGGCAGCAATCTACCACTGTGCCACTGTGCCGCTGTGCCGCTGTGCCGCTGTGCCACTGTGCCACTGCTTTTCTGTGGTTCTCTATGCATTAGCACATGAGTCACCTGGAGGATCTAGTGTGAAAACTGCGGTCTTTGCAAATTGAAAATCTCTGATTTTAAATAATGTTTCATTGTCATTGAATTCAGATTGGGTAACACACTGACAGGTGCTCAGCAATCTAATTTCAAGTGCCCCAAAAAGACTTGAATAAGAACAAGGCTATCCTCTGTTTATCAAAGGGCTCCACAAGGGATCGTGTTACTGGCTTAGCCATAGCAACATTCATAGCATAGCATAGCTACCCTTCTTCCTGACTCACCCTTCCAAATGCCACTGCAGCAAGTCTCCAACCAATAGGTTTCTGTAGAAACAAGGAACTGCAGGTGCTGGTTTACCAAGGAAAGACACAAAGTGCTGGAGTAACTCAGCGGTACAGGCAGCATCCCTGGAGGACATGGATAGGAGATGTTTCGGGATCAAGAAAGGGGGAGAGGTGTCAGAGATACCAGGGAGAGGCCAGGTGAATTTGAGGGCAGGGTGGAAATTAGTAGTGAGGTTAATGAAGTCTGTGAATTCTGCATAGGTGCAGGAGGCAGCCCCGAGTGGCAGCCCCGACGTAGTGAGATAGATTTGGGGGACGGTGCTAGTGTATGTCTGGAACAAGGACAGTTCAACGTAACCAACAAAGAATATATGTCTTGTTAGCGGGTGGATTTGGAAGATCTCTCCCCCTTATCCTGTAAAATCAGGGCTGTTGTCCAAGTGTTCTGATGAACAATTATCTTCAAGCAACAGCATCAACATCAGATTAGTTCTGTTTCACTGAGTTTAAGCTCAGTGTGCCGTGGCCTACATGATCTCCCGGTTACCAAACATTTCAACTCCCCTTTCCATTCCCCTATTGACCTTTCAGTCCTGGGCCTCCTCCACTGTCAGAGTAAGGCCATGTGCAAATTATAGGAACAACACCTCATATTTTACTTGGGCAGTTTACAACCCAGTGGTGTGAATATTGATTTCTCTAATTTCATGTAACCTCTACATTCCCACTCTTCTCCTGTTCCCCAGTTGTCCTACTAGTTCCACTGTTCACATCCTTGTATCCCTTCATTATCACCTCTTCCCCAGGCAACAATGGCCCGTTATGGCCTCTACACTTCCTTGGTCATCTATTGCCGGCCCTGATTTGTTCTGGCCTTTTCCTACCTCCAATCCCCCCCCCCCCACGTCGGACTTTCAGTCTGAAGAAGGCATCCCAACCCGTATCGTCACCCATCCTTTTCCTCCAAGGAAGTTCATGGTGATGACAGATCTCTCAGGCTGATGGAAGGACCACCCAGGGAAAGCTTTCCTCAGCCCTATCAAGGCCATGCCCCAGAATAGTTCCGTTGCCAAATCACACAAACTGTGCAGGGAAAAAAACGAAATGGGGAAAAAGCTTTTCTTGCTTCCAGTTCCCCTCCCCTATAATCAGTCAGAAGAAGGATCCCGACGCAAAACGTCACCTGTCCATTTTCTCCAGAGATGCCGACCGACCTGCTGAGTTACCCCAGCACTTTGTGTCTATCTTCAGATTAGCCACCGTTCACCTCCTATGTGGGATATTGCTGTGAGCAAATTGGCATGCAGGAGTGATTTTACTTAGAAAGGGGACGTGACAGCTGGTGACTGAGATAAAGCTGGGCAGAGGAAGTTCATTGGAGGCAGACAGTGCTGCTTGGCTAAAGTTCACCTCTCAGTGAGCCCTTGTTGATTTAACTATCAATTTAACTATCAACTATCAAAAACCATCCCGTATTTTAGAAGCACAAAAGGAGTCTGGATTTCTGAACTAATCCTTTTGTTCTGTTAACACAACTTGAATGAGTCCCTCGACTTGTTTTCCTTCTGCTTGTCAAATTAAAAACGCATAATTAATCAGAAATTGGTACGTAAATAGATCCCCTCCCTGTTTAAAACACTTCCTCTGGAAGCGCGCCAAATTCTTTATAAAGGGCACTTTATTTGCAAAAGAGGTGATTTATGTGGATTTTGTTTTTGTAGGTTAGTTGTAAACAGCAGAGGTTTAATCACAGCATGTGGAAACTCATTGCGGAAAGAAGAGGGATTGTTTGATTGGAAGTTGTTATGTTACTCGTTGATCTGTGCTGCTCCACTTTTAACTCTTAATGGTGACAATTTATGAAATTGCTGCATTTGACCATTACTTGCTCATTAAGCCCACCACAGGAAGTTAATTCTCATAATTAACAGCATGTTGCCTTTTAACAGCATAAATATTTTTGAGGGCTGCTATTCAACATGTTTTGCCCAGAACAACCTTTTGTGGAGTCTCGTTCATAAGTTGTGAATTGATTTTGTGGAATTATTTCTCTTCTGTCCCTTTCTCTTTGTCCACTTTTTAAAATTTCTTACCGTTCTTTCTCTTTTTGTTTTGCACCTGTTTTGATGATGTTTATCTTGTCTAATTCACCCTCCTTCCCCATTTCTCTGTCATTAATCTCCCGGGCAAAGAAAATAAACTTGCTTCATTATTCATAAAACATAGGAGCAGAATTAGGCCATTCAGCCCATCTATACCACCATTCAATCATGGATGACCTACTTTTCCCTCTCCACCCCACTCTCCTGCCTTCTCCCCGTAACCTTTAATGGCCTTCCCAATCAAAAATTCCCAATCAATCTCTGCCTCAAAAAAATATATTTTCTTCACCTCTACAGCCATATGTGACAATGAATTCCACAGATACACCGCCCTCATCTCTTTATATTCTGAGGCTGTGCTCTCTGGTTCTAGATTCTCCCATTACTGGAAACATTCTTTGCATGTTATCAGAGCCCCAAGTGTATGCATTGATTGCAATATCTTGCACTCCTGGTAATGTCATGGGCAAAATGATTTGAAACATGTGCCAGAATATACCGGTCGAATGCTGGTAGGGGTGCACACTGCAAAATGCTCTGTCCCACCAAAGTTATGGTTGGGATCTTTATGGGAACGCAGGGAAGCTCCTGATAAAGAGTTTCTAATTGGACACAAGATGCTGCAGTAACTCAGCAGGTTAGACAGCATCTCTGGAGAAAAAGGAATAGGTGACATTTCGGGTCAAGACCCTTCTGAAGATGAAATTTCACCCAAAACGTCACCTATTCCTTTTCTCCAGAGATGCTGTCTGACCGGCTGAGTTACTCCAGAATTTTGCATCTCTCTTTGGTGTAAACCACCATCCGCAGTTCCGTCCTACGCATCTACTTAGTATCATGTTGGCTTTATCTCATGTGATTTCAGTCTAGGAAGACAAAACTATTTTCATTATTTATATTAAAAATGTTTGATTGACATTAGTGTGATCAAATTGCACTGCAGCTGAAATGAAGGAGCTCATGTTTCTGCCATTCATTTTTGATGCTGGACTGATATACACATTGCAACAAGTTTCTTGAACTATGTCACTTTATAAATATGGAGAACAATGGACCTGTTTTTATTTCAGGCCCAAAGCACCGTGAGCTTGCCAGCAAAAATGTTGTAACCCTTTGGAAGGGATAAAAATTAAATTAGTCTGACATGAAAGCTATTTGGCCAAAGCACGAAATTGGGATTAAGCCTGGCAATTGGGATATGAACTGATGAAATTAAAAATAGAGATTTATGAGTAATTTTCTTCCTCGTCTTCTTGTGAATAGAGAAGCCATCCTGCGATCAAGAGAGGCAAACGGCTCTGGAGGAAACTCGGCAGTATCCACGAGATGGCATCTTCATTCCAGAGTGTGCAGCGGCAGGGCTCTATAAACCAGTGCAGTGCCACCAGTCGACCGGATACTGCTGGTGTGTGCTGGTGGACATTGGGCGGCCAATTCCTGGAACCTCTACCAGGTGAGTGAACATTGTATTTGGAGCTGAAGGGGAAGATCCTAGCTATCAAGGGAAGGACTCACTGGCGGCACGGTGACGCAGCAGAAGAATTGCTGCCTTACAACGCCAGAGATCCGAGTTCGATCCTGACTGCGGGTGCTGTCTGTACAGAATTTGTTTGTTCTCTCTGTACAGAGGTGGGCAATCCAGATTTCAACCATCCTCAACAAATACTGTGGGTTCCCAATCAATGCAATGGATATGGGGAAATCATAAAACCATTATCCACCATGAACCAAACGGGCCATGGAAACCAAACATCTTTGTAGTTTAGTTTAGTTTATTGTCACATGTACTGAGGTATAGTGAAATACTTTTGTTGCTTGCTAACTAGTCAGCAAAAAAGACAATACATGTTTACAATCGAGCCATCAGCAGTGTACAGATAAATGATAAAGGGAATAACCTTTTAGTGGAAGAAAAGTCCAATAAAGTCAGATCAAAGATAATCCGAGGGTCTCCAGTGAGGTAGATAATAACTCTCCCCTAGTTGTTGATAGGGTGGATCAGTTGCCTGATAACAGCTGGGAAGAAATTCACATGTCCCTGAATCTTGACATGTGCATTTTCACCCTCTGTACTTTTGGCAGTAATTCAACTAATAAAAGGTATGAGAATCATCAGGGTATGATGTTGGCAGAGCTGCTCTTACTTGACTAATATCTCAATGACCCAAATTCAAATGTGCAACCATATCTTCAGTACGTAATTTGCATTTTAGAAACATAACTAGTCATTAGTACTAATGCCTGTAAAACCACTGGATTGTTGTAAATATCCATTGGTTCATAATGTCCTTCAGGAGATGATCTGTCCTTTCTGGCAGTAGGTGGGAATGTGGAGTTGGGGTCATAGACCGATTAGCACTGAATACAGAACAAGCTTGAAGGACTGAGTAGCCTTGATATGACTCCAGACCGACAGTGATATGTTTGACCCTGAGATGGCCTGGCATTCCCCTCTGGTGATGAAATGAATGCCAGGCTTACGCTCTCTTTTTAATCCATTACACAAAATATAATCCTGGGTTACTGGGAGTGGTGGTCACTTTGGAGTTCAGTGTGAACATTAGCAGAGTGAAGAGATGTATTGTTCTAATTGATTAGATAATCAACTGTGAATATGAAAAACTGCAGGACACTGAGAAGATCAGGTAGCGTCTGTGAAAAGAGAACCAGCGATAACGTTTCAGGTCAAACGCCCTTTGTCGGAATTATTACCGTTCTCATGGAAGGGAAAAGGGAGGGGAGGAAATAGGAGGACTGGGGGGAGAGGGGAGGGTTCTGGGGAGGGAGGGAGAACAAAAGCCCATGGAAGGTAGGGGAGGGGAGGACCAGGGCTGGGGAGAGAAGGGAGGACATGGGCACGGAAGTGATGGAGAGGACCAGAGCAGTAATGGTGCCTCTCAGTACTAGGTTGTGCACAGTCACAACGTTGTTGAACTTACAGATGCCTAAGATGGGAATTGTTCTTGTTCTACAGCTGGATTGGTTTAGCAACCTTGACCACATTAGAATCAGCTTAGTCAAGGCCTAAAGGTCTGGTGTGCATTCTGAGCATCGCTCTTGTTTCTTCCAGATACCAAATGCCAGACTGTGACAGCAACGCCCGGTCCAAGCTCATCGAGGGCGATGACCCTTTCAAGGACAAGGAACTACAAGGCAAGTCGTTTCTTCACTACCTCGCCAATGCAGCAGGGAGCGATCAGTGTGGAGAAACCACTTGCACATCTTGCAACCCTTGAGCAGTTGTGCATGATTTCCCTGTACAAGTGCCTCTTGCGATTTGGCTAATTGACATTTAATTGGTTGCAGACGCAACTCTCCAAAATGTTGATGGTTGATTACAAGAGAAAAAAAAAGTTCTCCATATGAAATGTAAAGAAAATCTTGTTAATAGCATAAAGAATTGTACATAGAACACAAACTCAACTTAGAGTTGTTCAGATTTAAAGGCATGATCCTTGAAATAGCACCAAGCTTTGCTTCATAAGTTTCTTAGTTAGTAGGATAGGTTTAGAGGGTTTGTGTGCAACAATACTGGAAACTAAGTAGTTCAACTGGTCCCAGTGAATATACAGAAACCGCAGTAGCTCAGCAATGCCTTATATCTACCTCCTGCCCTGACGAGAAATATTCAGTAAAGCCTATTATGGGGGAGATGAGGTGAGGGGAAGGACCTTATGATATTTTATGCAGGTTTAACACAAAGCAGCTTTAAATTTATCTGAGCCACAAAGCCCCAGACAAAATCTGAAGTTAAATGATCTTAATTCAGTTAAAAGTCAATTTTCCAATACATTATACTCTATCTAGCCATGAAATATGATTATCCCCATTTGCGAAGTAGATCTTAAAATCTTCTCAGAAATTGCCACTCATCAGTTAGCCGCTTAATCACATGGAATTATTTATCAGCATCTCCCCGCACGGATTCTGTTTGGCACGTACTGTTAGTTGCCATAAAACTGATATTCTTTGATCGAGAGTTTGATTGTCTGTTCTAATATTTTCCCTCTGAGACTTGTGTTCTGTTAGACGTCTGGAATGATTTACTACAACCCTGATGCAATCTGTAGCTAGAAACGTGAGCGTGCAGGTTGGACTCCAGTAACCCTTGTGGTTGTCGGGGCCCCTGCTGCAAACTACCCTATCACCAAGCCGACAGCCTTGGCTGAAAATGACCAGGACACTTTCTGCATTGAATAGGTGCTCCTTGCTACTCTGCGATGGTGGGTCCCATCAGTGGGTTCCAGGGTGTGGGTAGAAATTGGGTAAATGGCAATATGTGGACGGCAGCGGTTGAGAGGAGGAAGCTGCAGGACCATCAATGTTTGATTCGTGCAGGGCGATGGGAGATAGGGTGAACTACAGTGTTTATCGTCACGTGTACCGAGGTACAGTGAAAAGCTTTTGTTGCCTGCTATCCAGTCGTCGTGACTATACATGATTACAATCAAGCTGAAGACAGTGTACAGATACAGGATAAAGGGAATAACATTTAGTGCAAGATAAAGTCTGATTAAAGATAGTCCGAGAGTCTTGGACGAGGTAGCTGGTAGGTCAGGACCGCATTCTAGTTGGTGACAGGATGGTTCAGCTGGGAAGAAACTGGGTTGCGTTGGATTGGGTTTGGTTTGGTTTAGTATAGTATTGTCACGTGTACCGAGGTACAGTCAAAAGCTTTTTGTTGTGTGCTAGTCAGTCAGCAAAAAGACTTAATATGATTACAATCAAGCCGTCCACAGTGTACAGATACAGGATAAGCGTATAACTTCTCGTGCAAGTCCAATTAAAGATAGTTCAAAGGTCTCCATTGAGGTGGCTAGGGGGTCAGGACCGTTCTCTAGATGGTGAGAGGATGGTTCAGTTGTCTGATAACAGCTGGGAAGAAACTGTCCCTGAAGCTGGAGGTATGCACTTTCACACTTTTGTACTTGCCTGATAGAGGGGAGAAAAGGGAGGGAGGGAAAGGGGGAATGATCTATGTTGTATCATTGCATGGTGCCAATGAAGTGCAAATAAAGAACTGCAGATGCTAATTTATATCAAAGATAGACATACAGTGCTGGAGTAACTCAGCGAGTCAGATAGCATCTCTGGAGAATGAAGAAGGGTCCCGATCCCAAACATTACCAATCCTTTTTATCCAGAGATGCTGCTTGACCAGCTGAGTTACTCCAGCACTTTGTGTCTATCCACGTTGGGTAAGTTCATAAGTTCATGTGATAGGAGCAGAATTAGGCCATTTGGCCCACCAAGTCTCCTCCGCCATTCAATCATGGCTAATCTATCTTTCCCTCTCAACCCCATTCTCCTGCCTTCTTCCCATAATGCCTGACACCCATATTAATCAAACTAATCCTTTTAAGTGCAAAACTTTGCATCCCAGCATCTCTCCCTTGGGGGCCCATCTTCACGTTCCTGTCCCAACCTCACTTGACACCTCAACCCTCCCCACTGCTGGTGAACGAGAAGGTTGCCAATCCAGCTGTCATGCTGAAGTGGCCTGGCTGTGGGGGAGATGTGGAAAATAGGCAAAACTTCTGAGCAAAAAAATTCCACAGACTGGATTATGCAATCACAGCTGACTTCATTGCTAATCAGGCGACAATCGTGTGAATCTGACAACAGTTCCTTGAAAATTCAATTACACATAAATAATTAACAGAAGGCATAAATTGTTAGAGCAAACATAAACATTCCTCGCAGTGTAATCATTAGTTTGGTTGATTTAATACCCGCGGCACAAAGTGTCCCCACTGAAGGAAATTCTTTTAAAATCTGAAGATGTATTTAATATCTGTATTTATTTGGTTGAATTAGGACGGTAGATTTAGTGGCATGTTGTGTAGTTTTTGGCAACCATCCATTCAATTCTTTGACAAAATGCCCGTGCTAGATGGGACAGGCTCCACCACGTTTAATAGCATTTGATGAATAGTTGTTTTATGGTCGCTCGTGGATTTTAAGACATACTCCATCCAGCCACGGAGCGAGAAACACTATACCGCTGCTATTCTGCCAAAGATGAGAACTGGGGACACAAGAATTGGTCTGGACTGAATTCCACAACCACAACAAAGGCTGGGCAAACGCGAAGAATAATGGTAAAGGTCACCTTGAGTGCGCCAATCCTCACAGCGTCTGAAGAAGGGTCTTGACCCGAAACATCACCCATTCATTCTATCCAGAGATGTTGCTTGTCCCGTGAGTTACTCCAGCATTTTGTGCCTTTCTAATCAACGTGGATTGTTGATGAGTAATTTGGAACACTCTTACATTTTTCCCTTCCAATTCTCAAGATGCCAATTCCCAATTTGACAAAGAATTATTGTTCCTATCGGATTTTCTTGCAGCTTCTTCTACCCGTTTGCTTTGTAGAATTCTTTGGATTTCTTCTTGCAGGAGGCAGAGTTAAAAGCAATACTTGCAGGGCTTTAGACTTTAGAGTTACAGCGTGGAAACAGGTCCTTCAGCCCACCGAGTCCACGCCGATCAGCGATCACCCGTACACTAGCAGTGTCCTACACACTAGGGACAATTTACAACTTTTACCAAAGCCAAATTAACGTACAAACCTGCACGTCTTTGGTATGTGGGAGGAAAAACTGAGCTCCCGGTGAAACCCATGCAGGTCACGGGGAGAACATAAAACTCTGTACAGATACCACCCGTGGTCAGGATCAAACCCAGGTCTCTGGCGCTGTAAGGCAGCAACTCAACTGCTGTGCCACTGTGCCACACTCTTATTTCTTCTTCCAGGACACTGAGTTAAAAGCCATACAACGCGGGGCACATTCTGAGCTCTGTCATAGTAAGCGATTACCAGGTGGACAGTGGTAAAGAATGAAGGATATGCTCAAAAGATCCTTTGCAAGGGGAAAAATTACACCATTCCTGCTGCATCCAGGCGATCTCTGGTCCACGTCCACTGACAGTGGTGAAGGAGCGTTTGGGATGGTATTCAGAAGATTGAGGATATGCCTTGTGATCACGCAGAAGCCTTGCGTAGAAGGAGGAGCACCTCTTCACACATTCCCTCCCTATCAGGCGCCTCTTGCTCTATCCGTTGGCAATTCCCACATTGGCCTCACCAGACATCTCAGGACTCACAAAACCGGGTGAAAGCAAGTTATCCCTGATCCCGAGAGGCTGCCCAAGAAGATGATGCACATCTTCTAAGTCCTCACTGTAAAATGTCCATAATACTGCCTTCCATTTTAACATGCCATGTTTGTGACCTTCCTGAATAACAATGAGCCACTGCTAATAGAGAAGTGAACAGCTCCTGGGGAATATTGCAATGCTGACAGTGATAAGTATTTTATTCAACTGTATCTAATATATGTGCCTCGGGGGAAATGAAACAAGATTTGTTTCATGGTATTGCTTGGCAAAGTGCCTCGCATTATGATCCTGAATCCTGAAGAGTATTTTTATATGTTTAGTTATTAGTTTACTTTAGAGATACAGCATGGAAACAGGCCCACCGAGACCGCGCTGACCAGCGATCCCCACACTCTTACACTAGCACTATCCTACACACTAGGGACAATTTACAATTATACCAAATCAATTAACCTACAAACCACTACGCCTTTGAACTGTGGGAGGAAACTGGAGATCCTGGAGAAAACCCTTGCAAGTCACGGGGAGAACGTACCAACTCCGTATAGACAAGCACCCGTAGTCAGAATTGAACCCGGGTCTCTGGTGCTGTAAGGCAGCAATTCTACCTCTGCATCACCGTGCCGCCCCTGTCTTTTAGATTAATTTCGATGCATCATATGGAAACAGGCCCCTCACCCAACTTGTCCATACTAACCAAGAAGCCTATCTACACCAATCCTATGTGCCTGCCTGTGGCCCATATTCTTATCCGTATATCTATTTAAATGTCTTTTAAATATTATAATTATACCGGCCTCTACCCCCTCTTTTAGCAGCTGGTTCCATATATCCTATGGGGAAAAACCTGCCCTTCAGATCCCCTTTCACTCTCACTTTAAACCTTGCTCCCTTGACCATCTACCCGACTGCCCCATATCCCTCTAAACCTATCCTATCGATGTACCTGTCCAAATGTTTCTTAGTTTAATTCTCTAGCTTAATTACATCATCCCTATTGGAAGGGGTCTGGAACTACTCACAATACTCAATAGTCAATAGTGTTTTTTATTGTCACATATGTTAATTGTTAACACAGTGAAATTATTTTCGTTACAAACAGTCCAGTAGAGTATTACCATTCCCCCGACCCCCGATTAGCAAGTGTACTCCAAATGCCTCTTTAGTTGAATAATTTTTTTTTTAATAGCCAAGAGAAAAGCCCCTACATTTTGCTGCAAAGGGTGAAGGCTAGAGCAGAAAGAAACTGTAATGGAAGATGTGGAGAGGAGGGGAGAGGGGGAGGGATGGGGGGCTACTATCGTTAAGTATCATTAAGAAATATGACCTGGACTTGCACCGTGTGGAAGGAATAACAATGAGAGATCTCTGGCATGTTGTGCCACTCTGATTCCAAATTCTGTGTGGATTCGTGCTGGGAACAGCCTGGAAAAAGCCCACAATTTAGTGAGGGAGGTTCAGGTGGATTTACAAGTTGGCCTTGTGTACCTAAGTGCTCAGTGGAGTGATTCTCACTGGTACATGGAAATAAATCTGTCTTTTTATACTGATTTATCAACTCGGTGATAGGTCTCGCAATGTGGAAAAGGCTTTTAGAAAGTGCTTTGCAATATGAGATCCCTGGCCAACTAGGCTTTGTGGGATTTGGCATCGAGGGCTACATGTTGGAAAGGTCTGTAGTTGTCCTGTGAGTTGTATTGGAGTTACCGTATGACCAATTTACTGAGGAAGTGCTGTACTATCAGTGAATCTTTCCAATAAATCTTTGTACCCGGGTGGATAAAGGTCACAAAACGCCATGCATCCAGTTTTGAAACTGACAGTTGAAGGTAACAACAGACTTCCTGAAAGTCATTTGGGTGAAGACATGGTGCAGAAGCCAAGGATGGAGATACTTAAAGGCCAGAGTGAAGCAGGATATGGGGGCTGGTCAGGTGTCAAGGTCATGAGGGGCCAGAGCTGGCCACCTCTGGTTGGGAAAGCCTTGATCTGTGCCTGTGTTGCCAATTCTCTCAAAGCCACCTTTCCTTTGAGAGGCTGTACCTGGAAGCACACTTACAGAAGCCATGCACTCCTGTTGACCATTGAGCTTGCAAGTCATATGTCATTAGACTTTAGAGATACAGCATGGAAACAGGCCCTTCGGCCCACTGAGTCCGCGCTGACCAGTGATCACCCTGTACACTAGCACTACACACCAGGGACAATTTACAGAATCCAATTAACCTATAAACCAGTATGTCTTTGGAGTATTGGAGGAAACCGGAACTCCTGGAGAAAACACACGTGGTCACAGGGAGAACATGCAAACTCCACACAGAACAGGGCCCAAAGTCAGGATCGAACCCGAGTCTCTGGCACTGAGAGGTAGCAAGCAGCTCTACCACTGTGCCACTGTGCCACCCTAATGTGCCTAATATGTCTCATTGAAACCAGTATTCATCTTCCGAAGTGCCAGTGAAGTATTGGCCAGTCTAATTCAATCTCTTTTCCATATTCCTGAGTTTGAGGGGTTCGGCCAAATCCAAACATCATTTTGTTACATCATATCCAAGTTCCCCTTTAGGCATGGAGACCAAACTCGTATACAACTCCAAGTGTAGTCTGTTGTAAAATCTCAGCACCTGGAGGAAACCCACACAGTCACAGGGAGAATATACAAACTCTGTACAGCCAGCACCTGTAGTTAGGATTGAAGTCAAGTCCCTGGCACTGTAAGGCAGCAAATCTACCGCTTCGTCACTGTGCCGCCCTTTAGATATTGGATTGGAGGAAATTGAAGTGATGTATTTAGTGGGTTAATAGGGCATTTGAAGAGAGAGGATGTGAAATGTAAAGCTGTAGGAAATGTCCATCCTGTCAGGCAGTGCCAATGGAGAGAAGAAATTCTGAACCAATATCACAGATGATTGGCCAACAGCAGAGGCAGCTGGTTCTGATACAAACTGGGAAAGTAAGTCATCCGAGGTTGTAGAATTTGATAATGAGTTGGGAAGGATGCAACATGCCCAGGTGGAAGAGAAAAGCTAGACAAAAATGCTGGAGAAACTCAGCGGGTGAGGCAGCATCTATGGAGCGAAGGAATAGGTGACATTAAGGGTCGAGACCCTTCTTCAGACTGATGTGGGGGGGGGGGGCGGGAAGAAGAAAGGAAGAGGTGGAGACAGTGGGCTGTGGGAGAGCTGGGAAGGGGAGGGGAAAGTGGGAGAAAGCAAGGGCTACCTGAAATTGGAGAAGTCAATGTTCATACCGTTGGGGTGTAAACTACCCAAGCGAAATATGAGGTGCTGCTCCTCCAATTTGCGGTGGGACTCAAACAGGTGGAAGAAGGGGGTCGTCTTCAAAAGGTGGAAGATAAGGTCTGTTCTTCAAGCTTGCGTTGGAGCTTGTAACAGTGCAGGAGGCCACAGACAGAGAGGTTGGAATGGGATGGAGATTGGGTCATCCCTCGGACTGAATGCAGGCTCCGCAATGGGGTGGGGGTGGGGACCCAAATTACTTGGGTTTCTCCATTGTAGAGGGGATCATGTCATGAACATTGGTTGCAGTACAGTAAATTGGGGGACAGTAAGTGAATTGCAGCTTCACCTGAAGGGGGGTTTTGGCCATCAGGATGGTGGGATGGAACGAGATAAAAGGACATTCATTGTAAGGCAAAGGAGTAGAATTAGACCAATAGGCCCGTAGAAACCACTCCATTTAATCATGGCTGATCTATCTTTCCCTCTCTTCTGCCTTCTCCCCGCAACCTTTGACACCCTTATTAATGAAGCACTTATCAATCTCTGCTTTAAAAATACCCACTGTCTTGGCCTCCACAGCCATCTGTGGCAAAGAATTCCACAGATTCACCACCCTCTGGCTAAAGAAATTCCTCCTCATCTCATTTCTAAAGGTAAGTCCTTTTATTCTGAGGCTGTGCTCTCCGGTACTAGACTCTTCCACATTTTAGTATCTGCAGCTTTTTTTAATGTTCGGCATGTTGGTAAACTCTTGTCCAATCTTACCATAACTTTAAAAGTTGCCTGCAGTTCTAATTTGGCTCATCACCACCACAGAAAGACGAATACTCAAGTTCATCTTTGTTTAATTAACTGATGTTCTTCAATTCGGTATATATGTCAACACCGTGAACACTAGTTTTGCCAAGGGATTCCAATTAATTCGCCCAGTGAAACTTCAGTAGCTGAAGTCTGACATGAGCTTTTAAAGTTAAGATCACTCAGCAAGCTGTGCCACAAAAAAAAATCACGTTTACAGCAGGTCTGGCGACATCTGGAAAAGGAATGGACACGTAACGTTTTGAGTCGGGAACCTTCTTCAGACCTTGGGTGATGTTAGACAGTTTGAAATTAGCAATGTGATCACAGATTTCGATTTGTCTGCCGTTGCAACACAAGTGATAAAGATGCTTTGCTTTACAACGTGCTAGGATATTTGAGATTCTCTATTGGTGTTACAATTTGGTTATTGCATTACAGATAACCCTCATTATAATGTTCCATGGCGGTGGGGGTGAATTGTGTTGTTTTTGCCGATTTGTTGCTGTAACTGATTAAGGGGGGGGGGTAAATATGCACAGTACATTTGGGCCCCATATCTGAGGAAGGATGTGCTGCTGTTGGACAGGATCCGGAGGAGGTTTACGAAAATGATCCTGGAGATGATTGAGTTAACGTATAATGTTCGTTCGACAGCACTCGCTGGAGTTTCGAAGGATGAGGGGGAGATATCATTGAAGCTTACTAAATAGTGAAACGCCTAGATAGAGTGGATGTGGAGACAATGTTTCCACTTGTGGGAGAGTTTCAAACTAGAGGGCATAGCCTAAGAATAAAAGGATGTATGTTTAGAAAGGAAATGAGGAGGAATTTATTTAATTATAGGGTGCTGAATCGGGAATTCTTTGCCATAGACGGCTGTGGAGGCCGTCATTGGGTATTTTTAAGGTGGAGATTGACAGATTCTTGATTAGTATGGGTGTCAGGGGTTATGCTGAGAAGGCAGGAGAATGGGGTTGAGAGGGAAAGAGAGATCAGCATGGTTGAATGGCAGAGCAAACTCGATGGGCTGAATGGCCAAATTCTGCTCATATGACATGTACTTATGAACTCATTAGTGAAATGGCCAACAGTCTATGCTACTGTAGCACCAGCCTCTGACTTCTTTATTAATTCTAGTTCCTGGCTAACACCTAGACACTTTCTTCTTACACCACCATTCTCACTGGAAGTCATGGTCAATCACTGCCATGATAATTTCAAGCATAGAATTGAGTAAACAGGGTGAGTGTACAACAGTACTCTGACATTGAGTGGCAGTAAACACAAACAGACAATATTGGCTCCGACCACCTAACGTTCACTCCGTGTAGCAACTAACTCCCTAACTAGTCCGTAGAAGGGTCTCGACCCGAAACATCACCCATTCCTTCTTTCCAGAGATGCTGCCTGTCCTGCTGAGTTACTCCGGCATTTAGTGTCCATCTTTGTTTTAAACCAGCATCTGCAGTTCATTCCTGCCCATACTCGATCCTTTGTTCCCGATATGGACAGATGCCTTGGTTACAACAGATTTTGTCCATTAAAACCAAAATCTGTTATAAAGAGGTCCATAATAGCGAGAGTAGTCTATATTTATAGTGTGCAATGCTGTCACTTTTCAGTTATTTACTTAAGGTGGTAAAGCAAAAATCATATTGCATTAATTGGTGACCAAGTCTGCCTCAGCACCATATCTCACAGCACTATGTGTTTTACGACAGCCTTCCAGAGTTGGGCTGTGTTGTGACTGGGTGCTTCTGCACCTACAAGCTGACAAGGGCAGCTTTGCCCAGAACCCTTCCATTCCCTCTGACCATCTGCCTGTTGTCTTGGTCGGTTCCTTCTTTCATCGACAGCATGCAGCACATCACGCTTTGCATTCTTGGGCTCCAAACCCCTTTCCCCGCCCCCCCCCCCCCTCTCTCTCTCTCCGCCCCAAAGCTGCAGTCAATTAACATTAAATCCACAATGGCAGTGGAAATGAGAAACAGAGAAACAATGCAACACCATCTAAAAGCGGAGACAAAGACAATCCAAGTGTAAAGAGGGGAAAACGTATGACCAGCACTGCTCCAGGCTGAAAAGCAAAATAAGGCATATTCTTAGATAGACACAAGAAGCTGGAGTAACCCAGCAGGATAAGCAGCCTTTCTGGAGAGATGGAATGGGTGACGTTTTGGGTCGAGACCCTTCGTCAGACCCGAACCGTGACCCATTCCTTCTCCTCAGTTACTCCAGCTTTTTGTGTCCATCTGCAGTTCCTTCCTACACATGGCATATTTTTATTTCTTCTGACCTTTTGGCACAACTATTCTATACTGGCCCTTGGAGCAATTCCACATACCCTTTCCCCCATTTATTACCCAGTACCCTGTTCTCTCTCGTATGCCCTTCAAATCTGCAATCACCTACAGCAGGGGTGATACACAGTGGCCATTTAACCTACTGGTCGCTACACCTCTTGGGTGCGGGAGGTAATAGGAGCACATGGTGAAGAAGCCCACACTGTCCCTGAAGGAGAACGTGCAAGCCCTACACAGATGGCACTGGAGGAGCAAAGAGGTCCTTCTGCAGTTGTACAGGGCCCTAGTGAGACCACACCTGGAGTATTGTGTGCAGTTTTGGTCTCCAAATTTGGGGAAGGACATTCTTGCTATTGAGTTAGTGCAGCATAGGTTTACGAGGTTAATTCCCGGGATGGCGGGACTGTCATATGTTGATAGAATGGAACGGTTAGGGTTGTATACTCTGGAATTTAAAAGGATGAGAGGGGATCTTATTGAAACATATAAGATTATTAAGGGTTTGGACACGCTAGAGGCAGGAAACATGTTCCCGATGTTGGGAGAGTCCAGAACCAGGAACCACAGTTTAAGAATAATGGGTAAACCATTTAGAACGGAGATGAGGAAAAATGTTTTCACACAGAGTTGTGAGTCTGTGAAAGGCCAATACTCTGGAGGCTTTCAAGCGAGAGTTAGATCTCTTAAAGATGGAGGAGTGAAGAAATATGGGGAGAAGGCAGGAACGAGGTACTGTTTGAGGATGATCAGCCATGATCACAGTGAATGGCGGTGCTGGCTCGAAGGGCCGAATGGCCTACTCCTGCACCTATTGTCTATTGCCTATTGTCAGCATTGATCCCCAGGCCACTGGCGCTGTGAGGCAGCAGCTCTCTCTGCTGCACCACAACGCCATCCTGGGATTAGGGAGAGAGGCAGAGTTAAGAGAGGATCGTAGCGATCGAAGGTTGAGGGGTAGGGGGAATGCAGTGGAAGACCATCAACGAGGCATCAAAAGGAGAGAGTGAAAACCAGAACTCAGTGAGGAGTGAGGAGGCATTGTGAAGAAGACACAGACAAGCAAGGAACAAACTTCTCTGACACACTGTGCATCAGGCCATGTTAGATCCTTTGTTAAGGTATGAAAGGCTCACACCTGGCTTCCATCCATCACACTCCAGGCATAGCACGTTGTTAGTTATACAAACAACAGGAACAAAAACCTCTGGGTCTGTGATGGATTCCTCTTCATTGGAACCAAACAATCTATAGTTACATTGTCCTCTGCCTGACCTTGGGATTTTCTGAGCTGCTGATTCTTACCTGGATACATTGGTCCAGAGCAAGGATGGAGAGAGGTGAGACCCATCAGCTGGACCCACATGCGGATGGCACTACTCTGCTCACCTCTGGCGGAGATCTGCCAGCTTAAAAGGATTAGAGGGTTCCAGCTTCAGGGTGAGGTTGGATAGACTTGGATTGTTTTCTCTGGAACGTCAGAGGTGGAGGGGAGAATGGTGATGCAGTGAGAGTGGGGAATGGTGAAGAGGTCAGAATTAGGGAAGCGTTTGAGTTGAAGCTACATTTGCTGCCAATAAGTAACTTGGACTGGCTGCTGCTCCCTTAGTGAAGGCTTGAAAAGTTTCCATCCCTATGTTATTTTGGGATTAGGAAATTCAATGCTTTCTAAAAGGATAGTCTGAAGGAGACTCTTGACTTGGTATGAAAATCGACTCCAGAGGTACAGCTTTGTAATAGACAGATCTGGCCAGCAGTCTAGCAGTTGGATGTTAACTGGAAAAGCTTTGCCCATCTTGTGGATATGTACTCATGTTCTGCCTTATTTGTGACATTGTAATTCTGTTGAAAAAAGCCAGGCTTTATAACATGAAGTAAAACTCGACAGTAAATTATACTTAATTTCAAGGTTAATTATGAGCACCAAGGTTAATTTCATCACCTTCAAGGTTCAATCTATGTTGAGCCTTTTATATTTGAGATTTTTATCTGGTACCTTTACGTAAAAGAAAATAGATCTGTGATGTAAAATGTCAGCCCAGTTATTTTTAAGGGGCCATTTCTTTACCAGTAGATGTTTTTGTTGTAAAGAGCATCTCTGTGCTGAATGCAAGCTATGTTTTCCTCTTGGCCTGCAGCTGAGTGGTTTTAAAACAGGAGCAGGTAAATGGATAAATCTGAAGTAAAACCTGGCTATCACAAAAATTGAGTTCAGGATTTGTTTCCTTTTTGTGGTAAACTGAAGCAATACTCTGGAGTTTAGAAGGATGAGAGGGGATCTTATTGAAACATATAAGATTGTTAAGGGTTTGGACACGCTAGAGGCAGGAAAGATGTTCCTGATGTTGGGGGAGTCCAGAACCAGGGACCACAGTTTAAGAATAAGGGGTAAGCCATTTAGAAAGGAGACAAGGAAACACTTTTTCTCACAGAGAGTTGTGAGTTTATGGAATTCTCCGCCTCCGAGAGCAGTGGAGGCCGATTCTCTGGATACTTTCAAGAGAGAGCTAGATAGGGCTCTTATAGATAGCGGAGTCAGGGGATATGGGGAGAAGGCAGGAACGGGGTACTGATTGGGGATGATCAGCCATGATCACATTGAATGGCGGTGCTGGCTCGAAGGGCCAAATGGCCTATTCCTGCACCAATTGTCTATTGTCTAATGCAGGCATGCCAACTGTTGGTGACTGGATTTTATTTATGATTCTGTGGGGGCGGCACAGTGGCGCAGCGGTAGAGTCACTGCCTTACAGTGCCAGAGACCCACGTTTAATCCTGACTACAGGTGCAGTCCATACGGAGTTTGTACGTTCTCCCCGCAACCGCATGGGTTTTCTCCGGGTGCTCCGGCTTCCTCCCACCCTCCAAAGACCTACAGGTTTGTAGGTTATATGGCTTCTGTAAATTGTAAATTGTACCTAGTGTGTAGGATAGTGGTCGTGTATGGCCTGTTTCCACACTGTATCTCTAAAGAAAAGTCTAAATTCTGATCATAAATCCCATTTCTGAGGAAAGGAGCATTTCTGAAGAAAGGAGGCTGACACAAAACATTGACAAGTTTCTCTTTCCTCAAATGCTTCTTGACAGGCTCAGTTGTTCCAGCATTTCTCTTTTTATTTTATTTATAATTGTTTCATTATTTCTCCAAATCAGTAAGGTCTTTTAGAACCAACTGGGCAGCACGGTGGCACAGTGGTAGAGTTGCTGCCTTACAGCGCTAACAGCGCCAGAGACACGGGTTCAATCCCGACTCCTGTGCTGTGTGCACAGTTCTGTCTGTACAGTATCGTGCGTGGGTTTTCTCCGAGATCTTCGGTTTCCTCCCACACTCCAAAGACCCTCAGGTTTGTAGGTTACTTGGCTTGGGTTTGTATACTTGGTATAAGTGTAGATTGTCCCTAGTACGTGTAGGATAATGTTAATGTGCGGGGATTGCTTGTCGGTGCAGACTCGGTGGACCGAAGGGCCTGTTTTCACGCTGTAACTCTAAACTAAACTAAACACAAGGAACTGCAAATGCTGGTTTACGAAAGAAACAGAGAACGTCCAAGTACCTTAGTGGGTTAGGCAGTATCTCTGGGAGACATGGATAGACAATGTTTTGAGTCGGGACCCTTCATCAGAATAATTGTAATAGGTGGGGAGAAAGCCAGAAAAGAGGAGGGGGCAGGACAAGGCTTGGCAAGTAATAGGTGGATACAGGTGAAGAGGGGTTTATTGGCAGATGGGTGGACAAAGGCCAGTGATCAAAGGAAGACAAAAGTCTGTTAAGATAAGGAGTAAATTGTGAAACCAACAGAAGGGATATGGGTAGAAGGGGACGGGGGAAGGGGAAAGGGGGATAAGAGAAATGGGTGTGTATTCGGGTGGGGAGCAGGGAGTAATGGGGGAAAAATGTGTGGGGGGTGGTGGTTATTATCTAAAACTGGATAAATCAATGTTCACATCATTGTATTGTAAGCTATCTAAGGGGAATATGTTGAGTTTAAGCATATATAACATCAGGAATACATAGGGTTGCATCTAAAACTTTGAACACGCAAGCAAACTTTATAGCTGTAGGCTCGCCAGTTCTTGTTAAGTGAGATTTCGGAAGTTTCATCCCTTTATTCTCCATGTCTACTTTCCTCACATTGGTCATCCACAGCCTTTCCAGCCACTTGGAAAACAAAGGTCTTTGTTATCCAATTGGTTGATCCTTGACAGTCATTCACCCCCTTCAACCAATGGAACTTTATTGTCACGTGTGCAAATGCACAGTGAAAGGCTTTTCTTACAAGCAATCCAGTTGAGCATTGCCATACCTCAGCACATCCCGATCAGTAAAATGTACAGAAATAGTCGACTGAGCCCGCATTCAAGAGACACCAGGTTTTGGCGCTGTTTTCAAGTCCGCGCTCCAGTTGTTATGAGTGATGCCCATTCCAGGCAAGCCCCAGGTTGCTGCAGGGCCTCCAGCCATCGCTGTCCTTGAATGTGTGGATCGACCATCGAACCGACGACCCACTCCTCGCCCCTCCACCTTTGGGCACCAGGGGCACCTTTTTATCCCGTATCTCCAATAATTTTGTAACTCAATAATAAACTGCAGCAGGATAGTTATTTCTAATGCCATCACTGACGTTCTCCCAGGATTTCCAGCGGTGTGCCACGTTAACCTTCATTTTCTGCAGGGTCTCGGAGTGTTGGCAACCAAAACCTTTCAGAACTTAAATATTATTATAGTCCTGATCACCAGGGGTTGAAATGCGCCTCCATATGTGGAGACTCAAGCCTCTTCAGTAACTGCAGCGAAGAAGCTTTCTTTAATAACTAGATATTTTTCCCTTGAGCTAGCAAGATTACCAGAACCCCTACTCTTTTATCTAATATGTTCTCTCTCGTTACATATAATTGCTATTCATCAAGTTAAGCATTTAATTAAAAAAGCTTTCTTTTTATTCTATATCATTCAACACCAAGTAATTTTTGTATCTCCTCCCATTCGGAACGCAAATTAAAAAGATATTTGCCCAAATGTTTTTGCCAAGACCAACTTTTGACCTTGTATCTCTTCCACTCCCTGTAACTCAACAATTGCTACACGACAGTAGAATCCAATAAGCTACTCCCATAAAGAAAATTGAGGATTTTATTTAGTTATTTTCATTCGTCATTATTTTAGAATTGTTACACAGTGAGATATGATTCAAACAATAGATAAAAGCTCACATTTCGACAATATAATGAGATATAATCACATTAGTTTAGCTCATTTCATTAACATTTTTCCCCACACTAACTTTTCCCCTGACATTGAATCTAAAAGCAAATAACTGCAGGGAGAAAATCCACTGGTAATTTTCTTTTATTACCTGTATACTTTTTCAAGCTCTTGGTCACTACGAATTAAAATATCATATCTATTTGCAGAAATCTATTTTGTTATCGGCTTTAAATTGTGTGCAGTTGAACCATGCTTCGGAAATCTATTGGCATTAATGGAAACAAAATTCAGAAGCAATTCAATGTCAAGTCAAGTTTATTGTAATGTGCACAAGGATGGTGAGGTACAGGGGAAATCTCGCTTGCAGCAGCATTACAGGCGCATAGACTCAGACAACACACAAAACATAACTTATACATAAGTTATACAAGACATTGAGAAGGAAGAAGACTTGCATAAACAAGGCATTAGTGCAAACTACAACTAGAAAATAAGTGCATGTTTGTGCAAGACCTGGTACATAGTGTTCATTGATAGTGCAAAGACAAAAATAGCCCCCAAGTCTACGTAGTTCAGAGCTTATTTGGTGGTTTAGTGTTTAATAGGCTGATGGTTATAGGGAAGAAACTGCCCCTAAGGTGCTGATGTACTTTCTTCAGGAGTACATCTATGTATTGAGCATATAATATGTGCATATGCTACTATATTGTGAGTATTGTCTTGTGGAGGATGACTTTTTGCCCAATGTATTTTAAAGGATTCATTCTTGCATAGTTTGAGATAGGGTACACTATGAGTTCTGTACTCTAGGCTGCCTGGTACTGATGTGGTGTATATTGTGGACCATGTTGAGCTGGACAGTCGGCTGATGTTGGTCTCTGCAGCATTTGAATGGAAAGATGGCCTTTTGTGGGGAGGGGAAGGGGCGTGGGTGGTGTGGGAGATACAAAGTGCTGGAGTAACTCAGTGGGTAAGGCAGCATTTCTGGAGTAAAAGGATGGGTGACATTTTGGGTCGCAACCCTTCTTCAGCCTGAAAGTAGAGGGGAGGAACCAGGGGTGGGAAAAGGCCAGAACAAATCAGGGCCGACAACAGATGACCAAGGAAGGGTGGAGCCATTATTGGCTGAGGAAGAGGTGATAATGAAGGGATACAAGGATGCGCACAGTGGGACTAATAGGATGATTGGGTCGTGTGTGTGGGGGTGGGAGGGTACAAGGAGAGGGATTGCAGGGGGGTTACTTGAAATTATAGAATTCAATGCTCATACCGCTGGGTTGTAAGCTGCCCAAGCTAAATATGAGGTACTGTTCCTCCAATTTGCTTGTGACCTTCAGTTTGAAGAAGGGGCCCAACCTGAAACATTGTCTGTTCATTCTTTCCCCAGTTGCTGCCTGAGCACTCTGTGTTTTGCTCAAGCATCTGCAGTTCCTTGTGTCTCTGCATTCTATAGCACTGACTTCACTGAAGCAAACATGCTCCTACACGTTGCCGTTTGGCCAACTTCGCAATACAGCACGGTTTAGGAAAGATAAACTTGTCATTGTATCCTATTTTACTTGAGGAATGTGGAATCAGGAAAGTACATTACTGATAACCTTGCTGCTGTGTAGATAGCAGTGATTTAATCAACGGGTAAGAGATTACTACCCTCACATGACCACAATACTCCTTTAGTATTAAAAGAGAAACAAAACCGAATATATCAACTGCCTTTATGTAAAACTGATTCCCCATAGATCAGCAATGAAGCCTTGTGACTCACTCGTGGGAATTCCTTGGGAATCCTCAGTGCAATATTGGAATGATTATATTGTGGCAATGTATAATTTTCCTTTTCATTATGTATTATGATATTTCTAAACTGATAAGCCAGTGAAAGCAGATAGACACAAAGTGCTGGAGTAACTTAGCGGGTCAGGCAGCATCACTGGAGAAAAAGCGTGAGTGACGTTTTTGGTCGGGACCCATCTTCCGACCCGAAACATCACCTATTCCTTTTTCTCCTGAGATGCTGCCTGACCCGCTGAGTTATTCCAGTACCTTATTTCTATCTTTAGTATAAACCAGCATCTGCAGTTCCTTTCTACACACAGCCAGTGAAAGCAGTTTGATATAAAGCACACCCAATATTTTATAACACACAGCATCCTTTTACCAGTGCTCCCATTTCTGATTTGATTTTCACTCCCTCTTCTCTCTGAGACACTGACTGCTTTATTCAGGTGTGGGCCTGATGTCAGTGAGGAGCTCTATCGAGTCTCTCATGTATTATCAAAGGAGATCTGTCACACCAAAGGTGGGCACAAAATGCTAGAGTAACTCAGTGGGACAGGCAGCATCTCTGGAGAGAAGGAATGGGTGACTTTTAAACCAGCATCTGCAGTTCCTTCCTATCACACCAAAGGAATCTATTTGGTCCATTAACCCACATTTGCATCCACTACCTACACACTAAGGGCGATTTACAGAGGCCAGTTAACCAACAAGCCCATAGATCTTTTGGGATGTTGGAGGAACTGGAGCACCCGGAGGAAACTCACCTAGTCAGGGAGAACGTGTAAAACTACACAGACAGCACCCGAGGTCGGGATCGAACCCAGGTCTCAGGGACTATGAGGCAGCTGCTCTACCAACTGAGCCACTGTACCCCCCAGTATCATGACTCTTCAATTGCACCGCTAAATACTTAAACAAATGTGGTGAGGGTTTCTCCCTCTACCATCCTTGCAGGCAGGGAGCTTCATATTCCTGTTATCCTTTGGGTGGGGAAAAAAACCCTCCCATCCCCCTTCTATTCCAACCAATTACCATAAGCATATGTCACCTGTATTTTTGGGCATTGACAACGGGTGTCATTGGGCAGTGTGGGAAAGCATTAATTTGTGAGAAAGCATTAAGATTGGAATGGCACATGTGGCTGTGAAGAAACACTAAAGGGCCTGTCCCACTTGGGCATCATTTGCGCGTCACGCAGGTGGCGCGCGAAGATTTTGTGAATCCCCAAATCCTGGGGCGCTGCGTGCGACCGCGCGTCACTGCCTACGTCACCACACACCATGCGCACATAATGCACGCCATGCGCGCGCGTCGTGACGTGTAAATGATGTCCCGTAAATGACGCGCAAATGACGCCCAAGTGGGACAGTCCCTTAAATTACAGCAAAGTAACAAAATCTTTTGTCACAGCAAAGCGACAGTCACCGGTGTTACTTTCAGCCATTCACTTGCATGTTAGCAAGTCTAGTTTAGTTTAATTTAGTTTAGCTTAGTTTAGTTTTGTTGTGTACTATCCTAGTCCAGAAGATTGCAGGTTGTGTAGGAAGGAAATGCTGATGCTGGTTTATACTGAAGATAGACACAAAATGCTGGAGTAACTCAGCGGGTCAGGCAGCATCTCCGGAGAAAAGGAATAGGTGACATTACGGGCTGGAACCCTCCTTCAGACTTCAGGTTTGTAGGTTAATTGACTTCTGGAAATTATCCCGAGTGTGTAGGATAGAACTAGTGTACGGGTGATCGTTGGTCGTCGCAGACTCAGTAGACCAAAGGGCCTGCTTCCACGCTGTAGCTCCACACTACACTAAACTAAACCACAGGACACCATGGGTGGTACTGAAGGGCTGGATTGAAGGCTCTGATTTTATGTAATAAATTCAAGTGTGAAAGAGAATTGTTTGAGGAGTGCAGGGTGGCAAACACAAGGAGACCACTTGGAGATGTCAGGGTAAGATCTGCCTCGGTGTGAGTGGTTGTGCCTTGCTTACATCTCAGTCTCACTGGACGTCTGTGCTAAAGGCCTCAAAACGTGCACTGCATACTATTGCACATGACTGAAAATGTCTGGGGGGCTCACTGATCCAGAGCACAGAGGGTCCAGAACACATTACTGGAAGAAGCTGCACATGCTTGTGTTGTGGCCAAAGAGTTGAGCAGCTAGGATTCCACACAACACTATAGTTTCACTGAGTGACTGCATGTTTGGAACATTGGATTTTTGGAACATTGGATTTTTGGAACATATTTAAATTCTTAAACTCGAATTTGTCGGTGATAAATCAACTTGAGTCATTTTGAATCCAGCAACAAAAAGCAAATAAAAGCTGCTGAAGTTAGGGATTCAAAAATTAAGACAAAAAAAATTGTCGGCATTTTATGGAGATTAAAACAGAGTTAGTGGTTTTAGTGTGGGGTGTTTCTTCGGATATCCTTCTGTATCTTTTCATACCTCTAGTTTCCCTCTCCCCTGACTCTCAGTCAGAAGAAAGGTCTTGACCCGAAAAGTCAACCATCCTTTTTCGCCAGAGGTGCTGCCTGACCCGCTGAGTTACTGCAGCACTTTGTATCTATCTTTGGTATAAGCCAGCATCTGCAGTTCCTTCCTACACAATCCTCAGTTTTAGTATTGTGTTTTACTAGGCTGCAGTGGCTGCAATGTAAGAGAGTTGCAAGTTATGCCATGAACAATACACTTTGTGTACAATTTAAGATCCCTGGTGTAATACATAACTGAGGTGTTTTACCCAGGTAGGTGACTGCAGATGCTGGTTTATACTAACAATAGATATAAAGAGCTGGAGTAACTCAGCGGGTCAGGCAGCAGCTCTGGAGAGAAGGAAGCGGTGATGTTTCGGGTCAGAGGAAGAAGCAAAACGGATAATCCAGAAACGATAGGCACAACATGCTAGAGTAACTCAGTGGGACAGGCAGCATCTCTGGAGAGAAGGAATGGGTGACATCTCGGGTCGTGACGAACCAAGGGTGCTGGAAAATCGGTGTTGGACCTGTATTTCCAAAGCATTGGTGTCTTATAGATTTGAGAGGAAACAAAATTCTGGTTAATAATATGGTCACCAGGGACTTATTGTGACTGCCAGGCACATTATCTGGGTCTTTGTTTGAGGTAAGATCCTGTTCTCAAGAGTTGAAGGCACTGGCCCAACCAACACAAACATAGTGGGGGGTTTTCTTGGCGATTGCACACAAATTCACATGGTCCTTGGGTTTCCAGATTCTTTGTTTAGAAAGAAAATAGTCATCTTTATTTTAAATACTGACTGAAGTAAAAGTGGAAGCAAAGTAAAAGATGGGGGAATAGGAGACGTTTGAAGGGATTTTATTCCCAATATAAATTGAAAAGGTCTGGAGAATGAGCTTTATCTGAAGCAAATCAGCCCCCCCCCCTTTGTGAAGTGTCAAGGGAGCTTAATCAAGAACGATTAGTTGTTGTATATACTGACAAAAAAAGAATGAAATTCTTTCTTGCAGCAGCTTAACAAGCCTCATAAATGTAACACACAGATGATATTTAAATAAAATATATAAATATATATTTAAATATAAATATATTTGTATATAAATATATAATAGCTGTAACACTTGTGCAAACCAACACAAAGTTCTTTGTTCAACCAAAGACAATCCATAGAGGTTCATAGTTGCTGAGGTTAATGTGTAGCAATTCTTGAACCTGGAGGTCATTGTTTTCAAGCTCCTGTTTCTTCTTCCCAATGATAGGAAAGAAATGAAAGCATGGTGGTGTGGGTCTTTGATGAATTTGGCTGACTTTTTGAGGCAGCACCTGCCATAGGTCCCATCGTTGCTGAGGAGGTCGATACATGTGATGGACCAAGCAGTGTCTTCCACTCTCTGTAATCTCCTGCATTCCTGGGTGTTTGAGTTGCCGAACCAGGCCCTGATGCGGTCAGTTAGTATGATCTCCACTGTATACTCGTAGAAGCTGACTGGGTGCATCGTGGCTTGGTTCGGCAACCGGAGCGTCCAGAAGCGGAAAAGGATGCAGAAAGTTGTAACCACTGCCCAGTCCATCATCGGCTCTGACCTCCCCACCATCGAAGGGATCTATCGCAGTCGCTGCCTCAAAAAGGCTGCCAGCATCATCAAGGATCCACACTTTCCTGGCCACATACTCATCTCTCCGCTACCATCGGGCAGAAGGTACAGGAGCCTGAAATCTGTTACATCCAGGTTCAGGAACAGCTTCTTCCCCACAGCCATCAGGCTATTAAACCCGCCAAACAGACTGAACTGTAACAGCCTATTGCACTTTATCTGCTTATTTATGTGAATATTGAACTGATCTGTTCTGTATTTGTGCTTACAATATTCTGTTGTGCTGAAGCAAGCAAGAATTTCATTGTCCTATCTGGGACACATGACAATGAACTCTCTTGACTCTTGACCTGAATAAAGTATTCATCGACATACAGAATCTCTTCAATCTTCTGAGGAAGTGGAGGCTTTCTTTGTGATTGCATCAATGTGCTGGGTCTAGGACATATCTTCAGAGAGATGGACGCCCAGGAACTTGAACCTGGTGACTCCACCACCATGTCATTGATGAAGACATGTTCATGGATCCTTGGTTTTCCCCTCTTCAAGTCAACAATCAGCTCTTCAGTCTTGCTGATGCCAAGAGCAAGATGATTGTGCTGGCATCATTCAATCAGATTTTCAATCTCCCTCTCCTACTCTGAGATCTTTGCCCATTCTTCGTTCAACACTGATGGTATCAGCACTAAGTTTGAAGGTGGCATTGGAACTATGGCTACATAGTCATGGTTATAGCAAGAGTAGAGCAGGGACTGAACACACTGCCTTGAGATGCTCCTGTGTTGATTGTTCTCGAGTAGAAAATGCTGTTGCCAATTCATACTGATTGTGGGGTCTGCTGATGAGGAAGTTAACAATGCAGTTACATAAGGATGAGCGGGAATCCAGTTCTCTGGGTTTAATAATAAGTTTGGAGGGAAAGATGGTGATGAAGCAAGCATATAAACCTTTGATTGCAGGAAGGAACTGCTGGTTAACACCAAAGATAGATACAAAATGCTGGACTAACTCAGCAGGTCAGGAGGGTTCTCTGTAGAAAAGGAATAGGTGACATTTTGGGTCGAGCCCCTTCTTCAGACTGCGAGTCCAATGTGCTTGTCTGGGATTGAGGCCTCTCTGTTATTTGAGCTTCCACTTGAATAACAGTGTCAACTGATTGCAATGTTGGCATCTCTGTTCAGTGTTGTATTCCGGACGGCAGAATGAATAACAACTTACACGCAAGTTGTCTGGATCACGAGAGAGAGATTTATTACCCAATATTCCCTGCTTATATTTAACACCAACTCATTAACATATACATGAATATGTATGAATACATTACACTGCTCTCCATTTTTAAAGTATTAAATCTAAGTACTCAGTTACAATTTTGTTGTTGTGATACTTGATTTAAACCAGTATTTATGAAATCTTAAATGATAAACATAATATATTTATTTTACACATCGACACACTTTTGTTTTACTTGTGCAGTGAGTTATTTAACTTACAAACCTAACCTGACTACTGCTTTATGGGTCCTGCCTGATCGTCTAACAGTAACAGGTGTAACAGGTTTAGGTGTTGACTTGTAGGCTTGTTTGGCTCATAGTACCCTGACTTTGACCAGAGGAACCTGTTTCTTTGTCTGTTTTAACTGAACTTTGTTTCAATCACAGTGGTCTCTTCCAACTCACTTTCAGATAAAAACTCAGGAATTAGGACTTCATGCTCAGTTTTTGGTTCATCTTTGGCTGGAATCATTTGATCAACATGAACACTTTTGATCCTATCTCCAACTTCAGCTAAGTATCTTTTTGTTCCACACACTTTCACTATTTTCCCAACATCCCATTTGTCTCGACTGGGTAGTTGGGAGGACTGAGAACACGAACCTGCTCATCTGGCTTGAAGTACCTTTCCTTTTTGTGGGAGTCAAAATGGCGTTTTTGATTTAACTATTTTTGCTCAACTCTCAAGACCACATTGGGTTGAACAGTCTTAGGCATATTAGGCATCTTAGGCATCAACAGTTCTACAGGTGAGTAACCTGTTGTGTGTTGTGTGGTTCTGTGCTTCAGCAAGAAAGTAGCCAAACGATGTTTCATGCTGAGCTGTGAACTACCCTGCAAAACCTGTTTCTTGAGAGCATCTTTGACAACTCTAACAGACCTTTCCGCCCCCGATGGAGGCTGGATGGTATGGGGGAACAAGTGTGTGTTTTACACCATTCCGCTGCATGAACTCTTTGAACCGTTCTGAACGAAACTGAGGCCCGTTATCAGAAACAAGTTCTTCCGGTAAACCATGGCATGCAAAAATTGATCTCAACTCATCTATGGTACACAGTAGTAGTGCTTGACCCCATATGCTTAACTTCAATCCATTTGGAATGACTATCTACTAGTACCAGAAAGTGACCATTACCCTTTCACAAAAATGTACATGAACTCTCTGAAAAGGTCTACTTGGCCATGACCAGGGTTGCAGTGGTGTTTTTGGTGGTTTACTCCGGCAATTTTGGCAGACACTACATTTGCTCACCAGTGACTCGATGTCACTGTCAATACCAGGCCAATACACAAAACTTCTGGCAATTGATTTCATGCTTACTATGCCAGGATGTTCGGCATGAAGTTCATTCATAATTTTATTTCTCAAAGACTCTGGTACAATCACTCTGTAACTCCACTTAATGCATCCTTGCTCACATGATAATTCATGGCATCGATTATGGAAAGGCTTCAGCTCTGAGCTCAGAACTGAGTTCAATCCACTATCGATTTCAGTCCAACCGTTCAATGTCTGTTCATAGACCCACTTCAGCACAGTGTCTTTCTCTGTTTCTGCTGCAATTTCTGTTGCAGTCACCGGAAAATCTTCATCTACAACTTGCAGTGTGTAGATTGAGTTCTCACTTCCCACATCAGAGTTCTCATGGGGCAACCGGGACAACGCATCTGCAACTGCGTTGCACTTGGAGCTTCTGTACTCAACCATGTAGTCATACTGGGACAGCAAAATTGCCCAGCGCTGCATCTTTGATGCTGCCATGGAAGGTATAGCTAACTTGGGAGCAAGTATCACTAGTAGTGGCTTGTGATCAGTCACTAGGGTGAATGGTCTGCTGAGAAGAAACTGATGGAATTTCTTGATTCCGAACACGATGCTGAGTGCTTCCTTTTCTATCTGTGCATAATTACATTCACTCGGTGATAGGGTGCGGGATGCAAAAGCAATAGGCTTTTCCTGTCCATCATTCATTACGTGGGAGATCACTGCACCTACACCATAACTTGAAGCATCACAAGCAAGTTTCATCTCACGTGTTGTATCGTAGTGAACAAGGAGTTTGTCACTTGTCAAGTTTTCCTTGCAGATGTCATATGCACGTTGCTGTTCCTTTCCCCACGTCCATTTCACATCTTTTTGTAGCAGATGATGTAGTGGCTTTAGCACAGTAGCTAAATCTGGAAGGAATCGTGCATAGAACTGCATCATCCCAAGGAATGATCATAGCTCTGACACATTGTTGGGTTTTGGATCATTCACTATTGCTTCAACGTTCGCCTTCATAGGGCGAAGTCCATTGGCATCTACTTTGAGTCCAAGGTAGATACATAGATACATAGAAAATAGGTGCAGGAGTAGGCTATTCGGCCCTTCGAGCCTGCACCGCCATTCAATATGATCATGGCTGATCATCCAACTCAGTATCCCGTACCTGCCTTCTCTCCATACCCCCTGATCCCTTTAGCCACAAGGGCCACATCTAACTCCCTCTTAAATATAGCCAATGAACTGGCCTCAACTACCCTCTGTGGCAGAGAGTTCCAGAGATTCACCACTCTCTGTGTGAAAAAGTTTTTCCTCATCTCGGTCTTAAAGGATTTCCCCCTTATCCTTAAGCTGTGACCCCTTGTCTAGCCTGTCCAACCCCATAAGAATTTTGGCCACATCTGACTGCGCAAATGCACATTTACTTTGTCGCAGTTTGACATTGTGGCAGTTCAGTCGTGTGAGAACTTGCTCAAGGTTTTCCAGATGTTCTACCATGCCCTCTGTGAATATCAGTAGGTCATCCTGGTTGCACATACAGTGCGGAATGCCTTGGAACATTTTGTCCATGACAGACTGGAACATTTCCGGGGAGGATTTCACACCATAGGGCAGCTTTGTATATGAATACAAGTCCTTATGTGTGTTGCTAGTCAAGTACTGCTGACTCTCCTTGTCAACATTGAGTTGGGCTTAAGCGTGAGACAAATCCAGTTTAGTGAAGACTCTTGCTCCGCTAAGTTTTGTGTACAGATCTTGTGAGGTTGGTAACGGATATTGTTCATCATCAACGGCTTGGTTGATTGTGACTTTGCAGTCACCACATAGTCGAACAGTTTTGTCGGCCTTGGATACAGCCACAATTGGCGTTGCCCAGTTACTCTGGTCTGTCTTCACGAGTACTCCATTCCATTCTAACCTGTCAAGTTCTTCCTCCACTTATATAACCATATAACCATATAACCATTACAGCACGGAAACAGGCCATCTCGGCCCTTCAAGTCCGTGCCGAACATTTTTTTTTTTTTTTTAAATTATTATTATTTTTTTAAATAAATACTTCCCCCCTAGTCCCATCTACCTGCACTCAGACCATAACCCTCCATTCCTTTCCCGTCCATATACCCATCCAATCTATTTTTAAAGGATAAAATTGAACCAGCCTCCACCACTTCCACTGGAAGCTCATTCCACACAGCTACCACTCTCTGAGTAAAGAAGTTCCCCCTAATGTTACCCCTACACTTCTGTCCCTTAATTCTCAAGTCATGTCCCCTTGTTTGAATCTTCCCTACTCTCAATGGAAAAAGCTTATCCACGTCAACTCTGTCTAACCCGCTCATAATTTTAAAGACCTCTATCAAGTCCCCTCTTAACCTTCTGCGCTCCAAAGAATAAAGACCTAACTTGTTCAACCTTTCTCTGTAACTTAGTTGCTGAAACCCAGGCAACATTCTAGTAAATCTCCTCTGTACTCTCTCTATTTTGTTGACATCCTTCCTATAATTAGGTGACCAAAATTGTACTCCATACTCCAGAATTGGCCTCACCAATGCCTTGTACAATTTTAACATTACATCCCAACTTCTATATTCAGTGCTCTGATTTATAAAGGCCAGCACCCCAAAAGCTTTCTTTACCACCCTATCTTCATGAGATTCCACCTTCAGGGAACTATGCACAGTTATTCCTAGTTCAACTGCATTCCTCAATTATCTACCATTTACCATGTATGTCCTATTTTGATTTGTCCTGCCGAGATGTAGTACCTCACATTTATCAGCATTAAACTCCATCTGCCATCTTTCAGCCCACTCTTCCAATTGGCCTAAATCTCTCTGTAGACTTTGAAAATCTACTTCATTATCCACCACACCACCTATCTTAGTATCATCTGCATACTTACTAATCCAATTTTCCACACCATCATCCAGATCATTGATGTACATGACAAACAACAGTGGACCCAACACAGACCCCTGAGGCACCCCACTAGTCACCGGCCTCCAACCTGACAAACAGCCATCCACCATTACTCTCTGGCATCTCCCATTCAGCCACTGTTGAATCCATCTTGCTACTCCACCATTAATACCCAACAATTGAATCTTCTTAACCAACCTTCCATGAGGAACCTTGTCAAAGGCCTTACTGAAGTCCATATAGACAACATCCACTGCTTTACCCTCATCAATTTCCCTAGTAACCTCTTCGAAAAATTCTAGAAGATTAGTCAAACATGACCTTCCAGGCACAAATCCATGTTGACTGTTCCTAATCAGACCCTGCTTATCCAGATGCTAATATATATTATCTTTAAGTATCCTTTCCATTAATTTGCCCACCACTGACGTCAAACTAACAGGTCTATAATTGCTAGGTTTACTCTTAGAACCCTTTTTAAACAACGGAACAACATGCGCAGTACGCCAATCCTCCGGCCCTATTCCCGTTTCTAATGACATTTGAAATATTTCTGTCATAGCCCCTGCTATTTCTACACTAACTTCCCTCAATGTCCTCGGGAATATCCTGTCAGGACCTGGAGACTTATCCGTTTTCATATTTTTCAAAAGTGTCCGCACCTCCTCTTCTTTGAATCTCATAGTTTCCATTGCTACTCTGCTTGTTTCCCTTACCTCACATAATTCCATATCCTTCTCCTTGGTGAATACCGAAGAAAAGAAATTGTTCAGTATCTCCCCATCTCTTTTGGCTCTGCAGATAGCTGTCCACTCTGACTCTCTAATGGACCAATTTTATTCCTTGTTATCCTTTAGCTATTAATATAGCTGTAGAAACCCTTTGGATTTACTTTCACCTTACTTGCCAAAGCAACCTCATATCTTCTTTTAGCTTTTCTAATTTCTTTCTTAATATTCTTTTTACATTCTTTATACTCCTCAAGCACCTCATTTACTACATGCTGCCTATAATTATTGTAGATCTCTCTCTTTTTCCGAACCAAGTGTCCAATTTCCCTTGAAAACCATGGTTCTTTCCAATTTTTACTATTTCCTTTCAACCGAACAGGTACATAAAGATTCTGTACTCTTAAAATTTCACCTTTAAATGTCCTCCATTTCTCTTCTACATCCTTCCCATAAAACAACATGTCCCAATTCACTCCTTTTAAATCCTTTCGCATCTCCTCAAAGTTAGCCTTTCTCCAATCAAAAATCTCAACCCTAGGTCCAGTTCTGACCCTCTCCATAATTATATTGAAACTAATGGTATTGTGATCACTGGACCCGAAGTGCTCCCCAACGCTTACCTCCGCCACCTGCCCGGTCTCATTTCCTAACAGGAGGTCCAGCACTGCCCCTTCTCTAGTAGGCACCTCTATGTATTGCTGCAAAAAACTATCCTGCACACATTTTACAAACTCCAAACCATCCAGCCCTTTTACAGAATGTGTTTCCCAGTCTATGTGTGGAAAATTTAAATCTCCCACAATCACTACCTTGTGCTTACTACTAATATCTGCTATCTCCTTACATATTTGCTCTTCCAATTCTCGCTCCCCATTTGGCGGTCTATAATACACCCCTATAAGTGTTGCTACACCTTTCCCATTTCTCAGCTCCACCCAAATAGCCTCCCTAGACGAGCCCTCTAATCTATCCTGCCAAAGCACTGCAGTAATATCTTCCTTGACAAGCAATGCAACACCCCCACCTCTTGCCCCTCCAATTCTATCACCCCTGAAGCAACGAAATCCTGGAATATTTAGTTTCCAATCACAGCCCTCCTGCAACCATGTTTCACTGATCGCCACAACATCATACTTCCAGGTGTCAATCCAGACTCTAAGCTCATCCACCTTTCTTACAATGCTCCTAGCATTAAAATATACACATTTAGGAAACCCACCACCACTTATTCTCTGTTTATTATCTTTTTCTTCTTTCTCCCCTACATTTTGGGTCCGAGTGCTTCCCTTCTCTGCCTCCTGCCTCCCACATTTTCTACCATCTTTCTCTATTTGAGTCCCTCCCCCCAACCGTTCTAGTTTAAAGTCTCCCCAGTAGCCTTTGCAAATCTCCCCGCCAGGATATTGGTTCCCCTCGGGTTCAAGTGCAACCCGTCCTTTCTGTACAGGTCACACCTTCCCCAAAAGAGGTCCCAATGATCCAGAAAATTGAATCCCTGCCCGCTGCACCAGTTCCTCAGCCACGCATTTCTCCTCCACCTCATTTCATTCCTGCTCTCACTGTCGGGTGGCACAGGTAGTAATCCTGAGATTGTTACCTTTGCGGACGTTCTCCTTAACTCTCCTCCCAACTCCCTAAATTCTCCTTTCAGGACCTCTTCTCTTTTTCTGCCTATGTCATTGGTACCTATATGTACCACGACCTCAGGCTCCTCTCCCTCCAATTTCAGGATCTCTTGGACACGTTCAGACACATCCCTGACCCTGGCACCAAGGAGGCAAACTACCATCCGGGTCTCCTGACTGCGTCCACAGAATCGCCTATCCGTCCCCCTAACCATAGAGTCCCCTATTACTATTGCCCTCCTCTTCTTTTCCATACCCTTCTGTGCCGGAGGCCCGGCCGCTATCGCTACCCCCAGAAAGGCTGTCTCCCGCAACAGTACTCAAACAGGAGTACTTATTTTCTAGGTGTACAGCCACCGGGGTACTCACTAGTCCCTGCCTCTGCCCCTTGCCCTTCCTAACCGTGACCCACTTGTCTGCCTCCTGTGGTCTTGGACTTGTTGCTTTAGTGCAGCGGTGGTGAAACTTTTCATGTTGGAATGCCACATTGTTAGCTGTAATCTAATAAGGCCGCATCCAAGAAACTTCAATTAGATATACTTCAAAATGTACATTATTTTGTAAAAATCTAACTACTATGTAGTAACCAAGAAAATGAAAATAATTGTTAGTTCTAAAGTTAACTAACCTTTTATGACTTTGTTGTGACTGCTTTTTGTGGGAAAGCATTTGAATATTTGGTTGCAACATGGAGGTACGCATTCTCAGCTGATCTTCTAGATGGGTATCCATCATTTGTGACCTTAAGGGCGTCTTGATTTGGGTTAGGTAGGAGAATGTAGATTTGCAGCAATAAGTGGTTGAAAAGCAAGAAAGCATTTTTCGTGCATGTTGCTGAAGACGTGGGTATTAACGTGGGTATAGTTAACAATACTTATAACTAGTTGCAAAGAGTCACTTAAAATAGTAGATTTAGCACAGAGATTTTGCTGATGTAAGATACAATGAAAAGAAATGAGAGCATCTGGATCTGATAATACCTTTTTTATCTGTGCAATAAACCCTTCACGTTTTCCTGTCATGGAAGGTGCACCGTCTGTACATACACTCACTAAATTAACCAAATCCAGTCCAACCACGACATTTATCTTGAAAGTTGTTGAAGAAATCTATTCCTTGTGTTCTACCCGTAAGAGTGCCTAACGCGAGTAACTCTTTGTAGCAAAGAAAATCTTCTGTTATGGCCCGAATGAAGTATAAAACCTGTGCCGAGTCAGTAGTATCAGTTGAGTCAAAGTTGATAATACTGAAGACTGGATGGCCAGCGGACTCTCCCCGACATTTTCCCACTCGTCAACCAGCCTCAGGTGGTGGTGGCGCCAGTCAGGCAGGGAGGTTAACATACATTCTAGAGTTGCATTAGAACTAAATCATGAGCATTACACGTGTTAAAATAATCCTCATGACTTACTAATGTTTTAATTGTGGCCGTCAGTCGGGGAGGATTATTTTGTTGAATCTTCTTTTACTCTTTGGTAATTTAAATACGTTCATTTTAAGATTAAAATAAAAATAATAAAAGACAAACAAAAACATATTATTAAAAATAAAAGGATTTGTTCTACAAAATTTGGATTCATTCAAAAGGCCGCACTTAATGGCCTAGAAGGCCGCATGTGGCCTTAAGGCCACAGGTTCCCCACCCCTGCTTTAGTGCATATGGTACAGGTCTTGGACGACAATACACAGGTCTCACATCTTGCTTAAGTCGAATGTGTGCAGAGTACCCTGTTATTCCCGTGTAACTGTCAGCAAAAACGTTTGCATGTTTGCTTATGACGTTTTCAAGACGTGATTTGGACAAATCGACGCTGAAAATGTTCTTCCAGTCTAACTCTATTCTACTCAGCCAATCCTTTCCAAGGATGGTTGGTTTATTTCTGTATCTGGCCACTATGATGGGCAGTGTTACTGACTGACCATAATGAACTTTACAGTTCATTTGTCCACATGTCTCCAAAACTTTGCCCGAGTAGGTTCTCAGCTTGACCTTACTCTCAAACAATGGTATCTGTGGGAACTTTGTTTCATACAGGTCTCTGCTCATGACCGAACAATCTGCTGCCATGTCAATAAACATATCGATTAACTGTTCATTTATCAATAGCTTAGTTCGAAAGTCCTTGCCTTGGCTAGTTGTAGGCTTATCGATGTTGGTTGCATAAATGGTGTACAACCCAAGTACATTTCCATCTGAGTTCATCTCCACGTTGTGAACTCCTTTTTGGTGTTGTCGTTTGTTTCCCGCAGGTTGTTGGTTTCCTGCTTTAAGCTTGGCCGACATGCTGAGGCGATATGGCCTTTCTTCTGGCAGTTACAGCACTTGGTCATTTTGAACTGACAAAATTGGAATGAGTGATTACCGTTGCAACGATAACAATTGTCTGAACTCGCCTCCCCGCCATACTTTGGTTTTGGTTTAGCGCCTCTTGGTTTGGCCATAGGCCCTGCCTTGTGACTATAAACGGCCACTGCAGTCCGTGGTGGACGAAACTCACGAGCATTCTTTGATGCCATCTCCATTGTGGTAGCAATCTTGCATGCTTTCTCGAATGTAAGATCTGGAGTGTTCATGAATTTGGACTGAATTCGTTCATCCACTAGACCACAAACAAATCGGTCGCGTAGTGCGCGTCCGAGAAAGGTTCCAAAGTTACAGTGCAAACTTAAGTTTTTCAAGGCAACAATGTACTCATTGATTGTCTCATTCTGCTTCTGGATTCTAGTGCCGAATTTATAGCTTTCTGCAATCTCCAGAGGCTTTGGGTTGAAGTGCTCCTCCAACTTCTTCATAATGTCATTTAATGGCACGTCTTTTGCCTTTATGGGCGCAAGGAGATTCATGAGGGTGCCGTACACTTCAGGACCGATCTCCGTGAGCAGAATCGCTTTCATTCGTTCGCAAACGGCCTTATTTGTTCAGTCACTACCTCTCCTTCACCACTAATCTCCATTATGTTGTTTGCTGTGAAAAACATGTTTGCTCTCTCCATATAGGAGCTGAACAGCTCTCTACTCTTGTCAAAAGTGCCAAGGTTTCCGATGTAGCCCGTGGACGCTGCCATCATGTCATTCTCTTTTTTTTTTAAAGTCCGTTCAAAAATCCCTAATTCCTGTCTTTTCTGGTGTAACAACTTACCTAAAACTTAGCTGTACAAAGGCTATTCAGCTTGAGGAACTCGACAAAAACAATCTTATACAATCCCAAGGACGGCATCTTGCCACGTAGGCACGACACCAAGAGTCAAGAGAGTTTATTGTCATGTGTCCCAGATAGGACAATGAGATTCTTGCATTGCTGCAGCACAACAGGATATTGTAGTCATAAATATAGATCAGATCAGTGTGTCTATATACCATAGAATATATATATACACACATCAGTAAACAGATAAAGTGCAATAGGTTGTTATAGTTCATAGTTTGTTTGAAGTTGTGTTTAATATTCTGATGGCTGTGGGGAAAAAGCTGTTTCTGAATCTGGATGTTGCAGATTTCAGGCTCCTGTACCTTCTACCCGATGGCAGCGGAGAAATGAGTGTGTGGCCAGGATGGTGTGGGTCCTTGATGATGCTGGCAGCCTATTTGTGGCAGCGACTGCGATAGATCCCCTCGATGGTAGGGAGGTCAGAACGGATGATGGACTGGGCAGTGGTCACTACTTTTTGCAGCCTTTTCTGCTCCTGGACGCTCACGTTGCCGTTCCAAGCCACGATGCAACTGGTCAACATGGTCTCTACTGTGCACCTGTAGAAGTTTGAGAGAGTCCTCCTTGACATACGTATACTTCTCAGGAAGTAGAGGCGCTGATGTGCTTTCTTTATGATTGCATCAGTGTTCTGGGACCAGGAGAGATCTTCGGAAATATGCATGCCCAGGAATTTGAACCATTGATATAAACGGGACTGTGGGACCTCATCCTACCCTTTCCGAAGTCCACAATCAGTTCCTTGGTTTTCCTGGTGTTGAGAGCCAGGTTATTGTGCTGGCACCATTTGGTCAATGTGTCGAACTCACATCTATACTCTGACTCGTCCCCATCAGTGATACGTCCCACAACAGTGGTGTCGTCGGCGAACTTGATGATGGAGTTTGCACTATGTCTGGCTATGCAGCCATGAGTATAGAGTGAGTATAGAAGGGGGCTGAGCATGCAGCCTTGAGGTGCTCCCGTGCTGATAGTTATCGAGGATGACACATTTCCACCAATACGGACAGACTGTGGCCTGTGAATGAGGAAGTCAAGGATCCAATTGCAGAGGGATGCGCAGAGACCCAGATCTGAGAGCTTGGTAACCAGCTTGGAGGGGATGATAGTATTAAATGCCGAGCTGTAGTCAATGAATAACAGCCTGACATATGAGTTTTTGTTGTCCAAGTCGTCCAGAGCGGAGTGGAGAGCCAGTGAGATCGCATCCACCATTGATCTGTTGTGGCGGTAAGCGAACTGCATAGAGATAGAGATAGCCTGACAAACTCTCGACGATTTCCCCTGCTGCTGCTTTAAACTACAGTCCCCTGCATAGAAGGATCTGCTGCCTATCGTGTCCAGCTCGCAAACAACTGTGACACAACTCTGTATTTATTGTTTAAAATGTTAAACAATACTGCATGTTACAAAACAGTCCTACACTGTATTTAAAGGATGAGTTCACAAACTCTATCCCATCCTCGTCACCAATTTTGTCATATTCCGGACGGCAGAATGAATAACAACTTACACGCAGGTTGCCTGGATCACGAGAGAGAGATTTATTACCCAATATTCCCTGCTTACATTGAGCAACTCATTAACATATACATGAATATGTATGAATACATTACATTCAGTGCTTGCAATCATCCTTTAAGTTAACGTAGCATCAGCAGGAGGAACGGGTATATCTTGCAGCCACTGGTCATAAAATGCACGAAATGATTAAATTAAGAGGAGTATTCTGCAGCCTGTCCTGATATATCACTGCATCGTTAACAGGCAGCAGGGAGCAGCAGGCCAGCTGACATGTCCACCAAGACAAAATCACAGAGGGTAGTTTCAGTTTAGTTTATTGTCACATGTACGGAGGTACAGTGAAAAGCCTTTGTTGCATGCTGACCAGTCAGCGGAAAGACAATACATGATTACAATCAGGCCATCCACAGTGTACAGATACTTGATAAGGGAATCTCTGGAGTGTTTTTGGAGGGATTCTGCAGGCTAGGAGGTATTAAAGAAGATTTTTTGTAAGAACAAGGAATGTGGAACTGCGGAGAAATGGCACAGAAGTGGAGTTGAGACCTGGGGCAGATCAGCCGCGATAATACTTAACGGCGGAGCAAGCTTGAGGGGCCTGGGACAGGTTAAGGCTGGCACGTTGTTCCCAGTTGTTGGTATTACTGTTATTGTGCATATAATACACCATCAGCTCCAGATGTTAGTTCCAGATGTTTCTCTCCCCACAATAACAGGGTAAGTGCTTGTGTGCATTGCCGGTTGGAACAGTGAGAGACCCCCACCTCACCTACAGCACACGGTTGCCCTCAACAGAATTTGCTCTTGAACCTAATTGCTTGTTCATGATGTGGCTGATTGGTTGTAGCAGCTCTGCAGGTAATTCTGTGTGTTGCTGCATCCTATGTAGAAGCTTCTCACCTGACACGTCTGAAAAGGATGCTGGCGGAAAATCTCTACAGCACATTTGGCGTACAGTTTACAAGAATAATGTGTTCTGTAAAGGCATTCCGATCAATGTAAATGGAGAGGTCCAGAGTAAACACATTGTGGAAGTTGTAGCACAGTCCATGCATACACAGAGAGCAGTGCATGATTTGTTACAGTGGAACATAGAACAGTACAGCACAGCAACAAACCCTTCGGTCTACAATGCTTGTACCAACACAACTAATGGCATCCGCCTACACATGATCCCTATCCCCGCGTCATCTATCCAGATTCTCCAGAGATGCTTTTCTGACTTGCTGGGTTACTCCAGCACTTGTGTCTCGTTTTTTGCAAATCAGCATTTGCAGTTCCTTGTGTCACCATTGGTTTGATGTGCTTTTCCACTTTGCAAAGGGATGAATTGTAAATGAGTGGGAAATTGGATGCTACGCTGAGAGAGCCAGCTCCAGCACTCTCAATCCCTCCAGTACTATGCTGAAATAAAATCACAGAATGTTGGAATCACTTGGTAAGTCAAGCAACATCTGTGGAGAAACAGAGATAACTTTTCTGGTCATCGACCTTTCGCATTTCAATTGAATTTAATTGAAAGATACAGCATGGAAAAAAGTCCTTCGGCCCACCAAGTCTAGGCTCACCATTGATCACCCAGTCTATGTTATGTTCTTAAGTGATAGGAGATGAATTAGGTCATTTGGCCCATCAAGTCTACTCTGCCATTCAATCATGGTTGATCAATCTCTCCCTCCTAACCCCATTCTCCTGCCTTCTCCCCATAACCACTGACACCCATACTTACCTGTTATCCCACTTTCTCATCCACTCCCTACACATTAGGGACGATTTACAGAGGCCAATTAATCTACAAACCCACACAGCTTTGGGGTGTGGGAGGATTTGATGACAGGGTAATCTACCTGAACCATTATCTCCATTTCTCTCTCCACTGATGCTGCGTGACCCTCTCGTCACTTCACAGATCTTCTCATTTTTTGTTTTGGATGTCCAGCTTCTGCAGTGTTGTTGCTCTAACTTGTATAACATGTGTGAAAGAGAGAGAGAATACGGCGAATGACTAGATCAGATGCTTCCTGAAACACAGCAGCTGGCAAGCCCTTAGCCTTGCTAATTTAGGTCTGAACTTGCCAGAGCTGATTTGCACGGCATTCTTGTTGAGGAATTTTAAATCCACAATGAGGATCGTTCAATAGTATTTGGCATTTTGACTGTTCCAAGGCTTGCTGGTTCCCCTGTCATATACATATTTAATTCTTTCTTAGTCCATTTGCTTAATTCGGGCTATATCCTTAACTCATATGTGGGAACAGAAACATGGTGGGTTTTTCAGCAGTCTACACCACAATTCAAAGCCTAGAAAGTAATTTCTGCTTCATTGCCTTAGACATGCCGTACAATGCCAACAGCTTGGTGTACACCAAGTACAAAATTCATTTCCATTAAAATTGGTAAAACCAAATTTCAGAAATAGGTATGATGTGCTTCTGCTTCTGAAGGGAGTACATTTCTAGGCCCAAGAGTTCAAATATTACTGTGGTGATCGGGCAACTTAAATTCAGTTAATTATTGTAGTATTTAACAATAGGTATGTATCAGAAACAGTGGCCATAACGCTTCTAGGTATTCGTAGAAGCCCATCTCATTCCCAAACATCATATGGTGGTGGCCATCTACCATCCTTACCCTTACGGCACAGTGGTGCAGCTGGTAGAGCTGCTGACTTGCACCGCCAGAGGCCCGGGTTTGATCCTGGCCTTGGATACTGTCTGAATGTTGTTTGCACGTTCTCCCTGTGACTGCATAGGTTTTTCCGGGTGTTCCAGCTTCCTCCCACAATCCAAAGACATGCGGGTTTGTTGGTTAACTGGTCTCTGTAAAAATGTGTGTAATATGTCGGGAGAGGAATGAAAAATGGGATAACACAGAACTAATGGAAACGGGAGATCGATGGTCGGTGTGGACTCGTTGAGCTGAAGGGCCTGTTTTCCTGCTAAATTAAACTAAACTTACTGGTCTGTGACTCATGACACCACAACATGGTTGATCCTCAGCAGTAGTTGGAAAGGACCAAACAGATGCAGACCCTAATAGTTACTCTCTAATTCGGTATCCTGTAGATGTCGAATAGATTTTTTTTTAAAGTAGCGGAATCTGGGAAACCGAGAAAACTAGGTTCTTTTGAAACTGGTGTCTGTGGAGAGTTTTGTAGGAAAGCTGCCTGTGTGATATTTGTGGAACATGTGTATAGCTGGCAATGTTGAATGAGTAGTTTGTGATTAGTGTCACATGTCCTGCAGTGTTCCTTGTTTTGTTTAGTTTAAAGATACAGCATGGAAACAGGCCCTTCGGCCCACCGAGTCCATGCTGACCATCGATCACCCGTACGCACTAGTCCTACGTTATGCCACATTTGCTTCCACTCCCTACTCACCAGGGGCAATTTTGCAGAGGCCAATTAATATCCAAAGCCACACTTCTTTGACTTTTGACTTTGACTTTGAAACAGGGGCACCAGGAGGGAAGCCCCGTGGTCACACTGGAATAATACAGTTTTCAGGGCAATTGCCCACTTCTAGAAACTGTCTTTAAACTCGCTTAATTTAAACAATTCATTTGCTTGCTCTGCTTTTGATTTTTGAAGGATACTGTACAACATCAAAACAGGCCCTTTGGCCTTCCAAGTCTACGCTGACCGTCAATCACCCATTCACACTAGTTCTATGTTATCCCACTTTCACAACCACAATCTACACACTTGTGGCAATTTACGGATGTCAATTAACCTACAGTTAATACAGAGAATGTGCAAACTCCACACAGTCAGCAGCTGAGATCAGGATCAAACCCAGGTCTTTAGCCCTTTGAGGCAGCAGCTCGACTAGCTGTGCCGCTGTATATGAATAGTCCAGCATTCCAACCAGCAAAATAACTGAAAAATGGTTCAATCAAAGTTCATTTGGGAAAACTTAAAAGCTGTTGTAGAAACCGCATGTTGAGCGTGGGAAGTTGGGTGGGTGGAGGGTGGAAATATAAATTGAATGTCGGGGGTGTAAGAGAGGGCCTCACCTGCAGTTTTCCAATATCACACTGCCATTGTGTCTCTTTATCCCTTTGGTTTGTTCAGTGTGAGCTCAAGAGAGTTTGCTCAACAGAATTGTCATTTGTACCCAGGTCGGTTTGTTCAGGTGCACTTTTCAGAATTGTCCTCTCGAAACAATGGCCAGCCACATCTGTTTGATGTTGTATTAGTTGATGTTTTCCCCACCAGCTGCGTCCGTTCAAGCTAAACGTGATAAGAAAGCTTGCTTATTGTGGAGTGTTCCTCTTGCGTGGCATAATACAAGAGAGGATTTAGTACAGATGACGTTTCAAGGGAAGGTCTTGGCAGCGAGCTCTTTGTGTTGCACTAGCGTGCTACAGCATTCAGGTTTGTTTGTCTTGCAGTAATGACCTGATTGTACTTTGATAGACAAAGTCTGAATTCAGTTGGAATTGCTCGCTGCGTTTTCTCAAACAGGTGCTACTTTGCTGACAGGAAACTAACGCTTGCTTGAACTGAGCATGAATTGCTGTATTGAAGCAACATTGATGTTGCGGCTACAAATCCTGACTTGTTCAAAACTCACTGCTTGAAAACCACCCTATCAGTCTTTATAAATGTGCGCAATTTGCAACAATGTGTGGGTGGAAATGTTTCTGCTCTTCCATGACCTGCATTTTAGACTTTAGAGATACAACGCGAAAACAGGCCCTTCGGCCCACCAAGGCAGTATCAACCCGTACACTAACACTATCCTACACACATTAGGACAATTTTACAATTTTTACCAAAGCCAATTAATCAACAAACCTGCACGTCTTTGGAGTGTGGGAGGAAACTGGAGCACCCGGAGAAAATCCAGGCAGTCACAGGGAAAACGTACAAATGTACCCATTGTCACAATTGAACCCGAGTCTCTGGCGCTGTAAAGCAGCAACTCTATCGCTGCGCCACTGTACCGTCCCAACAGGCTTAACAAGTTCTTCCTGATATATAACATCCAACCTCTGTGTGAATTCGTTAAATCTTTTTCTTTAGATCTTCACAAAAAATATATAATTGGATAACATAAAACATTTTCAAAGAATACTCTTTCTTTATTCTTTACAAGTATTTAATGTTTTCAATTGTATATATTTCCTTCTTTTAATATTTTTTGTGGTTGACTTGTATTTGTAATTATTTTATATGTATTTGTAATGATTTTTTTGCACCTTTTTATTGTAGTAGAAATGTTGCATTATAAAAGAAAGACTGAAGTTTTATTCAACTTGAAATCTCCATCATATTTAATAAAGAATTACTAATTTGGGACTTGAAAATGACTTGGAAAGCTGGAAAACGCCAGTCTTTTCCATTTAAGATCCTCTCCAGAGATTTGAGGATTTGATCTTGCCAGCAAAGTACAGAAGGACTGCTGCATTACTGCATTTTATTATATGGAGGAGTTATCCTTCTGATGCAGTAAAAGTTTATTGTTATGTGTACCGAGGTACGGTGAAAAGCTTTTGTTGTGTGCTGACCAGTCAGTGGAATGACAATACATGATTACAATCACGCCATCCACAGTGTACAGATACATGATAAGGGAAGAAGGGTCTCGACCCGAAACGTAACCCATTCCTTCTCTCCACAGATGCCGCCTGTCCCACTCAGTTACTCCAGCATTTTATGTCTATCTTCGATTTAAACCAGCATCTGCAGTTTTTCCCTACACAAGATAAGGAAATACCACTTATTGCAAGATAAAGCCAGTAAAGTACGATCAAAGATAGTCTGAGGGCTCTCCAATGAGGTAGATACTAGTTCAGGACTGCTCTCTAGTTGTTGATAGGCTGGCTCAGTTACCTGATAACAGCTGGGAAGAAACTGTCCCAGAATCCCTGAAAAGATGATACCCTCGAATAGATGTAAAAGACCCCATCCTGCAGCCTCCACAACTGAGTCAGTTAAATATTCCTCAGGTCACCTTATTTAACCCTCAAGTAGCATCACTGAAATAACTTATATGGTTACTTATTTCATTGCTGTTTGTTGGAGTTTGCTGTGACCAATCCCCATGTTAAAATGAATGCTAGAAACATGGAACTGCAGATGCTGGTTTACGCAAAAGGACACAAAGAGCTGGAGTAACTCAGCGGGTGAGACAACATCCCTGGAGAACATGGTATAGGCGATGTTTCGGATTGGGACCCTTCTGAAGAAGTGTCCTGTGTCCTATTTTTGTAAACCAGTATCTGCAGTTCCTTGTTTCTACTTCTTCTGGTGAGTTTGAAGAAGGGTCCCAACCCAAAAAGTTTTGCCACTGATGTCCTTTAGAAGAATAGCCATGAATGAAGTGGAACAGATACTGTCCACAACAAGCTCCCACAAACAGCAATATGCTCTACAATTAGTTTTGTGCTTCGATTGAAAGTCAAAGATTAGTCAAATGGAGGGGCATGGAGGAAGGAGAATTCCTTGCAGCTCATCGTTCATGACCAGGTATTATTTCCATGTTCATTCAGTGGGTTGTGAATGAAACTGCTACCTACTGTCTCTGAGATGATGCAAACATTTGATGCATGCCACAAAAGAAGGCTCACCATCAGTGCAGGCAGTGATTCTAGTCCTGTTATATTGTGAATCACATTTTCATGGGTTGCAGCATGTGAATGTACAACTCTCATGTCTATTATCTTATGGACATTGCATTAATTAATTCTGTTCCAGTTATTTTAATGGGAGTTTGATGCATTCCTGAGAAACAACAATAATTGCAAAGATTCTTCAATGTATGGACCCAATATACACATGCTCTAAACACACAGTGTAAAGCCCCTGTCCCACTTTCCCGAGTTACTCACGAATTGTCCCGAGTTTTCCCCTTGATTCAAACTCGGAAAATGTCCGTAGGAGGCCGTAGGAGTACGTAGATATTTCGTAGCGGCTCGTAATGCCAGCCGTAGGTACTCGGGGCATCAGGTAAGTCGGGACATTTTTTCAGCATGTTGAAAAATGTCCACGAGTAAAAAAAATAGCCCCGAGTACCTATGGCTGGCATCTCCGAGTTTGAATCAAGGGGAAAACTCGGGAGAATTTGTGAGTAACTCGGGAAAGTGGGACAGGGGCTTTACAGTTAAGATATTTAGTTTAGACACACTGCGGGGAAACAAATCCTTCATATCACCAAGTCTGCATTGACCATCGATCACTCGTACACTAGTTCTATCCTACACACGAGGGACAATTTACAGAAGCCAATTAACATGTAAACCTGCACAGCTTTGGAATGTGGGAGTAAACCGGAGCACCCGGAGAAAATCCATGCGGTCACAGGGGGGACATACAAACTCCATACAGACAGCACCTGCAGTCAGGATCGAACCCCTCTGGCACTGTAAGACAGCAACTCTATTACTACATAACTGTGCTGCCCCTTTGGCAATAAAATATCAAAGCATTATGAGTAAACATTCTTGACGGATTACAGGAATTGGTAGTGATTTTAAGGTGGTAGATGTGCATTAAAATGGAAGGAAATGGTAGTGAGTTGGAAACCAACTTCGAACCCCAAAATGGAGCAGCCATGATCCTACTGAATGGCAGAGTAGACTCAAGGTCTGATTGGCTTGGTTCTGCTCTTTATGTTGAAGATGAAGAGTACAAAATGGGTCAGGCAGCATCCATAGAGAACATGCATAAGTGATGTTTGGAGTCTGAAGAAGCATCCTTGGTGTATTTTTTTTGTAAACCAGAATCTGCAATTCCTTGTTTCTACTTCTTCTGCTGTGGGTGAGTAGCCGGAGAATTCGGGGGAGTTGATGGGATGTGGGAGTGAATAGGTTACAGGACGAAGAAGTGGAGGAATGGGATGGATAGGATTGCTCTGAGAGCTATCATTGATTGGATGTGCTGAATGCCCCGCTGTCCCATTAGAGATATGACAATTATGACAATTATTTGAAACTATAATCTCACTGTTCACAGACTGAAACAGATGTTGTCAATTGTGAATGAAGTTTGTGGTGTTGAACCTCTGGCCACAGTGACCCCTGGAGTCGATATATGAAAACTGCACCATTTTCCTTGACCACTTACTGGTACAAATGATGGTGATCAGGAATGTTCCCTGTCAGCTTCTGATACCCAGCTCTATTTCACCAGCTGCTCTCACTGCCACTAAAGTGAGACTATTATCCATTTGACCAGAAATTTCTACTAAATAAATGTGATGCTTTCTCCCTTTCTCACTCTCTCCCATCTCACTCCCTTTCTCCTCCACTCTCTCCCACTCACTCCCTTTCTCCTCTCTCCCATCAGGCAAGAGGAACAGAAGTGTGAAAACGCACACCTCCAGATTCAAGGACAGCTTCTTCCCAGCTGTTTATTCCTGAAATTAATCTCTCCGTCACTGGTAGCTGCCGAGACAAATCGGGAATCCCCTTCCTAAACATCTCCATCCCTCTCCCTCCTCATAAAGGCGCTTTTTAACAACTATCCCTTTAACCAAACATTTGAACATTTGTTTGATATAACTCCTTCAGTGCATTAAAATCTCTAAGTAATCACTGATCTTTTGTCGAAGAGAAAAAGCAAATTGGTAAAAGTCATCCTGATTTCACCTCTGCAACAAGGGAGAAATAATATATTTTTTAAATTATCGGCCGTTTTTTTGTGAAGAGCAAATTTCTACATGACCATGACCAGGCTTTGGAAAGGTGTGAATGATAAATGTGCCCTTCAACTTGGACGAACAGTCGACATCTGAGCAAATGAAGGAGATTGCAGGAAGATAATTTGTTATGCAATTCACTTTTGTTTCTGAGGTTAGAACTGGGTTCTGCTTCATATTTATTGGCAATTTGTGCACCACCCAGTGGTGTGATTTAATTGGAAATAAGCTGAGTCTGTGAGTGGAACGAGCTTGACCCCATCGCCCTCTTCCCATAGGACGTGCAGGCCACTAAAATCACTTCTGGTTGGAGAGGAAATGATTCCAAATAAATCACGGCTCCACCGGGCAGGCCAAAGGTGAAGAACGTTACTTTTCAGCCACACTTGCTGCCTTCGCAGTTATTACTATTGACCTTTCACCTTCTGCAGGTTGCCCGGGAGCAAAGAAGATGGAGTTCATAACCAGCGTGTTGGACGCCCTGACCACTGATATGGTGCAAGCAATCAACTCGCCAGCACCTGCCGCAGGAGGAAGGTATGTACCCAATTACTCACTCTGGGGAGAGATGACCCCGGCCCCGGCCACTTCCAGTGCAACAGGCAATTGGGCCGATGGTCACATCCCAAGCAGTCAGCTCAAAGGAGTACTTCTTTGCCAATTAGCAATTTACAATAGTGTTTGCACTTTAAATCCATTTGCCAAGTTTTAGTTTAGTTTAGAGATGCAGCGTGGGAACAGGCCCTTCGGCCCACCGAGTCCACGGCGACCACTGATCACCCCGTACACTAGCACTATCCTACACACTGGGGACAATTTACAATTTTTACTGAAGCCAATTAATCTACAAACCTGTACATCTTTGAAGTATGTGAGGAAGCCGGAGCAATGGGGAGAAAACCCATGTGGTCACAGAGAGAACGTACAGACAGCACCCGTAGTCAGGATCGAACTCTGTTCACTGGCACTGTTAGGCAGCAGCTCTTCCGCGACGCAACTGTGCCACCCTTACTAATTCACCAATTAGTACTTTACGATAGTGTTTGCACTTTAAATCCTTTTGCTAGGTTTTAGTTTTGTTTAGAGATACAGTGTAAAAATGGGCCCTTCGGCCCATGGAGTCCACGCTGACCAACGATCACACACACACGATCTACAGAAGCCAATTAACCTACAAACTTGCATGTCTTTGGAATGTGGGGGGGTACCAGAGCACCCGGAGAAAATCCACATGGTCACAGGGAGGACGTACAAACCCCGTACAGACAGCACCCGTAATCAGGATCGAAGCTGGGTCTTCGGTGCTGTAAGGCAGCAACTCTACCGTGGTGCCACTGTGCCACCATTAGTTGTGAACAACTAATGATTGAATAATCTGATGATTTAGAGAAGTTGAGCGAGAGATAAGAAATGGACAGTGCTCCTGTGTTAAATCCCCTGCTCTCTTTATCTTATAACAATGCAGGAGGAGGCCACCCAGCCCATCGTGCCCATGCTGGATCCCAACAGATTAATGATGCCATTCTAATCCCTGTCCAGTGTCCACCAGCTCCTCTTTGAATCTTTTGCTGTTTACCTACTCAAAGGGGTAATTTACAGCAGCCAATTAATCTACCCGAATGTCTTTGGGATGTGGGAAGATGCTGAAGCACTAGGACATGTGGAAACCCCACAACAACAACACCCATGGTCAGGATTGCACTCAGGCCCTGAGCTGTGAACTATGGTGCGACCAGCTACTATCCACCCCAAGTCTCGCGGTAAAGGCAACACCTCCACCAGTCACGACAAATTGTGGACGCAGCACAGACCGTCACACAAACCAACCTCCCTTCCATTGACTCCATTTACACTTCACGCTGCTCCAGGAAGGCCACCAGCATAATCAAGGATGAGTCTCATCCTGGTCACTCCCCGTTCTCCCCTCTTCCAGGAGGCAAGAGGTACAGAAATGTGAAAACACACCCCTCCAGATTCAGGGACAGTTTCTTCCCAGCTGATATCAGGCAACTGAATCAATCTATCACCAACTAGAGCGGTCCTAAGCTACTATCTACCTCATTATAGACACTAGGACTATCTTTAATCAGACTTTACTGGGGTTTATCTTGCACTAAACGTTATTCCCTTGCTCCAGGGAATGGAGCACAGATACAGGCCATTCCATGCTGACCAGTGGGCATTTATACATATGAATCCCATTTTCCAGCACTTGGCCCATGGCCATCTAGGCCCAGGTAACATAACGGTTTGTCTCAACACTTAAGTAGTGTCAGCAACTCTGTCTCAGTCTCAGTCTCAGAACAGCGGGTGAGTTACTCCAGCATTTTGTGTCTACCTTTGATTTTACCAGCATCTGCAGTTCTTTCTTAAACATAAACTGTAAGCAAACATGCAGGTGGTACCAACAGTGGAGAAGGCTAATTCTATGATGAGCTTCATTGTCAGAGGTTTTAAATAAGGTTGGAGATGGCCGGGCAAAGAGAGGGATGATGGTCCGTGGGACGACTGGATGGAGGCAACAGTCCTTTATGCAGTTGTGACTGTAAAATGGCACCAAAACCTGGAGACTATTGCATATAGACTCAATGGGCTGTTTCATTGCTTTATGTGCTAACTGTACTTGTATATGGCAATAATCTCACTGATCTGCATGCAAATCTCACTGTACCTGGGTATAGGTGATAATAAAATGAACCATTGAAGTACTTGGAGCAAGGCTTTCTTGCTTCAACTACACAGGGCCATGGCCTATTGTGTGCAGGTTTACCAGAGAATCATTTCACCAGATCAATTCTTTGGGTGATGGGATCGGCATATGAGGAGAGAATAGACTTCCATAAGCTAGGATACTGTCTGACTCACTTCTTCCCCATGCTGACATTGGACTTAGCTCTGGAACTGGCTCACTACAATGTTGAGAACTATATTCTGCACGCTGTATCTTCCCCTTTTGCTCTATCTATGGCACCTGAGTTTGACCTGATTGTATATATGTACGGTAAGTCTGATCCATTTGGAAAGCATGCACAACAAGCTTTTCACTGTTCCTTGGTACCAGGACAATAATAAGCCTACACTCATTTATTGAAGATTGGAAGAATGTTTGGGGACTCCATTAGGAAATACACAATTCGGACAGAGCAAGACAGAGTGGATGCAAGGTAGATGCTTCCCTCGCTGGTGGCATCTGTAGTCAGAGATCACAATCTCAGAACATGGGGCAAAACATTGGGGACTAAGTTGAAGTGAAACTATCTCCCTCAGGAGGTGGTGAACCCATGGAAATCTCAATCACAATAGGCCTCGGAAATCAAGTAACTGAATACATTTAAGAAGAAGACAAACAACTAGAGAGGTTTCTGGACACACAAGGCATTACTGGGTATGGAGAGAGAATAGGAATATGCTATCAAGATAAAGAATCTGCCGTGTTCATATTGAATACTAGACGAGGTTCAAAGGACCCGAATCCCAGGAATCTTAGACTACAGTAAATTTAATAAAATCACTTTAGGTTAAAATGTGTAGATCCAACAAATTTGTAACTGGCCTGCTTCCTAAGAGCTATGGAGGAATGGAGCACAGATACAGGCCATTCCATGCTGACCAGTGGGCATTTATACATATGAATCCCATTTTCCAGCACTTGGCCCATGGCCATCTAGGCCCAGGTAACATAACGGTTTGTCTCAACACTTAAGTAGCGTCAGCAACTCTGTCTCAGTCTCAGTCTCAGAACATGGGGCAAAATGTTGAGGACCTTGGCAGTGAAACCATCTCCCTTAGGGGGTGATGAACCCATGGAATTCTTTATCACAGTAGGCCTTGGAAACTTACTGGTTTAGTTTCTCACCCCTATTCACAGATGTAGGAAGGCGAGTTATTTTTTACAGGAAGGAAAATAAATGATTCTTGTTACAACCAAATCTAATCATGAATGGTTTCTTGGCCGTGTAGTTGGATGAAGGGATCCATTTGTAATTATCTGTTCACGTCCAGGCATTTCCGCATCATTGCGAGACGTAAACAGCAATGGTCTGTTCACCGTGCAGCCATAATGCAACTTGCTCTAGCACAAGGCTGAGTATCGTGGACTTGTGATTAGTTGCCATGTCTATTCCAATAATGTCAAGTATGAACATTGGCCTTGCAGGAACTAGAGTGGGTCATTCACCAGTCTTCTGGCAACATGTTAGTCATGGAAATATTTGAATCCCAATTGCTAGTCCTTGATCTGTGGGTCTCAATAACTTCATCTCTGCACCCTCTGTGAACACATCGATTGATTTGCTGTCCATGATTGAAACGACTGATATAAATTGGGGGCAGGAACCTGGACTGATTAGTTTAGTGTAGTTTAGAGATACAGCGTGGAAACAGGCCCTTCGGCCCACGAGACCTTGCCAATCAGCAATCCTCTCACACTAATACTATCCTAAACACACTAGGGACAATTTATAATTATACTAAGGCAATTAACTTACAAACCGGCACGTCTGGAGTGTGGGAGGAAACCAGAGATCCCTGAGAAAACCCACGCAGGTCACCGGGAGAACGTACAAACTCTGTACAGACAACCACCCGTGGGCAGGATTGAACCTGGGTCTCGAGCGCTGTAAGGCAGCAGCTCTACCGCTGCACCACCGTGCCGCAGGTTGAGATTTCCCTCTGACTACAAAGATGAATGAAAATTATGAGAGGCATAGACCGGGCCAGAGTGTGTCAGAACCTTTATCCCCAGGATGGAAAAATCAAACACTAGAGGGCAAGGTAGGAGGGGCAAAGTTTATAAGAGATGTGAGGGGCTCGTCTATTTTTACACACAGAGGGCAGTTGTTGAGGCAGATATGATAGTGGCGATTAAGAGACTTTTCGACAAACATACGGGTGTGCAGGGAATGGAGGGATGGATTATGTGCTGGCAGATGAGAGTTGATCTTTGCATCACATTCGGCACGCACATTTTGGGCCATGGGCCTGTTCTTGAACTTGCTGAAAAGGATGATTTCTTGTGTTGATTTGCTATGACTAAATCATAGAAACATAGAAACATAGAAATTAGGTGCAGGAGTAGGCCATTCGGCCCTTCGAGCCTGCACCGCCATTCAATATGATCATGGCTGATCATCCAACTCAGTATCCCATACCTGCCTTCTCTCCATACCCTCTGATCCCTTTAGCCACAAGGGCCACATCTAACTCCCTCTTAAATATAGCCAATGAACTGGCCTCGACTACCCTCTGTGGCAGAGAGTTCCAGAGATTCACCACTCTCTGTGTGAAAAAAGTTCTTCTCATCTCGGTTTTAAAGGATTTCCCCCTTATCCTTAAGCTGTGACCCCTTGTCCTGGACTTCCCCAACATCGGGAGCAATCTTCCTGCATCTAGCCTGTCCAACCCCTTAAGAATTTTGTAAGTTTCTATAAGATCCCCTCTCAATCTCCTAAATTCTAGAGAGTATAAACCAAGTCTATCCAGTCTTTCTTCATAAGACAGTCCTGACATCCCAGGAATCAGTCTGGTGAACCTTCTCTGCACTCCCTCTATGGCAATAATGTCCTTCCTCAGATTTGGAGACCAAAACTGTACGCAATACTCCAGGTGTGGTCTCACCAAGACCCTGTACAACTGCAGTAGAACCTCCCTGCTCCTATACTCAAATCCTTTTGCTATGAAAGCTAACATACCATTCGCTTTCTTCACTGCCTGCTGCACCTGCATGCCTACTTTCAATGACTGGTGTACCATGACACCCAGGTCTCGCTGCATCTCCCCTTTTCCTAGCCGGCCACCATTTAGATAAATCCTTGTTGAACCTGCCCCCACTTGGAGATGTTCTGATCTTTGCCATTTACCTAATTATGTTTTTAGCAGCATCGTGGCAGGGAATCAATGAAATGATTCTTAAGCCCACATTGTCCATAACATTTGGCTGATATAATTCAAAACAGCATCATATTAAACTAAATCTGGGTAACTGAAAATTAACCCGAATTGGCTATTTTCCAGCTTCTTTTGTTTTGATTTCAGTTGTTGTAATTTCTGAAATCTGTGAGTTCCCGTCTCCATTTGGCAGTGTTCTCCAAACATTTGGACATTGATGGATGGGGAGAAATCCTCGGGCTATCCGTCTGTTCTTGTGATACCTTGTATATCACAATGTAGACACAATTCACCCACTCGTCAGTTTTACAGTGAAGGAGAGAGAAGAAGCCAGTTAAAGACCCAGGCCAAATCACAAGGAAAATGTTTCTTCACCCCCCACCCCCCCACCACCGTGGTGAAGAAAATGTCTAGATAATGGGCCTGAACAAACCTTAACAATGTCTACTATTTCTCCGGTGTGATCTCCACCCCAGTCTGAAACGGGTCTAATTCTTGCTGGAAGCAACTTAGTAAATCTAGTCATCACTCTAGCCCATTCCCGAGATCTGTCGTCCTATGAAGAAGAGAGTTCACAAAAACTGCCTCAAATAAGATGAGACCTTTCCCCTTTGCACGACCTATTTACCTGAGTCTGACTTGATTGTATTTATTTATAGTATTATCTAAACTATTTGGATGGCATGCAAAACCAAGCTTTTCACTGTACCTCGCTACTTTGTGGCAACAATAAGCCTCAACCTAAACCTTGTCATCCCCAACCTCCAACTAGAATCAAATGTCAACTTGGGCATTAGGCAGCTCACTCCTACACCTATTCTTTCCTAAAGAGTAAAATCGTGTAAATTTAGAGTATTTTCTCGGAGCCCAGCAGCGAACCTTCAGTGAACCTGCCCTCAGCAAACCAAACAGAGTCTGACGCATGGCATCATGCTGCATAATTTCCACCCACGTGTACATTCTTGGCTAATTGCGCAGTGTAAGCTACCAGAGTCTTGTGGTCTGTTGCCTGAAGCTCAGTGTTTACTGATTGTGTTGCCATTTAAATGTGGGCTAAGAGACAACTGCTTGAGAAATTGTTATTTTTGAGGTAATATCTCACTTTCTTAGTTTATAGTATATATATGAGCATTGCAGCCTGCAGTAAACACAGCAATTATTCCAATGCTTGCAGCTTTAAGGAATATTGAAGCTGTGCATTTTTTGGGCAGCACAGTGGTGCGGTGGTAGTGCTGCTGCCTTACAGCGCTGGAGACAAGGGTTTAATCCTGACTACAGGTGCTGTCTGTTTGGAGTTTGTATGTTCTTCCTGAGACCACGTGGGTTTCTCCAGGTGCTCCGATTTGCACTCAAATTGAAAATAAAAGGACGTATACCTTCATGTATTCAGGAAGAATTTATTTAGTCAGAGGATGGTGAATCGGTGGAATTCATCTTTCCCTCTCAACCCCATTCTCCTGCCTTTTCCTCATAACCCTCCACATCCTTACTAATCAAGAATCTATCAATCTCCGCCTTAAAAATATCCATTGGCCTCCACAGGCATCTATGGCAATGAATTCCACCGATTCACCACCCTCTGACTAAATAAATTCCTCCTCATGTCCTTTCTAAAGGTATGTCCTTTTATTTTCAATTTGAGTGCAAATCTTTGATTTAATACTCTGGGAGTCTGCAGCTGTTTTGAAGTTACAGAGCTCTGGAAGAAGTGACGGAAGGAAACATGTCTGCAAAGAGACTTTGTAAAGGATTAATGGTGGGAGGAGAAAGATTGATGAAAATGATGCAATTATATATTTAAATAAATAAAGTTAAATCTTCAGTTTACATTAAATATAGCAATTATGAAACAGAGTCAAGATTGAATCAGATGTCAAGCCTTTTTTCTCTAATCTCTGAGAGAGGTATTACCTTAATGTTACTCAGATGGGGCTATTATATTCTTTTTGAAAAGGCTTTTGACTGGTAAGGAATTAAGAGTTGGGCACAAAATAGTTCTTGTGCATTGTTAAAGAGTGATTCAGGGTCTTCTGTAGCAGTCTACAGTCTCACTGTAACTGCCGCTGGTTTTGCTGTCACTGATGCTGGCTGAAACTTCCCTGTTGTCCTTATAATGGACACTTACTACCCGTACCTGATGCCAGTCAGTTTGTACGATGCCACTTCAGTAAACAACCACTGGCTCTTTGCATCTACAGATGCGCCATATATATAGTGCTTGTAAGGATGCATCACAGCATGGCTTGTGAATAGCTCCATCCAAGACCGCAAGAAATTGCAGAGAGTTGAGGACGTAACCCAGACCATCACACAAACCAACCTCCCTCCCATTGGCTCCATCTACACTTCACCCTGCCTCGGCAAGGCCACCAGCATATTCAAGGACCAGTCTCACCCCAGGCCACTCCCTCTTCTCCTCTCTCCCATCAGGCAAGAGGTACAGAAGTTTGAAAACGCACACCTCCAGCTTCAGGGACAGTTTCTTCCCAGCTGTTATCAGACAACTGAACCATCCTCTCACCAACTAGAGAGTGGTCTTGACCCATCTACCTCAATGGAGACCTTTGAACTATCTTTAATCGGAGTTTACTGGAATTTATCTTGCACTAGACAATTTACAATTTTTACCGAAGTAATTAACCTACAAACCCGTGCGTCTTTGGAGTGTGGAAGGAAACCAGAGCAGCTGGAGAAAACCCACTTGGCACAGGACGTTCTGTACGTTCTGTACAAACTCCATACATACAGCACTCATAGTCAGGGTTGTACTCGGGTCTGCAGCACTGTAAGCAGCAACTTTACCGCTGCGCCACTGTGCCGCCCTCTTTACCAAGAGCAGTGTTTAAGCAACACATAACGTGCTCATGGTGTTGTGCTGAAATCCGTGATAGCAGCTGTACATTAGAATGATGCACTGTCCATATGGTGCCAGCACAACAACCTGGCCCTCAACACCAGCAAAACCAAGGAACTGATTGTGGACTTTGGAAGGAGTAGGATGGGGACCCACAGTCCCGTTTATATCAACGGGTCGATGGTTGAAAGGGTCAAGAGCTTCAAATTCCTGGGCGTGCACATCTCTGAAAATCTTTCCTGGTCCGAGAACAATGATGCCATTATTAAGAAAGCACATCAGCGCCTCTACTTCCTGAGAAGATTACGGAGAGTCGGTTTATCAAGGAGGACTCTCTTTAACATCTACAGGTGCACAGTAGAGAGCATGCTGACCGGTTGCATCGTGGCTTGGTTCGGCAACTTGAGTGCCCTGGAGAGGAAAAGACTACAAAAAGTAGTAAACACTGCCCAGTCCATCATCGGCTCTGACCTCCGTTCCATCGAGGGGATCTACCACAGTCGCTGCCTCAAAAAGGCTGGCAGCATCATCAAGGACCCACACCATCCTGGCCACACACTCATCTCCCTACTACCTTCAGGTAGAAGGTACAGGAGCCTGAAGACTGCAACGACCAGGTTCAGGAACAGCTACTTCCCCACAGCCATCAGGCTATTAAACCTGGCTCGGACATAACACTGAACTTTACTAGCCAATACTGTTATTTGCACTTTATCAGTATATTGACCATTGTGTATATATTTATAGAATGCCTTGTAGTAAATGCCTACTATGTTCTGTTGTGCTCAAGCAAAGCAAGAATTTCATTGTCCTACCAGGGACACATGACAATAAACTCACTTGACTTGACTTGCACAAATGAGAGAGACTCAGGATTAATGGCAATTGCCTGAACTTCAGAAATGGCGTGCCTGTGGCCAAAATATTGAGGAGGTTTTGTATATCAGACAAAAAACTATTACTGTTTCTGTATTTATTTTGGAATTGCTATTCCTGGCTCGAATCAACTTCAGCTACACTTGCCAGTTATGGGATAACATTGTCGAATTATTAAAAAAACAAAAGTATGATTCAGAGAAACAAGCAGCCTCGGCACACATTCCTCGTCATTTTTGGCTTAGTTCTAATGGAAGTGAAATTGACAGCAGATTACAAATATGTTAAAGCCTTTTGCATTATAACCAGTGGACGGCTTCTGATCCCAGATAACGAGAATGGGGGGAGAAAAGGGTAAACGTTTCTCTACTGAATAAGGTAAAATCCTTCCAGTTCAGGCTGAATTGCTACATTGGCTTTCCTCACAGTTGGTGTTGGCTGTTTTCAATGATTTCCGCAGTACGGCTTCTGTATATGGTATCAAGTTGTTCTGCCCATGGGTTTAGTTTGTGAGAACTTTCTATAATGCTTACCGCAATTCTGAGAGGGCAGACCTGTACTGGGCCTACTGGTTGAACCTGTGTCCACCTACAATAATAGGATTCTGGATAGGTAGGGCCAACTAAACTGACCCTTTGGAACTGGACTCAAAGGAGTGGGCAACCCTTGGACACTGCCCTCTGCTGGTGGCTTGACACAGCTCACTGCCATTGGTAGCTTTTGGGGCGACTCTGAAGCGCCACTGATAGCAGGCAAACTGTCCAAATACAGTGGCACAGCGGTAGAGTTGCTGCCTTACACCGCCAGAGGCCCGGGTTCGATCCTGACCAAGGGTTCTTGCCTGTACGGAGTTTGTGTGTTCTCCCTGTAACTACATGGGTTTTCTCCGGGTGCTCCGGTTTCCTCCCACACTTCAAAGGTGCACAGGTTTGTAGATTAATTGGCTTCTGTAAATTGTAAATTGTCCTTGATGTGTAGGATAGTGTACTAGTGCTGGCAGGACGACATGGACACGGTGGGCCGAAGGGCCTGTTTCCACACTGCATCTCTAAAGTCAGTAGTAAAGAACATC
>CM075978.1:49386506-49460829 GCA_038087875.1 Malacoraja senta
CCAGAGGTCATTGCCTGAGAATTAAAGGGTGCTCTTTTCGGAAGGAGGTGAGGAGGAACTTCTTTTGTCACAGGGTAGTGGAACTCATTGCTACAGAGGGCTGTGGAGGTCAATTCAGTGGATATTTTTTAAGGCAGAGATAGACAAGTTCTTGATTAGAACAGGTGTCAAGGGTTATGGGGAGAAGGCAGAAAATGGGATTAGGAGGCAGAGATCAGCCGTGATTGAATGGTGGAGTAGACTCAATGGGCCAAATGGCCTAATTCTACTCCTATAACTTATGACTTGCATTTTATCTGTCAATCTGAGTCATTCAAAAGTACCTGTATGGCTTGACTTGCTCCATCTTGTTCACTCATCCTGTTCTTGGACAGTCCCACACACTTCACTGATGTTCTTCAGGGAACTGGATCTCTCATCCTTATTTTGAGAATAATTAGGGCCATGCCCGGATGAAGAGAGCGGTTTAGTTGTGGACGATGTAGGTGTTGTAGAAATGGTAATACTTTGGGTAGAAATCCATCTTTAATACTTCGGGTAGAAATCCATCTTTAATCATAGTGTTTAGCATGAGACTAGTGTAGATGGGACATGTTATTTCCGATAACACGTGATTATTTCCATTCAACTTGTCACGTTCAGTTTCTATAAAATGAAGGAAACATGAATGTGTGGAAGGAATACAAATGCAACCAATACATTTGCAGGTGAACAAGAAAAGATTAATTCCCAACCACTTTTTATAGTGGAAGTCTGCAAATGAAAAATAATAGAATAATTGTTAGAAGAATTCATAGTCATAGAGTCATACAGCACGGAAACAGGCCCTTTGGCCTAACTTGCCCACGCTGACCAACATGTCCCATCTACACTAGTTCCATCTCCCTCCATTTGGCCCATTTCCCTCTAAACCTGTCGTATCCGTATACCTATATAAATGCTTCTTAAATGTTGCGATACCAGCCTCAACTACCTCCTCCAGCAGCTTGTTCCATACACCCACCACCCTTTGTGTAAAAAAGTTACCCTGCAGATTCCTATTAAATCTTTCCCCCCTCACCTTAAACCTATGTCCTCTGTTTGTCGATTCCCCTACTCTGAGCAAAATACTCAGTGCGTTTACCAGATCTATTCCACTCATAATTTTGCACACTTCTATAAGATCACCCCTCATCCTCCTGCGCTCCAGGGAGTAGAGTCCCAGCCTGCTCAACCTTGCCCTTTGGCTCAGGCCCTTTGGGAAATTAGAGCTAAACTTCCATGCCCAAATAGAGATCTCAATTGGCATCTGCATGGTCAATGAGGCAATTGCAGAGAATTGGAGCTTCATTCTTCATCACCATATCAAATTGGGCAGAAACAGGGGTGCAGTTAATGGTGAATGAAGCAGTGTCAACTCAATTCCTCTATTCAAGAAGGGAGCAAAAGACAACCTCACCAACTGTAGTTCAAATGGTGTATAAAACTGCGGTAAACTCTAAGGTTTTAAACGGAATTGCTGTTTTCTCAACTTAATGAAAGTATTCCCCAGTTTGCAGTAAAGCAGTTTTTATTCCCGTGTTGTGTACCAATAAAGATTACTAATAGAAATTACATCTTTGTTTGCACTAAAGCGCAGCTTTGCACTAGATTGGTATGAATCCTGAAATTCATAAAAGTTTTATAAATTCTCTACATTACCCACAGTTTAGACACCATTTAAACTGCACTTTGAGAGTTTGTCTTTGGCTCCTTTTTTGGATAGTTTAGTTTAGTTTATTGTCATGTGTACTGAGGAACAGTGAAAAGCTTTTTGCTACATGCTATCCAGTCTGCGGAAAGACTATACATGATTGCAATCAATCTGTCCACAGTGCAGAGATACAGGCTAATGGGTGTAATGTTTAGAGTAGGATAAACTCCAATAAAATCTGATTATAGATCATTAGAAGCTCTCTAATGAGGTAGATGGAAGGCCAGGACCGCTCTCAACCAGGTGAGAGGACAGTTCAGTTGCCTGGTAACAGTTGGGAAGAAACAGTCCCTGAATCTGGAGGCGTGTGTTTTCAAACTTCTGTATCACTTGCCTGATGGGAGAGGGGAGAACAGGGAGTGACCAGGGTGAGACTGGTCCTTGAATTTGCTGGTGGCCTTGCTGAGGCATAGTGAAGCGGAGCTTAAGAAATGTATGGTTGACTTAAAATGTAAGGTTACCTTAAAAGGTAAGGTTGACTTAAAATGAGATCAAATTATCAAAAACTTTTAAAATGTGATATTCAACACAGATTTCTTAAAGGAATGTGTGATAAACATTGATTAGCTCATTGGATAGAAAACAGGGAAAAGTATATTATAACTGACCTTCGAATGCTTGAGATCAATGCTAAATGTCAAAAATGAATGTATATTCTATTTTCATCCTGTGCTTATATACGCAATAAGCAAAGAACATTGACTAAGGCCTTGAGAGAAAATCCAACTGTTTGAGGTGAAGCATTCTAGTAGTTCCTTTAAGTATCAGAGTTTCTATTACGTTGGAACAACGTTAGAGTAAATCAGCTGTGTCCACTACAAAGCAGCACTTTGCTTCTATAAAATAAGCAGTGGTCTTACATCTCCAGACACTCAAGCATTAATCAGTCCAGAAGGTCAAAGGTTGAGATCCACCATAAGCCTACGTTCTGAAAAGCAATGAAAAGACTTGGTAGTCCTTGGAGCTTGTCAAGTGACATTATGTGTCAATATTCCACCTTCAATTGTGCTCCTCCTCAGAGGGAATGGTATGGTCAGTTCTATCTGGGTTTGGCATCAACTTTATCCTCAAAAGTCATCTCAAGTGGCCCCTCTTAATACAGGTGTCAGGGGTTATGGGGAGAAGGCAGGAGAATGGAGGGAGAGATAGATCAGCCATGATTGAATGGCGGAGTAGACTTGATGGGCCGTATGACCTAATTTTACTCCTATCACTTATGATCTCTCATATGACATAAAGCGATAGAGATAGATTCAGGGAGGAAGAAGCCAATTAAACTGCAAATCCAAGCTCAGCCGGATTTGTGGAGTCTTGTAAATGAAGAGATATGGATAAACATGGATAAATATGGCTCCATTTAAAAATAAATTAAAAATTGTGGCTCTGAACATGAAACCTATGGAATGTCAAAAATTCACTGATGTAGGAATGAACATATGTGAACAGTCAGACAGCAGGGTGGTGCAGCGGTAGAGTTTGCAGCACCAGAGACCCGGGTTCGATCCGCTCTACGGGTGGTGTCTATACAGACTTTGTATGTTCTCCCCGTGACTGCGTGTGTTTTCTCTGAGATCTTTGGTTTCCTCCCACACTCCAAAGACATACAGGTATGTAGGTTAATTGGCTTGGTGTATGTGTAAATTGTCCCTAGTGTGTGTAGGACAGTGTTAATGTGCGGGGATTGCTGGTCGATGCGGACCCGGTGGGCCGAAGGGCCTGTTTCTGCGCTGTATCTCTAAACTAAACTAAACTAAACTGAAGTACTGGGCATGCAGACCAGAGATTTATCCTGACCAGTAGCTGAAACAGGGCAGTGCCCAGACAATTTCCATGTTTTCTTTCATTCTGCATTCACAAGATGCAGCTAATCCCTATCAATAACATTATAGTTGGCCATCTCTAATTGCCTTCCCAAAGATACTACAGAGGGCAAAAGAGAGTCAACTATGCTGGTTGGTGTAGTCACAGCCTAGACTAAGTAAGGCCAGCACTGACCTTGCTGAGGTTGTGCCACAAGAAACAGAAGGGTCCTGATGTGAAACGGTGTCTGCACATTCTCCTCCCAGAGGTTGCCTGCACTATTGAGTTCCTTCAGCAGTCTGTTGATTTCCAAGGTCATCACATTCCCTTCCCTAAAAGAGGGAAGTGAACAGGATGGTGTGCATTTCTTTTCATTCATGCAATCTCTACATTCAAGAATTGAATTAATTTAAATTAAATTCCCCAGCTGCCAGAAAAAGGGAATTGAAAAAGATGCAGCATTTATAATGGGTATAGATGGAAATATAATTCTCTCTGGAATGTTTGTCGAACATAGAATATAGAACAGTACAGTACAGGAACGGGCCCTTTGGCCCACGATGTTTGTGCCAAACATGATGCCAAGTTAAACTGCTCTCTTCTGCCTGTACATGATCCATATCCCTCTATTCTCTGCACTCCATGCGCTGACCAAAAAGCTGTCTCAAACGCCGCTATCATATCTGCCTCCACTAACACCCCTGGCAATGTATTCCAAGCCCCCACATCTCTCTGCATTAAAATAAACTTGCCCCATCTCCTCTCCATTAAACATTCCCCCTTTCATTTTACAGCTATGCCCTCTAGTGTTGGACATTTCCACCCTGGGGATAGAAGGTTCCGACTGTCTACCCTCTCATAATTTCACATACTTCTACCAAGTCTCCTCTCAACCTCCGACGTTCCGGAGAAAACCATCCAAGTTTATCCAACCTCTTCCTGTAGCTGAAACCCTCTAATCCGGGCAGCATTCTGGTAAACCTCCTTTGCACCCTCTCCACAGCCTCCACATCTTTCCTGCAATGGGGTGACCAGAACTGCATACAATACTCCAACTTGCAGTCTGTAAAAACTTTACTTCTTTGAAAAGCTGGCAATGCATGGTAGTCAGACCCAGGCAGAGTCTCCAAATGCACGCTGACCGTGTAATTATCATTAAACCAGTGCACACATTGCTTCTGCAGCAGAGACAGAGTGTTCACCCACTCAAGCCAGCTTCAGTGCAAGCAAATGCAGTTAGCAACCGCTGTATTTCTTTCAAAGCAAATAATTTGTACTTGCTTTGCAAATGAGAGCGAGAAATGTCCAAATTTTGTGCATCATGAAACACTGTGCTAATAATATTCAATTAGAACGGTTGGATGGTTGTTAATCTGCTTCCCAGCCATGGCAGAATCAGGTGTCTGGGAAAGAGAAACATGAAAGTAATTGCTTCTGACAAGATGTTTTATTCATCACATATTCATTTTATTATGCTCAGCTGACATTGTCTAAAAAGGAAAGTATGGCATAGATTAGAAAACTATTCCCTGCTACATTTCTACGGGGTACAATTTACTCATTACACAAAATTTCCCAGAAGTTCACCTTCTCTGAAACATCTGGATCCAATTTGATTTCTGTCAGAATATGCTCTTGCCAAATGCCAATTGTGCTACCAGTTTTTCAGCTACTAACAGGTCGAGTCCATTCATGTCCCACTGGGGACAGGCTGTTTCGCTGATAACATCAAAACATTGTTTCAAGTGAGAAAAAACACACATTCTCCTCATAGGCTCATTCTAGGGGAATTTCCTGGAATGGGTCAGTAATTTGCCACTGCCGACAAATTGTTATTATTTAACTAGGACTGGACTCAATCTAGAGAAGTCTGCACTTCATGTACGCACTTGTGGGCAGGCACAGTGGCGCAGCTGTAGAGTTGCTGCCTTACAGTGCCAGAGACCCATGTTCGATCCTGACTACGGATGCTGTCTGTACAGAGTTTGTATGTTCTTCCTGTGACCGCGTGGGTTTTCTCTGGGTGCTCCAGTTTCATAAGATCATTAGATCATAAGAGATAGGAGCAGAATTAGGCCATTCAGTCCATCAAGTCTACTTTGCTATTCAATCGTGGATGATCTATCTCTCCCTACTAACCCCATTCTTCTGCTTTCTCCCCATAGCCTCTGACACCATTACCAATTAAGAATCTATCTATCTCTGCTTTAAATATATCCACTGACTTTGCCTCCACAGCCTTCTGTGGCAAATAATTCCACAGATTCACCACCCTCTGACTAAAGAAATTCCTCCTCATCTCCTTCCTAAAAGGAAGTCCTTTAATTCTGAGACTGTGACCTCTAGTCCTAGACTCTCCTGCTAGTGGAAATATCCTCTCCGCATCCACTCTATCCAAACCTTTCACTATTCTGTATTCTGTATGTTTCAATGAGGCCCCCCCCTCATTCTTCTAAAATCCAGCGAGTACAGGCCCCGTGCCATCAAACGCTCATCATATGTTAACCTACTCTTTCCTGGGACAATTCTTGTCCCAGTTTACTCCCATACATAGGCTAATTGGCATGTGTAAAATAGTTAATTTGTCCCTTGTGTAGGATAGTGTTAGAGTATGGGGTGATCGCAGGTCGGTGCGGACTTGGTGGGCCGAAGAGCCTGTTTCCGCACTGTATGTCTGGAGTTATACGAATCTAGAGACAAGCTGTTGGGGATTTTTGTACATTCACTTACACCTAGGGTGATATCATTCAGAATCTCTAGTCACAATGAACTGCAGATCCAGGTTTACAAGAAATACACAAAGTGCTGGAGTACCTGCAGACTGACGAAGGGTCCCGATCTGAAACGTCACCTATCCATGTCATCCAGAGATGCTGCTTGACCTGTCGAGTTACTCTAGCACTTTGAGTTTTTTTAATTCAGAATCTCTGTTCATTTGTCCCTTCGTATTGTTAGGAAGAGGCTGCTGGAGTTAAGGTTGTGCTTGAACCCATACTCTGATGCTTCAGTCAACATCATGCTACGAGATCCAATGATGGGTACCAGATCTTTGACTATTTGTCTTTCCACAGATGCTGCCTGACTTAAGCATGTTTCCAGCATTTGCCTGCTTTTTTTCCAGATTTCCACCATATGCAGTTTCGATTTTCTAATACTGGTCAAGATATTAAAATTGGACCTGGGCTTTTGAATGCTTATAAAGTCAACCAAAATGCTCTTGTTTAACAAAGTTAATGCCCCACCCTCTCACACAGCCTCAATCTTTGTTGTTCCTACTGCTCCCCATTTGTCCCCACTCTTAGCCGTTTCCCTCAATTAACGTTGAGGCGGCACAGTGGCGCAGTGGTAGAGTTGCTGCCTTACAGCGCCAAACACGTGGGTTCAATCCTGACTATAGGTGCTGTCTGAACGGAGTTTGTACATTCTCCCTGTGACCGCGTAGGTTTTCTCCGGGTGCTCCGGTTTCCTCGCACGCTCCTAAGATGTATAGCTTTGTAGGATAATTGGCTTGAGTAAAAGTTGTAAATTGTCCATAGATTAGTGCAACACCTTCAGATTAAAAATGAATCAGCCGAGTAGTTTAAGAAAGTGCATGGCCATTATTTGGGATTGGGGAAAAGGGGTGTCACTGCCATTTCACTCACTCACCCTTGCTTCCCAGAATTGCTGGCAAGGTGACCTGTTCCTGGGTTTGCAAAGGGGGGAGGGGGGGGAGTACTTTTTTTCTTTAAAACAAAGGGCTTAATCACAAGCAAAATATTTGAAAATGTGATCCTTAAAAGGGCACTTTTATGGGTATTATTACCCTTCAAGAGTTGTAAACTTCATTGAGTAAAGATGTTAAACAGGTCAACTGACTTGGAAGGAAGTGAATTTCTGAAGCAGTGCAATGTGTGTTTCGCACAAGTAGCCAAGGTCAAGCTTCTACCCTCCACCATCTTTGTTCCACCAAGATGCAGGACAGAACACCACAGGAGATCCACCTTCCCTGTGGCTATCAAACTTTACAACTTCTCTCCCTTCTGTCGTGGGGTAGACTGAGACTGACTCCCCTCCCCCCCTTCCCCAATCTTTGCACATCCCCCAAGCCTTTCCAATTGTTACTTTAATTTCATGTTTCATGTATTTTGTGTTTGTATGACTGTTGGCAGATCAATTTCCCTCCGGGATAAATAAAGTTCTATCGTATCGTTCATCATTAAAGATGTTGACTCTGACGTGACAAGGTTTGCAGTAGTGATCTCCAACTTGACCTGTTCACTGTTGGGTTTTGGAAGGGATACCAACAAAGGGCAGATACACCATACAAAATGTGATCCCACTCTGCTTGTACAGGGTTACGGAAGACACCACTTAGAGAAATCCAACTACACAAATTCTACCATGACCTTCTTAATGAATTTTCAAGATAGTGATAATAATAAAAAAATGTTTTGGGTACTCATTAACAACTGGATACAGAACTTTTCATTAGTTTAATTATGAGTAGTAGTAGGGCAAACATAAAAGATTTTCTATGAAATAAAAGCATTACTGCGATTATAAGCAGAGTGATATGATGTAGGTAGCAATGGAAAACAGGCATTTTTGACTTACAGAAAAATCAGTTTACGGAATCCTTGTGTAACCTTTCAAGTTCATAGAATAACATAGTCACAAAGTGCTGGAGTAACTCAGCGGGTCAGACAGCATCTCTGGAGAAAAAGGATTGGCGACGTTTCGTGTCGAAATCCATTTTCAGACTACCAGAAGTCCGAAGAAGGGTTCTGACCCGAAACATCACCCATCCTTTTTCTCCAGAGATGCTGCCTGACCCATTGGGTTACTCCAGCACTTTGTTTGTATCTACAGTATAAACCAGCATCTGCAGTTCCTTCCTACTCATGGAATGACATATTTGGAGCCAGGGGAACATCTGGTAACAGTGTTTTCTTTACCGGGAGGTCTATATGGTGTGTTGTTGGGGGCAAGAAAAAAAAATATATGCAGCAGACTTTCATCATTACAAATGTAAATATAATTTTTATAATGTTGTACAGTGCCACAGATGGTATGCATTTGAGTTGTCAGACCAAATACTAATGTGTTCTTCTTTCTGTTTGTTTCCAGTAGGACGTTTGGTGTGAAGGATACAGTGGAGCATTGAGAGGAGACAGAGGATAGAACAAGTGCTTCTATAAGTGGGCACAACAAAATGGCAATAATCTGAATGCAAGAAGTGTCGCCAAAAGTTTGCACTTTTTAAAAAAAAATGTATACCATTATAGATTGATTATAGAAGAAAGATGCAAGTTTCTAAACAGCTACTGATTTTTTTTTTAAAGAAACTTAAACCTTAGTGGTTTGGACAGAACAAAACTTGAGGAGATATTTAATTGTACAGTTCTGATGTACAGTTGTTGCATCACTGCGTCTGTGGCATTTAGTGCTGCTGCCCATGTCCTTAATCACATACAATGTATGTGTGGTTTGTATAATCAACAGGTTTTTCATTGACAGATTCTTTGTTGCTAATTTTAGTCACATCCTGAGGAACAAAGTATGACTAGTGAAAAAGACTGTTAGAAAAGAAGAGAGCCGTGCTTCAGTGGTTAATGGAAGCAATGTCTTGTAGATGTCAAAGCTTACGAAAAATATTCAATCTCTGGCTTTTCTTTTTCCTTCATCACAGAAATAATGCATATTGTTTCCCAACACAGTGCATTACTGATTTACTAATAAAACTATAGAACAAAGACCTCGTATGTTTTATTGATCGAATCATTATCCGCACGGTGCCTTGTTCCAGAGTCTGAACGTTCCATGATGCAAATGGGAGGGAAGGGCACCAACTAGTAGAGTTATGGGGCTGTCCCACTGTACGAGCTAATTCAAGAGTTCTCCCGAGTTTCCCCTAATTCGAACTCGGAGAATTACGGTAATGGCCGCTCGTAGGTACTCGGGGCTCTCGTGGACATTTTTCAACATGTTGAAAAATCTTCACGAGTCTTCCCGAACTTACCGCGTTTCCCGAGTACCTGCCGTTAGCGTTACGAGCCGCTAAGAGACGTCCCGAGCTCCGACGTACCGGCTACGTACATTCTACTTGCTTACCACGAGTTTGATTTTTTTTTAAACTCGGGAGAGCTCTTGAATCAGCTCGTACAGTGGGACAGGCCCTTTATACAGCCTTACAACACCAGATTCCCGAGTTTGATCCTGTACGTTCTTCCTGTGACTGCGTGGGTTTTCTCTGGGTGCTCCAGTTTCCTCCCACACTCCAAAGACGTACAGGTTCGTAGGTTAATTTGATTTGGTAAAATGGCTAATTGTCCCTCGTGTGTAGGATAGAGCTAATGATCGCTGTTCGGCGTGGACTTGGTGGACCAAGTGGCCTGTTTCCGCGGTGTATCTATTCAACTGAAAGCTAAACCTAAAAACTAAGGTTGAAAAATAAATATTTTAAAATGACTGTGGTGGAGAATGTTCATGCCAGAGTTTGCCCAATGACAAAAGTTGGGCTGCTTGCCATTGCTGGAAGTGTGCCTGATGGGAACAGGACATGGAGAGGCCGGACTGCTGCACATCAAGCTTCAAAACTACAACTCCCTTTGTCCTTTTGAAAATTGCTTGCGTGTTTGCATCCATAGATAAAAACACGTTCCCATTAATAATGACAAGGCTCGGTTGACTATTCTGTTTTCTTGTGAGACTGCATCCGTAGATAAAGAAACTCTCCTGTTGCTAGATATGGAATTGTATTTCTGGAACGTCATATCACTTAAGAAGAATGCTGTCCCGAGACGTAGCCTGACCATTCCTTCCACTGATGCTGCCTGACCTGCTGAGTTCCTCCAGCACTTTGTGTTTTGCTAAAGAATCCAGCATCTGCATTTTCCCATGTCTCTTTTTAATTGCCACGTCTCTAATCCATGATCTGAAGCACAAAGGGACAATGGCATGAACCTGGGCCTGTATTGACTCGTATGGAATAAGCTTGGTCAGACTCCATGTAGCTCCTGGTGAGACAAGGCTGCCTGGGTTTGCACTGTTTTAAATGTAATATTGTGACTCCTTCACATTGTTGCCAACTCTGACTGGGTATCTCGAGGCTGCCATGCCTCTCAGACATTCTGGCTGTTTTATGAAGTAGCTACCAAATTCAAGTGCTTACTTTAGTTTAGTTTAGTCTAATTCAGTTTATTGTTATGTGTGCTGAGGTACAGTGAACAGTTGTCTGTTGCGTGCTATTTAGTCAATGGAAAGACTATACATGATTTCAATCGAACATCCACAGTTTCCAAAAGATTTGGTCTCCATTTATCAACTTATTACAAACATAGGTGCAACAAAACATTGAAAAAAAATGGTTTCAGGACCTGGTGAGGGGTGTGTAAAGATACAAAGTAGGTACATCCCTTTTATCTTGTCTTATCTTATCTTACTTTTTTTTTCTTTCTTTTACTTTTGTTTTCTGTTTAACTTTTTCTTGTGGTTTAGGTCCCTACGGGTTTCCCTGGACCACTCTTTCACTCACTCAGAATCTTTGCTAACTCTCTCTATCTTTTTTCTCATTAAAGTTTAAAATAAGAAGTGGTACAAGAAATGTATAATTTTATTTTTGCTTGAGATCACTGCAATGTACAATACTTCTAATAAAAAAAGAAAAAAAAAGAAAAAAGAAAAGAACATCCACAGTGTTCAGATACATGATAAAGGGAATAATGTATAGTGCAAGATAAAGTCCAGTAAAGGTAATACATGATAAAGCGAATGACGTTTTGTGCAAGATGAAATCCAGTAAAGTCCAATTAAAGAGAGTCCAAGGGTCTCCAATGAGGTCGATGGTAGGTCAGGACTGCTCCCTCGTTGTTGATATGATGGTTCAGTTGTCTGATAATAGCTGGGAAGAATGGGTCCCTGAACCCAGAGGTGTGCGTCTTCATACTTTCATACTTCTTGCCTGATGGAAGAGGGGAGAAGAAGGAGTGACTGTGGTGAGACTGGTCCTTGATTATGCTGGTGGCCTTGCCGAGGCAGTGTGAAGTGTGGATGGAGTCAATGGAGGGAGGTTGGTTTGTGAGACGGTCTGGGCTGCGACAGTGTCTCGTGCAGCTTTCAGACTGGAATCACAGCAAAATACAGATTTATCTAACATTCCCCCTGACTTCAGAATATTTGCCAATGCTTTACAATCCAGGAAGATAATTTCATGGGCACTATCTGGTATAATGTAGGAGAGCAGCAGCAGTCTGTGCTCAGCAAGCCCTGATGATTAGGAAGGGTGTCAAGGGTTATGGGGAGAAGGCAGAAGAATGGGGTTGAGAGGTAAAGATAACCCTTTACATGTGCAACATGGACTTATGAAAAACAGAGCTTGGAAGCGACAAAACAAAAGAGAGCATGTTGCCTCTGAAGGTTCAGTGACCAACAAGAAGGACATTGCTTTTGGAAGCATGGGTTAGCTGGTCTCACCCTCAATAGAAACACTACTGGAGGCAGAGAGCAGCACTCTCTTACTTTCATTGTACATAGAAGGTGCATGGATGGTGCATATCCTGAAACAGCACTCGACAAAGTGGATATACTATTTTGCTGAACCAAATTGGTATTGGAAGATAAAATTCTATCCAGGCACTGTGGTAGTCTGTCTCACTCAGTCTATTCCTACATATTGTGAATATTACCTCTGCCCATCAATGCAGTTGAGGCCCATCTACCGTAACATTTCTCTTGCATTTGACCCGCCCAAAGTGCAAAGTCAGCATGCAGGTACAGCAGGCAGTGAAGAAAGCAAATGGCATGTTGGCCTTCATAACAAGAGGAGTTGAGTATAGGAGCAAAGAGGTCCTTCTGCAGTTTTATAGGGCCCTAGTGAGACCACACCTGGAGTATTGTGTGCAGTTTTGGTCCCCTAATTTGAGGAAGAACATTCTTGCTATTGAGGGAGTGCAGCGTAGGTTTACAAGGTTAATTCCCGGGATGGCGGGACTGTCATATGCTGAGGGAATGGAGCGACTGGGCTTGTATACTCTGGAGTTTAGAAAGATGAGAGGGGATCTTATTGAAACGTATAAGATTATTAAGGGTTTGGACATGCTAGAGGCAGGAAACATGTTCCCGATGTTGGGTGAGGCCAGAACCAGGAGCCACAGTTTAAGAATAAGGGGTAAGCCATTTAGAACGGAGACGAGGAAACACTTTTTCACACAGAGTCTGTGGAATTCTCTGCCTCAGAGGGCAGTGGAGGTGGGTTCTCTGGATACTTTCAAGAGAGAGCTAGATAGGGCTCTTAAAGATAGCGGAGTCAGGGGATATGGGGAGAAGGCAGGAACGGGGTACTGATTGGGGATGATCAGCCATGATCACATTGAATGGCGGCGCTGGCTCGAGGGGCTGAATAGCCTACTCCTGCACCTATTGTCTATTGTCTATAAGATCTCACACTTTCTCAAATTACACTCCATCTGTTATTTCTTCACCCATTTCTGTAGTGATCTATATCCAGCAGTGTAAATCGACAGCTTTCCTCACTGTCTGCACCTCCAACACTGTCTTGCCCTCCCCCTTAAACCACAGCCAAGGACACCTCAAGCACATTCACAGTCTGGGACCTTTTTCACTGCAAGTTTCAGTACTTGGTGCCTGACACTGGGTGTGCAAACACTAACTGCGGCCTCAGACACAAGTTCAAGTGTAAGTCCCTGGAATCGTGGTAATTCTATATAAATGACTAAAAACAAAGAATAAAACAAAGTGTCCCCATTGCCTCCACTGCCTCCAAGAATTTGGCAGTATCCTCTTTTTAAACTAACCCACCCAACAGGGAAAATATGGCAGCTGCGTAGGAGGTTGTAAACCATGAGATTACGCAGATGTTTTTCATACTGCGGTTAAGTGCCTTGGAGTAGTGTACAAGATTAAATATTTACCAGATTAAATGAAAGTTTTTGCACTGAAACCAGCTGTGACGTACATCTAGTCTGGTTTTCATAGCGTCTAAGCTCTTTGTGTTAACCCATCTTGCAGGAGACTTTCAGCATTTCATAAGATCATAGGCATTTGAGCCCTCCTCTGTAGTAATTGTACTCCAAGTTGAAAAGCCCACACTGTTCCCTCATGGTTCCTCATAACTCGCATCTATGACCCAAAGGATAAACCTCATTGCCTTTTATTTCACTGCCTCTAGACCGTAAATGGCCACATTACGCAGGTCAGGGGCACAGCTGCTAGAGCCACTGACGCACAGTCCAGGTTTCAACCCTGACCCCTCTGTCCCAATCGGTGCAGAGTTTGCACTTTCTCACTGTGACTACATGGGCTACCTCCACGTACTGCGGCTTCCACCCACCTCTCAAAGATGCGCGGGTCGGTCGGTTAATTGGCCACAGTAATTTGCCTCGAGTGAAGTAAGTGGTAGTATCTGAGGAGAGCTGATGGGAATGTGGGAAGAATTTTTTTTAATCGGGTTAATGTAGGATTGGTGTAAATCAGTAGTTGATGGCCAGCACAGACTCAGTGGGCTGAAGGGCTTGTTTCTGTGCTGTATCTCTCCATAACCCCTCTTCTAGTAGCTGACACTGAACATGATGTAGAGTGCTCAGCACAATGCAATCTGGGTCCCAACTTTCTTTGACGTGTACTTCACTGTTTGGCAATGTAGCACAACATCCTAATTGCCTTTACAGTTTTACTCATTTGCACTGGTAGAACAAATGATTTGGTGTCAAATCAACTGTTTAGTTTAGCTTAGTTTAGTTTATTGTTACGTGTACTGAGGTTCAGTGTAAAGCTTTTTGTTGTGTGCGAACCAGTAGGAATGTTACAAAATTTTGAGATTTTAAAAATCAAGCCTTTAATTTATCCCATCAGATAAAGCATAAAAAGAACTTTAATTTGATACCTAATTCACTTTCATATCTTCTGTATTAAAAAAGTTATGGTCATTTTCATACTCGAAAATTGGCATCTTGTTCCCTATTGCTTTTCCATTGACTTAACACAAAAGCTGTGACCGAGGACAGTCAATTGACATAAAAGCCCATAACTTTAAAAAAAATTAAGAAAACTGAATGAAAATCAGTTATTATAGATTGAAGCATTCTGAAACAAATATGAAACCTTACTTGGATGACCTGAAATTAAAGCATATAATTAGTTAGTTACCTAATTGTAGCTAATTACAAAATTGACCATTGTGACGGAAATAGTAATAAACACCCAGACTGCCTTGAAAATTCAAAAATGTGATATTCTCAAAATCAGAACTTCAATATTATTGTATTATTGCTGTTAGTCCGTGACAGGTAAAGAAATTCATATTCATCAATTTCATCAAATCAATTAAATTCATCTAATCAATTAATTTCATCTAAATTCAATTACTAGATCTAAACATCTATCCATTTCTTAAGAAAAGGCAAAACATTTAAAATAACCTAAGTATCCAAATAACAAATAACAAACTTTCAATTCAAACAAGAATTCACAATATAACATGATTTTTAAATCTCACTTTGTCATGAATTTACATGCCATATGGAAGGAATTTAATGTTTAATTCCCATAAATGAATCCAGAAACATCCACTCTCAAGATAATCAAAATCATTATTTTTTGCACAATACATCTGACTAAAATTGTACTGTGGATAGTTAATATGAAAATATTGATCATGGATAGACAATAATACAAAATATAGATGATTTAGATGTTCTTATGACATGATTGTCAAAAAAAAAAAGAATTTGATTATCTTTAGAGTGGATGTTTCTGGATTGTGATCGATTGGAATGTGGCCGCTGCCATGAATTAAGCCCCGATATCGGCAGGCAAGACACGGCTGATTAGTATGGGGGCCTAAATAGCATTTTTCGTATCATAAGATTAAAATGAAGCCACACCAAAAAGCAAGATAATATGTTAAATAAACGACATACCTTTTGTTTTGTCCTGCACTTGCGATCTGTGATGTTGAAAGTGCTGACGGCGTTAGAAGTCGGGTTTAACTTCAATCCAGCGATGCAATCGTCCAGCAAATAAATAAAAAAAAGGGAACGGAAGCGCGAACGATTTTTCTTCATCAGCTAGCAGCCAGAGGAAATCCCTCTCCGACAACCAATGCAAACCTGCATTTTAATCCCCCCCCCCTCCCTCCCCCCCTCCACCCCTCCCCTCCAGAGCATCCGGAATCGCACGCACAGGCAGCAGGCAGATCTGGAGTGCCACTGATGGTAGGTTTTGTAACAACGCTATAACCAGTCAGTGGAAAGATTATACATGATTACAATTGAGAAATCTGCAATGTACAGATACAGGATAAAGGTAATAATGTTTAGTGCGAGATAACATCCAATAAAGTCTAATTAAAGATCAGGGCTCCAATGAGGTAGATGGTAAGTCAGGACCACTCTCTAGCTGGTGATAGGATAATTCAGTTGCCTGATAACAGCTGGGAAGAAACTGTCCCTGAATCTGGATGTATTTGTTTTCAAACATTTGTATTTCTTGCATGATGGAAGAAGGAAGAAGAGGGAGTGAGACTCGTTCTTGATTATGCTGGCGGTCTTGCCGAGAGCATGAAGTGTAAGTGGAGTCAATGGAAGGGAGGTGGGTTTGTGTGATGGTCTGGGCTGCATTCACAATTCTCTGCAATTTCTTGCAATCTTGAATGAAGCTGTTCCCAGTCCATGCTGTGATAAAATACTTTCTATGGCTATGATTGTGCCAGATCTACTAAGATTCACATCTCATTGAACCTCACAATCAACTGTTTCAACACTTTTCATGGAAAAGGTGTGGTTAATTTCATTTCAATTTCCCTCCCAATGAAGGAGGAGATACTTCCAGCTAACAAAGCAGTGACATTTTTAAATGAAGTATGTTTCATTTGGAGGAGTCATTTCCACAGAGGATAGAGTTTATAAAGGATTTACAAAATACAAATACAATACTTACAATAATAAATATTTGAGAAACATACAAGTTTTCTTGTATTGCAAGTTGTCTATCAAGGAGAGAGTTTATGTGTAGGAAGGAATTGCAGATGCTGGCTAACACTTAAGATAGATACAGTCTATCTTCAGTATAAACCAGCATCTGCAGTTCCTTCCTACACATTTTGTCGGCTCCACTGTGAAATCTCCTCATGATATGCCTACTTTGAAGAAGTTCTCCTCCTCTCTCCGACGAGAATTCGGCAAATCACTCGCTCGCATGCACCTCCTCTCATTCCTCCTGCTCCCTGGCTCTCATTCATCCGATCTGTACCTTTTCATATCGCTTGGTTCCCTCTCCCCGGACCCTCCAGTCTCAAGAAGCGTCTCAACACAAAACGTCACCCATTCCTTTTCTCCAGAGATGCTGCCTGACTCGCTGAGTTATTCCAGCGTTTTGTGTCTGTCTTCGAGGAGGGAGGTTGGTTTAGTTTAGAATAGTGACAGCGTCTTTTGGGCCTGGATAGTCAATACCTACCACACAATCCTTCAGGCGAAGGCACTGCCACAGCGCTGCATATAATGTATTCTGATTTTAGATGCAGAGACAATGAAGGAAGGGTGACACATTTCTAAATCACAATGGGGCACGAATTGGAGGGGAACCCAAAGACAGTGGTGTCCCTCGCATCTGATTCCCTGTCCCTCCCACTATGGCTGGGGTTGTGCGTTTGGACGTTGCTGTGTAATAAACCTTGGTGACTTTCTTTTCCAGACTTGCTGCTCCTCCAGTTCTTTCTGTAACAGTTCCAGTTCTGCTTCATTCTTAGAATTCTGTTGTTGAGTCTCCTTCCACATTATTTTAATCTTCTATCATTCCTGAAAACTATAACCTCATGTGCCTCAAACCAAAGATAGACACAAAAAGCTGGAGTAACTCTACGGGTCAGACAGAATCTCTAGAGAAAAAGAATAGGTGACGTTTCGGGTCGAGACCCTTCTTCTGACTGACATGCTGTCTGACCCGCTGAGTTACTCCAACCTTTTGTGTTGTGCTCCTGTGATTGCTGGAATCTCTCTTAACTACTGCTTCATACATCTCGCTACTTCCATATAGACATTCACCATTTTTGCCTTATAATTCATGGCATTCTACTGAAGTACCTCCCCTTGACAACTAAAGAGGATAATCATCAACTCATCTGCTGCTGCCTTAATCTGCTGCATCTGCGCCTCCATCTCTTCAGTACACAACCAACCACCAAGCAGTTAATTGGAGAGTCATTTTCCGATCAGCCTGTTCCTGGTGCTACCACGGCTGTGCTCACCTCCCACCCGGCCATCTTAAGTACATTACGATGGCCGGGTGGGAGGTGAGCACAGCCGTGGTAGCACCAGGAACAGGCTGATCGGAAAATGACTCTCCAAGCAGTTAATTGGAGAGTCATTTTCCGATCAGCCTGTTCCTGGTGCTACCACGGCTGTGCTCACCTCCCACCCGGCCATCTTAAGTACATTACGAACTTCCGGTTGCGACATGCTCTGCTAGCAGTCGCAAACTTTTTAGCTCCGCTGAAAAAATCGCGATTTTTCGCGTTAAAATCGGGTCTGGAGGTCGGGACCGTTTTTAAAAACTTACCGGAGCTTCATGTCGCGGTGCTGATGACGTCATCAGTAAGCGCCGCGATTTTAACGGAGGGAAAGTCATTTTAAATGAAAAGTACATCTCCAGGTCAGAGCCCACAGAGGAAAATCTCAAAACATCTGCTGAAGACTCTGGAACAGCAAGAAACTTCAGAACTGACCTCTGGAGAGGTCTCTGGAATGGCTACTCGATCTGCAAAAGAGAAAACCGAAATGGAGGACTTAAGAAACTCGGTAAGAGATATCAAAAATGATATGGAAGCTGGGAACAGTAAATTGATAGCCGGTAATGATAAAATACTTGAGGGTATTGAGGCTCTCCAAAAAATAATTGAAGGTGTGGAAAAAGGACTATCGATAAAAATTGAAAAGGTGGCAGAAGAGACCACAAAGATGTTTGAGGCTGTGCACGAAACTGTGGCTGCAAATGCATCTGCAGTGAATGATTTGGAAGCTGTTGTGGAAGTGATGGCTGGAGAGATGCAGACTATGAAGTCAGAAATAGATAGTCTCAAGAACCAAGTCACAAAGGTTTCGAATAAATGTGTTGACCTAGAAGCTCGTTCAAGACGCCAAAATATAAGAATACGTGGTGTAAAAGAGGGAGCTGAGGGGGACAATGTTTGTGAGTTCGCTGCCAACCTAATTAAACACGTACTGAAGCTACCAGAAGTACCTGTAATTGAAGTAGCACATCGACTCCCCAGATTTAAATCAAGATCTCAAGGAGAACGTGCCTACCCACGACAGATCATAATTAAACTTCGGGATATCTCAACAATGGAAGCGCTGATGAAAAAAATCAACCACGGAGAGAAGATGATGTACAGAGGTGATACTATTAAACTCCTACGGGACTACCCTTATGAGATTGAGCAAAAGAGAAGAAAGTTCTCACAGACCAGAGAAGTTCTTTATGGTGTTAAGGGAGTTTTGTGTGGAGTGTTTTATCCGGCTAGAATGCGTATCACCTTTGAGGGAGTGTCAAAAACATTCACTAATTCGGATGAATCTCTCAAATACGCTCAAGAAATCGCGACTAAGGCTGCATCAACTGGAGATTGAAAACCAAGACGACATGAACAAACGAACTTGCTTATTCTTCCAACAAGAGTATCACAAGGAAAGTGAATTAACTGAACACTGATTTTTTATTTTTTATTTGACTTCAAGCAACAGATTCTTAGTGAGACGTGGCTAGACATTATTATCTTCGCTGGAACATTGTGCTATGTAATTCAAGGACACTACGTGCTCAAACGAGGAAAACCTGATAACACGGGACGAACTGCTGGGCTGAGAGTGAAAAACATCACATGGCTTATATTGTTTATAAAAAACTGAAAAAACTGAGAACTAATAATAATTAACAATTAACAATACTAATATAGAAATAGCAATTGAAATAGATAAAAAATGTGCAGTCTGCTCTGTTTAGCAGATAACAGCAAGTGCTATGCAGCTCGAGAGTGGAGGGAGGGGGAGACCGGGTTCCTGGCATAACTCCAGGAGCCAGACTCCCGTTAACCCTTCCAGCGAACAGCTCATTTTTAACAATATTAAAATCAATTTAAAATAGTTAAGAGATAATATACACTCGAGGTTGATATGAAAAATATATACGGCTTATATAGTTTTACAAAATGCTGAGAATTAATCATAATTAATAATTAACAATACTAATATAGAAATAATATTTGAAACTGATAAAACTGTGGTGCCTGCGTCATAACGCAGACAGCAGTTATCACCTATGTTCGCAGCTCGTGGAGAGGAGAGGAGATCAGGCACCTGGCACAATTCCAGGAACCTGACTCCGGTTAATCCACTCAGTAAACCACTCACTTTAACAATACTAAATTCATTTTAAAATAGTTAAGAGATAAAGAGTGAGTAGGATATGGAATCGAATACATTTGACATATATATAAATTATAACTGGGTGAAATAGAACTGAATTGGAAACGGTAATGACCCCATAGATTTTGGGTAATAAATACAGCGGGGCTAACTTTATACCAACTACGCCGGAAGTGTTATGGATGTCGTACCCCACAGACGAGTGGGCCACTCACTACGGTGTTGAAATTTTAGACACCGTAAATTTATTTGATTTATATATATTTTTTTTAATCACAATATGTCACATCTGTGTGTTTTTTCTTCAAGGACAATCGCGCAGGAGAACTACCAAGGAAGTCTATAATAGAAATACTCCCAAAATAACCAGAGTCCGGAGGTATGAACGCACCACAATAATTAAGGTCATTAAAACTGGTAAAAATGCATGACGACAATCAAAAGAAAATAGGAGGAATCACATTATGTAGTTGGAATATAAGGGGGATTAATGAACCTATTAAAAGGGGCAAGATACTAGCTCAGTTGAAATCATACAACACGGACATTGCGTTTCTACAGGAAACACATCTTAAACAGCAAGATCAGACAAGACTGAGGGCGAACTGGATAGGCCAAACATTTCACTCTTCATTTACCTCCAAATCTAGAGGTACTGCAATTATTATTCGTAAAGGAATTCCATTTAAATCAAAGAACACTATTTTAGATAAGGAAGGGAGATATCTTATAGTAGCAGGGGAGATCAATAATATGCCAATTACGCTGGTAAACATATATGCGCCCAACTTTGATAACCCTCAATTTTTTAATAAAATTCTGAATATAATTGCAGAATCTAATTATCAAAATGTTATAATCGGAGGAGATTTTAATTGTGTTTTAGATCCTTATTTAGATAAATCGATGCAAAAACAAAAAGGTCAGACGAAATCTAAAACCAGTGAACTCTTACACACATATATGGAAAACACAAATATAACAGATGTATGGAGGATTGCAAACCCGACGGGAAGGGATTACTCGTTTTATTCAATGGTGCATAAAACATATTCACGGATAGACTATTTTCTTGTGGATACAAAATTAATTTCGCAATCTCTGAATCCTAAATATCATATTAATGCGATCTCAGATCATTCTCCGTTAACTTTTGTTCTAAAACTAGAAGGAATGTCTATGAATAAACCGTTCTGGAGGTTTAACTCACAAATTTTAAAAGACCCTCAAGGGAGTATCTATCTAAAAAAACAGATGGATCTATTTTTTGAGTTAAATGATACACCAGAGATATCCCCCACGTTATTATGGGAATCCTTCAAAGCATTTATAAGAGGAGTCATTATTTCATTTCAAGCTTATCAAAATAAAAAGAATAAGAATGAACAAAGACACTTAGAAGATCAAATAAAACAGTTAGATATAGATAATGCTAAAGACCCAACTATGGATAAACATAATAAAATACTACTACTGAAATTTCAGTTAAATAAATTACTGTCAGAGAAAGTTATAACATTATTTCAAATCACAAAACAAGAACACTTCGAATTCGGGGACAAACCCCACAAACTTCTAGCACGACAACTTAAAAAACGGGAAAAAGAGAATGCAATATTAAAGATTAAATCAGATAGAGGGGAAGTATTAACACTACCCAAGGATATTAATAAAAGATTTGCTCAATTTTACCAGAATCTATACACATCTAAAACGTCAATAGACAATAATAAAATCTCAGAATTTTTAGATAATTGTAATCTACCACAATTAGAACGCAGGGAACAAGAGGAACTGGGAGCACAAATTACTTCTAAGGAGATAGAAGACACAATAAAAACACTAAAAAATGGAAAAACACCAGGACCAGACGGATTCAGTAATGAATTTTATAAATCTTTTTATGATATAGTTACTCCACGATTACAAAAAATGTATACATATGCTTATAAAGAGCAAAACCTACCTGAAACACTAGCGGAATCAACGATCATATTAATACTTAAAAAAGATAAAAATATAGAAGAACCAGGATCATATAGAGCTATTGCTTTGTTAAATACGGATCAGAAAATAATAGCAAAAACATTAGCCAATAGATTAAGCAAGTATGTTAGTAGACTAATACATGAGGATCAAACAGGATTTATACCTAAGAGACACTCATTTAATAATTTGAGACGTTTGCTTAACATAATGCATTCACATAAATCTTATGACCAAGAGTTAGCTATCATCTCACTGGACGCAGAAAAAGCGTTTGATCAAGTAGAATGGGACTATATGATCAAAGTATTGCAAAAATTCCAATTGGGAGAAAACTTTATTGCATGGATAAAACTACTATATAACAAACCTACGGCTAGAATACTAACTAATAATATATTATCTTCAAAATTCGAATTATCTAGGGGCAACAGACAAGGATGTTCACTATCACCGCTGTTATTTGCTTTGGTAATTGAACCCCTTGCTGAAAAAATAAGAACACACTCGAATATTCACGGTTATAACACAAAATATTCAAACAACAAACTATCCCTATATGCTGATGATGTACTACTGTACATCACAAAACCACAAATTAGTATACCAAATATATTAAACTTAATTGAGGACTTTGGATCCTTTTCAGGATATAGAATAAATTGGAACAAAAGTGAAATTATGTCGATTAAACCAAAAGACTCAACACATCTCAGGAAATTCCCTTTTAAAATAGCTATGGAAAAATTCAAATATTTAGGAATTGAGATTACTAGAAATTACCATGATATGTTTAAAGCTAATTATAATCCCCTACTTAAGAAATTAAATAATCTGATTAAATTTTGGAAAACACTTCCGATGTCCTTAATAGGTAGGATAAATGCTATAAAAATGATTTTCTTACCACAAATCCTTTACCTATTTCAATCAATACCTATATATCTCCCAAAAAAGTTTTTCAAAAAACTGGACTCAGACATTACAAATTTTATATGGGATTACAAATCCCACAGAATACAAAGAACACACCTTAACAAACGAAAAGAGTTGGGGGGTCTAGCGCTCCCTAACTTTATGTATTATAACTGGGCAGTAAATATTAAAAATATGATTCACCTGCTGGACAATTCTGCCCAGCAGGTGGACTGGATTATAATGGAAAAAGGGGATTGCTCCCCGAATAATATAGGAGCGATTATTCTCTCTCCAATAAATTTGAATAATAAAAATTATAATAAAAATCCAATTATATATAGCACTATTAGAACATGGAAGCAAATAAAACAGAATCTAAAATTAAGAAACCTATCTCTCTTAATACCAATAGTCAATAACCCATCGTTTAAACCTTCAATCATAGATAAAGCATTTATACAATGGGAAAGAATGGGAATTAAAACGCTTGAAGATCTGTATGAATCAGAAAAATTACTATCATTCCAACAACTACAACTGAAATATAATTTGAAAAATAATCAATATTTTAAATATCTACAAATCTGTGACTATTTGAAAACACACACAAAAGATTATTATAATATGCCTTCCGACTTACTAGATGAAGCAATGAAGACAAAGGCGGAATCAGTTAATTTAATATCATACTTATATAATATCATCTTAAATATAGAAATACCCACAACAGATGGAATTAGAAGAGATTGGGAACAAGATCTAGGTATAAAAATTTCAAAAGAGAGTTGGGATAATCATTTATTACAGGTGCATAAATGCTCGATCAACGTACGACATACGCTTATCCAATTTAAAACATTACATAGATTATATTATTCAAAAACCAAACTAAATAAAATCTTTCCTAACGTCTCACCAATCTGTGATAAATGTATATGTCAAGAAGCTACCATAGCACATTCTTTTGTTTTTTGTACAAAAATCCAAAAATTCTGGTTTGAAATATTTGATATTTTTTCAAAATTAATCAAAATAAAACTGGTACCAAAACCAGAATGGATTATTTTTGGAATATCGGAAGGTATTCCTGAATTAAACGTGTATCAGAAGAATTTACTCAATTATGGGCTAATAATGGGAAAAAAGCTTATACTTAAATTCTGGAAAAATGCGCCCACACCAACAATAAAAATGTGGACATCAAATATGTTGGAAACATTACATCTGGAAGAGATGAGATTCCTCCTAGTAGGCAAAGTAGATCAATTTCAAAAGACGTGGTCTACGTTTTTGGACCTATTACAAGCATGAGGTGCAATAGTAATTTAGAAAAACAAATAAATAAATAAAAGGTATCTGGACCTGGTAATGGGAGGTAAAATAAAAACAGACTTGGTTGGTAGTTCCTTCTCTATGAAGTATGGTATAAGAGTTATAATAGAGCGATTGTTCCTTCTTTCTTTCTCTTTTTTTTTCTAGGGTCTATTTTCTAACTTTACTTCCTTCTCTAACTTCTTTTCTAAGGGGCTTTCTTTTCCCAACACTCTTTTGCACTTCACAACCTTTGCGCACTTTCTTCACTTTTCTTACTTCTTTCTTTTTCTTTCTTAAAGTTTAAAAAAGCGAAGCGGTACAAAAAATGTATTAATATATACGTGTTGTACATTACTGTAATCTACCGTACTTCTAAAAAATAATTAAAAAAAAAAAAAAAAAAAAAAAAAAAAATCTTAAGTACATTACATAAAGGGAAAGTTGGTGACGGGAGAGAAAATAGAGTCCCCTAGAAACCAAAGCAGTCATCTATGTGTGGAGCCAAAGGGGATGGGCGAAGTCCACAATGAGTATTTCTCCTCTGTGTTTACTATGGAGAAAGATGTGAAGACTGGGAAACTTGGGCCAGTTTATGGAAGTGTCTTGAGGACAGTCAATATTACAATCAAGGAGGGGCTGAACCTCTTAAGGCATATGAAGGTGGATAAATCACTCTGGCCTGATCAGATCTATCCAAAGACACTGTGGGAAGCTAAAGAAGAAATTGCAGAGATATTGGCTGAGATATTCGAATCATCGTTAGATAAGGGTGAAATGCCGGAAGACGAGAGGGTGGCTAATGATGTGCCTCTATTTAAGAAGGGCAGCAAGGAAAAGCCTGGGAATTATAAACCTGTGAGCCTAATGTCTGTGCTAGGCAAGTTACTAGAGAGTATTCTGAGGGTTAAGATATATATGCGTTTGGATAGACAAGGGGTGAATAGGGACAGTAAGCACAGTTTTGTACATGACAGATCATGTCTCATGAATCTGATTTTGAGTTTTTTGAAGAAGTAACTTAAAAGGTTGATGAGGCAAAGCCATAGATATTGTCTATATGGACTTCACTAAGGCATTTGATAATGTTCAGCAAGGTAGGCTGCTCTTGAAGGTTAGATCGCATGGAATCCAGGGAGAGGTAGCTAAATGTGGACAAAAATGCTGGAGAAACTCAGCAGGTGAGGCAGTATCTATAGAGCGGAGGAAATAGGCAACGTTTCAGGCCGAAACCCTTCTTCAGGAGCTGAATGTTTAGAAAATTGGCTTCATAGAAGGAAGCAGAGAATGATGGTGGATGATTGTTTTACAGACTGGAGACCCGTGACTTTAATAGGAACCTGAGGAACAATTTTTCAGACAAAAGGTAGTGAGTATATGGAATGAGCTGCTGGGTGAGGTAGTTGGGGCAGGTACTATCACAACATTTAAAATATATTTGGACAAGTACATGGATAGAAAAGGTTTTAGAAGAATATGGACCAAACCCAGGCAGGTGGGACTGGTGTAGATGGGGCATCTTTGTCAGCAATTTACTGTGACGGTCTTGTCCTGGGTCAGACTTCCCAAAATGTCACACCTCACATTTATCAGCATTAAACTCGTCAGCATCCCTGTGTCCACTTGTCCAACTGACCAACATCCTGGTGTACTTTGTTAACCATTTTCACTATCTACAATATCACTCACTTTAGTAACTTTTTGCGAACTTTATTAATCATGTCTTGCATGTTCTCATCCAAATGCTTGATATAAATGAGGATGTAACTAGGAAAATGGACAAGAGAGAGCCAGTGGATGTAGTGTACCTGGACTTACAGAAAGCATTTGATAAGATCCCACATGGGAGATTAGTGGGCAAAATTAGAGCACATGGTATTGGGGATAGGGTCCTGACATGGATAGAAAATTGGTTGGCAGACAGGAAACAAAGAGTAGGGATTAACGGGTCCCTTTCAGAATAGCAGGCAGTGACTAGTAGGGTACCGCAAGGCTCGGTGCTGGGATTGTAGCTATTTACAATATACATCAATGATTTAGATGAAGGGATTCAAAGTAACATCAGCAAATTTGCAGATGACACAAAGCTGGGTGGCAGTGTGAACTGTGAGGAGGATGCTATGAGGATGCAGGGTGACTTGGACAGGTTGGGTGAGTGGGCGGATGCATGGCAGATGCAGTTTAATGTGGATAAATGTGAGGTTATCCACTTTGGTGGCAAAAACAGGAAGGCAGATTATTATCTGATTGGTGTCAAGTTGGCAAAAGGGGAAGTACAAAGTTCTGTGGGGGTCCTTGTTCATCACTCGCTGAAAGTAAGCATGCAAGTACAGCAGGCAGTGAAGAAAGCTAATGGCATGTTGGCCTTCATAACAAGAGGAGTTGAGTATAGGAGCAAAGAGGTCCTTCTGCAGTTGTACAGGGCCCTAGTGAGACCACACCTGGAGTGTTGTGTGCAGTTTTTGTCTCCAAATTTGAGAAAGGACATTCTTGCTATTGAGGGAGTGCAGAGTATGTTCACAAGGTTAATTCCCGGGATGGCGGGACTGTCATATGTTGATAGAATGGAGTGGCTGGGCTTGTATACTCTGGAATTTAGGATGAGAGGGAATCTTATTGAAACATATAAGATTATTAAGGGATTGGACACGCTAGAGGCAGAAAACATGTCCGATGTTGGGGGAGTCCAGAACCAGGGGCCACAGTTTAAGAATAAGGGGCAAGCCATTTAGAATGGAGATGAGGAAAACATTTTTTACCCAGAGACTTGTGAATCTGTGGAATTCTCTGCCTCAGAAGGCAGTGGCCAATTCTCTGGATGCTTTCAATAGAGAGTTAGATAGAGCTCTTAAAGATAGTGGAGTCAGGGGATATGGTGAGAAGGCAGGAACGGGGTACTGAATGTGGATGATCAGCCATGATCACAGTGAATGGTGGTGTTGGCTTGAAGGGCCGAATGGCCTAATCCTGCACCTGTTGTCTATTGTCTACAACCACAATGGGCCCAGCACTGTATCCTTGAGGCACACCACTAGTCACAGGCCTCCAGTCCGAAAAACAATCTTCCACCATTACCCTCTGCTTCCTTCCATGAAGCCAATTTTCTATCCAGTTGGCTAGCTGTCCATGGAGCCCATGTAATCTGACATTCCAGGGCTACCTAACATACAGAACCTTATCAAATGCCTTGCTGAAATTCATATAGACAACATCTACAGCTCTGCCCTCATCAACCTATTTTGGTCGATGAGGGCAGAGCAGGTTACTATGTTATGACCCGAAACATCACCAATTCCTTTCCTCCCGAGAGGCTGCCTGACCCGTTGAGTTACTCCAGCATTTTGTACTGGAGGAGCTGAATTATAAGGAGAGACTGGATAGGCTGTGAAGATAGACACAAAGTGCTGGATTAACTCAGTGGGTCAGGTAGCATCTCTGGAGAAAAGGAACAGGTGACATTTCAGGTCGGACCCGTGGGATGTGTTTTTTTCCCTATGGGAGGTTAAAGGATAACCTTAGAATGATATATATAATTATGATGCATGTATAAAGTGTCAGAAGGTAGAGGCCATGGTAGAGTTATTTCAAATCAGAGGGTATAGATTGAAGGATAGAGGAGAAAGATGTAAAATAGAAATGAGGAGCAACTTTTTCACACATGGAATGAACTGCCGGAAGAACCTGTAGGCGCAGGTGCAATTACAATGTTTAAAAGGTAGGTAAATGAAGAGTAAAGGTTTAAAGTTATATGGGTTAAACCCATGCAAATGGGACTAGCTGAAATAATCCCATTCAAAATCGTAAAATAATACCTTGTTCCCACTCGGATTTTCTTAAACACATGTGGAGGTGAACGCCGGTATTTCACCTACATGTGAACTCCGACTCATTTTCGAGAGATCGTATTTAAGACCATGAAAGTATAACTCAACAAAATACCTCAACTGAGGACACGACTACCGCACACTTAATAATTGGTTCGAAACGGCAGGGCACTCCATTGCAACCAGAGGATTTTATCGACCCGCTAATCTGGATCACTTTAACTGCACTCGCATTTGAACCTTTAAAGTATCCCAGACACGTGTTTCCAATTTTGTGTACGCTGACTGTAAGCTTAAAATAGTACCATTGGACCCACAGGTGATTCCGGACCAGCTGATAGAGTGAAGTGGTGAAATGCAATTATGTCAAGCATGCATTGAGGCAATTTAGCACAATTGTAAGATTGTTAATAATGCTGAAATAGGAGAACAGGAAATTGTGATTTGCCCATCAAACAGGGACTGCAAGGCATGATGTGGAGGATCAATTGGACCAGCGGAGAGTTTGCAAGGCATAGCATGTGCAGTCGGTAGATTCAATGCTTTGCTCAGAGTGTTTTCAAACGCCCAAGTTCCACTTCCTCCGTGCACCCCTCTACCAATGATGACATTTGGTTCATATTATCCCCAGTGCCAACCACACAAATGCCACGGTTATTCGCTTCAGCAACGTGTAGCAAGTGGATTGGTAACAAGTTAGCACAGCACTGCGACTGACTGACTGAGACACCGAGTGCAAGGAAAGGAACAGCTGGGAGATATCTGCCTCCATCACCAACATCTGGCATCGTTCAGAGACCATGAAGTTCACAGACATTTTTGCAACAACCCTTTGTAAAGATATACAGCGCTGCAAGGGTGATGATGATGTACAGATGATGTTCCATTTGTAGTCCTTGCATGTCTGGGCTATTGCTAATGGGTATGTGGCATGAAACAGAACCAAATATATGGTAAAAAACACTCTGCTTGGGGATCTTGACAGGTCCGGCGGTATCTGTGCAAGAAAATGGCGAGACAACATCTTGGTTGGGATTGTTCCTCAAGACTGGAGTGGAGGGGAGATAGCTGGTAGTCGGTCTACTCCCTTTCGTTCAGCAGTGATGGAAAAGGCATCAACAAGTGCTGTTATGTGATACCTACTTATCAATAACCTGCCCACCTTAGCTATGGTCCAAACATGGACTAAGAAACTAAATTCCAAGAGTGAGAGCTAATCTCTTTGACATCAAGGTAGCATTTAACCCACTGTAGCATCAAAAAGATGCCCTGATATATCGGAAGTCAAAACGTCAGGGGAAAACACTTCAATGGTTGGAGTCACATATTGCACGAAGGAAAGTGGTCGGTGGAGGTCAATCACACCAAGGACGTCACTGCAGGATTTCCTCAAGACAATGTCCAGGCATCAACTATCTTCAGGGGCTTTATCACAAGGACAGAAGTGGAGATGTTTGCTGAGTTAGATGTCTGATATCTTTCATCATTGCACAATGTTTCACCACTTTTGCGACAACTCAGCAAATGATACTGCCCATACCCACATGCAAGCAGACCTCCACAACATTCAGGCATAGATGGATAAGTGGGGAGAAACATTTGTGCCACGTAAGTGCCAGACAATGGCTTTCGCCAATGATAGAGGGTCCATACACCATTAAATATGTGAGCACCATGGTTGTGTCCCCTATCAACATTCTGTGGATTATCACTTACCTGAAGCTTAACTGGACCAGCCACTGAAATACAATGGCGACAAGACAAGTTCCAGGTTGGATATCCAGCAGCAAATGGCTCATCTCCTGAGACCACATCTATAGAGCACGTCAAGAGTGAGATGGAATAATCCCAATTTGTCTGGATTGATACAGTACCAGTAACTCCCAAGAAGCTTAGTATCATCCAGGAGAAAGCAGCATAATTGATTTGACCTCAGCAACCACTGTAAACATCCAGTTCCTCTGCCACAACAGTGGCTGCAGTGTGTACCATCTGTCAAATGTACCGCAGTTACACGCACAGGCTATTCAGGCAGCACCTCCCAAACATGCAATCTGAACTTGCAATCTTTAAAGACTAGAGGGCACAGCGTTAAGATGAGAGGGGCATTGTTTGAAAAAGATATGTGGGGCAAGGTTTTTTTTTACACACAGAGCAGTGGGTGCCTTGAACAGTTGGTGGTGGAGGTAGATATGATAGTGGCATTTAAGAGGCTTTTATGTAGGTACATGGATATGCAGGGAATGGAGGGATATGGCAATGTGCAAGCAGATGAGATTAGTTCATCTTGGCATCATGTTCACCACCACATTGCGAGCCGATGGGTTTGTTCCTGTGCTGGGCTTTTTTAATGTTCTATGTACCCCCAAAGAAGAACAAGGACAACAGGCGTAGGGAAAACCACCAGCTGTACATTTCCCTCCAAGTGTCATACCATCTTGATTTGCAAATGTATTGGTGGCCCTTGATTTCCACAGTCCATGTTCGGACCAAGGCTGTGACGTGACCTGGAGCCAATGGTTCAGCAGAGTCTAAACGCAGGAACTCCACACCAGCACTGCGGGAATCTCTTAACCAGAAAGACTGCTGCAGTTCAAAAAGACAGCTCGCCCCTGTCCTGTCAAGGACAATTAGGCAAGTCAGTGATGTCCAGAACACAACTAATAGATAAATTAAACCAATAAGTCTGCCTTCAGAGATTTCACAAAGGGTCCAGGCTGACAGTTGGGTAAGGTGCTGAGGGAGAGGTGCATTGCTGGAGACACAGTCTTGCGGGTAGGATGATAAGCCAAAACCCTAGTGGGCATGGATGAGCTCACACTGTTATTTCAAACAGGTGCTCTAACAACAGTTCTCCATCAAACATCATCATTAAATGAAAAGTGGAGCATCTGGGGATTATTTCATTGGTGTTTGTCAGAGTTTGTTGCAGAGGTTTTTTGTTTTGTAGGAGACCTCTAAAAAAGTTAAACATCATTATTTCGTTTTCCAGTAACGTGAATCATGTTTATTAATCGTGCACCTTTTTATCTACCAAAAAACCCACTGGTTTGCTGTAGGCAATTTTCCAGTTTGCAACACACTGGTTTGCAGTATGCTATTTTCCACATTGCAACAACAACTTGCGCTTAACATTGGACTTTCAGTGCTAGGTCCTGTCCGGATCTTGTGAAAGACACTCTGTTCATTAAAGTTTACTCTTCTCTGTGACCCTGAGTGTGAACCAACCCACCCCCAGTATATTCACTGAGGCTGTTTTGTCACTTGAGAGATATTCTGTTCACAATCCATTTCAATGAATAACCAACTCCATCATTCTCTTTACAATGCTGCCCAGTGTCCAGATCCTTGTGTCATTTACAGCCTGCAGGGAAACCCATGATTTGCCTGCATTGCAGGGGGACATGTTTGTTTAATGAGACCAATAAATATTGAGCAAAGGGAGCAAAGTGAGAGTCCCTGATAATGACCTTGCACAGAAGATAGAGTGCAATATGTTTATTCGTTTTTCACTCAGAAGTGTAAAAGATGTAGTAATGTGTTGCATATTATGGGCGGCACAGTGGTGCAGCGGTAGAGTTGCTGGCTCACAGCGCCAGAGACCCGAGTTTGATCCTGACTATGGGTGCTGTCTATATGGAGTGTGTATGTTCTCCCTGTGACCATGTGGGTTTTCTCCGGGAGCCGTTTTCCTCTCACACTCCAAACAGGTCTACAGATTAATTGGATTGGTATAATTGTAAATTGTCCCTAGTGCGCATAGGATAGAGTAATGGGCCTGTCATGCATAGGTGATTTTTTGGGCGACTACAAGCGATTGCTACAAAATATTCAACATGTTGAAAGTTTTTCAGCGACAGTGGCGACAATTTTTGCTGTTGTAGGTTGTCGTAAGTTGACGTAGGCGTTGTCGTAGGTTGTCGCCAGGTGTCGTAGGTGAATTCCATTAAAACTAGTCCCTGGCAGTCGCCTAAAGAGTCGCATAAGTGGGACAGGCCCATAAGAGTGCGGGAATCGCAGGTCAGTGCGGACTCGGTGGGCTGAAGGGCCTGTTTCTGTGCTGTATCTCTAAACCAAACTAAACTAAATAAATAAGCTACATAGGTACATAGGCTACATAGCTACACCATATATTCATTTCAGAGTTCCTTACCTACATTGAAATTGCATTTGCTACAGAGTCTAGATTGCTTGTTTACACATTTGTGTCTAATACAAATTTTAGTTTTGTACAAGTGAACTAAGGTTACTGCTCCAGTTTTCTATGATCTTGGAGGTTTGTCACTTGACCTGCTACTTCTCACTCTCTGAACTGCATCACATATCTGCCAATGGCTGTTACATTACAGTTTACTGGAAAAACAGCTGAGTTTTCTCATCTCAGTTATTATTATACCTATTCAACAGAAGTTTGCTAGTAAAATAAAACAAATACTACGTGGGTTAGCCAGCTTCTGGAGATTAGACTTCAGTTCCTGGAAACTCCGTAGCCATAATAGTCTCTCAATGTTCCTTTTTAACATGTTTAGTTTAGAGATACAGTGTGGAAACAGGCCCTTCGGCCCACCGAGTCTGCACCGACTGGTGATACTCTAACACCTATACTATCCTACACACACTAGGGACGATTTACACTTATACCAAGCCAATTAACCTACAAACATGTACGTCTTTGGAGTGTGGGAGGAAAACGAAGATCTCGTAGAAAATCCACGCGGTCATGGGGGATCGTACAAACTCCGTACAAACAGCACCCATTGTCAGGATCGATATTTATAGACCTTCACATTTAATATAGTTATATTTGTTGTTTTAAAGATGTAGGGTCAGTAAGTAAAGCAAGTCATTTATTCTTTTGTCCATTGATGACATTTTGTTGAAAGCAAGATCATACAAGGAATATAGACACAAAAAGCTGGAGTAACTCAGCGGGACAGGCAGGATCTCTGGAGAGAAGGAATGGATGACGTTTCGGTTCGACCTTTCTTCAGACTGGTTAGGGATAAGGGGAACGAGAGATATAGACGGTGATCTGGAGAGATAAAGAACAATGAATGAAAGATATGCAAAAAAGTAACAATGATAAAGGAAACAAGCCATTGTTAGCTGTTTGTAGCGTGAAAATGAGAAGCTGGTGCTCTTGGGTGGGGGAGGGATAGAGAGAAAGGGAATGCCGGGGCTACCTGAAGCGAGAGACACCAATATTCATACCACTGGGCTGCAAGCTGCCCAAGTGAAATATGAGATGCTGTTCCTCCATACAAGGAATTATCTATTTTAATAGGCTAAAGAGATGAGTTATCAGCAATTTCAAATTAGGCTGGCTTTAGACATGTTATTTAAAATGACCATGTTTTCATATATCAGTAGCATTAATTACAGCAATATGCTCCACACCTTCTCTTATGTGGCCTTCTTGAATGTGACTGCCCTCATGCACAAAGAGATATCATGATAGTGAGCATGCAAATTTCACTCATAATGTTTGTTAAAAAATTCAAGTGCTGAAACAAGGTTAAAAACTTGGTATTGAAGGAGGTCTGAAGATTGTGTGTCCTGGGATTCAACTTATTCATACTTTAGTCACGCAAATCACGCTATGTGTGAACTTAGCACTGGTGCACGGATTGTAAAATTAACATTTTGGCATCAATCAGAGGGTTACATAACAGAAATCAAAATGCTGATGGCTGCATCAATACATCAGCTTCCCATTAGCACTGATGTCTAATTGATCTGAGCACAGGTATCGTCATTTCAAAGTTCCTAATCTACATTGAAATTGCAATAGACAATAGAAAATAGACAATAGGTGCAGGAGTAGGCCATTAGGCCCTTTGAGCCAGCACCGCCATTCAATGTGATCATGGCTGATCATCCCCAATCAGTACCCCGTTCCTGCCTTCTCCCCAGATCCCCTGACTCTGCTACCTTTAAGAGCCCTATTTAGCTCTCTCTTGAAAGTATCCAGAGAACCGGCCTACACCGCCCTCTGAGGCAGACTCACAACTCTCTGTGAGAAAAAGTGTTTCCTTGTCTCTGTTCTAAATGGCTTACCCCTTATTCTTAAACTGTGGCCCCTGGTTCTGGACTCCCCCAACATCGGGAACATGTTTCCTGCCTCTAGCGTGTCCAAACACTTAATAATCTTATATGTTTCAATAAGATAGACTCCCATCCTTCTAAACTCCAGAGTATACAATCCCAGCCGCTCCATTCCGTCAGCATATGGCAGTCCCGCCATCCCGGGAATTAACCTTGTAAACCTACGCTGCACTCCCTCAATAACAAGAATGTCCTTCCTCAAAATAGGGGACCCAAACTGCATTTGTTACAGAGTTTAGATTGCTTGTTTATAGATCTTCGAAACAGAATTCTTTGGCCAATTCTAGTTTAGTTTAGTTAAACTTACTATCACGTGTACCGAGGTACAGTGAAAAGCTTTTAGTTGCGTGCTCTCCAATCAGCAGAAAGACTATACATGATTACAATCGAGCAGTCCACACTGCACAGGTACATGATAAAGGGAATAACATGTAGCGCAAGATATGTGCAAAGGATGAAGTGGCTTTAAGCTACTGACACAGTCAAGAGGCATTCTGCTGAAATCTGGGGACCTGCAAGCTTCATATGCCTCAGGCACATGGAGAAGCAAGAAGCAAAATCGTGAACTTTGAGTAACATGAGACAAGTCCAAGGTTAGGTTTTGCAATGAATTTTCAGAACGAACCTCGCGCTATCCCAAAAATTTGCAGGGGGTGACATTTTTTACAAACTTTTAGTAAACATTTCAACATATACAGGTTCTCAAAGTGATTTTGAAATCCTTGTATACAAGTCATAGAAAGTTAATCTGCAATTATAGCAAGGCAACTGGAAGGCAAATGTTGCTTTTATTACAAAGGAGATGGGGCACGACAATAAAGGATTCTACCTACAACTAGGAGGTAAGAGACACAAAGCAACTCAAGAAACCATCTGGAAAGGCCATTGATGGCTTCTGAAACCAGCACTATATATTGTACCTGGAGGACTGGTGTATAAGGGGATAGCAGTTATACCAAAGCTATAGAAAGCTCCGTCTTCGAACACACATGGAGCGAGCGCTGCAGCAATTCTGTTCCGAAAAAGAATCTTACGCAAGGTATATATAATCAGAATGATACCTGAACGTGCAAGGTTGCATTTGGAGTGCAATTATCCCATCTGGAGTCTTTTTTCCTTGAATTAGGAAGATATAGTTTGATTGAAGTTTTCAAGAGATTAGGGGAACTGGGCTAGACACAGAGAAAAACTGCTGCTTTTTGCTGGTCGGCGATTTTGGTTTAAGAGGCATAGTGAATGATTAGAACCAGGCACCTCAGCAGTGGCTTTAACAAAGGCAGTCAAAGTTTGGAGCATTTCCACAAATAGCAAGTCAGTTAGTTAATTTCAAATCTGAGACTGATAAGACTTTTGTTAACAAAAAGTATTTCGGGATGTGGGAAAATCATGGGGTGATGAAGTAAGGTCTCAAAACAATCCATCTTAACTGAAGGCAGAACAGGCAAGATACTTAAATAACCTACGTTCCTGGAGGCCTGAACAGTTTCTTGAGCTTCATCCAAGTTTCCCCAGATAGACAACCCGACTCCCCCCCTCCCCCCCCTCCCCCCCCCAAAGACAACAGCTCCTTTCCAAGTTAAATTATTTCAACATTTTCTCTGCCCATTTCCTCTGCAAAAGTTCCCAATGCTTCTCCATACAAAGTGCAGCCTTAGATTGTTCACCATTGGACACAGAATGAAATACAGGATGACAATTTTGTCAGCACTGTTACCCCAATCTCAAGATTATTGATATCCTGCACAATGTGCAGCAATGATCAAATCTAGCACCACTTTGATCAAAGGATAGAGCAACTGAACAAAAAGTCTGAACAAAAAGTCTGCTCAAATGCACCAGGTTGAAAAGGAATGATAAAAATCTCACAATTCTGATCAAAGACCCCAGATCTCAAACGATGTGAGCTGATTGTCTAGTATACATTATTAACTCGCTCTTCCATTTTACTGAATATGAAATATAAGCTTTGACACTTTTGGCAAATCTGGCAGATTCAAGATTGGGAAATGATGCACAAATGTACCATTTTCAATGGAAAATGATAAACATCTTGCACAATTTTGATCAAAGGTCCAAAGATTGAACCTTTGAATGTAGTCTGATTTGGAGCTTACCCTAATTGGAAAATGCACTCTCAGCTTTGTGGGAACTACAGGAAGCCCAGAATTTCAAACACATTCCCACTGTAATTTACTAGAACGTGAAGTTCCACCAAAGAGTTCAAATGGCTGTTCTACTTGAGATTCAGGGCCGATGTGGAATTTGATAAGCAATACACTTTTTTTTTGTTCGCAAAAACACATTGGTTCAAAATTAAGTATATCCCCCTTGTCTGTGGTTTGGAGAATATTTTTTTAGCCTTTTGAATGCATTCTCCTTTCATTTAGACTTCCCTTCCATGCTTTAATCTCTGGCTGCAGAGGTAATCAGTTAATACACACAGTCTCATATGATGTATACAGAATGATCCATTCAAAACAACTTTCAACAGACCACACGTCAAGGGGCCGTTCTAATACAACTCCAGCAAGGTAAGCATTGAAAATGAGATCAGGTTGAAGGCTGAAGAGATACATCACAGAATTGGCAATGTGTTATAGGGAGCCCACTGATCAAGGGGATAGCATGTTAACTGCTTTCAAGTTTGCTTTCTAGAACCTTCCTTGAACCCTCAATTTCCCTCCTGGGATAAATAAAGTTCTACCATATCGTACCGAACCACCTGCCTGCATTTGGCTCATATCCCTCTGAACCTTTCCGATCCATGTACCATCCAAATGCCTTTTAAATTGTGTTCTAGTACCTGCCTCAACTACTTCCTCTGGCAGCTCATTCCATATACACACCACCTCATGTGGTATAAACCAGCATCTGCAGTTCTTTGCTTCTATGTGGGAGATCCAGGCTTTCCTCTTGAGGTTCATGAGGAATTCCATTCATTGTCCCACCAGGAAAACATTGAAGAAAATCCACTCTGGCTTTTAGGCCTGATCGGGCCCGATCCACACTTGCCAACAGGTTGTTTTCTGACCACACGTTTCTTGTTAAAATTATTGTTAAAGAAAGATCCTGATATCTTCCAGGTAATTTTAATCTGGGAAGATAGCGTTGAAATAGGCCACTGGAAATGTTAGATGTACAAGAAATGTGAATGTTGCGCATTTTTATTCAATTTATCAAATGACTGATATGGGTTCTCAAAAATCATAACCACCACAGGTTCCCATTACTATTTATGTCAGAAATTATAAGTAGTATACAAATGTAATTCCTCTAATAAAAGTGGTGAACAGTGCCCAGTCCATCACAGGCACTGACTACCCCACATCAAAGGGATCCATTGGAGTGGCTGCTTCAAAAAGGCAGCCTGCATCATTAAGGATCTTCACCACCCTGGCCACACTCTTATTTCACTCCTGTCATCAGTAAGAAGGTACAGGAGCCTGAAAACTGTGCCCTCCAGGTTCAGGAACAGCTTCTTCCCAACAACCTTCAGCATATTGAATACTATGAACTCCAATTAAACTCCAAACTACAAACTGCCTTGGTTGCGCGAGGGACTTTGGCCTTTGTTTTGTTTTGTAATATATTATGGTTTTTATTCTTTAGCCTTTAGAGATACAGGGCAGAAACAGCCCCTTCAGCCCACTGAGTCTGCACTGACCAGCGATCACCCCATTCACTAGTTCTATCCTACACACTAGGGATAATTTACAAAACCCAATTAACCTACAAACCTGTATGTCTTTGGAGTGTTGCAGGAAACCCACGCGGTTACAGGGAGAACGTATAAACTCATTACAGACAGCATCCGTTGTCAGAAGTCTGAAGAGGGGTCTCGACCCGAAACTTCACCTATTCCTTTTCTCCAGAGATGCTGTTTGACTTGCTGAGTTACTCCAGCTTTTTGTGTCTATCACCATAGTACCAATTTTATTTATTGAACTTTGTTTTTGTTTGTTTATTATCTATTTAGTACAGTGTTTAAAAATGTGTTATGCTGCTATTGCAAGTAAGACATTCATTGTTCTGTTTCGGCACGTATGACATTTTAAAACACTCTCGGCTCTTGACTGATTTGGATGTCAGCATCAGCATTCTGGTGCCTGGTATTTAAGCTGTTAAGTCTGTTTGCCTAGGCTGGTGGTATATTCAATATATCCAACCGAAACAGAATTCCATTTACAAGTTGAGAACATTTCACTGAACACTCCACAGATTTGATGCATGGGAGCCGCAACAGGGATTTCACACCTTTAACGTAGCCAACACATTGTTGGCTCATTTTTGTAATTAAATCCTATTGTTTTTATATATCCAAACAGCTCAAATGAATTCTTTCCAACAAGCTTCTCCCATAGGTTAGTTGCAAAACATTTCATTGTCTGACTGCTTAAGTTCTTCCCTCAAAGATGTCGGGAGTTTGATTTATTTTACAACCAAAAGTGTTGGGAGATTAAATGACAACAGACCCAATTTATATTATCCAGCTTAAACCTGCTTATGACTGAACAATTCTTTTTGCATTTTCTAACAGGGTGAGCTACATTTTCCCTCCACATGAACCCTGTAGGCAACATCGATATTTCAGACTTAATATAACTTAAAATAACATCCTGTGAAACTCAAGCGGGTCAGGCGGTACCTGTGGAGCGAATGGACAGACTGAAGAAAGGTCCCGACCCGAATCGGCATCTGTCCATTTCCTCCAGAGATGTTACCTGAACTGCCAAATTCCTCCAGTACTTTGTGTTTTCCTCAAATTCCAGCATCGGCAATTCCTTATATCTCCATTAGTGTAATAGAAATAAAGGCATAGACTATTTTCAAAATGGGGAGAGAATTCAGAAATTGATGGTGCAAAGGGACCTAGGAGTGCTGGTGCAGGATTCCCCAAAACTTAATTTGCAAGTCAAATCGGTACTAAGGAAGGCAATTGCAATGCTAGCATTGATTTTGAAAGGACCAGAATATAAAAGAGGGATGTAATTCTGAGGCTTTCTAAGGCCCTGGTCAGAAGGCACTTGGAGTATTGTGAGCAGTTTTGGGCCCCATATCTGAGGAAGGATGTGCTGGTGTTGAATAAGGTCCAGAGGAGGTTTACTAGAATTATCCTAGGAATGATTGGGTTAACATATGATGAGCATTTGACAGTGCAGGGTCCTGTACTCACTGGAGTTTAGAAGGATGAGGGGACCTCATTGAAACTTACCAAATAGTGAAAGGCCTGAATAGGGTTGATGTGGAGAGTCTAGGTCCAGAGGCCATAGCATCAGCATAAGAGGACGTGCCTTTAGAAAGGAGATGAGGATGAATTTCTTGAGTCAGAGGGTGGTGAATCTGTGGAATTCATTGCCCCAGATGGCTGTGGAGGCCAATGGATGGTCAATAGATATTTTTAAGGCAGAGATTGGCAGATTCTTGATTAGTATGGGTGTCAGGGGTTATGGGAGAAGGCAGGAGCATGTGGTTGAAAGGGAAAGGGAGATCAGCCAGGATTGAATGGCAGAGTAGGCTTGATGGGCTGAATAGCTGAATTCTACTCCTGTAAGTTATGAACCCAGAGAAAACCTACGTGTTCACAGGAAGAACGTGCGAACTCCATGCAGAAAGAACCCGAGGTTGTAAATAGCTCGTTCAAAGCTTCCCCCCCAGTCTAGTTTGTCAAAAACCACTGAATCAAGCACTTGATCAACTAATCTTTATTTTTGACAAAACACAATTACAGTTCAACAACTTTACCTATCCCACCGCGTGTTCGATCCTCGTATCTGCCTGATCAAGCCCTCTAGGCCTTGCTCAAACAGAGACACTCCAGAAGGTCATGCAGTCCAAAGCCCTCTCCCAGAAGATCGATGCTGGACCTCGTGGCAGTGGGTACCGTTCGCATTCAGTGGCTAATACATTGTATTCAAACAGGGCTTCTCAAGGAAGCAAACTTAGAAACATTTAACCTGATCTGCAAGAAACCCAGACAAGGCTCAATACCTCATCCAATCAACACTCGGCAAAGTGTAACTCTGCAACATTATTTACAACTATTTACAAGGTGTATGTCTGGTTTGCAGCCCTCCAATCCATTCAATGCATTTTGCACCTAATTGACAGGGTCTGCAGATGTTCTTATTCTTTTCTTGCAACTTGTATCTAGGCTCTAGACACACTGGCACCACTCCGCAGCTTGTCCCAGTTCTGCAGAGAGCAATTCCAAATTGACCAAATCTCCCAGCAGCCCTGAAGCTTTTACCCAATTTTAGTCCTAGCCTCTCCAATCTGGCCAGGATTAACATTCCTTCCTTTTTTTTTATCAGATATGACAACCCATCATTTATGATAACCAAATAGTCCAATAATCAGCTAACCAGATATACATGTGTGTACATTACATTTCCCATCTATCAACAACACAAAATGATGATGTTTCTTCCCAGAATCTTGCCAAGCGTCCCGAGTTTTCATGGGCGTAGCTTCACAATTTCCGTCTGATGATTCTTCACCTTCCGAGTTTCTGTGGGCGCGAATTCCCTCCATCCGTGTTGTTGCCCATTCTTCCATCCCTTTCCATAGTCGAACCTATAACCTATAATTCCTGAAAAACGTGGGACAAAGCAAGTTCCCATCATGCATACATGCTTCCCCATACATTCACTGTAGTCTGCAGTACCTATTCCTGTTCCATTCTCGAATGAACTAAATATATTCTATTCAATCACTGTATTCCTATTGCTATTCTATTCCTTAATATACTCTTTACTATCCTAGGATCAATACTAATCAGCCCTCCTCATTTTCACACAATGTTACAATATGTATATCGTATGATGGGTTCTCATATAAATTGCAGTTGGGTTCAGTCCAGAATTCCCTACAGGCGGGACTCTAATTTAAAGCAAACCATGAAGAATGTCTCAATTCAACCAAATTCAGTCTTAGCCTTCAATTTACCATTTCAAATTTCAGTGTCCATCTCATCCTTCTTATTCCACAGCATTATGGCCGATACACAATTCCATTCCAATTCCTGTGGAATTCCCAGCTGTTCAAATTTAAACAATCAATTTCCATACGCTGTCAATTTCATCATAAATCCAATCAAGAATGCCGAATTCAGGGACAATTTCTTTCCACCTTGATAATAGAAGCTGCTTTACCATCAAGGGTTAAACAATTCCAATCCATCGGTTAAATATGCATCGGCTCTGCTATTCCCAATACCTGTTACAATTTCTCCCTCTAATTCACTAGGTCTCTCCTCCAGTACTTCCTCTTATTCATGTATGTCTCCTCACTATGTTAACTCGTTACTGTGTTGATTCTCTACTATGTTGGCTCTTTACTATATTGGCTTCGTTCTCTGTCTAGGGGTTCTCGCTTGTACTAGTTCTTAACTACTGAATAATTTCTCTGGATGGTTAGTATTGACTTTCCGAGGTGAACTCATGAATTTCAGTCTACCGCATCATTTTATACTACCACCTTACGTTTCCAGGATATGTCTTAATTCCTGATATCTGTTAGGGTCTGTCCTTTCCTTGATAGTAACTTAATAGTCCAGTCCCATCTTCGACTATCCTCCTGTGAGTGAGACAAGAGAACAATGCCAAATTAACAGTCAATTCTCTACCAATTAAGTCCTCTTTAAATGAATTTACTTATAAACTAAATTTTGGCGCAAAGTAAGTATTTTGCCCCGAACCACAGAGGAATGGTTTTTTTTCGAAGTCAGTCCTTTAAGGTGGGGCTTGTCCCAAACGTCATCATAGGTCGTTGGTGTTGTTTCTTTCAAAGATGATTAGAGTGTCCTTTACTCTCCTTCCTTCTCTTTTTCCAATAGCTAGGTGATATTAAAGTTGGGTACTAGGGTAGGTCTTCTTCTTCTTCTCTTCTGATGTTAGTTTCAATTACAAGGGAGTAGGAATACGGAGGAGCAGCTTTCTCTGTCTGCTGGCCTTCCCAAATGTCTTAAAGGGGCAGGACAGTATCAGTTCCTCCTGCTGGTCGATTCCTGTTCCTGGGGAGTTACATTACCTTTGCTGTCTTCTGCCCATTCTCATGGGTCTGTGCAGTCTTTACCTCTCTCCCGAGATAATATATCATCGATACACTGTCCTGCAGGCACAAACTCAGTAACACATTAATATCGTGGCTTCTTTCCCCACTCCCGTTCCTCCTGCACAGTAAGTTTGTTTCTTCTCTCCCTAGTGCCATTTCCATTCCTTAGTTGCCATTCCTTCTCATGCCAGCTACTATGTTCCTTTTCTTAATTTCTTTATTGTCCCTTGGTCTTTCTTCCATCCTGCTATATTCTGCCTTGCTATATTCTGTCTTCTCGCTGGACACTCCCTGCTCCAATGACCTAATTGGGTGCAGTTGAAACAAGCTCCTTGATTTACAATCTTCTTTACTCTAAGGGATTTTCTGGGGTAGTCATAAGACAGTTTACAATTTTCAGTTTTTACTACAATAGTACATCCAATTTGTTCATTCTGGTAAATTACTTGAGGGGGTTGTAGAGTAGAGGTCATGTCTCCACGCCCACAATTCCAGGGAGGGATGTTGAGTCAGGACTGAGATAATGGGTTAGCTTAAATGAACGGAGTGTGACTTCTTAGTTCCTGACATTCAGGCTATCTCTCTCTCTGGTCTCTTGGGTCCCAGTAGTCTCTTGAATTAAAGGACCTCCTATAATTCCTCGGATCTCAGATATTTCTATATTCCCTAGGATCTCTTCGTAATTCTGGAAATCCCTTCTTTGACCCCACTTTTTCATTCGCTCCTTTGTTGGACAGGCCCGACTCCAATGTCCCATTCCCCCACAAGTATAGCATTGATTAGGCAGCATGGTTGGTCTTATTCTCCCCCTTGGTTCCATTGGAATGGGTTCTAGATTGGGATTGTAGTGGTGATAATAATCTGAGTAATCTGGAACCCTAATTTCTCCCAATCCGTAATTTGCTGGTAATCTGGGAATCCATGGTTCAGAATTAGATCTTGGCAATTCTTTCTTGGTTCTATGTTCACTCTTCCTTCTACTTACAGGATAATTTTCCTGGTTTCTACCCTCCTTCCAATAATGTCTCACAGCTCTAACCATTTGACTGGCTTGGTTCTCAGACCAGTTACTATTATCAGTTTCAATTAAATCCGCTACTTCAGTGGGGAGACAATTCAATAAGATTGCACAATATTGAGGGGAACTTGCTCCATTCTGATATTCTAAGTCACCTGATTGATCCATAGATAATTTTGAAAAACGGTCTAGTAATTCATCTGCTCCTTTACCCTTTTCTGGTCCTATTTTCAGAACTCATTTTAAATTGCCTGGTTTCTGAAACGTTTTTGCAAGGGCCGTTAAAACAGCCTCTTCTCTTGCACTGTCATTCATTATTACATTTGCCAAGGCTGCATAAGTTGGGTGTCCTAGGGCTACTAGAAATTTGGTATTTTCAGCTGGAGTAATTATCTGTTGTATGGTCTCCCACAAATCCAGGGAATCTGCATGATATACACGCATTGTGGTTCTTAAATAATCTATAAAGGCAGCAGGTGACTTCTTCCTATCCGGGATTCTGTTTAGTACTGCCATTATTTCATGGGGCTTCCACAGAGTATGGACATCTTTGGCACGGGGATTATTCATACTTACTGCACTGGCCGAATCCTCTGTACCTATCCCTTCCCTTACTGGTAACTGCCTATGGGATATCTGTTTAATTTGTAAGTTTCCGGTTATGTCAAAATCTATCTCGGTATCTATAATCACTGTTTCACCCTCAGATGAATCTTCCTGTTCGCTAGAGGTTTCCCTATACTGCCCAAATAAATCATTCCTTTTTCTTTCTACTCGTGTAATCTGTCTAGTTTGTGGCTCACAGAAATATTCTGGCGGTTGCACTATATCTAACATACCTTTCTTTTCTTTAAACGCTGGAGCTAACCTTTTCATTTTACTCCTGGTGCCATAAGCCACTGGACGATCTATCAATGAGGGCATGGATAGGATCGTAGAATCTGGTACCCCAGCATCTGCTGTTGGTAGAATCTGTTCAGATGTAGAATCTGCAGGAATTGTTATAGATTCTGCAGACCTAAAATATTTATTACAGACACAAGTCATATACGGTGCTAGTGAAGCCTGGGAAACACAAGAGGAACATGGTGGGAGCTGCGAACTTCCACCAGCATTCACATCTGTCCACTCTTCCAAATATTCATCTCCTTCCCCCTCGAAGTCAGCACCAACCATCGGATTCCTAATCCTTAAATCTACAGGGACTAATTTCCTTCCAGGAGATCCACCTTCCCCTTGTTCTGTGAGTTTCCCTTCATCTCCACTCCTGTCCTTCCCACTACCTGGCGGTCGATCTACTTTACCTTCTTTTAGTTCTATTCCAAGTTTAGCGATCGCTTTTTCCCAACTAGCCATTCTCTTAACCTCCTTATTCGCCTTTTGTTCCTTGAAATATTTTCTCCATAACCCTATTAATTCTTTTGCACTTTCGTTATTACTATGCTGCCAAATAATTGGTTCTATGTATTTTATCCCTTTTACTGTTCTAATGCCCCCCGGCGGCCATAGCTTGTTTCCTAATTTCTTACTTAACGCTCCTGATAAATTTCTTAACTTCTCTGCTTTGTGAGGGAACTCATTACACATTAGTTGCAACGGACTCCTTTCCACTTCTAACACATCCCTATCTACATTATTCCCCATGCTTCTGTACACCCAAAACAGACTTCCTTAATCCTTCCTTTTGATCCCTAAATTTATCAAGCTCGCTCTTAAACAATGGCTAATGGGTCAAAGTTTTCGCAGCCATGCAACTCTTTTTGCTCCTTTCCTCCATCAATCCTACTCTCCTATTCAATTTTTTACCCCATCTCCCACGTCCACACCCTTTCAACCTTACAACTTTCTCAATCCCCAGTCATTCAAGGATCAGAGTACTCAGGGAGCAATCAAACACATTCAAGCACAATCAAACACATTCCCGAGCTCATTTACTCCTCAATCAAAACACCCGAAAATGATCCTCAGACACGTGAGTAACACAGTCCACAAGCAGGATAACACGCTGCCTATTACTATCAGGTACAACCACACTCCTAAATAAACCCCAAACATTTGTTTATTATAAATCACGCACCCTAAGAAATCATCCTCGTGACGCGATCAATCAGCGGAATGACTCCTCCCCCAACACAGCGATCGAAAGAGTACAACCCCTGATCGAACCACGACTCAGATTCTCACAATACGATCTAAACAAACACAAATATTTAACAAACACACTTTTACTTCTAGTATCTAAATCTGTAAACACTCACACACAGAGCAATACAAACAACGGTCCGCGAACTTAACACAATCTAAATCTTAACTTCTAAATCTTAATACGCTCTAAGTTTATTTACGTACACAGGGTATTTACACAGGGAATTTGGATCCAATAACAATACGAATGCTAGATTTTTACAATTTACAATAATAATTTAAAGCACTAGTGCACAGTTCACGAACACTCGATCTCAACGCCACGTCACGCTGTTACCACTCAGTGAACCTCTCCCTCTGATACCGAAGATTTTCCCCTTCCTAGGTTAACTTTTTGCTGAGAGGTACTACTTCTTAAATGACTACTTTTCCTCCCCAATGTTACTATCCTACCAAGACTGGACTTCTATAGGGGGACCTCTATCCCTCCTCTCTTAATTCTGCAGAATTGGGGGCCCCCTTCACATTCGGATTACTTTTCACCAAGTAACCCAGGTTCCCGTCTCTCAGGTACTCTTCGCTATCAGGGACTAGTCAACAATCGACCAGAGGGATACTATTCATTGTTGATCAGCCGCTATTCGGAATCGATCACGGACATGCACCAACTCCGAAGTTCTATATACAGGAATTCGAATTCCACCTTACTGGCAGAACTTCAGTGAAATTCTGTATTTGGAAATTTGGATTTACCAATATAGACACGTTCTCGAACTACTAGTTTTAATGCGTATCCCTCCTCATACATGGGCACTCAAATCAAACTAAAATTGCCCAATTGAATTCTCGAATGGACTGGAGTATTCCGGCCAATCTATACTCTGCCCACCGAGCCCAGTACCTTTACCAGATTCCTCGTCCGTCACACAGGACTCGGATATCTACACGCAGACACTCCTCTCCGCTGGGCACTGGGGGTTCAGCACCTAGCCGCTTTGCGCTGTGAGTTACCGATGCCGATTTTCAGAGCACACCTTTCCAATTCGCCCTCCCGGCAAAAATCCGATCGATATGTAGGTCAGACCTGTATTTCAATACCCCACCTATTGGATACCAAATCTTACCTTGGGCCACTCCTCACCCAATGAAGCGCGTCAGGCTCTCGTTAAAGCAGCTGCAGTCTGCCAACCACGACCAAGTTTTGGGCCACTCCACGCCCGAGTTTTCTTTATGGGCCCCAACCCAAAGCAATGCTAACCACACCACCACCCCCCCCATGCTTGCTAGACTCTATTCTAATGATCTTGATTAAACCCTTTCCCAAGCCCACGAAAGATCGATCCGCTCCGACTAATGAAGTGCTGAAAACCAATGCGAAAAACGCACAGTGGGCCCGATTTCTGCACTCGTGATCGAAACAGCTCAACACCCTTGATCGCAAACTTGTGTTTGGGGGTCTGTTGAGATCCCAGCCGAGCCCCCAATGTAAATAGATCATTCTAAGCTTCCCCCCAGTCTAGTTTCAGTCAAAAACCACTGAATCAAGCACTTGATCAACTAATCTTTATTTTGACAAAACACAATTACAGTTCAACTACTGTACCTATCCCACCGTGGGTTCGATCCTCGTATCTTGCTGATCAAGCCCTCTAGGCCCCGCTGAAATAGAGACACTCCAGAAGGTCATGCAGTCCAAAGCGCTCTCCCAGAAGATCGAAGCGGGACCTCGTGGCAGTGGACTTTTATAGGTCCCGGGACCTCGAGGGGCCGAAACACATAGATACATAGATACATAGAAAATAGTTGCAGGAGTAGGCCATTCGGCCCTTCGAGCCTGCACCGCCATTCAATATGATCATGGCTGATCATCCAACTCAGTATCCCGTACCTGCCTTCTCTCCATACCCCCTGATCCCTTTAGCCACAAGGGCCACATCTAACTCCCTCTTAAATATAGCCAATGAACTGGCCTCAACTACCCTCTGTGGCAGAGAGTTCCAGAGATTCACCACTCTCTGTGTGAAAAAGTTTTTCCTCATCTCGGTCTTAAAGGATTTCCCCCTTACCCTTAAGCTGTGACCCCTTGTCCTGGACTTCCCCAACATCAGGAACAATCTTCCTGCATCTAGCCTGTCCAACCCCATAGGAATTTTGTACGTTTCTATAAGATCCCCTCTCAATCCCCTAAATTCTAGTGAGTATAAGCCAAATCTATCCAGTCTTTCTTCATATGAAATTCCTGACATCCCAGGAATTAGTCTGGTGAACCTTCTCTGCACTCCCTCTATGGCTATAATGTCCTTCCTCAGATTTGGAGACCAAAACTGTACGCAATACTCCAGGTGTGGTCTCACCAAGACCCTCTACAACTGCAGTAGAACCTCCCTGCTCCTATACTCAAATCCTTTTGCTATGAAAGCTAACATACCATTCGCTTTCTTCACTGCCTGCTGCACCTGCATGCCTACTTTCAATGACTGGTGTACCATGACACCCAGGTCTCGCTGCATCTCCGCTTTTCCTAATCGGCCACCATTTAGATAATAGTCTGCTTTCCTGTTTTTGCCACCAAAGTGGATAACTGTAGATGAGATATGCATGTGCCTTTAATATAGTTACCTCATATAGTTACCTCATCACTACTAACCACTCCCCATATCACAAGCATAATTACAACCTCCCCACCCACATATCGCTCTCTAGTTCCTGTGATAGACCACGTACAGCTAGTGCCTTCTATAATGCTGCAGTATGAATAAAGGTAGTAAAGTAACGATGTGTCGTTAAAGCTTCTTTACAATAACCTCACATTTATCCACATTATACTGCATCTGCCAAACATTTGCCCACTCACCCAGCCTATCCAAGTCACCTTGCAGTCTCCTAGCATCCTCCTCACAGCTAACACTGCCCCCCAGCTTAGTGTCATCCGCAAACTTGGAGATGTTGCCTTCAATTCCCTCATCCAGTTCATTAATATAAATTGTAAATAGCTGGGGTCCCAGCACTGACCCTTGCGGTACCCCACTAGTCACTGCCTGCCATTGTGAAAAGGACCCGTTTACTCCTACTCTTTGCTTCCTGTTTGCCAGCCAGTTCTCTATCCACATCAATACTGAACCCCCAATACCGTGTGCTTTAAGTTTGTATACTAATCTCTTATGTGGTACCTTGTCGAAAGCCTTCTGAAAGTCCAGATACAACACATCCACTGGTTCTCCCCTATCCACTCTACTAGTTACATCCTCGAAAAATTCTATAAGATTCGTCAGACATGATTTACCTTTCGTAAATCCATGCTGACTTTGTCCAATGATTTCACCACTTTCCAAATGTGCTGCTATCCCATCTTTAATAAGTGACTCTAGCAGTTTCCCCACTACCGATGTTAGACTAACTGGTCTGTAATTCCCCGTTTTCTCTCTCCCTCCCTTCTTAAAAAGTGGGGTTACGTTTGCTACCCTCCAATCCTCAGGAACTACTCCAGAATCTAAAGAGTTTTGAAAAATTATCACTAATGCATCCACTATTTCTGGAGCTACTTCCTTAAGTACTCTGGGATGCAGCCTATCTGGCCCTGGTGATTTATCGGCCTTTAATCCATTCAATTTACCCAACACCACTTCCCGACTAACCTGGATTTCACTCAGTTCCTCCATCTCCTTTAACCCGCTGTCCCCTGCTATTTCCGGCAGATTATTTATGTCTTCCTTAGTGAAGACGGAGCCAAAGTAGTTATTCAATTGGTCTGCCATATCCTTGTTCCCCATGATCAATTCACCTGTTTCTGACTGCAAGGGACCTACATTTGTTTTAACTAATCTCTTTCTCTTCACATACTGTATCTATAAAAACTTTTGCAGTCAGTTGTTATGTTCCCTGCCAATTTTCTTTCATAATCTATTTTCCCTTTCCTAATTAAGCCCTTTGTCCTCCTCTGCTTGTCTCTGAATTTCTCCCAGTCCTCTGGTATGCTGCTTTTTCTAGCTAATTTGTACACATCATCTTTTGCTTTCATACTATCCCTGATTTCCCTTGTTATCCATGGATGCACTACCTTCCCTGATTTATTCTTTTGCCAAACTGGGATGAACAATTTTTGTAGTTCATCCATGCAGTCTTTAAATGCTTTCCATTGCATATCCACCGTCAACCCTTTTAGAACTAATTGCCAGTCAATCTTGGCCAATTCACGTCTCATACCCTCAAAGTTACCTTTCTTTAAGTTCAGAACCATTGTTTCTGAATTAACAATGTCACTCTCCATCCTAATGAAGTACTCAACCATATTATGGTCACTCTTGCCCAAGGGGGCACGCACAACAAGACTGCTAACTAACCCTTCCTCATTACTCAATACCCAGTCTAGAATAGCCTGCTCTCTCGTTGGTTCCTCTACATGTTGGTTTAGATAACTATCCTGCATACATTCCAAGAAATCCTCTTCCTCAGCACCCCTGCCAATTTGATTCACCCAATCTATATGTAGATTGAAGTCACCCATTATAACTGTTTTGCCTTTGTTGCACGCATTTCTAATTTCCTGTTTGATGCCATCGCCAACTTCACTACTACTGCTAGGTGGCCTGTACACAACACCCACCAGCGTTTTCTGCCCCTTAGTGTTTCGCAGCTCTACCCATACCGATTCCACATCCTCCAAGCTAATGTCCTTCCTTTCCACTGCGTTAATCTCCTCTCTAACCAGCAATGCTACCCCACCTCCTTTTGCTTTCTGTCTCCTGATTATTGAATATCCCTGGATGTTCAGCTCCCAGCCTTGGTCACCCTGGAGCCATGTCTCCGTGATCCCAACTATATCATAATCATTAATAGCTATCTGCACGTTCAACTCATCCACCTTATTACGAATGCTCCTTGCATTGAGACACAAAGCCTTCAGGCTTGTTTTTACAACGCTCTAACCCCTTATACAATTATGTTGAAAAGTGGCCCTTTTTGATTTTTGCCCTGGATTTGTCTGTCTGCCACTTTTACTTTTCACCTTGCTACCTATTGCTTCCGCCCGCATTTTACACCCCTCTGTTTCTCTGCTCACCCATTTAAGAACCCCACCACCTCTTATTCTCTGTTTATTATTGTTTTCTTCTTTCCCCCCTACATGTTGGGTCTGAGTGCTTTCCTTCTCTGCCTCCTGCCTCACACACTGTCTAATAGCTTTCTCTATTTGAGGCCCTCCCCCCAACTATTCTAGTTTAAAGTCTCCCCAGTAGCCTTTGCAGATCTCCCCGCCAGGATATCGGTCCCCCTCAGGTTCAAGTGCAACCAATCCATTTTGTACATGTCGCACCTTCCACAAAAGAGGTCCCAATGATCCAGAAATTTGAATCCCTGCCCTCTGCACCAGTCCTTCAGCCATGCATTTATCCTCCACCTCGCTCCATTCCTACTCTCACTGTCGACTGGCACAGGCAGTAATCCCGAGATTGTTACCTTTGCTGTCCTTCTCTTTAACTCCCCTCCTAACTCCCTAAATTCTCCGTTCAGGACCTCTTCTCTTTTTTTACCTATGTCATTGGTACCTATATGTACCACGACCTCGGGCTCCTCTCCCTGCCCTTTCAGGATATCTTGGACACGTTGAGACACATCACAGACCCTGGCACCAGGGAGGCAAACTACCGTCCGGGTCTCCCGACTGCGTCCACAGAATCGCCTGTCTGACCCCCTAACTATAGAGTCCCCTATTTGTATTGCCCTCCACTTCTTTTCCTTACCCTTCTGAGCAACAGGACCGGTCTCTGTACCGGAGGCCCGGCCATGTCGCTACCCCCAGGTAGGCTGTTACCCCAACAGTACTCAAACAGGAGTACTTATTGTCAAGGTGTACAGCCACCGGGGTACTCTCTAGTCCCTGCCTGTGCCCCTTGCCCCTCCCAACCGTGACCCACTTGCCTGCCTCCTGTGGTCTTGGAGTGACCACCTCCCTGTAACTCCTCTCAATTACTTCCTTGCTCTCCCTGACCAGACGGAGGTCATCGAGCTGCTGATCCAGGTTCCTAATACGGTCCCTTAGGAGCCCCATCTCGATACACCTGGCGCAGATGTGGACGTCTGGAGGGCTATCAGACTCCATGACTTCCCACATCTGACATCCAGAACAGTAAACTGCCCTGGCCCTCATACTCCCCTTACCTAGGATACAATAGAAAACAAACTGCTACAATACAAAACAAACTGCTACAATACAAAACAAACTGCTACAATACAAAACAAACTGCTACAATACAGTACAATCAGCAGGGATCTGACTCCAAATCAGCTGGGATCTGACTCCCAATCAGCTGCTCCCTCTTGTCTGCTTCCACCAATCAGCGGCTTCCTTAAGCCCACTTGTTTTGAAGTGCGAGTGGAACTTGGAACGTTACAGATTTTGGCCTCTGTAAAGGCTCTGTCTTACCTGTTTGCGGTCATCGGCGGTGAAGCGCGGCGTCGCCGGTAGCGGGGACCGCACGGCAACGGTGAGAGCGGCGAGCCTATCCACCGGAGCGCCGCACGGATGCTGCGCGGGGGCCGAGTAATTCAAACACGGCAGGTCCCACGTGCTTGCGGTAAGTAAAAAAAAGGGCGGGCCGACTGCGATGACGTCGGCCCACCACACGTGACTCACTAGCGGCGGCTGTGGCGGCAGCCATCCTGATCGTGGCGCTGTAGCGGTGGCTGTGCATGCGGCCGTGCAGCACACGTGCCTCACTGGCGGAGGCACGTGCCTCACTGGCGGAGGCTGTGGCAGTGGAGGTTTGACGCACGGCACTTGAGCCACACTGGCGGCGGCCCGTGCGGGCAGCCGTGCTGCACTCGTGCATCACTGGTGGAGGTTGTGCGGCGAGTATATAGTTTTCAACATTGTCGATTTTATTTTAGCACCGTGCGGTGTTGGGAACACCGCCGCACGGCCCCGGAATTGTACGTTCTCACGAGTGCGCGGTCTATGGCGGCAGATTCTTCCCGTTTCGCCGCCAATGACCGCAGACTCGTGAGACAGGCCTTTAAGAAGCAAGCCCCGCGCTCCACTTTAACTCCTACTGCTCGGGTGTAGCTCCTCCCTCTGCGACCGCTCCAACAGCTCTCGGGCCTCTGTAAGAAGCAAGTCCCGCGCTCCACTTTAACTCCTACCGCTCGGGTGTAGCTCCTCCCTCTGCGACCGCTCCAACGGCTCTCGGGCCTCTGTAAGAAGCAAGCCCCGCGCTCCTCTTTAACTCCTACCGCTCGGGTGTAGCTCCTCCCTCTGCGACCGCTCCAACGGCTCTCGGGCCTCTGTAAGAAGCAAGCCCCGCGCTCCACTTTAACTCCTACCGCTCGGGTGTGGTCTCTTTATAATCCAATTACAGATATCGATTAATCCCATACATAACAGACATTTCCCTAACCCAACAATACAGAGGCTAATACATTGTATTCAAACAGGGCTTCTCAAGGAAGCAAACTTAGAAACATTTACCCTGATCTGCAAGAAAGCCAGACAAGGCTCAATACCTCATCCAATCAACACTCGGCAAAGTGTAACCCTGCAACATTATTTACAACTATTTACTAGTGTATGTCTGGTTTGCAGCCCTCCAATTCATTCTATGCATTTTGCACCCAATTGACAGGGTGTGCAGATGTTCTTCTTCTTTTCTTGCAACTTGTATCTAGGCTCTAGACACACTGGCACCACTCCGCAGCTTGTCCCAGTGGTGCAGAGAGCAATTCCAAATTGACCAAATCTCCCAGCAGCCCTGAAGCTTTTACCCCATTTTAGAGTCCTTGCCTCTCCAATCTGGCCAGGAGTAACAAGGTCATGATCAAACCTGAGTTTTTGAAGCTACGAAGCAGCAGCTGTGTACCACCCACATGTCACACCTTCAAATGATGCCCCAATGTGCATTGTGGGAACAATATTTTAATTTTTGTTTTACTCCTTTTTCACCTTTTTAAGATATGGAGTCTGTTTTATTGCCCATTTCCAGTTGCTATTGAGAAGCTATTTGTGGGCAACTTTCAGGAACTGCTGCAATCTTGTAAACCCAAACCTGGGTCTCTGGCACTGTAGAGCAGCAATTCTACTCTGTGCCACTGTGCCAATCCCGAGAGATGATCCCATTAAACATTTTGGGAGGGATTGATCAGAAAAATGGCAAAGGGATGTTTTCTTTACACGGAGAGTCGAGAACAAGAGGTCTTAGGAGAAGAGGTGTTTGTTTAGGACTGAGATTAAGAGAGAAAACAAATTGATTCGAGTGGTTTAGAATTTTCTACCACCATGAATCTGTGGGTGCTCAGACACTGAATGTGCTCAAGTCAACAGATTTTCAAACTTCAAGGAAGTTAAGGCATAAGGTGATCAGCCGTTTGGTCATGATGTGATTAAATGGCGAGATCCAGAGGCAGTGTCGCCTGCCGCTTATGCTGATATTCCCATGAGATCTCATGGCTCTGCTGATGGATCGATTGTTAACAAATACTCTTTCCCTGACTGATTCTCGTATTAACACAGAACTCATCGCACACTCACAAAGTATAGCTTCCCACATTAAACTTTACATAAAATATGCAACTGCTTTGGACCAGATTCTTAAATATTCCATTAAAAGAAGAAATGCTTTATTTGCTTGTGTCATATCAGTCCTTAGTTCATATTATGATTTGATTGGGACTTTGATTCTTGCACGAACAAATTTATCTCAAGGGAGTATATTAGAAGAATGATGCAGAACTGGAAGTATAACTCAAATCTATGGTTGTGCTTTACTTCATTGCCACTTGATCAATGCCTGCAGTTTAACTGAATCGCTCAGATATGACGATGATGATTTATTTTTTCGTACCCACTGCCATCACTGTACACTTTAAACCTTGTTTCAACAACATGCAAGGATCAATGGTTAATGGGAAGGGCTCATGGCTCAGAAACTGCTTATTGCTGGCCTTGGATTCACTTGATAGATGTTACGCGGAACAGTTTGATTATTTAATGTTAATTCATGTCTTGTTCTCATACTTGTGGTGCACGGTGGTTAATCCCAACAATTTTTCATTCAGACTTCAAGCGCACTTGGTCATTTTGTGACAAATAGAAAATAATTAATCCCAAGTAGTTTAGGATGTCCTAACAATGTCCTTGAATTCTTCACCAGCCCTGTGAAAAATAACATGCCGGCCTCCATATCGTATCTAGAATTAGATTTTAAATTGCCATTATCCACGGCCATACCAGCCTGAAGACGCCCAATCTCATCTGTTCTCGGAAGCTAAGCTGGCTCAGGCCTGGTTGGTACTTGGATGGGAGACTTCCTGGGAATGCCATTGTAGACTTATTGTAGACCAATGGGCCCAAGAAAGGTGGGGGTCGGCCCTTTCATGCCACTCACGAAGTCCTGGATGAGTCCTCCAAGCATGGACAGATTCAAGGCTATCAATATAGGCTGGACCCCTCTTCGCTGACTGAAGTACTGCATTACAAATTTCTACCCCAAACTAAAAATGTGAGACACTTGCATCCAAATTTGGAGGCAGCTCCATCTTAGTTGTATGACATTGCAGTGCTATAAACAGAAGAGCTAAAAATTAAAAAAATCTTTCTACATGGTTAATGTTGGTGCTGACAATCTGTTATTAAATGTTGAATCAGACTAAGACACATAACTGTTACATAGGGGAAAGAAAGGAAAGTCTCTTCTCGAGATAGAAGCATTCAGAAGTGCTAGTTCAGAAGTCTAAAGACGTGCAGGTTTGTAGTTTAATTGGCTTTGGTAAAAATTGTAAATTGTCCCTAGTGTGCAGGATTGTGGTAGTGAATAGGTGATCGCTGGTGGGCATGGACTCGGTGGGCCGAAGGGCCTGTTTCCACACTGTATCTCTAAAGTCTAAAGATCTCAGACTTAGCCATATTTTTCTGAACATTTTCCAACAAGTCTGGAAAGTCTTAAATGTGGAAAAATTCCCTCTTCCCATCACTGGCACTTCTTGCCCCAACATAAGCACGCAGATTTAAACAAATGTAGATGATGATTGAAGAAATAATTTGGCAAGAGGAGTGGGCTTTTGAAACTATCACAAACAGAAATGTAACTGGAAGTTGTATTGAACTTGCACAGGAACCCAGGCACTTTGAGGTGCTGGTCTCTTGTAAAATCACAGACACATCCACGTTAATGCAAAGCAGTGAATGAAGAAAGTCACAGAAGGCCAATGGAAGATTTCAAAGTGGAGTCAATGAGATGGGGAAGGGGTGGGGAAGGGAATTCCATATGCATTCTTCCCATTTTTATTTTCTCTTCCAGTCTTAAATCCAAGACATACTGGCATCAGCGTTCCTCCACCTGGGATATCAATGTCACTCCATCATTCACTGCAGGAGGACTGCCAATATTCCCCTCACACACACCCACAATAGAAAAGGATTCTGAATTGTACAGCCATGCAGGCTTGAATTATTAACTTCCAAAGACAGCTAAAACAGGGACATCAAGTAGCTATTCCAAGTGTTCTCCCAAAAAGGAGTCCAGGCAAGCTACATGTCATATGCACATGAATATTCAATATGAAGGCAACGGGCAGAAACCTTGATATTGGCTGAACATAGATGAAGTGTTGAAAGAAGTTGTGTTCATATGTACTGCTTGCCTGCAATGCAGAGTAAGCCATAAGTATAACCAGAGGAATAGCCAACTCAACCTCTCCAAAAGTTCACTGAGGGGTTTTGGTCAAAAAATATTAATCCTGCTTCTCTTTCCACAGATACTGCCCAACCTACTGAGTCTTTGCACCATTTTCTGTTTTTATTTTAGGACTTCTGTGGGGTTTTGTCCATGTCAACTCGTGACAACGATTACCTTCTTGTGTTCATTGGCAGGAACTCAAAATGGGCTCCAGTTGGAAACACAGGAACCTCCACTGAAGAGCTGAATTAGATCTTTGCATTGCATGGAATCCTGGCCGAATTAGTATGTAACAATAGACCCCAGCTCATTTTGTATTTATTGAAGGATTTCAATATAATGAAATGGCAGCAAATGTGTTATCAATTCCAATGTATAATTCTGCTTGCAATGGGGGCAGTAGAGAGAGATTTTTTTTTACACGTATTAAAAGAAGCCATCAAGAAACAAATGTTCGAAAAAATGTCCTTGGGATGGTAAGGTGGTGCAGGCGTAGAGTTGCTGCCTCACAACGCCGGAGACCCAGGATTGAACCTGACTACAGGTGCCGTCCGTATGGAGTTTGTATATTCTACCCGTGACTGCGTGTGTTTTCCCCGGGTGCTGCGGTTTCCTTCAAAGGCGTAGAGGTTAATTGGCCTCAGTAAAAATAGTAAATTGTCCCTTGTGTGTAGGATAGTGCTAGTGTGTGGGATTGCTGCTCATTGCTCAGTAGGCCTGTTTCCACGCTGTATCTCTAATCTAAACTAAACACTACAACTTTATGATAAACAAAAGGTTGGCTAATCAATGATTTAAGTACTGCACAACTCTGCAACTCCACAGTTGTTAATCTATTGTGGTCTTTGCATGCAAGGAACAGTCCTCCAGAGGAACAGAGGGGAGAGTAGAGAGATAGCAATTGAGGCAAAAGTCATTGCCCAAGGAAAAGGAAACAAATTTTGACCGAATGAGTTGGAGCCATCAGCAGCGAGCCCACAGTGACACTCGGCAAAGGGGCTTTGTTGAAGGAATTTAAATCTGTATCAACAGCTATTAAATCCCTATTAGAAATAGTGTCAGAAATGTCCAACCTGTCAGGTGAACACAGCAAGAGGCAAACCCATATCCATTGATGATGTATGAGGAAGAATCTGCTCCTAATGTCAACAAGTTTCAAGAGCCACAGAATAGTAAAACCACAGAATAATAGAGCCACAGGATGGTATTGATAGGTTTCAAGTTCTTCATTGCTGGGAACAGGTATAATTTGAATATAAGTGTACAATAGAGAAGACCAAATCAACTATGGGTGCCAGTCGACAGACTGTATATGTAATGAGCCTGTTCAACTGCGATATATTTATAAACAAGTTCGTCAAAGAGAGAAAGCAGTGCTGAGTATTTTGATATAACTATCTAAATAAGTCACGAAGGCAAAGGATGTCGTGACGTTTTAACATGTGACAGCGATGTTAGCATCGCGTGCAGCGAGTGCTTTGTTGTTAAGACTTAGAAAGGGCTTGAAAAAATATATGTGTAGGAAGGAACTGCAGATACTGGTTTACACCGAAGATAGACATAAAATACTAGCAGCATCTCTGGAGAAAAGAATAGGTGATATTTCGGGCCGAGACCTTTTTTCAGACTGAGAGTCAGGGCGAGGGAAACTGGAGGTAAGAAAAGGTACAGGACAAAGCAGAGCCACACCGATGGTCAAAGAGCCCACAATGGTCCACTCCGATTTCAACTTATTTTATTCTGTAACTGTTATTGTAAACAACCTCAGCATTATCAGCAGTACCTTTCAGAACACAGGTTCTAATACTTGGAACTCAAATCTAAGCTCATGTTTGCTACAGGCAGGAAATTCTGAGCTAATATAACTGGACCCCAGCACAGTGCCTGCTCAATTTAATGCAGGTTGGATTGCAGCATTAGTGGAACTCTGCCAGAAAGACTAAAATTACACGTGTAGTCTTTAGAGATTGTGTGGCTGAACTTTATTGTGTGTGGAACCAACATGCGATATGTCACAATCATCCATTATATAAATTCTGATTCAGTAATGTCTTCTCCTTAACTTATTTTCAATAAAAGCCCTAGAAGGCAACACATTAATACCCGAGTGTAATACACTCCTCAGAGATGCCAGACTTGAAGGCACTAAAGAAAATAAACTTTCCAAAGTATTTCTTGGTCATTGATTACAGACATTTTGCATTGAGTTAAATTGTCCACTTAATTAAAACTGATTTACAAGGAGTGAAAGGTGTCAACGTCGTGTTTTGTTCCCTCTGTATCTTTCTTAGACTTTCTACCCCATTTGTCAACAATGGGACACAGTTTAAACCAAACTCTTTGAAGCCAAACTCATTTCACTGAACACTAACGCTCAGTCCGCCTTGGGCGACGCGATCTCCCGGTTGCCAAACATTTGAACTCCCCTTCCCATTCCCATACGGACCTTTCTGTCCTGGGCGTCTACCACTGTCACACACACACTGGAGGAACAGCACCTCAAATTTCGCTAGGGCAGCTTACAACCCAGCGGTACGAACATTGATATCTCTAATTTCAAGTAACTCCTGCATTCCTTTCCCCCACCCTAGTTGTCCTACCAGTCCCACTGTTCGCATCCTTGTATTCCGGTTATTAACACATCTATGGACTCCACCCTTCATGAGGTAATTTGTTGCCAGCCCTGTTTTGTTCTGACCTTTTCTCACCTCCAGTTCCCCCTACCCCTACCTTTCAGTGTGGAGAAAGGTTCCAACCTAAAACGTCCCCCATTCCTTTTCTCCAGAGATGCTGCTTGACCCCCTGAGTTACTCCAGCATTTCGTCTATCATTGAAGCCACCAATTGTGTTGATTCAGCAGTAGAAGGGCCATGGGATAATGCATAGAACAGCAATCTCATCGTTAGGGATTAGTTAGGAAAAATAAAATTATGTGAAGAAAGCAACCGTTAATTCTAAACATAAACCAGTCTTCAGAATATCTGTTCCAATGAACGTTGAAATTAGTTGAAATTAAAAAGGACAGTTTTGCAAACAGACAGGCTGCCTACTGAGGAGTAGAAACAAGAAACTGCAGATGCCGGTTTACGAAAAGTCTGAAGAAAGGTCTCGACCCAAAAAGGCATCTCTCAATGTTCTCCAGAGATGCTGCCTGACCCCCTGAATTACTGAAGCATTTGTCATCTATTTTAGGTTGTCTATTGACATGACCATGACTCATTCTCATATGCCGAATGTGAGACCCTGGGGTATGTTAACTGGTCTACAACAAACCAAAGATATTGGTTCATCCCTACATCTCCCCGCACCCTGGTCGTCCTGCAAGTTTCACTGTTTGCATCCATATATCCCTTCATTATCACCTCTTCCACAGCCAACAATGGACTATTGTGGGCTTCACCTTTCCTTCGTCATCGGCTCAATTTGTTCTGGACCTGTTCATACCTCTAGTTTGCCTCTCCCCTGATTCTCAGTCTGAAGTAGGGTCTTGACCCAAAACGTCACCTATTCCTTTCCCCCAGAGATGCTGCCTGACCCACTAGAGGTATGGAAAGTTGGAGCTCACTATGGCCCATTGTTAGTTGTGGTCGAGGTGATCACGACGGTGAATACGAACAGTGAATCGAGCAGGACGGCTAGGGTGGGGGAGGGACGGAGAGAGAGGGAATGCAAGAATTACTTGAAATTGGAGAAATCAATATTCATACCGCTGGGTCGTAAGCTGCCCAAGTGAAATATGAGGTGCAGTTACTCAAATTTGCATGTGGCTTCACTCTGACAGTGGAGGAGGCCCAGCCAGGACAGAAAGGTCAATGTTGGAATGGGAAGGGGAGTTAAAATGTTTCCCAACGAGTTTAAATGAGGCTACATGCACCAAGAGTACACAACCGAGGGACAGAAACCAAATGAATACCAGGCCTGGTGTATGGGGGCGGTAAACTTTTGCCCGCTGCAGCTGTGTGGCTGAGCTCACCCTGACGTACCACACCTAGATACTCTCCTCTGCCTAGCGGAGCTGGTCCTTACCCTTAACAACTTTTCGTTTGACTCCTCCCATTTCCTCCAAATACAAGGCATAGCTATGGGGACACGTATGGGCCCAAGCTATGCCTGCCTCTTTGTAGGGTAGGTCGAACAATCTTTGTTCGAGGTGTACCATGGCCCTATCCCCGAACTCTACCTCCGCTACATCGACGACTGCATTGGTGCTACCTCCTGCACCCATACACAACTCACTGACTTCATCCATTTCACCACTAACTTCCATCTTGTACTCAAATACACCTGGAACATTTCCGACATTTCCCTACCATTTCTAGACCTCACTATCTCCATCGCAGGTGATAGACTACTGACCGACATCCACTGTAAACCCAATGACTCCCATGGCCATCTGGACTACACTTCTTCCCACCCTGCTTCCTGTAAGAACTCCGTCCCCTACTCCCAATTCTTCCGTCTATGCCGCATCTGCACCCAGAATGAGGTGTTCCAAACCAGGGCATCGGAGATGTCCTCATTCTTCAGGGAACGGGGGTTCCCCTCTTCTACTATAGATGAGGCTCTCACCAGGGTCTCTTCTATACCCCGTGACTCTGCTCTCATTCCCCATCCTCCCACTCGTAACAAGGACAGAGTCACACTTGTCCTCACCTTCCACCCTACCAGCCGTCACATACAACAAATAATCCTCCAACATTTTTGCCACCACCAACAGGATCCCACCACCAGCCACATCTTCCCATCTCCTCCCCTGTCTGCTTTCCGCAGAGACCGCTCCCTCCGTAACTCCCTGGTCAATTCGTCCCTTCTCACCCAAACCACCCCCTCTCCTGGCACTTTCCCTTGCAACCGCAGGAAATGCTACACTTGTCGCTTTACCTCCCTCCTTGACTCCATTCAAGGACCCAAGCAGTCTTTCCAGGTGCGGCAGAGGTTCACCTGCACCTCCTTCAACCTCATCTATTGCATCCGGTGCTCTAGGTGTCAGCTGCTCTACATCAGTGCGACCAAACGTAGGCTTGGTGATCGCTTCGCCCAACACTTCCGCTCGGTTTGCAATGACCAACCTGTACTCCCGGTGGCTCAGCATTTCAACTCTCTCTCCCATTCCGAATCTGACATTTCTGTCCTGGGCCTCCTCCATGGCCAGAGTGAGGCCCACCATAAATTGGAGGAGCAGCACCTCATATTTCGCTTGGGCAGTTTACACCCCAGCGGTATAAACATTGACTTCTCCAATTTCAGGTAGTCCCTGCTTTCCCCCCCCCTCCCAGCTCTCCCTCAGCCAAGTCTCCACCTCTTCCTTTCTTCTTCCCCCCCCCCAACCCTCACATCACTGAAGAAGGGTCTCGACCCGAAACATCACCTATTTCCTTCGCTCCATAGATGCTGCCTCACCCGCTGAGTTTCTCCAGCATTTTTGTCTACCTTCGATTTTCAAGCATCTGCAGTTCCTTCTTAAACACCTAGTGACCGCTCACTCCCTCATTGTCAATATGTTAGGAGGCTTCAGTTGACCCCAGCTAAACGGTGGTTGGCATTGTTTCATGTGGTTTTCCTCACCTGCTAACATCTGTGCACCTCATGAATCCCCCTCCGCTAACGTTGAACAGCTTTTTGGGGAAAAAAATCAATGAAAATATAATTGAGAGGTGCGAAGGGGACCTTGGGAATAAGTGGGAATTAATCTGAACAGGGTAGTCCTTTTTATTTTATCACATGCTAAATGTCCCTATGATGGGCAAGGGGGGGATGATTTACAGTGCAGCCATTTCCACTGCGGCTACGGGAGTCACTTAATTTGTTTTAATATATACAGCTCAGCCCACTCAAGGGTATACGATGATATCATGCACCTTTTTCCTGCACATTAAGGTGATGAAATTGCTCTCCACACCACGTGTAATGATGCATTAGCCTGATTTATGAAAGGCCCGTGTGTGCCAAGTCAAGGCTTCCAATTTAGGGCGTGCAGCCCAACAAATGGTAGAATGAATAACATGCCATTATCTCTGCTACAATACCTCAGAGTAATTTCTCACTCCCAAATGACTTGCAGGCAAGGCACCTTATTTGCTTGGATAATGCCCCTTTCAATGATCTCAACTGAAATGAATTAGCTGGGAGTATCCTGGCTAAAACCAATTTTCATCTCGGAGGAGGTTTACTTAATAATTTGCAAGTATTTGAAGAAGGTATAGGAGGCTGAAAACAGCAATGTCCAGGTTCAGCTTCATCCATAAAACCATCAGTTTATTAAACACTACAACCTCCAATATAGGGACATTATTTTTGACTTTGTACTACTTTTGTCTATTTATTTGTCTGTTTATATATTTACACACACACATACATACATATATATATACACACATATACACACACACACATGTAACTTCTCTAACTTCAAATAGTCCCTGCTTTCCCCCTCTCTCTCCCCTCCCCAGTTCTCCCACCAGAGAGAACTGTTTTTTTCTACCTCTTTTTATTATTTATATGGATAATTTTCTCTGCAAAGCACTTTGGCTTCTTTGATTGAAATTGATTGAAAAGTGCTATATAAATAAATGTACTTTACTTTACTTTACAGTCTTACTGTCTCTGACTACATTCTATCTCTGTCCAGCTCACTCCCCTGACATCAGTCTGAAGAAGGGTCTCGACCCGAAACATCACCCATTGCTATTCTCCAGAGATGCTGCCTGTCCCGCTGAGTTACTCCAGCATTCTTTGTCTACCTTAGATTTAAGTTCTGGAAGATATGACAGTAAATCACTCTTGACTCTTGCATCAAGAACCATGATCAAATGGGGCCATTTTGAATGAGCATTTCAGAGGAGATTTTGTAAGGATTATTTGTTGATTGAGTGCCTCGCCTACACTCCATGGTTTCAATTCCTTTCTCCCTTTCCAATCCCATGCAGGTGCCACGTGCACATATATCACATGCACACAAGTAAACACGCGGCATCAGTCTGATGAAGGGTCCAAGCTCAAAATGGTACCTACCCATGTTCTCCAGAGATGCTGCCTGACCTGCTGAGTTACTTCAGCACTTTGTATCCTTTTGAACATAGGACATCCTTCACACTGACCAGCAGAAAGACTTTAAGTAGCTGATGGTTACTCAATCCTTTACATAGAACAGTACAGCGGGTAGAGCTATGGACTCAGACCCCTAGATCCCTCTGTACATCAGTGCTGTTAAGGATCCTGCCATTAACAGTATACTTCCTCCTTACATCCAGCCTCTCGCCGTGCAATACTCCATGTATCAAACCAGACAGATGTTGATACTGAAGAAGGGTCTTGACCCGAAACGTTGCCTATTTCCTTCGCTCCATAGATGCTGCCGCACCCGCTGAGTTTCTCCAGCACTTTTGTCTACCTTCGATTTTTCAGCATCTGCAGTTCCTTCTTGAACATACAGATGTTATGTCATGCAGCACCCAAATTAAATGGCAACCATTTTTTCTACCCGTATCTTTCACCGATCTATATTCTGTGGTTTATTTTGACAGTCTTTTTAACGATCTGCAACTCCACCAATTTGTGGTGTGTGGGCACATGGATGTGTTTTGAAGGGCCATCTGTTTGAATGAGCTTGAGGTAAATGAGGGAACGCAGTTACAAGAACTGAATGTTTCCCCTACTGTTTACCCACAATTGGGAGATTTATCCACTCAGTGTTTAATGCCACTTTCTTTTAAAAAATGCGTTGTTGCCAACAATTCTGCCCAACTTTGCTTTGCAGCATATTACCACAATCGACAAACTTTGTGTGTGGTTAATTTAGTTTGGTTTGGAATTGTCTCTTTGTGTCCTCGATGGGCTGGCAAAGGTTGTACCAAGATTTCCTGTTGCAGTCACAATCACCCAAATTAAATGCATCACACTTAGTCTTCACTAGGGAGTGAATCTCACAGATCATCAAGGGTTTCTGGTTGGGGAACACTCGGACCGAGCTCTTTGCACACAGTACTCTACATACTTACTGATGAAGTCCGTGATGACAGAGGCATACTGATTTAGGATGGCGTTGAGCCTTTGAACATGAACCAGTCCACTGACTCAAAACAGTCACGTAGGAGCTCATGTGTTTCCTCAGACCAGCATTGTATGACTTGCCGTACTGGATCCTCTCGCTTCTGTTTCGACTTGTCTCCATGGTGTAGAAACACAGCCAGGTGGTCAAATTTTCAAAAATGTGGGCAAGGAATGGAACGGTAGGCGTCTTTGACGGTTGTACAGCAGTGATGGAGGGCGTTTGTGTCTCTGATGGGGCAGTATTCTGGTAGCACACTCTTCAGGTTGGTCTGCTTGAAGTCCCCAGCTATCATGAGCAGGGCCTCAGGGTACTTTGTTTCAAAGCTATTAATTGCATTGCATATCAAATCCTATGCAAGCTTCACGTGTGCAAAAGATGAAATGTAAACTGTAGTCAGGACAGCTGAAATGAGCATGATAAAAAATGGAATGTTTATGAATTCAAAGGTCACTTTTCAAGAAACCGCTTGGTCAAGGGAAAATTGTTGGCAGAGCCAAATTTCTTTTATGATTTTGTATGGGTTTTACAAGTGTGGCACAGGGCGCAGCGGTAGAGTTGCTGCCTCACAGTGCCAGAGACCCGGGTTACCAAAGCCAATTAACCGACAAACCTTTATAATGCCCCTGTCCCACTTAGGAAACCTGAACGGAAACCTCTGGAGACTTTGCGCCCCACCCAAGGTTTCCGTGCAGTTCCCGGAGGCTCCCGGAGGTTTTTGTCAGTCTCCCTAATGGTCGAAAGTGGTTTCCGCTTCTTCTATGTTCCGACGATTATTTCGCCAGAACATAGAAGAAGCGGAAACCACTTCGACCATTAGGGAGACTGACAAAAACCTCCGGGAACCGCACGGAAACCTTGGGTGGGGCGCAATGTCTCCAGAGGTTTCTGTTCAGGTTTCCTAAGTGGGACAGGGGCATTAAGTCTTTGGAATGTGGGAGGAAACTGGAGCCCCAGGAGAAAATCCACGTGGTCACAGGGAGAAGGTACAAACTACGTTCAGACAACACCCGTAGTCAGAATCGAACTCGGGTCTCCGGCGCTGTAAGGCCACAACTCTGCCGCTGTGCCACCGTGCCGCCCTAAATCTCTGACCTTATTTCTCCTCCAAATGCTGGTGCATGTTAAAGATTTTATTAAAATAGCAAATCATGGAGTATCGAAAAACGAAACTCCAAATCATGGAGGATGGAATAAAAAAAGGTCCATTCTCATTGTGCCAGTTGTTTCCCAGCCAAAGGCAATGCTAAGTTTTTTAAGTCCTGGGCAGTTGAGAGGAGGCATATATGTCAGCATTAGTTGCGATCTAGTCCACAACACGTGTAAAAACCTGTAGTCCCCTTATTAAAACGGCAGCAAGCTGTAGCAATTGAGAAAATAAAAGGACAAATGCACGGAGTAATGGAACATTTTTCACAGGTGCTCAAACCAAATCCAGATTTTGGCATTTATACAGAACACACATTTTTCACATGGTTTCTTTTTTCAACAGCCAAGCACTTCAAAAGCTAATTAAATGAGACCATTTGCCAGGCACCGAGGAACAAAATCCCCCCCATAGGTTGCAAAAGTCATCGAAACTGAACAAATCATTTCTACATTTCTTGAGAATTAGTCAACCAATACTGCTTTGTTTTCCGTGACCAATTGTTTTTTGGGAGGGAATTTAACTTATTTTTTTAAATGTCCGATACGAATAAAGAGCCGAGCTCTGAACTGTTTAAAAGTTAAATGTTTAAAGATCAAAAGAAAAATTTTGATCTGATATAAAATAGTAAAATTGTCTCAATGTCTCAACAATTAACTTCAGAAGCAAAGTTTTAATCAGGACTCACTGTATATATTTTTCAAAGAAATGAACAAAGTTAATAATCTCTGAAGTTAAGTGAAGACTTAACTTCATAAATATTGTGCACCATCTCACATGCAGGTTTCAGTTGCTTGGAGTAACTGCTCACAGACCTCACTGAATCATGAAAATGTTCCTTTGGCATTTTTGGAAGTTAATTATAACCAACATTGAGTTCAATCAACCAGTGGAAATAATGTAATTAACTTCAGATTAAAGTGCTTCAGAATCAGAAGTGACCTAGTTGACCTTTGTCTGATCAGTTCCTGCGGATGAAAGTTCAAAGGAACATCTCATGTGAAACTGATCATAGTTTGCCCACGTGCCTACCTGTGGCCATTTTACAGCAAAAATCACAGGACAACCCGACACGATGGCACAGCTGGTAGAGCCACGGCCTCAGAGCCTATGCAACCCAGGTACAACTCAGGTCCTGTGTGGAGTTTACACATGTCGGTTTCCTCCAGGTGTTTCCACATCCCAACGAAAGACAGTCATAGATTCATAGAGTCTTACAGCGTGGAAACAGGCCCTTCGTCCCAACTTGCCCACACCGACCAACGTGTCCCAGGTACACTAGACCCACCTGCCTGCATTTGGCCCATATCCCTCTAAACCTATCATATCCATATATCTGTCCAATTGTTTCTTAAATGTTGCAATAGTCCCTGCCTCAACTACCTCCTCTGGCAGGTTGTTTCATACACTTCCCACCCTTCGTGTGAAAAAGTTCTCCTTAGATTCCAATAAAATCTTTCCCCCTTCACCTTAAACCTACAATATGTCCGCTGGTTCTCGCTTTCTTAAACCTATGTCCTCTGGTTCTCGATATGTAGGATGGTTGCGTGGTTAAGTGGCCTCTCTAGATAGCGTGCACATAGAATTTGAGGGGTCAGGAATTGAAGTGGAATAGAGAAAATAAAATGAGCCGAGTCTAAAAAATAAAGGTACTCGATGGTCCACGCAGACTCATGTAACTTGTCAGGGATCAGAGTTTGATCCTGACTATGGGTGCTGTCGTTACGGAGTTTGTAGGTTCTCCCTGTGGCAGCATGGGTTTTCTCCAAGTGCTTCAGTTTCCTCCCACATTCAAAAGACGTGCAGGCACGTATGTTAATTGGCTTCCATAAATTCTCCCTTGTGAGTAGGATAGAACTAGCGAACGAGTGATCGTTGGTCAGCGCGGACCCATTGGGCCTGTTTCCACACTGTATCTCTAAACCTAAACCTGTGGATAAAGTTAACCTCCCTATAGCATTCGTTCAAACCTACTGTATGTCCTTTGGTTCTTATGTGTAGGAAAGAACTGCAGGTGCTGGTTTAAATCAAAGGTTGACACAAAATGCTGGAGTAACTCAGCGGGACAGACAGCATCTCTGGAGAGAAGGAATGGGTGATGTTTCGGGTCGAGATCCTTTATCAGACTGATCTTCGGGTCGAGACCCTTCTTCAGACTGAAGAACCGTCTCGACCCGAAGCGTCACCCATTCCTTTGGTTCTTAATTCCTTAAACCTATGTACTCTGGTTCTCGATTCCTTAAACCTATAGTTCTCGACAGGTAGGATGGTTGGTTAATTGGCCACCATTGATAGCGTCTATGTAGAATTTGAGGGAGCGGGAATGGAAGGGAATTTAGAGAAACCAGGTGCTCCGGTTTCCTCCCACCCTCCAAAGTTTGTAGGTTAATTGACTTTGGTAAAAATTGTAAATTGTTCCTAATGTTTAGGATGGTGTATGGGGATCAATGGTTGGTGCGGACTTGATGAGCCGAAGGGTCTGTTTCCACGCTGTATCTCTAACCTAAACTAAAATAGGAGAGGAGGTGAAGCAAGGATACTAGTTTGGATCATGTCTGGCCTTTGTTGAGGGAGGGTGGTGGGGGTGACAGTGGGGGCAACTGTGGAGGGCATTTCATTGGAAGGAGAAAAGCATTTAAACTTATGGTGCTAGTGAGGGCAAGAGGGCAGTAATCCCTCCTCTTCTGTCCTACCATCATTGGAGAGGTATTTATTCATACATTTGCCTTTCATTTGTGTTCATGATCATTGTAGGTAACAGAAAACTTAACTGCTTTAGCCCTGTATTGAGCATGTTGTGTAAACCGATCTAAAGCACTCCATTATCAATACTGATTACGGAGTAACTCAGCAAGTCAGGCAGCATTCTCGAAGAACATGGATAGGTGATGTTTCGGGTCAGACTGAAGAAGGATCCCAACCCGAAACGTCACTTTTGCATGTTTTTCAAGGATGCTGCTTGACCCGCTGAGTTACTTCAACATTTTTTTTCCTCTGTAAACCAGCATCTGCAGTTCCTTGTTTCTACATCAATACAGATTTGCTGGCTTACTTAAGGGCCTGTCCCACGGGCAGGCGATTCCAGGCGGCAAGCGCAACTTCCCCGGAAGCGGGGGCCGCGCGGCTGCCACCGTATAGGCCTGTCCCACGAGCATGCGGCAAGCGCAACCTAACCGGAAGCGGTTGCCGCGCGGTGGCCGACTGATTACCGTACGGCCTGTCCCACGAGCATGCGAATGCATGCGGCGAGCGCAGCGTCGGGTGATGACGTCATCGCGCAACGCAATGCGCTAGCCTACTCCGTCGAGACAGTGCGCGGCGTCCAGGTGGTGTGCGCGGCGTCGAGGCGGCAGCGGGGCGGCAGGCCGTTGCCGCATGGGATTTTTGGACAGTGTCAGTTTTTCTGAGCCCCACGCGGTGTCGGGACCAACTACATACGGCTCCGGCGATCTACGTGGGACCGACCCCGCACGGCCTCCGCTTCCTGCAAGGTCCCGCTTGCCGCCTGGAATCGCCTGCCCGTGCGACAGGCCCTTTACCTTTTTGTTACCTCACTAAAAATAATCGCAGGGATCATTTAATAACCATTCAATATAATGAAACATAGGGGAAAATAGAAAGCAAACAAAAGGATGAGTTCTGAAACAAACTAGGTAAAAGCAAAATGCTGGAATAACTCAACGGGTCAGGCAGCATCCCTGGAGAACATGGACGCTTGACGTTTCATGGCAAAATCATTCTTTAATAATAATAATAATGGATGGGATTTATATAGCGCCTTTCTAATACTCAAGGCGCTTTACATCGCATTATTCATTCACTCCTCAGTCACACTCGGTGGTGGTGAGCTACTTCTGTAGCCACAGCTGCCCTGGGGCAGACTGACGGAAGCGTGGCTGCTAATCTGCGCCTACGGCCCCTCCGACCACCACCAATCACTCACACACATTCACACACATTCACACACATTCACACGCAGGCAAAGGTCGGTGAAGTGTCTTGCCCAAGGACACAACGACAGTATGCACTCCAAGCGGGATTCGAACCGGCTACCTTCCGGTTGCCAGCCGAACACTTAGCCCATTGCGCCATCTGTCGTCCCATTCTTTGGACTGATTGTGTGTGGTGTGGGGGGGGGGGGGGATGCGGAAGAAAAAACCTGGAAGAGAGGAGAGGCAGGACAAAGCAGGACAGGAAATAGGTCAACATAGGCAAGGGGGGTTGGAGGGGGGGGGGGCTGATAGGCAGACGGTTGGATGAAAGGCCAGAGATAAGAAAGGAAGGAAGGTGTGAGACAGGGGGGGGGGGGAGCACTCTCCCATTCTGCAATCATTGCAGCATCCATTCATTAGGGAACAACACTCCCAGTAGTGGCAAGGAAGTTGCTCATATTGTGGGCGTCCCTTCTAATGCTGGCTGCAAAGATTCTACCTGCTGGGTTACATGATGCAGGAATGCAGCATTTTCTCAGCCATAACGTGCAATGCTGTGCAGGAAACATGTACTCCAGATCATGTATTCTTCAACTAGTACAATCTGTGCACAGATATAACATTTAGATGAAAGGTCAGAGTGTGCTCTACAGTTAACATCTTAACATGACATTTCATGAGAACAGATTATGTTCAACTACTCAGCGAGTCAAGTTAAAGCATCCCTATGAAGTTGTTAGTAGATTGTAATAGTATTACCAGACTACTCTCTCGATGCATTTTCATCCAAATCTTGGTATAGAAACAAGAACCTGGTTTACAAAAAAAAAGACAAAGTTCTGGAGTAACTCAGCAGATCAGGCAGCATCCCTGGAGACACATGGATGGGTATCGTTTTTGGGTCAGGAATCGGTCTAAAGAAAGGTTCTGACCCAAAATATCACCTATGCATGTTCTTCAGGGATGCTGCCTGCTGAGTTTTAGTTTAGTGTAGAGATACAGCGTGGAAACAGGCGCCGAAACAGACCCTTTGGCCCACCAAGTCTGCACCAACCAATGATCCCCGTACACTAGCACTATCCTACACACTAGGGACAACTTACAATCTTTACCAAAGCCAAATAACCTAAAACCTGTATGTCTTCAGAGTGTGGGATGAAACCGGAGCGCCCGAGGAAAACCCACGTGGTCACAGGGAAAACGTACAAACTACATACAGCACTCTTGGTTCTTGGTTTCTTGGTCCTCCAAAATATTCCAAATGGAATTTAAACTGGAGGTGGTGGAGGGAGGACTTAAGCCAGAAAGGGTTTTTGGGAAGAAAGAGCTACCTTAAATTTAGTTGCATCTGGTTGGGTAACTATAGTAGGGTGGAGATTATTCCATGCTTTAATTGTGCGGGGGAAGAATGAATTGCTGTACACATCTGTCTTGGTAGCTGGAATCACAAATTGTATCGAATGCCCTCGTCTGCTCCTAATTGGTTTGGGTTTGGTGTAGGTCTTGTAATCTATATCGAGCTGACCATTTAACATTTTGTAAAAACAGGTCAAACGGTGAGCTTCACGTCTGTCTTGGAGAGGGTTCCACCCCAGAGAATTCAGAAGTTTGGTAACACTCGCTTCTCTCTCATAGGTGTTAGTAACAAATCGAGCTGCCTGTCTTTGGACACGTTCGATGGAAGAAATGTTTTTATTTGTGTATGGGTCGCATGCTGCAACTGCGTAGTCCAAATGAGGTCTAATGAGGGTGAAGTATAGCTTCTCCTTGACAGAAGTGGAACAATGATGAAAGTTGCACCTCAGAAAATTTAGGATACCTGTTGCTTTCACTGTTGCATGATGAGTGACCATTCCAACGCAGATCATTCTGCAATTTGATGCCAAGATACTTGGTTTGTTTGGATTCTTCAAGGGTGGTACCAAGTATATTGTACGATGTTTCGCCTGGATTCCTCTTTCTGGTGACACGCATGGTTTCACATTTGGAAGGGTTGAACTGCATGCCCCATTGTTGTGACCACTCAACCATTGTATCGAGGTCCTTTTGGAGAGCAACTCGTAGTTAGGATTGAACCCGGGTGTCCTGTGCTGTAAGGCATCAACTCTACCGCTGCACCACCGTGCCGCCCCAAAGTGCTGGAGCAACTCAGTAGGTCAGGTAGCATCCCTGGAGAACATGGATAGGTGGTGTTTTGCATTGGGAATCAATCTGAAGTAAAGTCCCAACCAGAAATGTCACTTACCCATGTTCTCCAGGGATGCTGCCTGACCCGCTGAGATACTCCAGTACTTTGTGTCCTTTTTATTCATCCAAATTTTCCTGCACCAGCCATTAATGTAACACTGCTAACCCTATGGGTCTCACAACTGTATCAGTGCTGACCACTACTCTGTCTTTTTTTCTGCTGCAGACCAGTTTATTAATGATATTAAGTAGCCATTTTTAAAGTACATGATAGAAATAGGTGGTGCAAAATGTCAAGAGTCAATGAGTTTTTAATTGACATATGTACTGACAACGGAACAAGTAAATTCTTACTTGCAGAAGAATTACAGGCTTGTAAACACAATATTCATAGATAACATATAATAATAAACAGAAATTTCAATAAATTAATAATTCCAATACTATCCAATAAAGCTTCAGTGCACCTAGACAGTTCAATTTTAGTTAATATCCTGTACTTTTCAAGAGTCTGTTAGGAAAAAGCTGTTACTGAAGCTGGAGGTCAACATATAGTTTAAATTAAACCTATAGTTTAGTTTAGAACATGGAAACAGGCCCTTCAGCCCATCGAGTCCATGCCGACCATGTATCACCCGTTCCCACTAGTTCTATGTTATCCCACTCTCCCATCCACTCATTACACATTAGGGGCGATATAAAGAAGCCAATTAACCGACAAACCCGAACGTCTTTTGCATCACTGTGCCGCCCTATAGTGAATGACCTTCAGCCGTTCCACATGGGTTGAATACAAATGAGAAACAGTCGTTCCATGTAACTACAAGTAAACAATAGTAGAACAAACTCTCCAAGCCTCGAAATGCACAAATCAACCCAGCCTCACACTCCTGCAGTGTTTTATCTTTAAATACGTGCTGTAAATCTGTTCAATTTTATTTTCGTCTGCAATTGGCACCCCATCTGTTCTGCTACTGTTAATGGCGCCATTACATTTCAGCCCTGTGTGAAGACTCCCTGCATGCAATCTAGTTTGGCAAAATCCACTACACCTACCTGGCAAATGAACTGAATAGCATTTGACTGTTAAAAAAAGGCCACATCTGCTCAACATTATAAAATACTAATTCACAACAGCAGAACCCATAACTTTTAACAGACAGAAGGCTCCATAAGAAATACATTATGATTTAAAAAAAAGACTTTAAGCAGATACACAATCTGGTAAAAAAATTTGATTATTAATAATATTGAAAATGTATTTAATATGCATCAGATTGTTTATGTGAGCTACAATGTTTGGACATAACCTGCGTCACCAAGAGAAAACACCAGTGTTGCAACATAAGTACAACATAAGGCCAATTTAACCACAGGGTCCTTGAAAAGCACAAATCTGTTGTAGCTGCTTAATGTTACTCAGCTGATTTATCGACGAGCATCTATAGATGTGCAGGACAGTATAATCCCTGCAACCATCCCAGCCCAGTGCTGCATTAGGGCACCAGATTGAGGAAAGATGTGCTGGCGTTGGAGAGGGTCCAGTGTAGGTTTACGAAAACAATTCCAGGGATGATTTGGTTTGATGGCACTGGGCCTGTACTCGCTGGGCTTTAGAAGGACGTGGGGGGGGGGGGGGGGGGGGGGGGATCTCATTGAAATTTACTGCAAAATGAAAGGCCTGGATAAAGTGGTCCTGGAGAGGATGTTTCCACCAGTGGAAGAGTCTAGGACCAGAGGGCGCAGCCTCAGAATAAAAGGACATACCTTTAGAATGGAGATGAGGAGGAATTCCTTTAGCCAGAGGATGGCGAATCTGCACAATTCATTACCACAGATGGTGGTGGAGACCAAGCCAATAAGTTCTAAAAGTTGAGATTGATAGGTTCTTGGTTAGTAAGGGTATCAAAGGTCACAGGGAGAAGGCAGGAGAATGGGGTTGAGAAGATAAACTAGATCAACCATGATCAAACGGCGGGGTAGACTCTGTGGCCTAAATGGCCCAATTATGCTTCTATGGATTCTGAACTTCTGAAAAGTGCTTTTAAAAATGATTGTACCGTGAACTGTATGGCAATGGTCTTCCACGCACAAGGCTCAAGGTGTTGTACACAACGACATTTGTTCCACCAGTTGTAGATGGCAAAACTGCCAGAGGAAACCTGGAGACCATTGAGAGAGTCATAGTACAGCAAAACATGACAAAATAAATAGAGCAAAATAAAGTGAGTATGAAAAGCAACTTGCAAGAAATATCAAAATAACATTGATCCACAAGGTTGAAAGGTATGGTCAAGAACAACCTCATAACGTTTAGTTTAGAGATACAGTGCGGAAACAGGCCTTTGGCCCACCAAATCCACGCCGACCAACACACATTAGGGATAATTTACAATTATACCAATTAGCCTACAAACCTGTATGTCTTTGGAGCGCAGGAGGAAACCGGAGCACCCGGAGAAAACCCACAGTCACAGGGAGAACGTACAAACTCCGTACAGGCAGCACCTGTAGTCAGGATCGAACCTGGATCTGTGGCGCTGTAAGGCAGCAACTCTACTGCTAGTGCGCCACTGTGCCACACTAAAAGTAGAGCAAGATCAGCAGTTTGTGGAGAACGTTTTTTTTATGGTGCTGAAACAGAGGAGGCTGGAGAAAGCTTTTAACCTCTGTCTGCCTGCTGCAAGCACGGATGCTAATTTATGAACATAACATTTTTTGGACAGCATTCTACTGGAGACACAAAGGATTTATGTGACTTTTTGATAGTTGTTCACTCTTGTACCTTATGATGGCTGAACACAACTCCAAACTCCCCCATCAACACCACCAACTAACATGCATTTGAAGCCAACATACTGTCAGTTTGTTGAAACTCATTTGCCTTGCATTTCCCCAAAAGGCTTCAATAGGAAACAGAGCATTTCAACTTGAATTATAGCTGTTGTGGGCTCCAAATCATTTCACTTGGGTTTTGCTGTATAGACTCAGTGGAGTCTGTAAAGATTTTTTTTTAAAACAGCTTCTGAAAAAGACA
>CM075978.1:49461029-49608652 GCA_038087875.1 Malacoraja senta
TCCAACACCTTCTCAGACAGTGCGTCAGTTATTGTTCTGACAAGGAATGACATTTCTTATGATATCCTAAATTACAATAATGTATGCCTGGTGTTCAGAAAAGACAGGGGATAGAAAAACTTAGACAAAAGAACAGCATGTAGCTCATAATCATTTCATAAGTTCATAAGTGATAGGAGCAGAATTAGGCCATTCGGCCCAACAAGTCTACTCCGTCATTCAATCATGGCTGATCTCTCTTTCCCCATAACCCCAGACATCTGTACTAATCAAGAATTTATCTATCTCTGCCTTAAAAATATGCATTGACTTGGCCTTCTCAACCTTCTGTGGCAATAAATTCCACAGATTCACCACCCTTTGACTAAATAAATTCCTCTGCATCTCCTTCCTATAGGAATGTCCTGTAATTCTGAGGCTATGACCTATAGTCCTAGACTCTCCCACTAGTGGAACATCCTCTCCACATCCACTCTATCCAGGCCTTTCACTATTCAGTAAGTTTCAATGAGGTCCCCCCTCATTCTTCTAAACTCTCGCGAGTAGATGCCCAGTGCCCTCAAACGCTCATCAGAGGTTATCCTACTCATTCCTTGGATCATTCTCATAAACCTCCTCTGGACCCTCTACAATGCCAGCACATTCTTCTTCCGATATGGGACCCAAAATTGAACTGCAAATCAATTAGTGTCTTTGTCCAGATCCTTGCAGATTTTTCTTCAAATGCTTCATATTTTCTCTTTGTAATAGGTCATTTGACCAATCAATTCTGCTCAGCTTAGAGTCCTACAGCCTGGAAAGCTGACCCCCCCCCAATGCAGGACCACCAGGAGCGCCGAATGATTGGCAGCCCCGTCAACAGTCTGTTTATTATTTTGTTTTATTCTATTTTTAGTGGGTGCTAACAGTCTGTGTAAATGTTCTCCGGTTTGTTTTATGTGGGGGGAGGGGTCGGGGTCGTGGTAAACTTTTTTTTCAGTTTCTTACCTTGCTGGAGATGTGATAAATTTTCGGATCGCATTCTCCGGTCGCTCTGTGGCCCACCATCGGAGGAGCTGGAGGCCTCCTCGGACTGACCTTGGACCCCACTGCGGGTCGTGGACTTACATCGGAGTCGATCCCTTACCTGAGATCGCTCCAGCTGTGGCCTGCGGTCTTTACATCGGGAGCTCGCATTCGGGAGAGGCCGTGGATGTCGGGAGCTTCAACGTCACGGAAGGTTCGACCAGCCCCGACGCAGGGTTCGATTGTCCGGCGCGGGGGAGCTGACATCCCCCCAATGCAGGAGTTGATCGCCATGACGCGGAGGGCCTGCCACCGGCTACGGGAGTCAAGATCATCCCGTCAACGGAGGGCTCGAGGCCCCCGACCGCGGAAGAGATTGAACTTATTTTTTTCGCCTTCCATCACAGCGAGGAATGTGGAGGAGGCACTGTGATGGATGTTTATGTTAAAATGTGTTTTGTGTGTTCCGTTGCTTTTTATTTGTATGACTGACTTGGCAAATGAAATTCCTCGTATGTTGCGAAACATACTTGGCTAATAAAGCATTATTGTGATTGTGATTGATTCAGCCCAACTTGCCCATGCTGACCAAGATGTCTCATCTACACTAGTCCCACCAACCCCCGTTTGGCCTATATCCCTCCAAACCTTTCTTATCCACGTACGGTCAAAAGTCTTTTAAATATTGGTATAACTTGCAGCTCATTCTATATACCCACCCCCATCTGTGTGAAAATGTTGTTCCTCAGGTTCCTTTTAATTTTTTCCCTCTCACCTTAAACTTATGTCCTCTGGTTTTGATTACCCGACTCTGGGTAAAAGACTGTGCATTTACCCTATCTATTCCCCTCTTGACCTTATACACCCCTAAAAGATCACTCCTCATCCCCCTGTTTTCTGAGGAATAAGGTCTAGCCTGCCCAACATTTCAATATAGCCGAGGCCCTCAGGTCCTGGCAATATCCATATAAATCGTCTCGGCACTCTTTTCCAGCTTAGAATCATCTTTCCTCTAACAACGTGACCAAAATTGAACACAACACTTCAAAGGTGACCTCACCAATGTCTTGTATAATTGCAACATGACATCACAACTTCTATGCTCAGTACCCTGGCTAACAAAGGCCAAATGTGCTGAAAGCCTTCATGCTCACCTCATCTACCTGCGATGCCACCTGCCATGAACTATGCTTCTCGGACAAATCCCATTAGATATGAATCCCTCATTCATATCCCTGCAGGCTATTCCCTCTCCCAAGCCCACTAACTCCTCCTGCCATCCATCTGTGTCACTGTAGCCATGCAGCACCAGTCAGACTTGCAGTGCCACTCTTTCCCACTTAAAGGCCATGATGAAAGCTGTGCCCGCCATCCTGTCAGTCAATGCATTTCATGCCCAGGTTAGTGTCAAAATGATTATTCCTTATGTTGCTTCTAATATGGTCCTTATCATTATCAACCATTCAACTGACAATAACATGCTCTCTTTTGAATTGTTAGGGTTTCAGATCAATGCACTGGACTATTAGAATATCAATCATTCTATGGCACTTTGGCCACTCAGCTCACTGAACTCATGCCAGCTTTGTGCAAGAGAATCCAATTCAATCCAGTACTGCAGTGACAGTTTTTTCCTCTTGAATTCATAGCCAATGTCCTCTTGAAAGCAGCAAAACAATTGGCTTTCACAATCCTGATCGTAAGTACTTACAATTCCTGATCTTAACGATTCGCAGCAAAGGAAAGCTTCTCCTCTCGTCCCTTTTGTTCCTCCGTCGATCACCTGGAATCTGCATCCGTTCACTCTCGGCCGTTCTGCCTAAAGGCACAGCTCGTTGCTATTTTGAATAGTCTGAAGTAGGGTCTTGACCCGAAATGTCACCCATTCCTTCTCTCCAGAGATGCTGCCTGTCCCGCTGAGTTACTCCATCATTTTGTGTCTACCTTCCGTTACTAGTTTGAACATTTCCATCAAAACCCTTCACTTTCTCCACTTCAAGAACAACTCCATGTTTCCTGGTGGATCTTTGCGACAAAGGCATTTCAACTTGCAAACTATTCTGGCCTGTCTATTCTGCCAAACCTGAAGAAGGGTCTCGACCCGAAACATCACCCATTCCTTCTCTCCAGAGATGCTGTCTGTCCCGCTAATTTACTCCAGCTTTTTGTGTCTAACTCCAATGAAATGCCCAAGATGTACACAGGTGTGGCTTCCTTAACAAAATTCCTGCAGTCAGGATTTGTGTACATATTCCTCTGGGCCTTTCGTTTCCTATACCCTTTTAGAATTGCCAATTTAAGTTATGTTGCTTCTGGTCACTATTGGCTCTGTTGTTTCCTCTCCCTCACCGTTTTCCGGTTCTGGGCAGCAAAGGCCAGTATTAATCGCTCATCCCCAATTGCCCTTGAGACATTGTTGTGGAGAGCCTTCTTCTTGAACCACTGCAGTTGTTCTGGTGAAGGTACTCCAAGAGTGTTGGTCAGGAGTTCCAGACATTTGACGGAAGTGATGATGGAAGACCAGCAATATATTTCCAAACAAACAATGATGTGGTACTGGGAGGGGAAGTTGGTGCTAGTGGTGGCCAATGTACCCGCTAGTTAAGTTAAAAAAAATAATGAAATTATCAAAAGTTACCAATTGACTGAATACATTGGACAATGCAGCCACATTGTTCAGAATTGCTTGGGCAATATGAACACATTCCGGCTTTGTGATCGGGCAATGAGAGCGCAGAATGTAATGGCCACTTTCCGAACCGATCCTATCAGTGTTCAATCTCAGAAGCCCATCCGGATTGGTCTGATGTACCACTGTATAGTATACGAGCATATACACAAAAAACTGTGCACCTTATGATATGGCTGACTTATTGAATCATCTGCAAGAGTTAGAGGAGTGGTGTTTACCAACAGTGAAAGGATGTTTGCCAGGATGATCTTGTCTGTTTATTTATTTACCTCACCAAGAAGCAGTGCAGGCAGGAATCTACAGGCCCCACACTACACCTCATCCCTGTACCAACCTGCATCACTTTACACTTCTCAGCATTTAAATTTCATATTCCATTCAGTCAGCCCATCTTGTTAAAACCTTTTCCTGGATTATTGTTTGTACAGGTTTTTATGCCACTATTGATATTAAATTGTAATGACTACTGGCTATTCAGTGGTCTCATTTTCTTCTAAAAACAATGGAGAATTATCTTTCCTTTCTGTACTGTGCTTAAACCCATGTATCAATTTTCAGCCTTTAAGAATCTCCCAACCAAGCAATTCCACCAAGATCTTGCCTAAATAATTTCAAAGCTGCTCGTCCCTCTAATCCGCGGTGGGTCTTTCAATCCTATGGCAGGACACTGCCTCACCCACACCTTTACCTAAAAAGTCAGGAGCCTCTCGGAAAAATTGGAATACTTGGAGCTCATCCAGAATCATTCCAATTAAGTCGATCCAGAGTCAACAGCATGGACACTGCCAGTGACATTTCGCCACACTTCTGGCATGGACCACGTCCCAGTGGAAAATCCGAGCTGAAGTTTATTATCGCATCAGCCAACTTGTCAAAAAAGAAATATTGAGGTAATCACTCATGTGGTTTCAAGTTTATATTTTAATCCAAGCCCATCAGTCATTTCCTTTCCACCGAAGATTTCTCAAGGGTGAGACTGGATAAATTTCCCCCAAAGTTTCAATGTTGTCATGGAAAAAGTCAGGTAAATTCTGAAGTTATATTCCATTTAACGCATACATGCCTTGAGCTCAGTGAAGTCACCTTATAAAATAAACCCAGAATAAAGAATCACACTGTAACAAGCACTCGGGCCCACACAGCCAATGCTTAGGATACACGGAAATGATATGATGTCTGAAGAAGGGCCCCGACCCAGCACTGTGTCCCACTGTAAGCCAGCATCTGCACATTCTCGTCTCTACACAGAAATTTAAAACTGGTTTGGTAATCTGGTCATGACAATTGGGATAATTCAATGGCATCATCCTTCATTGCACCGAACAAACCAAAATTATTTAAATTAATGGTAATGACATATGTGCTGTAATCATGGCACCCAAACACAACCTCTTGGCTCATTTGAATTGCAAAGAGTGGCACTCTTCAATGGGAAACTAGCTGAGCCAGTCTCCCCATGGCTGAACACAAGACCGTGCGGACTGTGGCCTACAAGGAGTGGCTCCCCGCAGGGGAAGGCCGCCGAGCCGGCTGCTGCTCGGAGCATCCCACGGACTGCTGCCTGGAAGGGTGGGCCAAAACCATGCTCACGACCAGGAGGATGAAGCCGGTGATGATCACGGACGTGATGGGCGAGGACAGTGGGAGAGGAGAGGAAACCGGGGTCTGGTCTATCGTGCCCTCGTGGTCGGCGCCCCCGGGGAACAACGGTAGACGGGCGAGGAGAGGACGTTGATTCGCAGGTTGACCTGCACGTTCAAGGAAGGCAATGGCTGGAGGCCTGCAGCAGCCTAGGGCTTGCTTGGAACAGGCACCGCTCTTTACACATACAGCATGGACTGGACTCTGAAAATGGCCACACCAAAACACGGCGCGCCAAAATAGACCCGTGGATTATTTCTGTACAATTTGCTAATTGGCAATGTGTTTTGGTATGGCAATACTCTACAGGACTGTTTCTAAGCCGACCACTGATCACCCATTCACATTATATAATAATAATAATAATTCATTTTATTTACTGGCGCCTTTCTAAAACCCAAGGACACCTTTACAAGGCATAGAATCACAAAAATACAAAACACATAATCGGAATAAATTAAATATAAAAAACACCACAGTACACAAATCAAGGACAGAATTCAATTTCAAAAGCACAAAAAGAAAATAAGAAACACAATATTATCCCACTTTCTTACCCACTCCCTTCACATGAGGGCAATTTACAGAGGCCAATTAACGGACAAACCTGCACCTCTTTGGGATGTGGGATGAAATTGGAGCACTCCGTAAAAACCCACGTGGCCACAGGGATAACATGCAAACTCCACACTGACAGCACCCGAGGTCAGGATTGAATCCGGGTCTAAGTCTTCCACATCATTGCTAACAATTAGAATTGGGGCCTTAATCTTCATTTCTAACTAATATATATCCCTAAATATTCTGAAAATGCCTGACATGCCCATTCCATGTTCACCATTTACAAATCCTGTACATCCTCTAATTACCACCACAGTGGGGAAGCTCACTGCTGCCTCCCTGTGGAGTACTCACTGCTTGGCCATCTCAGATCTCTATGTCTCTCTAATCAATGACGTACATAATCAAGGACAAATCTCACCCCGGTCACTCCCTCTTCTCCCCTCTCCCATCAGGTAAGAGGTACAGAAATGTGAAAAAGCACACCTCCAGATTCAGGGACAGTTTCTTCCCAGTTGTTATCTGGCAACTGAACCATCCTATCAACAACTTGAGAGCAGTCTCGAGCTACCTATCTACCTCATTGGAGACCCTCGGACTATCTTTAATCAGACTTTACCTTGCGCTAAATGTTATTCCCTTTGTGGGAAGCTTCAGCAAGACAAAGGTGAAGTTAGCTGTACAACACAATGAACGTTTTGACCTTTGATGTTCAGCACAAGGTTCTTGATAGGCATCCTTTGATAGGCAAGTTGGCAGAGTCCACTTTAGCGGCAGCAACTATATCTGTGCACTATGGATGGCTTGATTGTAATCATGTATAGTGAATGACTATACATGATTGCATGGTGAAGGTGGTACTTAAGGTGATACTGGAAGATAGGCTGGAAGGATAACATATTTTTCATGCTATGTGGAGAATGGACGTTGAGGGAGTTGAGGGGTTATCTATGTGTGGAGCTAGAAGATGCGGGCAAGGACTTAAACTAATAGTTTAGTTTAAAGATACATCATGGACTGAACAGCATGCAACAAAAAAAGCTTTTCACTGTACTTCGGTACATTAAGCTAATCTAAACGAAAGTAAGGCCATTATATGGTGGTACCATTGGTCATTTTCCAGCCTCATTCTCCCAGTCTCCTTTCAGCCTCTCCTATAGCCTTCGTAAATAAAAGTTGGCATGATAGGCATCATACCAAGAGTGTCAAACTCTGACCTCTCTCCCCCCACATCCCACTGACGGCCTCTATGGAAACATGACCGTTGTGGCTTTGTGCCCTCAGTTGCAATTAGTACCAGTAAAGCATGGTTTGGGCACGATGGTGCAAGGGGATAGGATCCAAGCTATTCCTGGTGAGCAGAACGTGGTTAGTGCTGCTGATGGTACGAAGCAGAAAAAGGCGGGTGGAAAGGAATCAGCCACATTTTCAGAGTGACAAAACAGTAAACAGTGGAAATGCTCAGCAGGTCGGGGCCATGTTGCAGCGGTAGAGTTGCAGCCTTACGGCGCCAGAGACCCGGCCAAACCCGACTACGGTTGTTGCCTGTATGGATTCCGTACATTCTCCCTGTGACTGCGAGGGTTTTCTCCAGGTGCTCCGGTTTACTCCCACACTCCAAAGGCGTACACATTTTTAGGTTAAATGGCTTTTGTAAATTGTCCCTAGTTTGTAGGATAGAACTAGTGTAGGGGTGATCACTGGTGGGCTGAAGGGCCTGTTTCTAGGCTGCATCTCTAGACTAAACTAAAGGTAAGTCAGCATCTGTGGAAAGGGAAACAGATATAACATTTCAGGTCCAGAATGAAGGGTCATAGTGAGATACAGCATGGAAACAGGCCCGTCAGCCTACCAACTAATTCTATGTCGACCTGCTTTATGCTTCCCACCTTCTTAATACCTCCTCTCAGAAATTTGCACCCACCCACACACAAAGGGCAATTTATAGTGGTCCTTAATCCCAACAACCCACACTATTTTGAGAATGTGGCAGGAAACTGGAGCACTCAAATGAATCCCATGCAGTCACAGGGAGGACAGGCAAACTTCATACATCACCCAAGTACAGACTCAAATCTGGATCTTTGGACACAAGGCAGCATCTCTACAAGCTGCACCACTGTGCCACCCACAGACTTGAAATGCTAACTATTTCTCTTTTGCAGATACTGACTGACCTTCTGGGTGTTTCCAACATTTTCTACGTTTATTTCAGATTCCACCATTTGCACTTTTTATTTTTATTTTCACTGAGGTGGCCAGCATCTTTAATAGGGGATAAAACGGTGCAGTGTCATCACATCTGCTTCATAAAAACTAGCCCTCATAGAGGGGAATAAAGCGAGGGAGGAAGATGACAGGATGAGCCAGGCAGTACGGACTAGAAATGGCAGCAGTGGAGCTTACAGTGAGAGAGTTATGTGACAGGACCATCACTTACATTACATCAATTTGTTTCACTCTGAGGAAGCACAATTATAGCTTGTATTGGGAAGTATCATTGTCAGCCTGTTGTCAAATGAGTGCTCGTCCGAGATTGGGGTTGAAGCAAATTGATGCAAAGTGAGGTTTATCCGACGTCGAGTAGCCAATCCCCTAACTGTAGGCATTCTGTTCAGACATATGCCAAGAGCGGAACTAATACCTTGTGAAGAAGCGGTAGCGTTGCTGCCTTACAGCGCCAGAGACCCGGGTTCGATCCTGACCACGGGTGCTGTCTGTATGGAGCTTGTATATTCTCCCTGTGACAGCGTAGATTTTCTCCGGGTGCTCCCGTTTCCTCCCACATTCCAAAGATGTGTGTGTTTGTAGGTTAATTGTCTCCTGTAAACTGTCCCTATTTGTAGAATAGAACTAGTGTACAGGTGCTCACTGGTCAGCACGGACTAGGTGGGCCAAAGGGTCTGTTTCCACATTGCATCTCTAAACTAAACTGATTTTTGCTGACTTCTCAGCATTGGTTCATTAGAGTGCTCTTACTCGATTTGGTTAATAAGTTATAAGTTATTCAAACCATCTCTGCCATTCTATCCGGACTGATCTATCAATCCTCTCAATCCCATTCACCTGCCTTCTCCCCTTAACCCCTGACACCCAGTAAAGATTGTAATGAGTCGATCTCAGAAGTCCAGCAGCTGTTATCTCTGGTACCTCTGACAATCCCAACATCACCAAAAACCTATTTGGTCTTTTATCCAAATGGTACTTGTGGAAACTAGCTACACACAAATTACTCGCTATACTTCCCTATATTGGAACAGTGGCCTCTCTGGCTGCAAAGTGTTGTGGAATACTTTACCTAAGCATTACCCAAGTTCTGGAATAACTCTTAGAGTATTATATAAATGTCTGGTCACTTGTCTGACCACAGGTTAATTAATATTCCTATCTGAATCATTCATTCTGAATGAACAGGAGCTACTCGTGTATCGACTTCTGTTCACTGTTCTATTTGCCAAAATCTTTTTTTGGAAGACTAAAATATCAATTTCTGTTTATTCCCTCACATCAGTTAATCTAAATTATATATTTCACAGGCAAGGGAAAACAATCATGGCCACACAGATGAAAAAAAACACAAAGCATTGCATTTGACAAGTTTTAATAGAAAAGTTTAGTAAGAGAGAAAAATGTGTATGCATATGGAAATGCAGAAATGTGCGGCCAGAATTTCATGGAATATTTTTTCACTGCCTCGTGTCATTTCAGGTCACCGATGGCAAAAATGTTTGGAATAAGGTGCAAAATCACTCCTGGAAAGATGGAAACAGAACATAGCAGGAGTGGGCCATTTGACCATTCAATATGATCATGGCTGATCACTCAAATTCAGCTATCTCCCCATATCTCTTTGTTATTTAGAGCTATATTGAGTTCCATCCTGAACGTATTTTATGATTTGACTTCATCCACAGGGAGAATGTGAAACCCAGCCTCCCAATCTCTCACCTAAACCTCCTCCAATCCAGGCAACATCCCGGTGAATGTCCACTCCACCCTCTCCAGTGCAACCAAATCCTTTCTTTGGTGTTGAGACCAGAACTGCACACAATACTCCAAGTGAGGCCGAACAAGGTGTTGCAAAGCCTCAATGTAATATCCTAACTATTACATTCCATGCCCTGATCTCGGAAAGCAAGCGATCCATATGCTTTCTTCACCACTCTATCCCCCTTTGTTACTACTTTCAGGGTATTATGGCCTTGGATTCTGTGGTCTTGGTCTCTGTGGTTCCTTGGTCTCCTTGGTGCCCTAACATTTACAGAATACTGTTTGATTTCTCAAAATGCAATACTTCACACTTGTCAGGACAATATTCCATCTGCCAACCCTCCGCCCGATTTTCCACCTGACATGCACAACACTGCCAATCTTTGTGTCATCTGGAAATTGAATTACTATTTCTCCGAGGCTCACATCCAAGTTGTTACCTTATAATCACAAAACAAAAGTCCCAGCACCAGTCCATGAGGTACAGCACTAGTCACAGACTTCCAATCAGAAAAATCAACCTTTCAGCATCACCCTCTACTTCCTATTACCAAGACATTTTTAGATGCAATCAGCTAGCTCACCTTAGATCCCATAATGTTTAATATTTGGATCAGGTGGGATCTTGTCAAATGCCTTAGTAAAGTCCATACAGCCAAAGTCTACTGCCCTGCCTTCTTCAATTTTAGTCACCTCTCAAAATAAACGCAATGTGTAATGACAATACAGAAGTTACTCTTCAAAAGAAAAACTCAAATCATATTTAGGAGAATATAGAACATAGAAAAGTACAGCACAGAAACAAGGCCTTTGGCTCACAATATCCATACAGAACACAATGCCTAGTTAAACTAATCTCTCTGTACATGATCCATATCCCTTGATTCTCTGTGCATCCATGTGCCTATTTAAAAGCCACTTAAATGCCATTATCGTATCTGTTTCCACCACCACCCCTGGCTGAGTGTTTCAGGCACCCACCACCCTCAGTGTAAAGAACATGCCCCACACGTCACCTTTAAACTTTGTCCCTCTCACCTTAAACCTATGCCCTCTAGTCTTCAACATTTCCATCCTGGGAAAAGAGTTCTGACTGACTACCCTATCTATGCCTCTCATAATTCTATATTCTTCTATCAGATCCTCAATCTCCAACATTCCGGACAAAATAAAACCAAGTTTGTCCAACTTCTCCTTCTAGCTAATACCTCTAATTCAGGCAGCATTCTGTGAACAAGGAATTTCATTATGTGTAGGAAAGAAATGCAGATGCTGGTTTAAATCGAAGATAGACACAAAATGCTAGAGTTCCTCAGCATCTCATTCAGAGAAGGGTCTCAACCCGAAACATCACCCATTCGTTCTCTCCAGAGATGCTGCCTATCCCGCTGAGTTACTCCAGCATTTTGTGTCTATCAAAGATATTTCATTAGTTTATGACAGTAATTTAATCTAAGATGATAAGTATTGGGCAGGACAGTGGTGCAGCGGTAGAGCTGCTCTTTACAGCGCCAGAGACCCGGGTTCAATCCTGACTATGGGCGCTGTCTGTACAGAGTTTGTACGTTCTCCCTGGGCTTTCTCCAGGTGCTCTGGTGTCCTCCCACAATCCAAAGATGTGCAGGTTTGTAGGTTTATTGGCTTCTGTAAATTGCCGCTAATGTAGGATGCGAAACTGAGATAATATAGACCTTGTGTGCAGGTGATTGTTGATCAGCACAGACTCGGTAGGCCACAGAGCCTGCTTCCATGCTTATCTCTAAACTAAACTATTCATTTAGGACCTTGCGCACATCTTCCAGCTCCATACATAGATAACCCCTCAGCAACTCTGGCACTATCTCGTCGTGCCATGGACCCAGATCACCTCATCCATCAGGTTATCAGCAGAGAGCAGAGGCCATCCCGACTGAAGTCCCGTCACTCCTTTGCTCCACATGGAAAACAACTCCTAGCATCCATCCAGCCAACTGAGACAAAAGCACACTGGATAGCCACCAAGTGGTCACAGTAATGGAAGGCAACCTCATCTCCATTACACAGCTTCATCTCTTCACCAGATAAAAGCTGTGCAGGGTCTGACCTCCCCAGAGGAGCATGGGTGAAGCTCAACAGACTTGGTACTGGAGTTGGGCGTTTCAATGCCACCATGTGGAGATGGGGGCTCCGCCAGGGTCCAGCCTGTGAATGCGGAGCAGAACAACAGACAGCCAACCATGTCATCTCTGAGTGCCCGCTCTACCACCCACCAAATGGAGCTCAGGGCCTGGCAGACATTGACGCAGAGACAACAACCTGGCTGCTCAACACCTGGCTTGAGATCTAACTATTCCTTTGGTTTATTTATGTTTCATTCGCAAGAAGAAGAAGCTCCCTCAGTGTCCATTCTCCACGTAGCTTGAAAAATGTTATCCTTCCAGCCTATCTTCCAGTACCACCAATAACCACCTTCACCACAACATAGGAGCCCAACATCACCTTGCCTTGGGCACAATGAGGTTGGTATTGAAAGCTGGCTCTGCCAGGAATGTCCACACCCAGGGAAAGAATGGAGGTAGAAATGCATCCTATTGTTGTGTTTTTTTGTTCATCTTATGCTTACCTGTTTTTGTTGGGTGAAAACTAACATGACTTTTCTAGTTAATATGGGTCTCAGATCTGCTGCCACTGATCTCAGTTGTGAATGGACCCTTTCAAGTATCAAGAGTTAAGAGTGTTTAACTGTCATATGTCCCAATTAATTCCATCAACCCTCCCTCAGCCCATCTGGCCAATCGATCAAGATCCTGCTGCAGTTTCCATGTCAACCTTCTTGGTAAACTTTACAAAAAACTCAATTAAATTTGTGAGACACGATCCCCCACTTACAAAACCATACTGACTATCCCTAAACCAGCCTCTGTTTATCCAAACACATATATATCTTATTCCTCAGAATCCTATGCAGCAACTTGCCTACCTCAAAAGTTAGGCTCACTGGTCTATTGTTCCCAGGCTTTTCCTTGCAGCCCTTCATAAATAGAGGCACAACATTGGCCAAACTCTGGTCACCGGGCACCTGGCTCAGGTCTATTGATTGTTTTAAACATCTCAGTCACGGTTCCTGCAATTCTTTCTCCAGCTTCCCAGTGTCCTTGGTTATATTTGATCAGATCCAGGAGATTTTCCCAGAAGATAAACCTGAAAAAATCTGGAGTCCTAAACATCCAAAACCCCTTGACAATCCAAGTGAATGGAAACGATCTTCCCATAACTGAGGAGTTTACCTATCTTGGTAGCAAAGTCAGACACGATGGCGGAGCACACAGTGACATCAAGAACCGGCTAAACAAGGCTAGGAATGTTTTCGGAATGCTAAACAATGTATGGAGTTCCCAGCAATACTGCACCAAGACCAAGCTGAAGTTATACCAGAGCTGTGCCCTCTCCACCCTCCTATATGGCTCGGAATGCTGGAGAATGGCAGTGAGCAACATCAACCAGCTCTCAGTCTTCCATACTAAGAACCTGAAAAGAATCCTGAGAATATTTTGGCCAAACACCATATCCAACCAAGATCTCCTTGTTCAATGCCAACAAGAGAGCATGGACACCAAGATCATGAGAAGGCGCCGGAACTGGATTGGCCATATACTGAGAAGAGAACCAAACAGCATCCCAAGAATAGCCCTGCACTGGACAAAGGAAGGGAAAAGAAAAAGAAGGAGACACAAAACCACCTGGCGTCGAACTGTAGAGGAGGAAATGAAAACAATGGACCTGACCTGGGGTAGTGTCCAGAAGCTAGCCCAGAACAGACAGGAATGGAGGACCTTTGTTGCTGCCCTACATGCCAGGAGGCATAATAGGCAGTAAGTAAGTAAGTAAGTAAGGAGATTTATCTACCTTCATCTAGAAACATAGAAAATAGGTGCAGGAGGAGGTCATTCGGCCCTTGGAGCCAGCACCGCCATTCATTGTGATCATGGCTGATGGCTGATTGTGACCATGGCTGATCTACTACCCCTACTCCTTGTATTACCAGCAAGGTAGGGGTCTGCATTACGTATCATGAGGTTCATAAGTTTATGATAAGAACTAGGCCATTTGGCCCATCAAGACCACTCTGCCATTCAATCATGGACCCCATGCCTTCTCCCCATAACCCCCGACATCCTTACTAATCACCAAACTGCCAATCTCCACCTTAAAAGTATCCATTGACTTGGCCTCCACAGCCTTCTATGGCAATGAATTCCACACGTTCACCAATCTCTGACTAAAGAAATTCTTCCTCATCTCCTGTCTAAAGGTACTTCCTTTTATTCCGAGGCTATGGGCCTCTGGTTCTAGACTCTCCCACTAGTGGAAACATCCTCTCCATGAGGTCACTTGCTCTTACTATACGTTGCTAATAACTATCCTTCATCACACTAATAAGACTAATATCCATGCGACATCCCTCCAAGTCCAGGTATACTGAAACCCTTCGTACAGCACCCAGGATCTTTTCCTAGGCACCTTACTCTGAGAATTTTGGCTCAAATTAGCCAGGAATGTGTCTATACAAATCAAAGAGTGTTTCTAACTTGGGGGAGAATGAGAATGGTGTCCCTAGTATGGAAAATCTTTTAATGTGCCGGCCGAGATTCTTCACATCTTTTCTGCCCAATCCTTTCGAACATTTCCACGTCAGATGCAGATGTGTAGAATTCTAACCAATGTTCACTCCACTCAATGGTGCCTTCAAGAAATGTTGAAAGAAATCTAGGAATCTGCACAGACTCCAGGCTTAGGATTCCCAAAATCAGCAAAGCCAACAGGATAACGAACCAGATAGTTCAAAGAGTACATCAGAGGATGTTACAATCCAACTGTTACGTTGGTAAATTGGCACTTTGGACGTTGAATATACCCTGGGGGTTATTCAAACTCAGACCATGTGAAGAGAAGATCCTACTGTCAGGAAAAAACTTGAGGGAGAAGTTTCCTCAAGCATTTATTTGCAATGTCACAGTTACAATGGAGCAAGTTTGACATAAACCCAATGTGCATTTATGGTGGTGGTACCTGCTGATACAAGATCAGTGGGGTGGAAAAAAAGAGAAGGGAAATTTGTGGTCTTGGAGGTTTCAACCTGCAAAAGAAGCTTTTGAACAAAGGGGACATTATAGAGGAATAAAAGATAACAAAAGCGAAATCTCTGTCTTTTCTGTCTCTGCTGTGTCTGCAAAACCCCAGAAACGATTAATATTGTTATGCAGTCTTTCCAGGTGCGGCAGAGGTTCACCTGCACCTCCTCCAACCTCCAGATGTCAGCTGCTCTACATCGGTGAGACCAAGCGTAGGCTTGGCGATCGCTTCGCCCAACACCTCCGCTCGGTTCGCAATAACCAACCTGATCTTCCTGTGGCTCAGCACTTCAACTCCCCCTCCCATTCCGAATCCGACCTTTCTGTCCTGGGCCTCCTCCATGGCCAGAGTGAGGACCACTGTAAATTGGAGAAGCAGCACCTCATATTTCGCTTGGGCAGTTTGCACCCGAGCGGTATGAACATTGACTTCTCTAATTTCAGGTAGTCCCTACTTTCTCCTCCCCTTCTCAGCTCTCCCTCAGCCCACTGTCTCCACCTCTTCCTTTATAGAAACATAGAAACATAGAAAATAGGTGCAGGAGGCCATTCGGCCCTTCGAGCCAGCACCGCCATTCATTGTGATCATGGCTGATCGTCCCCTATCAATAACCCGTGCCTGCCTTCTCCCCATATCCCTTGACTCCACTAGCCCTCTGTCTAACTCTCTCTTAAATCCATCCAGTGATTTGGCCTCCACTGCCCTCTGTGGCAGGTAATTCCATAAATTCACAACTCTCTGGGTGAAAAAGTTTTTTCTCACCTCAGTCTTAAATGACCTCCCCTTTATTCTAAGACTGTGGCCCCTGGTTCTGGACTCGCCCAACATTGGGAACATTTTTCCTGCATCCAGCTTGTCCAATTCTTTTATAATTTTATGTTTCTATAAGATTCCCCCTCATCCTTCTAAACTCCAGTGAATACAAGCTGAGTCTTTTCAATTTTCTTCTTCTTCTTTTCAAGTCTTTCTTCTTCCCGCCCCCCCCCCCCCCCCACCCTCACATCATCTCGACCCGAAACGTTGCCTATTTCCTTCGCTCCATAGATGCTGCCTCACCCAGCATTTCTCCAACATTTTTGTCTACCTTCGATTTTCCAGCATCTGCAGTTCCTTCTTAAACATATTGTTATGCAGATAATTTTTCATTTTATTACCCCTCCCTGAACCAAATTCAGACTCAATTATGTCAAAGTTACACTCTTAAATCATATCATTTTGCTTGATCTCTTTAGTTGAACTTGACGGTTATATATAAAAGTGAATTAGTTACTGAGAATTGATCTTTCCATAAAGGGAGTGACTGAACTGTTTCTAATGTTTTGTTCTCAGAATTACGCCGTGCCAATATTCAGCACTGTTTAAAATGTATGATATTTTTGTTGACTCGCTCATAATTTAAAACTCAAGCTGGGTATCAGAATAAATAGCAAACAGAACATCAAACCGCCCATTTTCCGGCACCCTTGGTTCCAGAGGCTTTCTGGGTTATCTGTTTTACCCGACCTGCGGTACTGTTGCTGCCTTACAGCGGCAGAGACCTGGGTTCGATCCTGACTACGGGTGCTTGTCTGTACATTCTCGATGTGACCGGGTGGGTTTTCTTAGATTGCTCTGGTTTCCTCCCACACACAAAAGGCATACTGGTTTGTTAGTTTATTGGCTTTGGTAAAATTGTAAATTGTGCCTGGTGTGTGGGATAGTGCTAGTGTGCGGGGATGATCACTGGTCGGAGCGGACACGTTGGGCCAAAAAGCCTGTTTCCGCACTATCTCTAAAGCCCAAGTAAAGTCTAAAAGACGTGGTCTCAGAATAAAAGGACATCCCTTTAAAATGGAGACAAGGAGTAATATATTTAGCCAGAGAGTGATGAATCTATGGCCATGAACTCCACAGGGAGAAGAGGACTGCAGAGGGTGGTGGAGGCCGTAATTGGGTATTTTTAAAGTGGTAGGTTAATAGGTTCTTGGTTAGTAAGGATGTCTCAGGGGACGGGGAGAAGGCAGGAGAATGGGGTTGACAGGGAAAATAAATCAGCTATGATTGAATGGCAGACCAGACTCAATAGACCAAATGGCCTAATTCTGCCTCTGTCTCATGATCTTATGATCCCAATGTACTTGGACAATTTAATGCTTTTAAGTATTCTTAAATTTTAATTGAAAAAAATTGTAAAACTGTAGTGAATCCATTGATTGCCAAACCTCCTCATATGTTGGAACAGTTGGCTAGGCTGGGGCAGGACTTTATCAACTTTCCACATCCCCCCTGCCCCCTCCCCCACCCGGGTATATACAACCTCCCTATGTGACTACACAAAGCCTCACCAGGAAGTCAACACAAGCAGAGGTGCCTAAACGGTGAGTGACAATAGACAATAGGTGCAGGAGTAGGCCATTCGGCCCTTCGAGCCAGCACCGCCATTCAATGTGATCATGGCTGATCATCCCCAATCAGTACCCCGTTCCTGCCTTCTCCCCATATCCCCTGACTCCGCTCTGTTTAAGAGCCCTATCTAGCTCTCTCTTGAAAGTATCCAGAGAACCGGCCGTCACCGCCCTCTGAGGCAGAGAATTTCACAGACTCACAACTCTCTGTGAGAAAAAGTGTTTCTTCGTCTCCGTTCTAAATGGCTTAACCCATATTCTTAAAGTGTAGCCCCTGGTTCTGGACTCCCCCAACATCGGGAACATGTTTCCTGCCTCTAGCGTGTCCAAACCCTTAACAATCTTATATGTTTTAATAAACATATTGTTTACGATGTAGTGCTTACGATGTAGAGAATCAAATGTAGATAAGCTCACAGAGTGCTTACAATGTAAATAATGAAAAACTGCAGGCAGGGTTTTGGCAACAGGTTATTTCCCATCATGGCTCTCCCCTGCCTTATGCGATTGATGAGCCTTGATGAACACTACAACCTCCAAAGAAGCCGCACACTACATAGACTTGGGGGCATTGATTGGGCATTTGCACTATTACTGTTTGTTTGCTTGTTATATAGTGCACTTTTTGTTGGTGTTTATTATGGTGTTTATTATATTATGTTCATACTTTAGAGACACAGCGCAGAAACAGGCCCTTTGGCCCACTGAGTCCACGCTAACCAACAATCACACTAGCACTATCCTAGACAATAGGGATAATTTTCCATTTTTACCAAAGCCAATTAACCAACAAACATGTAAGTCTTTGTAGTGTACGAGGAAACCGGAGCACCCGGACAAAACCCACACGGCCATAGGGAGAACGTACAAACTCCATACAGACAGCACCCGTAGTCAGGATCGAACCCCGATCTCTGGCGCTGTAAAGCAGCAACTCTACCGCTGCACTGCTGTGCTGCTGCAAGTAAGAATTTCATTATTCAGCTTCAGGACATAGGACAATAACTCTTCAGTCTTGAGTATGTGATGTTTTTGGACCTTCAAATGTCTCTGTCTTTGTCTTGGCTTATGGGCCTACCAATTGATAGCCTGGCCATTTATATCATTCATTTAACAAGGATTTGTAGCGTATCTGCTCATTAATATTCTTTTCATTTTAATAGTCTGTCACTTTAATGGCGGACCAATATAAACGGTCTCATCTGCCAAGGTCAAGTGGATCATAAACCAGTTGTCAAATACTCACTGCTCCGCATCCTAAAAGGAGTGTAGCTATCAGCGCAATTTTAAGAGAACATAATTTTCAAACCATAAGATTTAAAGAAACAAAGAACTTAGTGTAGGAAGGAACTGCAGATGCTGGTTTCCACTGAAGATAGACACAAAATGGTGAAATCAGTGAGACAGGCAGCATCTCTGGAGAAAAGGAATAGGTGACATTTCAGATCAAGACCCTTCTTCAGACAGAGAGTCCATGGAGAGAAAAATTAGAGGTATGAAAAGCTATGGAACAAATCACAGCTGGCACCAATAACTCAAGAAAGGTGGAGCCCACAATGGTCCATTGTTCCATGGAAGAGGTGCTAACAAGAGATACGTTGTATCCATTGTATCCCTTCATTATCACCTCTTCCACAGCACTTGCTCATGACACTCAGATCCTAGCAAAATTAATCAAAAAAAAATAAAATTGCAATGGATGCAGCAATCTCCACATACTCTCATACCAAGTAACGTTATCTGACATGAATAAGACAAATACTAGTTGTTAGCAGTGAATCAATCAGTTATGACTCATTATTCTCTGGTCTGAAGAAGGGTTTCGGCCCGAAACGTTACCTATTTCCTTCGCTCCATAGATGCTGCTGCACCCGCTGAGTTTCTCCAGCATTTTTGTGTACCAGAGACTTATCTTCACTGGGGAAGCTCGTTACCAGAAAAATTGGCAGCTGACAAGCATACCATGCTGAATCAATGAATTATTTATTGGACACGATAGAAGATTTCCTTCCTAAAGTCACAGGAGCAGAATTAGGCCATTCAAACCCTCAAGTCTTCTCCGCCATTCAATCATGGCTGATCCATCTTTGCCTCTCAACCCTCCTGCCTTCTCCCCATAGCCCTTGGCAACCTTACTAATCAAGAAATCCTCCTTAAAATACCCAATGACGGCCTCCACAGTCGTCTATGGCAATAAATTCCAGATTCACCACCATCTCATGATATAAATTCCTCCTCATCTCCTTTCTAAAAATACATCCTTTTATTCTGTGGCTGTGCACTCTAGTCCAAGACTCTCCCACTAGTGGATATGTCCTCTCCACATCCACTCTATTCAGGCCTTTCATTATTTGGTAGGCTTCAATGAGGTCCCTCCTTATCTTTCTAAACTCCAGCAAGTACAAGCCCAGTGCCATCAAACGCTCATCATTCATTAACTCAACCATCCCTGGGATCATTCTCACAAACCTCCCCTGGACCCTCTCCAATGCCATCACATTAATCCAAATGGGAGTCTGACCAGTTGCCTCATAAAGCCTCAACATTGCATCCCTGGTTTTATACATGGACGGCAAACTGCAATGAATGATGTACATAAGGTGTAACCTAGGATGGACAACAATTTGTACAGAGGAGCTGAATCCCACACGAGAATGCTGTCCTGTCACAAGCAGCAAAATAAATTAGATCTGTGTTCTTTGGAGTTTAGAAGAAAGAGAGGTGATCTTGTTGAATCTTGCAGGATAGATATCAATATGTGCCCACTAGTGAGAGGATCTCAAATGAAGGGAAACTGTTGCAAGACTGGAGGCAGCCAACTTAAAAAAAGGCATATTACCCCAGAAGGCCATAGGGCTATTAGAAGAGGAAATTGAAAAATCTTTGAAAGATTGTGGAATTGAGGGCTGTGAGGAAGTAGCAAAGAAGAGAAGATGAAGGGTGAGATCAATCACAATCATTGAGGATTTAGTTTAGTTTAGAGATACAGCGTGGAAACAGACCCTTCAGCCCACTGAGCATATGCTAACTAACGATCACCCCGTACACCAGTTCAATCCTGCCACACCAGGGGCAATGTGCAGAAGCCAATTAACTCACAAACCTTTACGCCTTTGGAATATGGGAGAAAATTGGAACACCCGGAGAAAAGCCACGTGGTCACAGGGAGGACATACAAACTCCGCACTGACGGCACCCATAATCAGGATTGAACCAGAGTCGCTGATGCAGTGGGGCAGCAACTCTATCGCTGTGCCACTCTGGCGACACAAGGGGTTGAATGGCTTACTCCAGCTCCTGTGTTCTTATGGCCCATTGCATAGTCAGTTAAACCATGGCAATGAGCAACGTGTCATATCTCAACTTGGTAAAAATGGTGTTACTTATGAGGAAAAGTAATGGTCATTTGAGCCATTTAATACCAGCTTTCATTAAATGGATCAAATAACCATTAATTTAAAGCGGGTACAAGTGGGTAGTACAGAATTGCTGGTAATTTAACTCAAATAATGGTAGCAAACACTTCATTGTCAAAAGGCTCCATAAAGTCCTTGTGGAAACTCAGCGAGACCTACCGCTGAGGAAAATATTTCACAGCTGTAAGACTTCAGCATTGAATTGAATCATATTAACTGTCGGTGTCATTGCTAAATTCAATATTTCATTCAAATGAAGTTCTCACCAGTTCCCACCTCATGTTTCTCTTATTTACTTTGGTCACCTTTGCAGGCAGTGATTTGAAAAATCCCACAACACACCTTTCATACATCAACACGTTTAAGCAAAGTTTTATATTTCATGTGTAATCCTGTGGAACAGCCCCTTGATATATGATGTTTTGCTACAAATCCCTTTCATAAAAAGGAGAGGAGAGTTGCTAATGGTTCCAACTTACACCAAAATTTATGTAACGCTAGCTGACCTTGGTAAATCGGGATAAGTTAAAGGATATGTTAGGTGCTGGTTTGCTATAGTTCATATTTTACTATTATTAATATTGGCCACAAATACTATCTCATCAAACATTTGACAGTTAAGAACTTTAATTCCAAGTGGAGGGATTTAACTGATAACTGGGTCATGTGTTTCAAGAGCAATAAAACTGTCTTGTTTGCAATAATTCTAGCTTATACTCATGAAATAAGAGCTCCTCAGCTCAGTCTATATTAAAATGTCTTTATTCCATAACCTCTTTCATTGGCTTACTCCATTCTAAATTGCTTTGCCTTTTCAAAAGGGTGGATATGTTTTTTAACTCATTGGTGTATGTGGAAGGATACTCCACATTTTCTAAAGTGAGGCAAGATTCTAATTAACTTTGCACAAGAGGTATGCGGTGCTTGCATAACAGTAGAGTCATACAGCTTGGAAACAGGGCCTTCGGCCCAACTTGCCCATGCCGTCCAACATGCCCCATCCACACTATTCCCACCTACCTGCGTTTGGCCCCTATGCCTCGAAACCTGTCCGATCCATGTACTGGTCTAATTGTTTCTTAAATGTTGCGATAGTTCCTGCCTCAACTACTTCCTCCAGCAGCTCGTTCCATACACCCACCACCCTTTGTGTGAAAAAGTTACCCCTCAGGTTCCTGTTAAAGTTTTCCCCCCTCAACTTAAATCAATGTCCACTAGCCATTGATTCCCCTACTCTGAGCAAGAGACTCTGTGCGTCTACCAAATCTATTCCTCTCATGATTTTATACATCTCCACAAGATCACCCCTTAGCCTCCTGTGCTTGAAGGAATACAGTCTGCTTTCCTGCTCAACCGCTCCCCATAGCTCAGGCCCGTGTCCTGGCAACATCCTCGTAAATCTTCTCTGCACCCTTTCCAGCTTGACAACATCTATTCTATAACATGAAAACTGAACTGAACACAATCCTCTAAATGTGGCCTCACCAACATCTTATATAACTGCAACATGACCTCCCAACTTCTATACTTAATACTCTGACTGATGAAGGCCAATGTGCCAAAAGTCTTTTGACCACCCGATCTACCCGTGACACCACCTTCAACAAACTATGTGCTTGCACTCCTAGATCCCTCTGCTCTACAACATTCCCCAGAGCCCTACCATACCATGTAGATCCTGCCCATGTTAGTGCTCCCAAAATGCAACATCTCACATTTCTCTGTATTAAATTTCATCAACCATTCCTCAGCTCATTTGCCCAATTGATCAAGGTCCTGCTGCAATTTTTGCCAACCGTCTACAACACCACCCACTTTGGTGTCATCTGCTGCTTTTTCCTTAAAAAAAAAACGCAGTCCCCAACAGTCCCCACACAAAGTGTAATGGGGTAGCCTCATCCTGGGAGAGCAGCCTTTTTGATCATTCTCTCCCCTGCCTGGTAAGTAGAGGGAAGAATCAACCCAAGATGTGTTATCGCACAAGCTCACAGAAACTCATGTCTAGTGGGGGGTTCTGAGGTAGCCAGGCTTATTTCTCTCCCTCTACAGTCAGTCTGAAGGAGGATCTCGACCTGAATTGTCACCTATCCATGTTCTTCACAAGATGCTGCCGAGCCTGCGGAGTTACTCCAGCAATTCTGGGCTCTGCTTATTTATCTGCAGCAATCTATAGGCCAGCTAAAAGTTGGCAAACACATTCCTCCATTTCAAATTTCCAAGTACACCCCTTTAGTGCCGTAGCATGATATCACCAATTTTCCATGTCAACTGTTCTTCATATTATTGGGACTGATATCAATGATCTGGATTTCTCACCAAAACCAGGCAGTAAATTGGAATGAGAAAAAGAATATCAACATAGGGTGGCACTGTGGTAGAGTTGATCCCTTACAGTGCCAAAGACCGGGGTTCGATCCTGACTAAGGGTGCAGTCTGTACGGAGTTTGTACATTATCCCTGTGACCACTGGGGTTTTCTCCAGGTGGCCCGGTTTTGTTCCACACTCCAAAGACGTGCAGTTTTGTAGGTTAATTGGCTTCTGTAAGTTGTAAATTGTCCCTGGTGTGTAGGATACTGCTAGTGTCCATGTTGGTGATCGCTGGCTGGCGTGGACTCGGTGGGCCGGAGGGCCTGTTTCCATGCCGTACCTCTAAAGCCAAAATGATCTTTTTTTAACAATAGAGTAGGTTTTCCTTCTTTCCCCTTCTCTCCCCCAGTCACACAAAACCATTAGGGATAACATACAATTCCATCCATCCTCATGTCAAACACTAAGCACTATGATGCCCTTGAAGTAAGGCATGGAGCTGTGGACTTTCCCCATTGCAGTTCCAATAACATTAGTGACTGAAGGTGTTGCACTTGCACAATCATTTGCAGTGGTGGGAGATTGCAACCGTCATGTGGTCTGCCCTGTTTCAATGAATGCAATTAACCTGGCGTGCACAATCAAATAAGATCAAATAGAACAAGTTGTCCTACAACTTTAGGCTGTGCACGCCATACGCAAGAAGAAGAAGAATCATTTGCAGTGGGTAGAGAATCAGTTCAAGTTCACTTTTACAAATTTCATGCTGGCTGCTATGGCATGGACTCTTAAGGAGCACGTCAAAGGAAGTTACTTTCCCAGTTTCAAAAGAACCAGATACCCTACCCTTTGGTTCCTTCTCTCGCTGCTTTTCATTATGGCGCAGCGTTATTGTGGAAACACTTGCATCAAGATCAGTCAGTCCTGCAACAAGTAAATGAGGCACACAGTGCGGGAGTAACTCAGCGGGTCATCTCTGGAGAACGTGGATAAGTGACGTTTTGGGTCGGGACCCTTCTTCAACCAGTCTTAGTAATTCAGCGGGTCAGGCGGCATCGCTGGAAAACTTTCTTTAGCCAGTCTGAAGAAGGGTCCCAACCCAAAACATTACCTATCCATGTACCCCAGCGATGCTGCTTGACCTGCTGAATTACCCCAACACTATGTGTCCTTTTGTGTAAACCAGCATCTGCGGTTCCTTGTTTCAATGAGCTTGTGTTAGCCCATTGCTCTTGCTAAAACGCAGTATTTACACAATGCCAAAAAGCACATGATCTAGAAAAACAGTTCATATTTCAAGCTACAAACACAGAACAACTGCATCACTCATTCCTCAGAGGCAGAATGTTGGGGCTCAACTCAGGCACGATATATGCTCAAGATCTAGGTTGATACTTAAAGTCAGTGTCAACACTGCTGAAGGTATAGATGTGAAAGACGTCATCGTCCAAAGTGGAACAGGGGACTCTTCAATTCTTCACTCAAACATCACTGTGATGGGTTAACAAGCCATCACCATCCTATTTCCATTTTTAGAACATGACTGTGTTTCTTTCCACAGCAGCTACACTGGTTATGAAGAGCATTTGGAAAGACCTAGGTCATAGATTGTCCAAGCTCTGTAAGTTTGCATATTGTCCCAGGCCTTTACTTTACCAAGGAATGCCATCTTCTCATCTGCTCATTATTAAACAAGGATGATTTGATAATTACAAATAAGATGTATCGTTTATTAAGACCAAATGCAATTTTTTTTTCTTGCAATCACTCGAGAAGCAAACAAAATTTACAGTCTCAAAATAAGTTTAGGTCAGCCAAAAAAAAAAGATTTGATGAGCGAAATCTTGCACATTTTTAAATACTTTGAAGCTCACATAAAAGACCTTAATAGACCTTATCAAGTTTAATGGATGAGCCAAATAAATCAAAGTACTGGAACTAATCCTGATCAGTAAATCAAAAACATATAGCTTATCAACACTTGACGAAGTAAATGCTCGCAAGCAACCTACAGGTCAAAGGTTAAGTGGTAACTGGAGCATTCATCCATATGAGCAACGTTAGTTTTAACCTTTATGGATTTTATACGAGTAATAAACTATCATAAATCACATGCAGAAATTGTAGCATGCAGCACAGTTCAGGAGGAATTGTAGCCATAATCCCTGCAAAATTAAACTCATAAATTCTCTCCATGAGATAAAGGTATCGCAGTATATTACAAATCAGTCACTGTGGGCATGTACAAAATGATTCATCCAAAACACATGGCAAGGTCTTAAGATATTCTTTAGCTTGAAAGTTTCCCATCCTATTTGTGCCAAGCCTTGTGTTAGGAGGATCATTTTATCTATCTGCCTATTTATCTCCAAATCCAGGAATTTGGGACCACTCTTTTGGAGTAATTTACTCGAAAGATCTGGACCAAGCAGAGAGCTGTTCAAGCAAAGATCCACCATCTACATTTCAACAAGCCCAAACCTTATTGGGAAAATGATAGCATGATGATAAATCAAATTGTGATGAATAGAGCCAGGATGTTTAGGCATTAAAAAACTCTGAAATAGGCAGGCAAAAAGAAATAATAAAATTACTAAAAAGGCACGAAAAAGGCATTTACAGACAAAAGAAGGAATAAAAAGGCATTTATTTTCACCACCAAAACATGGTTAAAAATAATAATATAAAGGTATACTGCATTAAATGACCAAAGTTGCTTGGTTGCACATAATTACTAGCATTTTTTCAAATTATCTGGTGTTAAACTATGGCGTCTGTCAGACAGAATATGCTTCAGTTGTGAAAAACTTATTTCTACCCCAGCTGAGGTCACTGGTGCATACACGAAATAAGCTACAAACTCTATATTCATGTTGATATCTTGTGCATTACAACAACCTTTGAGAACTTTAGCTATGTTTTGTATTTCTTCAAGATCTTTGTTAACTAAAATCACTCTCTCACATTTTCCTTGTATGTCTTTACCTACATCGCCAGGAACTTTACGAATATCGTCAGTTACTTTGTTGAAAACCTGCAAGTTATTCACTAATGACTTGCCACGTTTCTCAAGGGAAGTGAAAGCTTGTGGGAAGTTTTCAAAATTGGAAGCAATTAACACAAGATCGCAGTGGTGGGACTTTTTTTGCATGATTTCATTGACGATCCTGACTGCAGCAGATTCTTCTTCTTCAAAACAATTGACGATTTATTTTACCTTTTCAAAATTTGCAGCATAGTAGAGTACAGCAGAGACCCATGTACCCCACCTAGTCAAAATGGGCTGAGGAGGTAGTGGAATCTCAGGTGCCATTTCCTTGACCAACTGCACACGTGACAGTACTTTGAGGAAGATTTTCTTGACATTGGAAACTAGGCGATCAACATTTGGAAACAAGCTTGGCAATTCTCTGAAGTCCTTGAGCTAAGCATGTCAAATGCAACATTTTGGGAAATAAAACTTTAAGTCAGAAACAGAAGTACATTCTCATGTTTTATACCTTCTGGCCAAAGTACAGCAAGTGAAGATGTAAACAACTGAGCAATAGTTGAGCTGTTTGACTTCTCCAATACTTCCGATGTCAACAAATACTCCTTTGATGGTTGACCTGCCTCCAGTGTACCGATGACCACATTGGCAACATATCTCCCCACAGAATCGGTTATCTCGCCTATTGCGATCCATATTTTGTTGCATGCAACTTCATCTCTAATTTTCTGCAGTTGCTGTCAACATAATTTTTCCATAATGATGACTTGCTCGCCTGACTCGCTTAAAAACTGTATTTAATAAATAATCAACATCCCTCTGCTTTCTCTGTTAATCAGAACATTTGGTATTAACATTATTGGAGTTCTATGGCATAAACCTACTTGCAATATGCTCAGTAAATACATTAATAATTGAAAAGTGCAGTGGAACATGATGGGGGAAACATGGATTACATCTTAAACATGCCAAACGTAGAAATCCAATTTCAGGTAGGATAACAATGACATCTCGGAGAGCATCATTAAACTCATTACGAGGAACTAATAGTTATACGGTCATACGATCATAAGTGATCGGAGCAGAATTAGGCCATTCAGCCCATCAAGTCTACTCCGCCATTCAATCATGGCTGATCTATGGCTCCCCCCTAACCCCATTCTCCTGCCTTCTCCCCATAACCCCTGACATCTGTACAAATCAAGAATCTATCTATCTCTGCCTTAAAAATATCCATTGGCTTGGCCTCCAAAGCCTTCTGTGGCAAATAATTCCACAGATTCACCACTCTCCAACTAAATAAATTCCTCCTCATCTCCTTCCAAAAGGAATTTCCTTTAATTCTGAGACTATGACCTCTAATCCTAGACTCTCCCACTAGTTCACATTACAGGAGTAGAATTAGGCCTTTCAGCCCATCGAGTCTACTCTGCCATTCAATCATGGCTGATCTCTGCCTCCGAATCCCATTTTCCTGCCTTCTCCCCATAACCCTTGACACCCGCTCTAATCAAGAAATTGTCTATCCCTGCCTTAAAAATATCCACTGGCTTGGCCTCCACAGCCTTCTGTGGCAATGAGTTCCACAGATTAACGACCCTCTGACTAAACAAGTTCCTCTTCACCTCCTTTCTAAAAGAGCGCCCATAATTGTGAGACTATGACCTCTGGTCCTAAACTCTCCCACCAGTGGAAACATCCTTTCCACATCCACTTTATCTACTGTATGCCTTTCGTTATTCTGTAAGTTTCAATGAGGTCCCCCTCAACCTTCTAAACTCCAGCGAGTACAGGCCCAGTGCTGTCAAACGTTCATCATATGCTAACCCACTCGTTCCTAGAATCATTCTTGTTAACCTCCTCTGGACCTTCTCCAGAGCCAGCACATCCTTCCTCAGATATGGGGCCCAAATTTGCTCACAATACTCCAAATGCAGCCTGACCAGCGCCTCATAGAGCCTCAGCATTACTTCCCTGTTTTCAAATTCTAGCCGTCTTGAAATAAATGCTAGCATTGCGTTTGCCTTCCTTACTACCAATTCGACTTGCAAATTAACTTTTGGGGAATCCTGCACCAGCACCCCCAAGTCCCTTTACAACTCATATTTCTGGATTATCTCCCCATTTCAAAAATAGAATATTACTTTGTTCCTGATACCAAAATGCATGACTCCACACTTTGCTACACTATTTCCCATCTGCCACTTCTCTGCCCACTCTCCCAACCAGTCCAAGTCCTTCTGCAGAGTCCCCGCTTTCTCTACACTACCTGCCCCTCCACTTATTTTCGTATCATCTGCAAACTTGGCCACAAAGCCTTCAAGCCCCTCATCCAAATCATACAACGCGTAGCGGCCCTAGCACTGACCCCCTGTGGAATTCCACTGGTCACTGGCAGCCAACCAGAAAAGGCCCCCTATATTGCCACTCTTTGCATTCTGCCATCCAGCCAACCTGATATCCATGTTAGTATCTGCCTTTTGTTACCATGGGGTCCCATCTTCCTTAGCAGTCTCACATGAGGCACCTTATCCAAGGCTTTCTGAAAATCTAGGTAAACAACATCCACTGCCTCTCCCTTGTTTGTCCTGCTATTTATTTCTTCAAAGAGTTCCAGCAGATTTGTCAGGCAAGATATCCCCTTCACAAAACTATGCTGACTTCGGCCTATTTCATCATGAACTTCTAAGTTCTCTGTAACTTCATAGAAATATAGAAAAAAACATAGAAAATAGGTGCAGAAGTAGGCCATTCGGCCCTTCGAGCCTGCACCGCCATTCAATATGATCATGGCTGATCATCCAACTCAGTATCCTGTACCTGCCTTCTCTCCATACCCCCTGATCCCTTTAGCCACAAGGGCCACATCTAACTCCCTTTTAAATATAGCCAATGAACTGGCCTCAACTACCTTCTGTGGCAGAGAGTTCCAGAGATTCACCACTCTCTGTGTGAAAAATGTTTTTCTCATCTCGGTCCTAAAGGATTTCCCCTTTATCCTTAAACTGTGACCCCTTGCCCTGGACTTCCCCAACATCGGGAACAATCTTCCTGCATCTAGCCTGTCCAACCCCTTAAGAATGTTGTACGTTTCTATAAGATCCCCCGTCAATCTTCCAACTTCTAGCGAGTACAAGCCGAGTCTATCCAGTCTTTCTTTATATGAAAGTCCTGACATCCCAGGAATCTATCTGGTGAACCTTCTCTGTACTCCCTCTATGGCAAGAATGTCTTTCCTCAGATTTGGAGACCAAAACTGTACGCAATACTCCAGGTGTGGTCACACCAAGACCCTGTACAACTGCAGTAGAACCTCCCTGCTTCTATACTCAAATCCTTTTGCTATGAATGCTAACATACCATTCGCTTTCTTCACTGCCTGCTGCACCTGCTTGCCTTCTTGCAATGACTGGTGTACCATGACACCCAGGTCTCGCTGCATCTCCCCTTTTCCTAATCGGCCACCATTTAGATAATAGTCTACTTTCCTGTTTTTACCACCAAAGTGGATAACCTCACATTTATCCACATTATACTGCATCTGCCATGCATTTGCCCAATCACCCAGCCTATCCAAGTCACCTTGCAGCCTCCTAGCATCCTCCTCAAAGCTAACACTGCCCCCCAGCTTTGTGTCATCCGCAAACTTGGAGATGTTGCATTCAATTCCCTCGTCCAAATCATTAATATATATTGTAAATAGCTGGTGTCCCAGCACTGAGCCGTGCGGTACCCCACTAGTCACTGCCTGCCATTCTGAAAAGGACCCGTTTACTCCTACTCTTTGCTTCCTGTTTGCCAGCCAGTTCTCTATCCACATCAATATTGAACCCCCAATACCGTGTGCTTTAAGTTTGTATACTAATCTCTTATGTGGGACCTTGTCGAAAGCCTTCTGAAAGTCCAGATATAACACATCCACTGGTTCTCCCTTATCCACTCTACTAGTTACATCCTCGAGAAATTCTATAAGATTCGTCAGACATGATTTTCCTTTCGTAAATCCATGCTGACTTTGTCCAATGATTTCATCACTTTCCAAATGTGCTGCTATCCCATCTTTAATAACTGACTCTAGCAGCTTCCCCACTACCGATGTTAGACTAACTGGTCTGTAATTCCCCGTTTTCTCTCTCCCTCCCTTTTTAAAAAGTGGGGTTAGATTAGCTACCCTCCAATCCTCAGGAACTACTCCAGAATCTAAGGAGTTTTGAAAAATTATCACTAATGCTTCCACTATTTCTGGGGCTACTTCCTTAAGTACTCTGGGATGCAGCCTATCTGGCCCTGGGGATTTATCGGCCTCTAATCCATTCAATTTACCTAACACCACTTCCCGGCTAACCTGGATTTCACTCAGTTCCTCCATCTCATTTGACCCGCGGTCCCCTGCTATTTCCGGCAGATTATTTATGTCTTCCTTAGTGAAGACAGAACCAAAGTAGTTATTCAATTGGTCTGCCATGTCCTTGTTCCCCATGATCAATTCACCTGTTTCTGACTGCAAGGGACCTACATCTGTTTTAACTAATCTCTTTCTCTTCACATATCTATAAAAACTTTTGCAGTCAGTTTTTATGTTCCCTGCCAGTTTTCCTTCATAATCTATTTTCCCTTTCCTAATGAAGCCCTTTGTCCTCCTCTGCTGAATTTCTCCCAGTCCTCTGGTAGGCTGCTTTTTCTGGCTAATTTGTACACTTCATCTTTTGTTTTGATACTATCCCTGATTTCCCTTGTTATCCACGGATGCCATACCTTCCCTGATTTATTCTTTTGCCAAACTGGGATGAACAATTGTTGTAGTTCATCCATGCAGTCTTTAAATGCCTTCCATTGCATATCCACCGTCAACCCTTTAAGAATCAATTGCCAGTCAATCTTGGCCAATTCATGTCTCATACCCTCAAAGTTACCTTTCTTTAAGTTCTGAACCCTTGTTTCTGAATTAACAATGTCATTCTCCATCCTAATGAAGAACTCAACCATATTATGGTCACTCTTGCCCAAGGGGCCACGCACAACAAGACTGCTAATTAACCCTTCCTCATTACTCAATACCCAGTCTAGAATAGCCTGCTCTCTCGTTGGTTCCTCTACATGTTAGTTTAGAAAACTATCCTGCATACATTCCAAGAAATCCTCTTCCTCAGCACCCCTGCCAATTTGATTCACCCATTCTATATGTAGATTGAAGTCACCCATTATAACTGTTTTACCTTTGTTGCACGCATTTCTAATTTCCTGTTTGATGCCATCCCCAACTCCACTACTACTGTTAGGTGGCCTGTACACAACACCCACTAGCGTTTTCTGCCCCTTAGTGTTTCGCAGCTCTACCCATATCGATTCCACATCCTTCAAGCTAATGTCCTTCCTTTCCATTGCGTTAATCTCCTCTCTAACCAGCAATGCTACCCCACCACCTTTTCCTTTCTGTCTCCTGATTATTGAATATCCCTGGATGTTCAGCTCCCAGCCTTGGTCACCCTGGAGCCATGTCTCCGTGATCCCAACTATATCATAATCATTAATAGCTATCTGCACATTCAACTCATCCACCTTATTACGAATGCTCCTTGCATTGAGACACAAAGCCTTCAGCCTTGTTTTTACAACGCTCTTACCCCTTATACAATTATGTTGAAAAGTGGCCCTTTTTGATTTTTGCCCTGGATTTGTCTGCCTGCCACTTTTACTTTTCACCTTGCTGCCTATTGCTTCTACCCTCATTTTACACCCCTCTGTCTCCCTGCTCACACATTTAAGAAACCCACCACCTTTATTCTCTGTTTATTCTTTTTTTCTTCTTTCCCCCCTACATGTTGGGTCTGAGTGCTTCCCTTCTTTGCCTCCTGCCTCACACACTGTCTACTAGCTTTCTCTATTTGAGTCCCTCCCCCCAACCGTTCTAGTTTAAAGTCTCCGCAGTAGCCTTTGCAAATCTCCCTGCCAGGTCCCCCTCGGGTTCAAGTGCAACCCGTCCTTTTTGTACAGGTCACACCTTCCACAAAAGAGGTCCCAATGATCCAGAAACTTGAATCCCTGCCCTCTGCACCAGTCCTTCAGCGACGCATTTATCCTCCACCTCGCTCCATTCCTACTCTCACTGTCGCGTGGCACAGGCAGTAATCCCGAGATTGTTACCTTTGCGGTCCTTCTCCTTAACTCTCCTCCTAACTCCCTAAATTCTCCTTTCAGGACTTCTTCTCTTTTTCTACCTATGTCATTGGTACCTATATGTACTACGACCTCGGGCTCCGCTCCCTCCCATTTCAGGATATCTTGGACACGTTCAGACACATCCCAGACCCTGGCACCAGGGAGGCAAACTACCATCCGGGTCTCCCGACTGTGTCCACAGAATCGCCTATCTGACCCCCTAACTATAGAGTCCCCTATTACTACTGCCCTCCTCTTCTTTTCCTTACCCTTCTGAGCAACAGGGCCGGTCTCTGTACCAGAGGCCCGGCCGCTGTTGCTACCCCCAGGTAGGCTGTCCCCCCCAACAGTATTCAAACAGGAGTACTTATTGTCAAGGTGTACAGCCACCGGGGTACTCTCTAGTCCCTGCCTCTGCCCCATGCCCCTCCTAACCGTGACCCACTTGCCTGCCTCCTGTGGTCTTGGAGTGACCACCTCTCTGTAACTCCTCTCTATGAGTTCCTCGCTCTCCCTGACCAGACGGAGGTCATCGAGCTGCTGATCCAGGTTCCTAATACGGTCCCTTAGGAGCCCCATCTCAATGCACCTGGCGTAGATGTAGACGTCTGGAAGGCTATCAGATTTCTTGACCTCCCACATCTGACATCCAGAACAGTAAACTGCCCTGGCCCTCATACTCCCCCCTTACCCTGGATACAATACAAAGTACAATACAATACAATACAAACTGCTGGAAGAAATCAGCAGGGATCTGACTTCCAATCAGCTGCTCCCTCTTGTCCACTTCCTCCAATCAGCGGCTTCCTCAAGCCCACTTGTTTTGAAATGCGAATGGAACGTTGGAACGTTACAGATTTGGGTTCCTCCCTCTGCATCCTCCCTCTGCAACCGCTCCAACGGCTCCTGGGCCTCTGTAAAAACCAAGCCCCGCGCTCGGGTTTTAAGCCTACCGCTCGGACGTTGCTCCTCCCTCTACGACCGCTCCAACGGCTCCTGGGCCTCTGTTCATCCTTTATAACGGTCTTTAAAATCTTATTAACCACTGATTCAGACTAACCGGCCTATAGTTTCCACAATTCTGCTTTGCTCCCTTCTTGTGCAGCAGGGTTATATAGGCAATTTTCCAAACATCTGGTACCACTCCTGACTCCAGTGATTCCTGAAATATTACTATTAATGCCTCCACAGTCATTCATGATTATAGTCATTCATGAATGACAAAGGTGAAAGAGGGCTAGACAAAGAGTTGGACAAGCCTCCACATATGGGAATCACCACATATGGGATGATAAAATCAAAGAGGAACACAGGTGATCAGCTTGCAACACCAGATAGCACTGCCATTAATAAGCTGGTTCATAATCACTTGCTCACTACTCTTAGTTTAGTATGAAATTAAGTTCTAAATTGTTCAGTAATTTAATAAATTAATGTTGGTTAAGTACAACTTGACAGTACAAGTTCAATATAGTACCAAGCCTAGAATTGAGTTTTCTGGTACATGTTTGTTGTACGATACAACTGGATAATCCATAACAGAGGCCAACACTCTATTTTAATATAGGTAAGTCCTTTGGTCAAAGTGGATCACACTACACGACATAACATTAGAAACACACCATTGCACTGCAATACTTCTTCACTGTGATAACTATCACAAATATATAACAATGAGCCAATTGAACTCAAGACAATGCTTCTAAAGCTTTGCATTCATCACAGACAGCCAAGGGAAAATTAAAATACTTTCACCTTAATTCTTACCTGATGCTTTTAACATTTAACTTTTAATCCTTCTTTGGTTGGTTTGTAAAATAATTGAGCCATAGTTGAGCATGAAGCAAATTTGAATTCTTCCTTTGGCTCAGCTGACAGGATGTTTGAGACACACCCTCTACACGAGGTACACTGCACATGCTCAGACTTTGAAGAAGTAATGGCCAGTTTTGAAAAAAAAAAGTATCATTCCACTATAAAAATCATGAAGCTTTCAAGTAAATAAATTTACCAAAAGTTGAAAAGAAAATCAAATGATGAATAAATAAATCATCTTATTGAAAAAAATGTATTCTTGACTTTCAAATTTAAATTAGGTTTCAAAATGTTACTTCGAGCTTGTTAATATGCCGTTACTGAGAAAAACACTTTTTTTTAGAAATGTATTCCTATTGATTGTGGGAAATCAATTTACACCCACACATAATGCATGGCAGGCAATCAATTTTTCAAGTCCCAACTCCTAACACAGCACCACCTATCACAAACCCAAGATCATATCGAGATGAGATGTGGTATTTTCGTTTAGACTTGCTGACATTGGAACTGGAACTGAACATGTTGCATACAAATAACTAGAGCCAGGATGTTCAGGCGCAAAAAATCTCTGAAATAGGCAGGCAAAAAGACATAATAAAATTACAGAAAAGGCATAAAAAGGCATTTATTTCCACCACCAAAATATGGTTAAAAATGATAATTATAAAGGTATACTACATTAAAGAACCAAAGTTGCCTGGTTGCACATAATAACTAGCATTTTTTCAAATTATCTGGTGTTAAACTATGCCATCTGTCAGACAGAAGAATATGCTTCAGATGTGAAAAACTTATTTCTATCCCAGCTGAGGTCACTGGTGCATACACAAAACAAGCTACGAACTCTATATTCATGTTGATATCTTGTGCATAACAACAACCTTTGAGAACTTTAGCTATGTTTTGTCTTTCTTCAAGATCTTTGTTAGGTAAAATCACTCTCTCACATTTTCCTTGTATGTCTTTACCTACATCGCCAGGAACTTTACGAATATCGTCAGTTACTTTGTTGAAAACCTGCAAGTTATTCACTAATGTTTTGCCACGTTTCTCAAGGGAAGTAATAGCTTCTGGGAAGTTTGCAAAATTGGAAGCAATAAACACTAGATCGCGTTGGAGGGACTTTTTCTGCATGATTTCACTGACGATCCTGACTGTAGCAGATTCTTCTTCTTCAAAACAGTTGACGATTTCTTTTATCTTTTCAAATTTTGCAGCATAGTAGAGTACAGCAGAGACCCATGTACCCCACCTAGTCAAAACAGGCTGAGGAGGTAGCGGAATCTCAGGTGCCATTTCCTTGAATAACTGCACACGTGACGGTACTTTGAGGAAGATTTTCTTGACATTGGAAACTAGGTGATCGACATTTGGAAACAAGCTACGTATGTGCTTGGCAATTCTATGGAGTCCGTGAGCTAAGCATGTCAAATGCAATGTTTTGCGGAATAAATCTTTAAGAGCACAAGCAGCTTTTTTCATGTACGGAGCTGCATCAAGTCAAGTCAAGTCACATTTATTTATATAGCACATTTAAAAAACAACTCTCGTTGGCCAAAGTGCTTTACATTTGTTATAAGAATAGCACAAACAAAACAAACTACATACATATATACATGTAGCCCTCACTCAGAAGACGTCAGGAAAGGCTTGGGAGTACAGATAAGTCTTTAGTCTTGACTGAAAGGAGTCGATGGAGGGGGCAGTTCTGATGGGAAAGGGGATGCTGTTCCACAGTCTAGGGGCTGCAACCGCAAGGGCGCGGTCACCCCTGAGCTTATGCCTAGACCGTGGGATATTCAGCAACCCCAAGTCGGCCGATCTGAGGGGCCTGGAGGTGGAATGGTGGGTGAGAAGACTTTTTATGTAGGTGGGGGCAAGCCCATTGAGGGCTTTGTAGACATGGAGGAGGATCTTGAAGTTTATACGGAACCGCACAGGGAGCCAGTGGAGAGAGGCCAGGATCGGGGTGATGTGGTCCCTTTTCCGGGTGCCCGTCAGGAGTCTCGCTGCGGCGTTTTGGACCAGTTGCAGGCGGGACAGGGAAGATTGGCTGATGCCAGTGTAAAGGGAGTTGCAGTAATCTAGGCGGGAGGAGATGAATGTGTGGATGATCTTTTCGAGGTCATCAAACTGGAGGAATTGTTTTATTTTAGCTATCGTCCGAAGCTGAAAGAAGCAAGCTTTTACCACGGCATTGACTTGTTTGTCAAATTTCAGTGCTGAGTCAAATATCACGCCAAGGTTTTTGACGTGAGGTTTGAGTAGTGGGGTAAGGCTTCCAAGCCTGCCTGCTATCATTTTGATTGAGTGCGAGGGGCCGAGAAGGATGACCTCAGACTTACTCTCATTTAGTTGGAGGAAGTTCTGGGCCATCCAACACTTTATATCCTCGAGGCAGTGGGTAAGGTTAAACAGATTTGATTGTTTTTTGGGCTTCAGGGGGAGATAGAGTTGTGTATCGTCTGCGTAGCAATGGAAGGAAATGCCGTGCCTTTCAATGACTTGGCTTAAGGGGAGCATATACAGGGAGAAGAGAATGGGGCCAAGGATGGAACCTTGTGGAACCCCACAGCAGAGATTAGCTGGGGAGAAGAAAGAGTTGCCTATGTTAGTCGAGAAACTCCTACCTTTGAGGTAGGAGATGAACCAGCTCAGGGCAGTGCCATCAATACCAACCCCATACTGGAGATGGTCAATTAGGATGGTGTGGTCGACAGTATCCAATGCTGCGCTGAGGTCAAGAAGGAGCAGAATTGCACAGTCGCCGGAGTCAACGGTGAGCAGTAGGTCATTATGTACCTTCAACAAGGCAGACTCTGTGCAATGGTGAGCCCTGAAACCTGATTGGAAAGTTTTCAAGATGGTGTTTTGGTGAAGGTAAGGTATAAGTTGACTTAAAATTACCTTTTCAAGGGCTTTTGAGAGGAAAGGCAGTTTAGAAATGGGTCTGTAGTTGCTTGGCAAGGTGGGGTCGAGGATAGGTTTTTTCAGGAGTGGTTGGACCACCGCATGCTTGAAGCAGGTAGGTACAGTGCTAGTGGCCAGAGAGCGGTTGAAGATGGCAAGGATGCTGGGACCAGCTGTTGTAATGATGTCCTTTAGGAGGGCAGAGGGGACAGTGTCGAGGGGGCAGGTAGTAGGTAGCATCAGTCACAAACAGAAGAACATTCTTGTGTTTTATTCCTTCTGGCCAAAGTACAGCAAGTGAAGATGTAAACAACTGAGCAATAGTTGAGCTGTTTGACTTCTCCAATACTTCCGATGTCAACAAATACTCCTTTGATGGTTGACCTGCCTCCACTGTACCGATGACCACATTGGCAACATATCTCCCCACAGCATCGGTTGTCTCATCTATTGAGATCCACATTATGTTGTGTGCAAATTCATCTCTAATTTTCTGCACAACAATGTTGAAGTTGCTTTCAACATAATTTTTCCGTAATGAGGACTCGCTCGGTATATGTTCCTCTGTGTATTTCTCTAAAAAAACATCTGAGAGATTTGTTTTCCAATTTCCACAGTGGAATTCCAGCATCAATGAATGCTTTGCACTGATCACTCGAAAACTCAGATTTGCAACTGGAGCCAGCAGTAAATGTTGTGAGGAGACAAGCTTGCATATTTCCTACCTTCAGTTTCTCTGCCGCCAACTTATGTTTAGCTGTCTGTACATGCTGGGATTCATTGCTTTCTCACATGCTTTGCAAAAACAGCACCAAGTTGCCTGTAGAGAATATATCACTCCCGTACACTCTCACCAAATCATTCATTTTTTTACAAGGTGTTGATTTGACTTTAGGCATTTTGATGTTTGAAGAGATAGATCCCACAGGAACGGGGATGCAGACCTCTACAGGCAAGCCAAGTACAAGCTGAGAAGAGGAATCAGAGCTGCCAAGGAAACATACTCTGAGAGGTTGAGGAGCAAGTTCTCAGCAAATGACTCTTCTTCAGTGTGGAAGGGCTTGCAAGAAATCACAAGCTACAAGAGGAAAAAAACCCTGCTCCTTGGACAATCATCAGCTGACCAACAACCTGAATTAGTTCTACTGCAGTTTCGATAAACAGAAACCTAACCCTGATATTCCCCTCACCCAATCCGCAACCAACACTTCACACCTACTCACAGCCTGACCAGTTTGAAAAGACTAGATCCTTCCCCACCTACTCCTCCCCAATCACCACTTCACACCTACTTAAAGCAAGACTCCAGTCTGCAACGACTGGAGCCTTTCCCACGCACCCCTTTCCAATCACCACTTAACACCCACTTACAGCCGGGTTTCACCCCGGTAGTGTAAATTTTCTTGTAAGTTACGTTAAAATGGCAAAAAAAGGCTGATTTAGGCACTCAATCGTGAAAAAGGCATTATCTTCCTGAACATCAAAAAAGGCATGAAAAGGCACATGGCATTTATGGCAAACCATTAAAATGTCATAGGAAATATAGCTGATGGTTCCCCCAAAAAATGCTTTTACACTTACAGTAACTAAAATGGGCTTGATGGAACTCTGATGGTATGGAGGGTGTTTTGGATGTGTGTAGCTCCATCTGGGATGGCATGTCAACACCACCACAAGTGAACCTAAGCAACAGTTTTATGGTTTGCCTGGTTATTCAGGAAATAGGGATATAATGGAAAATATATAAACAATCTAGAGATTTGGACCTGATATTAGTCAACGATTTCAAATCTCACCGTGAAGTAAACATCTTATATTTGTACCAGTAATGATGCCCATAAAACCATAGAGGGTTAAAAACAATCAGTCTCACTAATGTCCTTTTGGGATTTTTTTCCCTTAATTGGTCTGTCCCATATGAGACTCCAGGTACACACCTATGTATTGACTCTAAACTGCCTTAAAAAATGATTGAACAAATCCACTCAAGAGTAATGTGGAATATGCTGTAATTGCTAATTTTGGCAACAATGCTCACTCACATTTTATGAAAGAATAATTTAAAAAACTCTTCAAGGCCAAAGCAAAACAAAAGCATCATTGAGAGAATTTAAGGCTCTGGTCAGGAAAACAAAGGAGGCATGGTCTAGGTATAGGCAGCTGAGATCAAGTGCATCCCTGGAGGAGTTTTTGGAACTGAGGAGCATATTTAAAAAGCAAATCAGCGGGGCAAAAAGGGGAGGCAGGAGATACTTTGGCAGATAAAATTAAGGAGAATCCAAAGAGATTTTATAAGTACATTAAGGGAAAGAGGATAACTAGAGAGAGAACAGAAAGTAAAGCGGTCATCATTGTGTGGAGGCACAGGAAATGGGCAAAGTCCTCAGTGAGTGTTTCCCCTCTTTCACGTGGAGAAACATGAGGGATATGGAAGTTAGGACAGTTAATGGAGATGTCTTGAGGACAGTCAGTATTATGGTCATGGACATCCTGGAGCATATGAAGATAGATACATTTCCAGGTCATGATCAGATATATCTGAAAATTCTGAGGGAGTCTAGAGTAATTGCAGGAGCCCTGGCTGCGGTATATGAATCACTTGACTAAGTGGGACCTCTTGGGTTCCAGTCACATGGGAAGCCTGGTCTCCCCACGCAACCCATTCCCCAACACAATATTCAACCACTCACTCGTTCCCCCAAACGCAACCCGTTTCCCCAACGCAATATTCCACCACTCACCCATAGCCCCTAACTGCGCAGGTGTGGCTCATTTCCCCTCATCCCCGAGCACTCCCTCCCCCTCCTCTTCATGTGTGGGAGGGGAGGGGGAGGGAAGTTGGGTGTGTGGAGGGGGGTGTGTGGAGTGGGAGGGGAGGAGGGGTGTGTGTGGACGGGGAGGTGTAGGAGGGGGGGAAGAGGGTGGTGTGGGGGGAAGAGGTTGTGGGGGGAAGGCTGTGTGGGGGAGGGGGGGTGTGGCGGGTGTGGTGTAGGGTGTGGGGTGGGGGGAGGAGTGTATGTGGGCAGGAGGGGTGTGGGAGGTGAGGGAGGAGGGATGTGGGAGGGGGGGTGTGGGGGAGGGTGAATGTGTGGGGGGGTGTGTGTGTGGGGGGAGGGGGCTGTGCATGGGCGGGGGGGTTGTGCGTGGAGGGGTTGTGGGGGGGCGGGATGGATGTGGGGGTGGGGGGGTGAAGGGGGTTATGGGGGTGGGGATTGTGGGGGCGGGGGGGTTGTGGGGGCAGGGGCAGTTGTGGGGACAGGGGGGTTGTGAGTGCAGCGGGGTGTGTGTGGGCAGGGGGCTTGTGGGTGGAGAGGGGTTTGTGGGTGGGGGGGGTGAGCTCGGAGAAATGACGGGGAAGAGCCATGCAGGAGAGGGGGGCATCACGGGGGAGGGGGTGAGGAGCCAGCGAGGGGGACCAGAGGGGTAGTGGCTGGAATTGGCGGTGCGATGGGGATTCATAGAGGGCGCTGGCCGAGGAGAGGGGAAGAGAGGTGGGGGGGGAGAGGAAGAGGGGGGGTGAAGAGGTGGAGGGGGGAAGGGGGGGAGAAGAGGAAGGGAGCCGGACGAGCGAGCGGGCTGCGAAAAGCGGAGAGAGCCCGGGGAGAGAGGGAGAGCTCTAGTACAGGGCCCGACTCTAGTACAAAGCTCTCGGCTGCTCTCGGGAGTTCTCGGGAAAGTCCAGCCGAGGCTTTAGCGTGCGTCAGAGAGGAGGGGGGAGAGATGGGCGGAGGGGGAGAGAGGTGGGTGGAGGGGGGGTAGAGGGGGGAGGGGGGAGGGGGGAGGGGAAAGGGAGGGGAAGGGGAGGGGGGTAGGGAGGGGAAGGGGGGAGAGAGTAGAGGGGAGAGAGGAGGGGGGTAGGGAGGAGGGGGAGAGAGAGGGGAGGGAGGAGAGGGGAGGTGGAGAGGAAAACGGTCAGGGGAGAGGAGGAGGGGGGGAGAGGAGGAGGGGGGGAGAGGAGAAGGGGAGCCGGGCGAGCGAGCATGCTGCGAAAAGGGAGCGGGATGTGAAAAGTGAGCGGGCTACGAGCGAGCGGGCGACGTCACTCACAGCGCGTGAACACAATGTGCAGCCATTGTGATGTCATCACGTCATCAGCCAAAGCCAGACGAATTTCTAAGTTATTTCAAATTTTTGAACATTTTTTTAAAAATATTTATTTTACTGGAAGCATTTGTATTAAAAAATGGACAATTTTACAGCGTTATGAACAGCTTCAATTTTAACACTTTCCAAAAATGACATTAAGGAGAGAGAGAAGGAGAACACAGAGAAAAAAGAAAAAAAAAGAGTGATATACCCGTGAACCCACACATACGCCCGCTCACCCAGCTCTGCGTGTAATTTCAAATTTGTGTTCAACTATTGTGTTGTTCGAGAAACTCTGTAAAGAGTGACCATATTTTTAGAAATTGTTCTGGTTTATCGTTCAAGATAAACCTAATTCTCTCTAGATGTAATGTGTCCGTCATTTCTGTAATCCCCATCTTCACTGGAGGAACTGCAGCCTTTTTCCAGAATTTAAGTATGTTTTTTTGCTGATATTAGACCATAGTTGACAAAGCGTTGCTGAAAGACAGTCAGTTTACTAAATGCCTCGGATATTCCCAGTGTTATCAGTTTTGAGTCTGGCTCTAATGGGATTTTCAGTATATTGGAGAGAACTCTGAATACTTCCGTCCAAAAACGTTCTATTTTTGTACACAGTACAAAACTGTGGGTTAAAGTAACTTCTTGAAACTGACACATCGCAAAGAGGGGAAACACTGGGGAAAATTTCTGAAGAAGGGTTTCGGCCCGAAACGTTGCCTATTTCCTTCGCTCCATAGATGCTGCCTCTCCCGCTGAGTTTCTCCAGCACTTTTGTCTACCGGGGAAAATTTTGTTCAGTTTGTTATTTGAGTAGTTTAACCTGTGCAGCCCTTTGAACTGTATCAGGCAGTGTCTGGCATTTAAGGAGCAAGTATGGATATATTGTAAGCTTTCTGTAAAATGACTTGGTTCCTACACAGAGTCTTTTACTGATGGTTTATTATATCACTAACACACACTATGCAATAGCTGTCCGTGGTCATCACTGGAGCTAGAGAGCGGGCTGGAGGTGGGGACCTTACAATTATACGAGAGACAATGGGGAGTGGTTAGTAGTGGTGAGGTCACTAAGTTAAAGGAACATGCACTGATCTACATCCCTCCTCTTGGAAACAAAACATGGCAATACACAGAGCGACCACGGCTCATACGCTAGGATTACAAACCGCGCTGGGAACAGTTAATCGTGTCATAACACAGCTAAGCGAGCTCCCCGTAACGGACAGGCGGCTTGACCACCGGCCAGAGCGGGTGCGCAACCCGCATTCCCCCTCAACCGCAGGAGCAGAAGGGACAGAGTCAGGGAAAGAGGTGGGAGAGCCGGGCGGGGATCGAACCGGAGATGGAGGAGAACAGCGAGGCGAAACGGGCACGCTGGCAGGCAAGGCAGGGGAAAGAGGCTTGTGAGCGCGGGGCATAGAGAGCTGGGAGGGCAGTTTCCGCGACATGCGAGGAGTGACAGGGGCTGGTGGAGCCTCGGGCAGAATGGAAGGGATAGGTGGCTGAAACGGGTCCGCGGGAGGCGGAGGAGGCTCGTTGACGAGCAGGAGGTGCTGGCGTGACCGACGGTAGATAGCGCCCTCATAGTCGACGAGGTATGACCGGGGAGAGCCGGCATTACCAACCACTACGGCCAGCCTGTAGTGCCCGGAGGGGGACTGCATCCAAACCACCTGTCCCGGGAACAGGCAAGGAAGCGGCCGGGCCGACTTGTCAAAGGAGCGCTTCTGGATGGCTTTCTTCTCGATGATGCGCTCTGTGACAGCAGCAGGGTTCTGGACTGAGGGTTTGAGGGACTGTTGCGAGACAGGGAGAGGTGGTCTAGTGGTGCGGGACATGAGGCGTTGGGCAGGTGAACCGAGCGCGGGGTCGCGGGAAATGTTGCGGAGGTTGTGGAGGGCAAGGTAGAAGTCGGAATGTGAAAGGCGGCAGTGTTCCAGCAGCTCCTTGGCACTGCGGACGGCGCGTTCCGCAAAGCCGTTGCTCTGCGGATACTCAGGGCTGCTGGTGATGTGACGAAAGTTCCAACGGGCAGCGAAGGCACGGAACTCGGCGCTGGAGAACTGGCTGCCGTTGTCCGATTGGAGGGTCACCGGGGGTCCGAAGGTGCAAAAGTGGTGGCGAAGCTTCCCGATGACGGCGGCAGAGGTGATGGAAGGCAGCTGATCCACCTCAAACCAACTGGAGTATGAGTCCACCAGGACCAGGAAATGCTTGCCACGCCATTCGTAAAGGTCCGTGGCAATATACATCCACGGTAGCTCGGGGGCCGGCTGCTGCAGGAGGGGCTGGCGCTGCTGATGAGGCAGGAGACTGTTACAGGCAGCGCAAACGGAGACCCTGTCATGGATGTCCTGAGCCATACCTGGCCAGTAGAATTGGCTCTGGGCCTGGGAAAAAGTGGCCTCCACCCCGGGGTGGCCATTGTGTGCAGTTTGAAAATAGTGATCCCGCAGAGCGGCTGGCACCACGACCTTGTGACCCTTCACCACCACGCCGTCATGTAGCACTAGTTCATCACGAACCAGGAAGTAGGGCACGGCACCAGCTGGCAGGGAAGAGCGTCGGTCAGGCCAACCACGGCGGATAACGTCCGCAAGTTGTTGCAGGGCAGGATCATCAGCAGTGTGTTTGACCAGGGACTGCATCTGCTGGGATGGAACAATGTTAACATTCAGTACCATCAGGTCAGAGGATTCGTACAGGTGGCGGGCAACTGAAGGGAGCGGCGCATGGGACAATGTGTCGGCCACAAACATATCTTTGCCCTTGCGGTACACAATCCGGAACGTGAAACGCTGGAACTGCAGCATCATCCGCTGCAACCGGGAAGAGGCGACATGGATAGGCTTGTTCAGAATAGTGACCAGTGGCTGGTGGTCAGTCTCAATGGTGAAGGTGTTGCCCAGAATGTAACCCCTAAACTTGGAGCAGGCGAACACCACGGCAAGTAGCTCCTTCTCGATCTGTGTATAACGTTGCTCGGCAGGGGTCATGGTGCGAGAAGCGTAGGAGACAGGTAGCTGCAGGCCGTCATAAAGCTGCAGACATGCGGCACCGAGACCGAACTTAGAGGCATCACAAGTGAGGACAATTGGTCTGTATAGATCGAAGAACTTGAGAGTCGGTGTGTGTGTGAGCTTGGACTTCAGGGCCACGAACGCCGACTGGTGATGCGGGAGCCAGACCCATGCGGAGTCCTTCTTGATCAGCTCCCTCAGGGGAGCACTCAGTTCGCTGAGGTCAGGTACGAACTTCCCCAGGTAATTGACCAGGCCCAGGAAGCGCTGCAGGCCGGGAACGTCAGTAGGAGCGGGCATCTCGGTGACTGCTGATGTTTTCTGGGGGTCAGGCTTTAAACCCCCTGCCGTGAAAACGTGACCAACGTAAGTGACTTCCGGGACCAGGAACCGACACTTCTTGGGGTTGAGCTTGAGATTGATTTTACGAGCCCTGTCCAGGACTTTGCGGAGGTGCAGGTCGTGCTCAGCGACGTCCCTCCCGTACACTGGGATGTCATCCACGATGATAGCGCACGGCAACCCAGCGAACAGCTGTTCCATGGTGCGCTGGAAAACCTCACTAGCCGAGTTGATCCCAAACGACATACGGAGGAAACGGAACCTGCCGAAAGGTGTGATGAAGGTGGTTAGGAATGAGGAACATTCATCTAAAGGGATCTGCCAAAATGAGCTTTTGGCGTCTAAGACAGAGAAGACAGTGGCAGGACCGACCTGTGCAGCGACGTCCTCCACCGTCCGCATGGGGTAGTGCGGGCGCTTGATGGCCAGGTTCAGGTCCTTTGGGTTAATGCAGATCCGGATCTCGCTCTTATCCTTGGCAGCGACAACCATGTTTGAGACCCACCTGGTGGGAGCGCTCACCTCCTTGAGGATGCCCATGGTCACCATATCACGCAGAGTAGATTCCACGCGGCCCTTCATAGCAAAGGAGACGCGGTGGGCCGGTCGAACCACCGGGTCGACACTCGGGTCGACAACGATTTTATAGTCACAGGGCAATTTGCCCAAAATGTCATCAAAACGGTCGGGGTATTCGCCCAGGGGGTTCATGGGGGCCTGCACCAGGTGAATTCCGCGGTGGAAAGAAACCAATCCAAGGTCCTGGCACGCACGGGCGCCCAACAGGGTGACGTTGTCAGAATCCAGCAGGTGGAAGGTGAGGGGCCGAGAGGTCTCAAGGACTGTGCAGATAAGCGTGGCCTTCCCCACTGGAACTAGAACCTCTCCCCCATAGACATGAAGGCGGGTGTCATCGGGAGTAACTATCTCCCCAGATCTTATCCGCTTGAAAAGGCTGACAGACATAACATTTGCAAAGGCACCAGTATCGACCTTGGCAGAGAATGAATGACCATTCACAAGTAACATGCACAGAGGGATCTGTTATCGTAGCAGGTGCACCCAAAAGCAAAAACACCGTTGAATCACCTTGTGAGGAGCTCCTATCAAAGTCCGACTGGTACTGATAACCAAGCGCGCTATCAGGGTCTGCAAGGTTGTTTAAATTCCTCCTTGGAGCAAGGACCGGCTTATCACGGGACCGACAAGCCGCCGAAAAGTGGTTCAGTTTGCCACAGGAATTACAAGTCTTACCCTGCGCGGGGCAAACGTTGAATTGGTGGAAAGAAAAATTACAATTGGGGCAACGGCGTGGGGTGACCTTAGCGGGCATTGCGGCGGGGTTTCGTCGTGGTGGACCAGCGTTCCGCCAGCAGCCAGCTGCACCGGTAAAGTTAATGTCTGGGACACGGGTTGAGACACGGAGCTAAAGCAGAGGCCATACGAGCGGAATACATAGCCTCCCTTAGTGTCAAATCAGGTTTCATAAGGAGCTCGTCACGCAGCTTAGCGTTCAGGAGACCATTGACCAGGACATCCCTGATCAATTCGTCCGTGGAGATTGTTTCAAGGCAACAGCGCCGAGCCATATGATGCAAAGAGGCAATAAAAGCGTCAATATGCTCGCCGGATTCTGCGCCTCTGGAAGAATTTAAAGCGTTCAATAATGTTATTGGTAGGGATATCACAGAGGGCAGTGAATTTATCGATGAGACATACCGGGTCCCAACGGTCTTCTCGGGGGCGAAGTCGAATGAAGCATAGTGATCCATGGCTCCGGGCCAGCGAGGTTGAGCAGCAGGCGAGCCTGCACAGCAGGGGTGGCATTAGGATGAGCGATGGCTGTGTAATGTTCAAAGTCGCGCTGGAACACAGTCCAGTGGTGGACAATGTCCGTGTCAAAGACCAATATGTCGGGTCGACGACAGGAATTGGACATAATGAAAACGGGGGGGGAGACGTGAACAACTGGGAGAAAGCAAAGAATAAAAAGAAAAAACGATAAACAGGAGACGCGAGTCTACCACTGTGACACCATGTAAAATGACTTGGTTTCTACACAGAGTCTTTTACTGATGGTTTATTATATCACTAACACACACTATGCATAGCTGTCCGTGGTCATCACTGGAGCTAGAGAGCGGGCTGGAGGTGGGAACCTTACAATTATACGAGAGACAATGGGGAGTGGTTAGTAGTGGTGAGGTCACTAAGTTAAAGGAACATGCACTGATCTACACTTTCGTCCCATATATCATTTGAGATTTGTTGATCCATCTCATCTTCCATGCTCGCCTGTAAACCCCAGATGATGGGGTGTTGATGTTTTGAAGAACATTGTAAATGTAGGATATCAACTTCTCTGTATCTGCATGTCTATTCAAACATTCATCGAGTTTATCTGGACTTGCAGTGTTGTAGTCTTGCATGTATGTTTTCACTAGTCCCTAACCTGGAGATATCTGAAAAAATTATTAGTATTCAAATCGTATTTCTCCCGCAACTCTTGGAAGGAGGAAAGAGTCCCCTTCCAATATAGGTCTCCAGGGTGTTGATTCCTTTGTTCTTCCATTGGGTGAAAACACCATCTAAAGTAGAGGGTTTAAAAGAGGGATTGTTTGCAATGGGAAGACGGAGAGACACGTCTCTCAATTTGAGACTGAATTTCAACTGTTCCAGATACGAATAGTACCATGTATATAGTGTTATGATCATATATTGACTTATTCAGGGGTTTTGGAGACAGGACAATCGAGCCTACGGAGAAAGGCAAGCAATCTTCTCTTTCCATTTTTAGCCAGTTGGTCATCCAACCAAAAGATTATGGTTTTAATATTTGTAGACGCTCCCACCCCATGAGTTTCGGGCAGAAGGGGCTCATCAGCCTGGAAGGCAGTCTATCTAGGAGAAGGAAAACTCAGATTTAAACCTCCACTGCCTTGTGGCCATATCCAGTCATGGAAAAGCTCTGGAGTAAACCTCAAGAAAATCCGGAGTCGGAGCTCCTAAAGCAGTTCATCCTTGTCTACAACCTCGCTCTGGCAGCTCCTGTGACGGCGCTGGTGCCAAACTGTGATGGCCCTGCTGTTCCTTTGGATCGATCAGCGACGTGGAGAGGGGGGACGTGCTGCATGGAAAACAGCCTGTCCTCATATGACATCGCTCAGGCTTGCATCCGACCACACATCACCTGCAAACTAGGGGGGGAGGGGGAGAGGGGGGTAGAGAGAGAGGAGGGGGGGAGGAGGGAGGAGAGAGAGAGGGGGGGAGAGAGGGGGAGGCGGTAGAGAGGGGAGGGGGTAGAGAGAGGAGGGGAGAGAGGGGGAGAGAGGCGGAGGAAGGGGGGGGTTGAGGGGGGAGGAGAGGGGGAGAGGGGGAGAGGGGGAGGGAAGGGGGAGGGGGGTAGAGAGAGTAGAGGGGAGAGAGGAAAGGGGGGGGAGAGAGGAGGGGGTAGAGAGGAGGGGGGAGAGAGGGGGAAGGAGGAGAGGGGAGGGTGAGAGGAGAGGGGAGAGGAGGAGGAGAAGGGAGGGCGGAGAAGGGGGAGAGGAGGGGGGAGAGGAGGAGGGGGAGAGGAGGAGGGGGGAGAGGAGGAGGGGGGTGAGGAGGAGGGGGGAGAGGAGGAGGGGGAGAGGAGGAGAGGGGAGAGGAGGAGGGGGGAGAGGAGGAGGGGTGAGAGGAGGAGGGGGGAGAGGAGGGGGGAAGAGGAGGGGGGGGAGAGAGGAGGGGGGAGAGGAGGAGGGGGGAGAGGAGGAGGGGGGAGAGGAGGAGGGGGAGAGGAGGAGGGGGAGAGGAGGGGGGGAGAGGAGGAGGGGAGAGAGGAGGAGGGGGAGAGGAGGGGGGAGAGGAGGAGGGGGAGAGGAGGGGGTAGAGAGAGTGAGGGGAGAGAGGAAAGGGGGGAGAGAGGAGAGGGTTAGAGAGGAGGGGGAAGAGAGGGGGAAGGAGGAGAGGGGAGGGGAGAGGAGAGGGGAGGAGGAGGAGAAGGGAGGGCGGAGAGGGGGAGAGGAGGAGGGGGAGAGGAGGAGGGGGAGAGAGGGGGAGAGGAGGAGGGGGGAGAGGAGGAGGGGGAGAGGAGGAGGGGAGAGGAGGAGGGGGGAGAGGAGGGGGGGAAGAGGAGGGGGGGAGAGGAGGGGGGGAGAGGAGGAGGGGAGCGGGCTGTGAGGGGCGGGCTGCGGGGGCCACGGTGAGCGGGCAGGGTCACGACGAGAGGGCGGGGGCACGGAGGTTGGTGATTATAAGATGTGAGTAGAGGGGGGAGTGATGTACTCGCAGGCGAAGTGAGCAGTCAGAGAGCATTGTGAGTATAGTCGTTTATTTTCAAGAGATTTCAGATTTGTGACATTTTCTAATAACTCGAGAATTTGATGCATGAATTTTTCAGATGAGGCAATTTTGAATCAAGGATAAAACTGGAGGAATATGTAAAATGTAAGTTAGAGTGTCATTTTTTCGAGCAGATGTGATATACACACACAACACCACACAGTCCAAGATCAGACTTTAAGTATATAATAGATAATAGAAGATACAATGTTCTTGATAGACAATGAAATTCTTACTGGGAGAGTGGTGGGTATGTTGATCAAGCTGCCCAAAGTGGTAGTTGAGGCAGGTACTATAATTGCACTTAAAAAACTTGGACAGGTATATGGATTGAAAAGGATTATAGGGATATGGGCCAAAAGTGGGTAAATGGGATGAGCTTAGATGGGGTTCTTGGTCAGCATGGACAAGTTGGATATAGGGCTGTTTCGTGCTGTGTAACTATGACTCTATTGTGGTTTTAATTATGAAAGAAGTGATTTGGCACAAAACATTACAAGCAGATGCAGGGAGTGTTCAATATGTTGAGTGTACGGAGGCAGAGGATGCACTGCATTTATACAATTTATTGACATTCTTTAGTTCAATAAACATGTTTCTTGAAACTTGTCTCGCTGTTCTTTTTATTAGAATGTTGGTTATAGTTTGGGCCTGTGATGCATTATCCCTGGCAGATATACAAGTCCACAATACAGATGTTCTTTCTCAGTTTTGCAGTTCTGACTCAGATAAGTTTATGATTCATCTAGGCGTATATTAAACTCGAGCTGGACAATTTACTTTTCAGCTTTCATGTGAGTCAGATTAGGCTGTAATTCACCAAAGGAAGATAGCTATCGGTAAGTTAAAAAAAATTGTGCTGTGAGGGAATAACATCTAGATCAATGTGTAAAATGTATCTTCATCAACTGAAGCAGGCTAAGTTAATGCAAGAGTAAACATGGGGCCATTGTCTTAGCCTTAAGTCAGTTAGGTAGGGGTGTGTGTGTGTGTGTGTTGTGCGTGCGTGCGTGGTGCGTGCGTGCGTGTGTGTGCACGCGCGTGAAGGATGGTTTCAGAGGGCTAGTATGGACATTGTGGTCGAATGGATTCTTGGGCTGGCGCTCAGTCACTCAAGCCTGTTGTGCTGGCAGCTCACTCACTCACGCTGGTGGGCTGGCAGTTGACTCGCAGCTATTCCTTGAAATTCATTTCAAGCAGGGTGCAAGGCACCAAATCAAGTGCAGTTTCTTACCACTTCAAGCAGGGTGCAAGGCCACCAAATTCAAGTGCAGTTTCATACCATTTCAAGCAGGGCACAAGGCCACCAAAGACAGCGAGTCGTGACTCTCCCTCCTCCATCTTGCAGAGACTGAGCCACGCCACACTTCTGGGTTTTATAGTCCCTCCCCCCTCCTACCAGAAGGGGCATGGCTTCATGCATGATTGACAGGAGTGAGAATCTCAACATTTTTTTTAAACACTAATAACACTTTTATTTTTCATCGATGGGAAAAATCCTCGGCACCTGATGAGCAGAGGGGGACTCTGAGTAGATGGCCAGAAATCACAGCCATACGTGGTCAAGATTAGACTTTTAATTATATAGAAGGCAAGGCAACGTTAATTAGGCAAGGCAACTTTAAATAGGCAAGGCATCTTTAATTAGGCAAGGCAACTTTAATTAGGCAAGGCAACTTTAATTAGGCAAGGCAACATTAATTAGGCATGGCAACTTTACTCAGGCATGGCAACTTTAATTAGGCAAGGCAACTTTAATTATGCAAGGCAACTTTAATTAAGCAACACAGCTTTAGCATTTCCAAACCAAAGGCAACACAGCTTTAGCATTTCCAAACCAAAGGCAACACAGCTTTAGCGTTTCCATACCAAAGGCAACACAGCTTTAGCGTTTCCAAACCAAAGGCAACACAGCTTTAGCATTTCCAAACCAAAGGCAACACAGCTTTAGCATTTCCAAACTATATTTTCAAACCACATTAAGGGCACTGACCAGTCAGTAAAACCACTCACAGTTTAGTAGACATGTGTTCAGTGTTATTCACAGCTCAGACTGAGAGACGTGACACTCTTGCTCCCCCATCTTGCAGAGACTGACTGAGGCACTCAACACTTCCGGGGTTCGGCCGCGGGCCAGCGTCTGCGTCTGCAGGACTGGTGGGCGGCAGCTTCGACCACCCCTGTTTGAGCCGCGGGACATCGCCCGGGGGGTATCGCCTCAGCGCAGAAGGAGAAGAGGAGGGAAGAGACTGCAGACCTAAGACTTTTGCCTCCATCACAGTGAGGAGATGCTGGGTGGACTCACTGTGGTGGATGTTAATATTTGTTTATTGTTGTTTTTATTGTATTATATGTATGACTGCTGCAATTTCGTCCAGACTTCGGTCTGAATGACAATAAAGGCATATCTATCTATTATTGTCCCTCCGGAAGGGGCGTGGCCTTTAGGAGAGAGAATCTCAACATTTTTTAAACACTAATAACTCTTTTATTTTTCATTGATGGGAAATATCCTCTTGTCCTGCGCAGCGGAGGGGGGCTCTGAGTAAGATGGCCAAAAATCACAGCCGTATAAGGCAGTGTTTTTTCTAAAATCAATATACAGAACAACAGGAAGTGGTCAAGATCAGACTTTTAGTAATATAGATATATACAGTATATGATCTATATATATATGTGTATTTGTGAGCATGTGTATATATACACACACTGAACTTTTATTTTCTCTACTTTATTATATTGTTTACAGTGTACTATGTGTACATTTCTGTTGCTGCTGCAAGTAAGAATTTTATTGTTCTATCTGGGACATATGACAATAAAACACTCTTGACTTGAGTATTCCTGATGCTGGTTTGACCTAATAATGCATTTAAGCTGCATGTTAGGCTGAGACATGAAGCCTGCGATCAATCTGTGGTGTGGGTTAAGTCAGTGCTTCTTAAACCGGTGAATGGTTCACCCAATGGCGAATGAAATTATTTTGGGGTGAATGAAACGAGAGGGGTGAATGAAGGGTGAATGATTTAAATTATTCCGATATTTATATATATTTTTCTATACTTAAAAAAGGTATTGCCATTAAAGTGGTTAAGCTCTTATTGGTTTTAATGGCAGTGGAGCTGGAACTTTTGATATGTTTTTTTCTCTCTATCTATGGTTTTCTAATTTCAAAGTAGCAGGATATTTCCCAAATCTACTGTAATATAACCTTTCAGGGAAGACCAGACGAGCTGGTGGGATCATAAATTTATAAATGGCAACACTGGAGGATCACCGTAGGCAACTGTTGAACTTTAACTTTACTTTGTGTAGCAATTTAGCTACCAAAGTTGATATTTGGTGGTATTGCGAGCTTTCGCCGGGAAAAGTTATAGAAAGTTTCTATTAGTTGGATACTAATATATTAAATCACAAACTCCATGGTTTTTTGAGCTAGTTTTCCAAGAAAAAAACTGCAGTAATCAAAGCCCGAAAGGGTAGGGTGGGGCTGAAGCCTGGTGTTTAGACGTTGGAATGGTTTCTTATCATCCTAGTAGAATGATTTTCCAACCAGTGGTAATTAAACTTTTTTTTTCATTCCTAGTTTTCTTTACATATTTTTAGGATGTTCATAAAGTTGAATAAAATAAACACAAGAAATGAATTTATTTATGTTTTTTTGCTCATGTGACCAAATAAATTATATATAAAATTATACACAAGGGAGAATAAGATGAAAATTACCAAAAAACAGAAGAAAATTTAGTCGAGGGTGAATGAAATTTTGTGATAAAGACTCAAGGGTGAATGACTGAAATAGTTTAAGAAGCACTGGGTTAAATCATTCTATGTCAAGTGTGGTGTGAGTTTGGGCTTTGCCTGAGTTAACTGCAAATCTATTGAGCAAGAATAGAAGTGGGTTATGATACTCTGACTATATGAGAAAGGCATGAGCATCTTGGAAAACATGGGTGTGTGAACATCAGATCAGGTCTAGACTGCTTGCCTTCGGTTGAATAATTTTCCAACTGTCAACACTTTGCTTACAGATTAAAATCTTCGTATGGACTGTGCACAGAGGGGGTTGGTGCAGGCAGAGGCTTGCGTTGGAGGGAAGAAGGGAGATTTGAAGTGAGTAGACTAGTAGAGAATGCTGAATGATCCGCACAAACAGTCAGTGTTCATGATAGTGCCCATCTATATCCAACACTTGTTCGGGTTTAACAATAAAGAAGAATTCCTAGACACACTTATAAGCAGCGGAATACCACAGTGGTCATTGTTTGAATACTCATATAAGGCAGGTCTGGTAAAATAATTCCTAACTCACTGCTTTATGTGGTGACCATTTTTTCTGGGTTCTCCGGTTTCCTCCCACACTCCAAAGATAATAATAATAATAATAGATTTTATTTATATAGCGCTTTTCAGGACTCAAAGTTGTACAGGTTTGTAGGTTAATTGGCTTCTGTAAATTGTCCCTAGTGTGTAGGATAGTGCAAGTATATGGGATCACTGGTCGGTGCGGACTTGTTGGGCTGAAGGGGCCTGTTTCCGTGCTTTATCTCTAAAACTAAAAACAAAACAACACAGCCCTGAGGGCTTTGACAGTCAAATGAATGACATGAGTAATTTCTTTCTGAGTTACCCAGCTATTGCTCTTAACGTTTTTAACCTCTAAACCTAATTTTCCAGTTAATAAGCTTCATTTTGTCTTATACCTCAGGAACTACAGGCCATCGAAAACATAAACTGGTGACTTTATAACCGGACCTTTGGTATAAACACCATGTCATGATTTTGGAAAAGCTCCTGACGCAAGCAGGTATTAGTGCAAATGTTATCCTTCCCGGGGGATAATCACGTCATTCTGCAAATATTCTTATAAATTATCAGTTCTTTCTGAATTGTAATAGTTTGTTTTCATATGACAGTCTTTGGCGACAGCGGGGGGGGGGGGGGGGGGGGTGATGTTGGGGAGAGAGCAGGATCTTCCATATGTGCATTGATCAATTTTCCTCATAAGTTTGTAAGTTCTAGGAGCAGAATTGGACCATTCTGCCCATCGAGTCTACTCCCCCATTCAATCCTGGTTGAGTTATCTTTTCCTCTCAACCCCAAACTAATTTTCAGGCACGATACACTTACGATGCACAAATAAAAGACTGATCATCAATCCTGTTTTGGAAAGAAGGAAAACAACTCATTAGACATCCCAACATCAAAATAATATCAACTATTGCATACACAGTGGGCTGTTTCTATGCATTTTTTGCTTAGCAGGGGATTGTATTTATGTATGGCAATAATCTCACTACTTTATGCAACAACAAAAAAGAATCTCACTGTACCTTGGTACACGTGACAATAAAGGAATTATTGAACCATTGAAAACCAGCTGTGACAGCCAGTGGTGTTAAGGAAACCATTTTGTAGATGGATCAAAGATAGATACAAAATGCTGGAATAACTCAGCGGGACAGGCAGTATCTCTGGATAAAAAAGGAATGGGTGACGTTTCGGTTTGAGACCCTTCTTCAGGCTGTGATGGATCAGTCTGAATTATAATCTTATGTTTCCTGTCATGGATGGAGTTTTATTTAAATCCAATTTAATTGATAGCCGAATATGGATTTTTGGACTTTCAGAGACCTCTGAGAAGGTACCAAAAGAAAATTAGAGCATTTGGTGGTTGGGGTAATACACGGTTGATGGCTAGGATTGAAGATTGGTTGAGCAAAACACAAGGTGTTGGAGGAATTCAACAGGCCAGGCAGTATCTGTGAAAGGAATTGGACGGATTACTTTTCAAATTGAGATTCTTCTTCAGACTAGAAATTGGTTCTTGGAGCAGACGTAAATGGGTGATTTTCAGGTTGAAATGTTTCAGTTTTAGTTTAGTTTAAAGACTCAGCCTAGAAATAGCCCCTAAGCCCCCTGAGTCCACACCAACCAGTGATTGCAGATTCACACTATTTCTATGTGATCCCACTTTTTCATCCTCTCCCTACACACTGGGGGCAATTTACAGAGGTCAATCAACCTAGAAACTCACACGTCATTGGGATGCGGGAGGAAGCCGGAGCTCCCATAGGAAATCCACCGCATTCAGAGGGAGAGCATGCAAACTCTACATAGACAGCTCACAAAGTCTACGGCACAGAGAGGCAGAAGCTCAACCTCACTGCCGCACTCTTTGTTTTAATGAAGGGGTTGCGGTCCTGACTATATCTATGTATAAAGTGTGTTGGTGAATGAAAGCTGGGAGGGTTTTGAGTGGGAAAGAGGATGCTGAGAAACATCAGCAGTATATAACCAAAATAAAATTACAGAATGGGCAAGGACATTACAGATGGGATATAATATGAAAAAGTATGAGGTCACTCGCTGATAGAAAAACGAACCAAAGATGATTTCCTGAATGGCGATGGATAGAAATACGTTAGTATTCAGAACAAACTGGGAGTCCTTGAACGCAAATCATCGTGAGCTAACATACAAATGCATCAAGCAATTCGGATAGCAACTGTTATGTTAGCCTTTATTGCAAAACGATCTGTGTACAAAGGTGAAAAATCCTTGCTGGAATTCTATAGAGCCCTGGAGAGATTTCACCTGGAATAATGTGCACAGATCTGATCTCCTTATCTAGGAAAAGATGCACCCGTCAGAGCGTGGTGAATCTGTGGAATTCTTTGCCACAGAAGGCTGTGGAGGCCAATGCAGTGGATATTTTTAAGGCAGAGATAGATACTGTAGATTCTTGATTAGTACAAATGTCAGAGGTTATGGGGAGAAGGCAGGAGAATGGGGTTAGGAGGAAGAGATAGACCAGCCATGAGTGAATGGTGGAGTAGACTTGATGGGCCGAATGGCCTAATTCTACTCCTATTCCTTATGACCTTATCACAAGCGATGGAGGGAATGCAACAAAGGTTCACCAGATTGATTCCTGAGATTCGGGCTCTCTAGACTTTAGACTTTAGAGTTACAGCGTGGAAGCAGGCCCTTCGGCCCACTGAGTCCCTGCCGACAAATGATCACCCTGTACACAAGCACTATCCTACACTATCCTACTAGGGTCAATTTACAGTTTTCAGAAGCAAATTAACCGAGAAACCTGTACATCTTTGGAGTGTACATGAAAGATCTTCACTCGGTCTCCCTCACCAATAACACAAGGAGAATGAAAAACAAAGTACTGCAGGAACAGAGGCTCAGGCAGCATCTGTGAAGGGAAATGGACAGATGATGTTTCGGTTCGGCACCTTACTTCAGGCTGAACCACTGAGTTCTTCGAGCATTTTGTTTTTTTGCTCAGGATTTCAGCATCTGCATCTGATGTCTCATGCATCTCTAGCTCTATGGGAGTACCTTATGGACGAAGAATTTGGGTGGTCCAACAAGAAGGCTCACCACCACTTTCTCAAAAGCATTGAACAAATGCTGCTCTTGCCGGCAACACCTACTTATGGAAAAAGTACGAAGAAAGTACCAAAGCGCAGGTTAGTAACTACTCATGGGTAAAATGCAAGGGCTACAAATTCTCTGGAAGAGAATCAACTCTTTAGGATAAAGGAGCAGAGCGAGGTTGTTATGAAGACACATGGATGATTAAAGTAAAGATGCAGGTTAATAAAATCATTGAGAAAAGTGAACCACTTGAATCCTTCTCCGCAATGATATAATCAAAGTTCTGAGAATTAAATTAAACATAGTTAGTCCTTATCAAGCCACACTTGGAACATTGGAAAGTACTGGTGTTCATATTGCAATAAGGAGATTGGTAGGATAGTGGAAAGTCAGGTAAAGATATAGAAGAATCATTTTAAGGCCAAGTGCTGAAGATGATGGAAGGTGCTGGGAATAATCAGCAGATCAGACAGCAGCTGTGGAGGTAGATTCAAAGCTCAGGTTGATGGTAATCCCAATGGGATTAAAGGCAGCACAGTGGTGCAGTTGGTAGAACTGCTGCCTCACAGCACCAGTGCCCCGGTTCGATCCTGACTTTGGGTGCTGTGTGTGTGAGTTTGCATATCCCCCCTGTGACTGCGTGGATTTCTTCCGGGTGCTCCTCCCACATCTCAAAGACGTGTGTGTTTGTAGGTTAATTGGCCTCAGTAAATTGCCCCTAGTGTGTAGGGAATGGATGAGAAAATGGGATAGCATAGAATTAGTGTGAAGGAGTGATCGATAGTCGGCATGGCCTCGGTGGGCTTCAGGGCCTGTTTCCATGCTGTATCTCTAAACTAACTTAAAGGAAGAGAGATGGGAGGTGGCTAGGATGAAGCAAAAACAATGGGATAGATCTTTATCATCGAGTCGTACAGCGTTAAAACAGGCTCTTCGGCCCAACTTGCCCACACCAACCAACATGTCCCATCTACACTAGTCCCACCTGTGTGTGTTTGCCCCATATCCCACTAAATCTGTGTTATCCATGTATCTGTCTAACTGTTTCTTAAATATTTGGATAGTCCCTGCCTCAACTACCTCCTCTGGCAGCTTGTTCCATACACCCACCACCCTTTGTGTGAAAAGGTACCCCTCCAGTTCCTATAACATCTTTTCCCCTTCACCTTAAACCTATGTCCTCTGGTTCTCAATTAAACCTACGTCCTCTGGTCCTTTGTCCTGAATAACCTGCTTTCCAATACTTGTGAACACAGTGTGGTGAAACTGTGCACCCCCTCTTTTCCAACAGAATTGCGATTTCTTCAGTTAGATTGCGTACAAAATCCGTCACCAGCCTTTTCCCATTGAACTTCATGACACTTCAGAATAAGATGTGCAGACCTTTTCATGTGCTTATTTTATCATCAAAATGGATTGTCGAATTAAAAAAAAAATTGATTTCCTTAAATGGGTAATGTGAAGAAATTGGCCGGCGTCACTTTTGCCTGTCACAACAGATTTGGTGAAGCGAGAGGCACAATAAACAGATACCATTGGTCGGCATGTTTGGAATGCATTGTGTACGGTACCAGGAGAGCAAGAAAGCTTATTAGTCCCATTTAGGAAGTAAAAAATCCCGCAGACAGAACTCCAACCACTTCACAGATACTTGCAAGAGTTGGAACTTTCAAGAAGCCACTTGGTAAACACATTAAATTGAATTATAATCTTCCCCTTCCTCTCACTGATGAAAATTTATGGATTTATTAATAAAACTTTAAAATGAATTATATTTATAGCTGAATGTCGAAAGTATTTATTTCAGCAGATTAAAGAATAATTTACATCCCTGTGATAGGTCCCGCTATACTCTGGCCAACTTGTGGATGAAGTTAATTTTTTGATTGCGTGGCTTTCATGTTCTTTTTATTTTGTTTAAATGTTTCTGAAATAGATCATGAAAATATATTATCCAGAAAGGGGAAAATTTCCTGTGCACATAAAATCAGTACCACACACAGCGGCTGAAGTACAGCACTCGATTAGCACGATAATTTCTTCTTTGTAAGATGTAATTGAAAGCAGCAGTTTCCAAAGGAATCCAGCTGCAATACCCAGTTACCCATGCATTTTATTTTCTGCCTATGATCTATGGTGGTTCTTTCCCCTTCCAGTCATATCAATTCTTGCTGAGATGTAATTCCTAGGGTACGCATACTCCACAGATATTTAAGAGCGTATTCATGGAGGGTCTTTGATTTGAACATGACACTGCACTCACCTGCAATTCATGCCCTAGTGACTGTCAAGCAGGATACGCTGCAGGTCGACAGTCCAAATTCGGGTTGCCAGAAGAGGAAACAGGGTCTATCGTATGAAATCTCATGCACGTTTGGCTGTATCAGTAGAACCGAGACAGAAGCAAGAACCCTACCTGTTGTAATTCCTTCACTTGCTTTAGGGACACCAAGTTTTTTTTAGAGATACAGCACGGAAACAGGCCCTTCGGCCAACCGAGACCGTGCCGACCGATGGTCCCCATACACCAGCACTATCACACACACTAGGGCCAATTTACAATTTTACAGAAGCCAGTTAACCCACACACCTGTATGTCTTTGGAGTATGGGAAGAAACTGGAGCACCCGGAGAAAACTCATGTGGTCACGGGGAAAACATACAAACTTCGAACAGACTGCACCCATAGTCAGGATCAAACCAAGGGCTCTGGCGCTGTGAGGCAGCAACTTTACCGCTGCACCATTGTGCCACTCCACATTACCCATAGACTTCCAATACCTTACTGAATCTGGCGAACTCAGACCTGAGCTAGAACGGATTCCTAAGTAACATGTTGGAATATTAGCAAGATTAGCAGAAAGGCTTCAGAGGTCTGGAGACTGAGGGCAGGAGGTTTAGGCGAGACCCAGTAGAAGTATATTATGCTATGAGAGACATAGATAGGGTAAACAGTCAGAATCTTTCTCCCTGGTGGAAATGTCAAAGTCTCGAGTTCATAGCTTTAAGGCGATGGGGAAAATTTAAAGAGATGTGCAAGCCAAATATTTGGCGGGTGCCTGGAATGTATGGCAGGTGGTGGTGCTGGAAGCAAATACGACAGTGGCTATTAAGAGGCTGTTAAATAGGCACATGGATATGCAGGGATATGGATCACGTGCAGGTAGAGGAGGTTTTCTTAATTTGGCATCATGTTTAGCACAGACATTGTGAGCCAAAGGGCCTGTTTCTGTGCATTACTGTTCTATGTTCTATGTATTCAGGGCTTCCTAGTTCTCACTTCTTTGTCTTGAAAGGAACAGGTTTAAGTTAAGAGATGGTGTACCGAACAAGATGAGGTGTTTATCCTGCTCAGAGGTAGGATTTCACACAGCTGGGTTATCTGGAGGTCTGCTCGATTTAAGTAAAACCTCCTGGAGATGATTGAGATCAATCTATAAAATAGATCTATAGGTCAGTACAGGCAGCGGCACCACAGTGGCACAGGGGTAGAGTTGCTGCCTTACGATACACGGCAGGGGCACCACAGTGGCACAGGGGTAGAGTTGCTGCCTTACGATACACGGCAGGGGCACCACAGTGGCACAGGGGTAGAGTTGCTGCCTTACGGTACACGGCAGGGGCACCACAGTGGCACAGGGGTAGAGTTGCGCGGTACCAGACATCCAGGTTCGGTCCTGATTACGGGTGCTGCCTGTGCAGAAATTGTACATTTTCCCTTGTTACTGCGTGGGTTTTCTCCGGGTGCCCTGGTTTCCTCCCACATTCCAAAGACGTGCAGGCTTGTAGGTTAATTGGCTTCTGTAAATTGTTCCTAGGGTGTAGGATAGAATTAGTATATGGGTGATTGCTAGTCGGCGTGGGCTCGGTGGGCCGAAGGGCTTGTTTCCATGCTGAGTCTCCAAACTAAACTACACTAAACTAAGGAGATGGTACACATTCACCATAGATTAAAAAAGCCCAGAGGGAGTGTGCACAATGACTGAAACAGCCAGGTTGGTGAACTCAAGACTTTCCCATCAATATATGTGTTCTTCTTCTTCTTGCGTATGGCGTGCACAGCCTAAAGTTGTAGGACAACTTGTTCTATTTGATCTTATTTGATTGTGCACGCCAGGTTGATTGTATTCGTCGAAACAGGGCGGACCACGTGAAGGTTGCAATCTTCCACCCCAATATATGTGTTGGTACAGTGCGATGGGCAGAGATCACTCCGAGCCTCCCCAGATCTGGGATGTGAAGTCGTGGTAGGTTTAGGTTTTAAGTTTAGGTTTTAGTTTATTATTGTCACATTTACCCAAGTGCAGTGAAAGGTTTTGGTCTGCATGCTATCCAAACAGATCAGATATACCATGCATAAATACAGGCAAGTGAAACACAAGTATAGATAGAACAAAGGGAAAGATACAGAGTGCAGAATATAGTTCTCAGCATCATAGTACATTGGAGTGCATCAGTTCCATAGACAAGGGCCAATGTCATTAATGGGGAAGAGATGAATCAGACAGGTCAGGACACCTCGCTCAACCTGGGGTGTTTTGTTATTGATGCCAGGTCAATCATCAATATGGTATTACATAAACGACTGAAACCCTGATAGGGCATCCTGGTAACATAACTCAGCAGTGAGTTATGCCATGTTGCTCATGTGAAATGAAGTCAAGTCAGGTCACCTTTATTGTCATATGCACAGTATGGTGAGGTGCAGATACAATGGAAAATTATAATTATATATGTAATATAATGAATATAATTGTGAGGATTTTTTTTTGAATGAGACTGCTACAGAGGTCCTCTTGAACCTGCCTAATTAATGGGTGAGTGCAGTTCCTGTTGGTTCCCCCGTTTACTGAACCCCACTGACTGCCAGTGTGCAAAGTGGGAGTCACGGCCATAGTGGGACTGGGGCAGTGCCAGGCTGGGGGGGAAGACTAAGTCAGGAAAATGCCTAACACTAACCCTAACTCGCCCCCCTTCCAGAGCTGCCCTTTGGGACCGGCTGTGGGCTCCGTACGTGTGGCCCCGCAGCGCGTCCACTCGGCCAGCATGCCCTTCTGGTGGTAATGATGGTGGGGAGCAGCACTGCCCTGCACGCCACCCGGGCTGCCTTCAGCACCACCATAGCGCCGGCTCCGTCAGACCGCCCACTCGCTTGCTGCAACACCGGCAGCCTGACAGCCCGACCGACCCCTCGCCGCACCCACCAGAGGCCCGGCCAGACGCTCATCAACCCGGCGGTCCAACGCTCACCACCGGCGGCCCAACGCTCACCACCGGCGGCCCAACTCTCACCACCGGCGGCCCAACTCTAACCACCCATCGGTGGCCCGACAGATCATCCACAGCATCCATAGGCCTACCGACAAGCCCGACCAACAGACTGATGGATTGACTGACACTGACCCTAACCCTAACCCTAGCTTTACATTTGTTATTTATCATTTTTATTTAACAGTTCACATTATAAGTTTATAAAGATAAATCAATTGAGAAACAAAATGAACAGCAAGGTGAGCATTACCTTTATTTCTTGGAAACCTTGTAATTGTTTTGATGTAATTAGGAGGCAGCCATGATCCCAGAATCCTCGCTGCCTAGCATCCATAAAACAAAGCGTGGGATTGGTCAATTTGCGTCTGACCTCAATGTCAAACGTGCATTGAGTGGGCAATTACTACTCAGAAAATGTGAGGTTTTTCTCATATTTCTTAAAAATGTGCAGGTTTTGTTCTAGACGAGTTTCAGGTATGATTTATATAATATTTTTACACAATATGTTAAAAATTTAGGTCGTTCCGTGAGTTGGATCACGAACCTGAACGTAAAAGCTCCTCGGCCCACAGCCTAAAACCCTCCTCACCTGCATCAACCTATTACCTGCGAGGTTTAGTCCTCCACCTTCTCTCTTCCAGCTTTCTTCCTCCTCAGTCTGAAGAAGAGCCCGAAAAGTCACCTATCCATGTTCTCCAGAGATGCTGCCTGACCTGCTAACTTACTCCAGCACTTAAATAGGCCAACCAAGATAACATGCAGCCATTTGCAGTGACTGTTACGAAAGGAACTTTGCATGTATAGTCTTTGCATTGTACAATTGGCAAAGCATCACAAATAACATATTGTTCTCAAAACACCATCTACTGCTGGTGGAATCCAAGATGGATAATCTTACGATCAAAGTACAAAGAGCATTGTCAGTTGACGTATTTATTTGAGTGTTTACAACATCTTTACTTTGAGTGTTATTCATCCCTTGAACCAATACCTCCCTCAGATTTGAAACACCTTTTAACAAAGCGATATAAACACTAAGAGAACCAGAATGTTTCTCCTAGTAAACACGGGGAGTGGTGAAATGTTGTTCTGTTGGCCCACACCATCTCCTCTTCAGCGAGCAGCTTCCTAGAGTATGCTGGCTGTCAATATTACAAGGGTCATTGTGTCCCTGACCACCCTGTCTTCCCATGGCAGAGCAGAAGTACAGAACATACAGGAGACCAGTACGTCAAAGTGGTCAGATATGTGGTCTTTGATAAACAATATGCTTGATGGTACAAAGCTGGATGAAGAAAAGTGATAGAATGTTTCTCTTTATTTTAATTTTAGTATTTTAAATTAATTCAAATGTGTTTTTATCTACACACTTTAAAAAAAAGTTTTTCAACAATTTATAATTCATTAAAGTATTATCATAAGATCGTCTTGGCCGACAGAGAAAAGGGGAGCAGGAGAGCAGATCTACTAGCTGAGACTGGTTCATGCTCATGGATGCTTTGCCACTCATGCTGGCTGCTGCAAAAAGGCCTCAAGCACAACTCTACATGCAATTTATATACATCTCCATATCATAGATACATAGATACATGGAAAATAGGTGGAGTAGGCCATTCGGCCCTTCGAGCCTGCACCGCCATTCAATATGATCATGGCTGATCATCCAACTCAGTATCCCGTACCTGCCTTCTCTCCATACCCCCTGATCCCTTTAGTCACAAGGGCCATATCTAACTCCCTCTTAAATATAGCCAATGAACTGGCCTCAACTACCCTCTATGGCAGAGAGTTCCAGAGATTCACCACTCTCTGTGTGAAAAAGTTTTTTCTCATCTCAGTCTTAAAGGATTTCCCCCTTATCCTTAAGCTGTGACCCCTTGTCCTGGACTTCCCCAACATCGGGAACAATGTTCCTGCATCTAGCCTGTCCAACCCCATAAGAATTTTGTACGTTTCTATAAGATCCCCTCTCAATCTCCTAAATTCTAGCGAGTATAAGCCAAGTCTATCCAGTCTTTCTTCATATGAAAGTCCTGACATCCCAGGAATCAGTCTGATGAACCTTCTCTGCACTCCCTCTATGGCTATAATGTCCTTCCTCAGATTTGGAGACCAAAACTGTACGCAATACTCCAGGTGTGGTCTCACCAAGACCCTGTACAACTGCAGTAGAACCTCCCTGCTCCTATACTCAAATCCTTTTGCTATGAAAGCTAACATACCATTCGCTTTCTTCACTGCCTGCTGCATCTGCATGCCTACTTTCAATGACTGGTGTACCATGACACCCAGGTCTCGCTGCATCTCCCCTTTTCCTAATCGGCCACCATTTAGATAATAGTCTGCTTTCCTGTTTTTGCCACCAAAGTGGATAACCTCACATTTATCCACATTATACTGCATCTGCCAAACATTTGTCCACTCACCCAGCCTATCCAAGTCACCTTGCAGTCTCCTAGCATCCTCCTCACAGCTAACACTGCCCCCCAGCTTAGTGTCATCCGCAAACTTGGAGATGTTGCCTTCAATTCCCTCATCCAGTTCATTAATATAAATTGTAAATAGCTGGGGTCCCAGCACTGAGCCTTGTGGTACCCCACTAGTCACTGCCTGCCATTGTGAAAAGGACCCGTTTACTCCTACTCTTTGCTTCCTGTTTGCCAGCCAGTTCTCTATCCACATCAATACTGAACCCCCAATACCGTGTGCTTTAAGTTTGTATACTAATCTCTTATGTGGGACCTTGTCGAAAGCCTTCTGAAAGTCCAGATACAACACATCCACTGGTTCTCCCCTATCCACTCTACTAGTTACATCCTCGAAAAATTCTATAAGATTCGTCAGACATGATTTACCTTTCGTAAATCCATGCTGACTTTGTCCAATGATTTCACCACTTTCCAAATGTGCTGCTATCCCATCTTTAATAACTGACTCTAGCAGTTTCCCCACTACCGATGTTAGACTAACTGGTCTGTAATTCCCCGTTTTCTCTCTCCCTCCCTTCTTAAAAAGTGGGGTTACATTTGCAACCCTCCAATCCTCAGGAACTACTCCAGTATCTAAAGAGTTTTGAAAAATTATCACTAATGCATCCACTATTTCTGGAGCTACTTCCTTAAGTACTCTGGGATGCAGCCTATCTGGCCCTAATGATTTATCGGCCTTTAATCCATTCAATTTACCCAACACCACTTTCCGACTAACCTGGATTTCACTCAGTTCCTCCATCTCCTTTGACCCGCGGTCCCCTGCTATTTCCGGCAGATTATTTATGTCTTCCTTAGTGAAGACGGAACCAAAGTAGTTATTCAATTGGTCCAACTATATCTCTGGTTTCCCTCTCCCCTGACTCTCAGTCTGAAGAAGGGTCTCGACCCAAAACGTCACCTATTCCTTTTCTCCAGAGATGCTGTCTGACCCACTGAGTTACTCCAGCTTTTATTGTCTATCTTCGACAAGCAGGGCTGTGCCCAGTTAATGCAGTCCTAGGATTGCAGGTGATAGTACGAGGAGCAGGCAGAGTCATTCCCTTTTAATAACACACATGCTTGAAGGTTGGATATCATCTGTTTCTAGTGAGCTGAAACAACATTAGCACTAGTGCCATATACGCTCCCTTCAGACATTTGTGAAAAGTTCAAAAGGACATTTAAAGCGGCATTAAAACAGTACTAAAGTGTTTAACGATCGAACAAACTCAATGATAGTTGCTGGCACTTTACTCTGCACCAAATCCAATTGAATGCGGGGCCTTGAAGGGACACTCTCCATGGCAGATAGTGAGCAGAACATGTACCTTGGCTGCCACGGATAAGAGTGCAGCTGCAGGGGTGATGGGAGCTCCCATACTTGTACAGTGGAACTTACGGGCTGACCCCATGGACACATTTGGAGAGGGACATCAAGTGCTGCTGGAAGTTCATCAATGGTAAAAGATGGCCTTTGCTCTGCCTGAAATGTGTTAACCTCCCAGCGCAGCGGGATGTCCGTCAGGGAATGTTGCCGACTGGCCCATTCCAGACTGCAGGAGAACGTGCTGAGAGACGCACTGAAGTGTGGTGCAGCCAACGCCAAGACTCTGTGGGGGAGGATCACAGTCTAAGTTCCTTCGGTTGGACATTGAGGGGCAGAGTGAGGTAGGGACACCCTCAAACAAGGGAAAGGGTACCACCACACGTTAGCAAGGGTATTTTGTTAAATGATAGGTGCAACACTACGGTGGCACAATGGTGCAGTAGGTAGAGCTGCAGCCTCACGGCGCCAGAGACTCAGGTTCGATCCTCACCTCGGGTGCTGTCTGTGAGTAGCTTGCATGTTCTCTCTGTGACCGCAGGGGTTTCATCCGGGTGCTCCAGTTTCCTTCCAGATACCAAAGGAGTGCGGGTTTGTAGGTAAATTGGCCTCTATAAATTGCCCCTAGATTGTAGAGAGTGGATGTGAAAGTGGGATAACATAGATCTAGTGTGAACAGATAATCGATGGTCGACATGGACTCGGCGGGCCAAAAGGCCGGTTCCCATGCTGTACCTATGAATGGAATTAAACACTGAACTGAAGTACTGAGTATGACACTAATGATTGTATAGACGCAAGAGTTGTTACAGTCCTTGTTTAGTATATGTTTTATTCTGAATAAAGTTAATTTTTGGAAAGAAAGATTCACTAATGGAATGCACGGTGAGAGGAAGTCGCAAAGGTGCTGCAAAGGTAGGGCAGGAAGCGCACTAAGACCACCCTAAGAAGAGCTTGGCAGGATTTGACAACAATTACCTGCCCCAGGGGTGAGAATACCTGCACACCGAGCCCCACCACTAGGTGCCGCTACAGGTCATAGGTGAGGGGGGGTTGAAAGGCAGAAGGTTGGATAAAGGCCAGAGGTGAACATGCAGAAGATGTGGAACAAAAGAATTACAGAGTAGTGAATTATGAAGTAAGAAGATCACTCATTGTTCCTCATTTGCTGAAAGAAACAGCCCAGGGGATGTGACTAATTGGTGAACATTTTCAAGCTGCCGGTATCGACATAATGAACCATAATGGCTGTCTGCTGTGCCCTGTCATCCCATGCCCCTCTCATCTATTGCATGAAGTTGAATCAAAATTGTCCATTTTACACTATAACCGAAGGTAGGATTTCCTCAATGTCTTTCTGGTGAAATGCCTGTGGGGAAACATTTAAAACACCTATGAACCGCTAAAGATTGACACAAAATGCTGGAATGACTCAACCGGTCAGGCAGCATCTCTGGAGAGAAGCAATAGGTAATGTTTTGGTCGAGACCCTTCTTCAGACTGAGAGCATGTACTGCAAAGTTAATCACATTATATATGTTTTAGGAATGATTTTCCAGCATGATTTGTGGCTTTAGTCAGCTGGTGACATGGCAATCCAATAACCTTGATCTATGCAACTCATTTATAAAGTTATAAATATGGATGGATTTCTAAAGTTATAAAATAATAAAGTTGTATAAAGTTATTTATAAACTAAATTATAAAGATATTATAGTAATACTGAATCATACCAATAGTTACTGAAATGCGACTTGTTAAATGTATGTTATAATTAACTAATTAAATCCCATGCAGTAATTATTCACTTATTTGATTAATTACATATAAGCATTAAACATCACTCAATTTTATAGCTGATTCATTCAGCGCTCGGTTTTATTATTTTAGGAATGACACAATGATTATTCACCATTAGTCAATGAGTAATGCTGTTGGGAACTTATTTTAAGTAAATCAGTTGTACCTTATCATTTCATTTGTCATTTTAGAGATAATGAGATTGCCTTTATTCCATTTTGATGATGTAAGGCCTGATGGAGCCAGTTGATTTATTGGGATGCATCACAGCATGGTTGGGGAACAGCTCCATCCAAGGCAGCAAGAGATTGCAGAGAATTGTGGACGGAACCCTACCCATCACACAAACCAAACTCATTCTTTAGGGAAAGGGGGTTCACCTCTTCGACAATAGATGAGGCTCTCAGCAGGGTCTCCTCTATATCCCGTAGCTCCGCCCTCACTCCCCATCCCCCCACTCGTAACAAGGATAGAGTCCTCCTTGTCCTCACCTTCCACCCCACCAGCCGTCACATACAACAGATAATCCTCCGACATTTTCGCCACCTCCAACAGGAGCCCACCACTGGCCACATCTTCCTATCTCCTCCCCTTTCAGCTTTCCGCAGAGACCGCTCCCTCCATAACTCCCTGGTCAATTCGTCCCTTCCCACCTAAACCACCTCCTCCCCTGATACTTTCCCTTGCAACTGCAGGAAATGCTACAGTTGTCGCTTTCCCTCCCCCCTTGACTCCATCCAAGGACCCAAGCAGTCTTTCCAGGTGAGGCAGAGGTTCACCTGCACCTCCTCCAACCTCATCTATTGCTTCCGCTACTCTAGGTGTCAGCTGCTCTACATCGGTGAGACCAGGCATAGGCTTGGCGATCGCTTTGCCCAACACCTCCACTCGGTTCGCACTAACCAACCTGATCTCCCGGTGCCCCAGCACTTCAACTGCCCCTCCCATTCCGAATCCGACCTCTCTGTCTTGGGCCTCCTCCATGGCCAGAGTAAAGACTTTACTGGACTTTATCTTGCAATAAATGTTATTCCCTTTATCCTGTATCTGTATACTGTGAACGGCTTGATTGTAAACATGTGAAGCCTTTCCACTGAACTGGTTAGTACGCAACAAAAAAGGTTTTCGCTATACCTCAGTACACGTGACAATATACTAAACTAAAGTAGCAGTTTTTGATTAATCATTGCCTTTGTTTTTGCTCTTCAGTCATGGGATGTGGATATCAGTAGCAAGGGCTGCAACTAATCCCATCCTTAATTGCCCATGAAAAGCACTGGTGAGTAGTCTCCTCGAATTGCAGCAATCCGCACGGTAACAATGCATTTAAATGGAGACTTTCATGATTCCTGGCAATGATAAAGTGCACAACTATAATTAGTTCCAAATACCTTTGCAAGCAATGTAGAAGTTTATGTTATGGTCACTCGGTTCCGCAGTACTTGTGACTGAAATAAGTGCAAACAAGGAGCAGAAAAACAAAAACTAACAATAGCTGAAAAACAAAGCAGCATTCAACGACAATTGAGAGGAGGTCAAAGAAACTTCGAGCAGTCTTGAAAGCACTGATTAGCGAAAGAGAACTTGGAATCTGCCGCTTGTATTTGTCAAGGATTTATGCAATTAGTATATATGTTGTTACGAACTTGGAAAAACAAGATATTGGTAGTTAATGTTATGCATTGTCAAAGAATTGTAATGTACATTAATAATAGAATAACATGCTATGAATAATTTTGCTTATAGGAAAGTATTCAAACATGTTAGTTTACAATGTTAGGGGCTGTACTACTTGATTACATTGAGAATAATGGCGGGACTGTGGCGCAGCAGTAGAGTTGCTGCCATACAGCGCCAGAGACCCCGGTTCAAACCTGACAATGGATGCTGTTTATATGAAGTTTGTACATTCTCCCCCGTGGGTTTGTACTGTGACCACATGGCTTTTCTCCGGGTACTCCTGTTTCCTCACCCATCTCAAGTACGTGCAGGTTTGTAGGCTAATTGGCTTCTGTAAATTGTCCCCAGTGTCTAGGATAGTGCTAGTGTATGGGTAATAGTTGGTCGGCGAGAACTCGGAGGGCCGAAGGATCTGTTTCCACACTGTATCTCTAAACTAAGCTAAACTAAATAAGGAGCCACAATATTTGTATTAGTTCAGCACTTTCCATGGACACGCTGTGGCATATTGTGCTTAACTTCATTTTGAGATGAAGGTAAGCTTTCTGAAACCTGCTGGAATGACAAAACAGAAAGCCTACACTTAGCCATGTTTAGCATTTGGACTTGCATTGAATTTCTTTCATTGCGGTCAAATGTGCATAACATTGGAACTTCAGATTCCGTTCCTTCTGCTTAAAACAAATTTGAATTTGCTTCATAAAAAGGCACCTAAACATCGTTCACATTCAATTTGATAATTCCCACTGATTTCCTCTCACCTAGCCTCTCAAATAGACAAAAGATGTAAAGATTCCAACTCAGAACTGAGTTAATCCAGAAAAACAAACACACACGATGGCCCCAAAGTTGAAAAGAGAAAAAGGAATGGGACAAAGGACAAGAGTTGCTGCCTTGCAGCGTCAGAGACTTTGGTTCGATCCTAGCTACAGGTGCTGTCTGTACTGAGTTTGTATATTCTCCCTGTGACCACGTGGGTTTTCTCCAGGAGCTCTGGCTTCGTCCCACACTTCAACGACGTACAGGTTTGTTTGTTAATTGGCTTTGGTAAAGATTGTAAATTGTTCCTAGTGTGTAGAATCTAGTATGTAGTATCTAGAATCTAGTATGCTAGTGTACGGGGATCGTTGGTCGGCGTGGATTTGGTGGGCCGAAGGGCCTGTTTGCGCACTGTACTTCTAAACTAAACTAAACTAAACTGAACACATCGTCACTATTCAAGGGCAGACACCTGAAATGAGACAGTTATCCTTTATTTAGCAACGTGGTCATATGTAGGACACGTGTGGGACTGAAGTGGGTGAAGGAAGCGACCAAGGAAGATGAAGGAACTGAGCTAATGTCCCATGACGTTTCCTCACAGGAGAGGGTCTTTATTCAATGCACATTTGCATTCTTGCCATGAAAGAAAGCAAAAAGGATTGATCAGTCTGTACAGAGGGAGCTGCATTGCCAATTCCACTTGCTTACAAGGCAGCAGAGAATAACCAAATGCACAGATTCTCTGCTTGGCTCTAAATGGAAGCAGCTGACTTCCTGTCTGAAGGGCAACATTGCCAACTTGTAATGATGAAATGTCTGAAGTGGCGCATCATGAAAACCGGTTTCTTCGACAATCCCTTCAACGTTTATGTCCTGCACATATAGCATCCTTGTTAAATCAGATAGTTCCAGTGCTTCTTAATTTGGCTTTTTACAAACTGATTCCAGACACATTCTGCTGTTCATTTGTTATGGCGAGATAACGTTGAGACTCCATCAGTGTCCCATTCCTCTCTGCACATTTTGCTCTGTTGGTAGATTAACTAAAAAGAGAGAACATGTGCTTGTCTGACCTGGAGTGAAGGGACAGGCAACATCTCTGGAGAGAAGGAATGGGCGACATTTCGGATCGAGAAAGGGTCTCGACCCAAAACATCACCCATTCCTTCTCTCCAGAGATACTGCGTGGTCCGCTGAGTTATTCCAGCGTTTTGTGTCGTTCTTCAGTGTAAACCCGCATCTGCAGTTCCTTCCTGCTCACAGAACAACTAAATTCAGCTGAAAGTTAAGGCATAGTTTTTACCCGACTGCTTCAGTGGTCGTGGGGTGGTGGACTGTTGGTTCATTCACGCACATTGCTGCTCAACACCATTTTATGTATGCTGCTTTGATCATAAAGAATCATCTACTAAATTCCGATGAGGGAATAAATAATGCATATCTTAACCCAAAGAGGTCACCGGAACACAAGTGAGATTTTAACAAAGTGCCAAATGTCCTGCCCGCTTGCCAACTTGCCAGCACACCCTGGCAGAAAGACTGAATCAAACCATGAAGGTATAGAGTGTCAGGCCCTTTGGTCCACCCCACCCATGCATAGTATCAAGCACCCATTTGCACTATTCCTGCACTAATCTGCCCCACATTTCCATCAGTTCTCCTCACATTCTTTCACTCACTAAGACTACAACTACCAAACTACATAAACTTGGGGGTATTGTTTATGTCTTTGCACTACCATTGTTTTTTTAAAATATATATATATATATATATATATATATATATATATATATATATACACACACACATATACATTTATATGCTGAACTTTTTTATTGCTATTATGGTGTTTACAGGGTACTATGTTTACATATCAGTAGTACTGTTGCAAGTAATGGGCCTGTCCCACTTAGGCGATTATTTCAGCGACTGCCGGTGACTGTCATAGTCGTAGCAGGTTGTCGAAAAACCAGCGACTGGACATACCCCTACGACAATGTCTACGACAATGTTTACAACAACCTACCTCCTAGTCAATGTCAAGCTACCGATAACCGTGGACCCATTAGGACGTCCACCTATGACCACACCTATGACAACCTACGTCCACCCGCGACAAGCAACGACAAGGTAAGACAATTCAGTCGCCGGTACCTGTCGCCGGTTGACGTAGGTTGACGTAGGTAGTCGCCAATAGAATTCACCGAAGTCAGCACCATCGACAACCTACGTCATCCTGGCGACAGCACCTACATCAGGCTACGATTGTTAACGTCAAGCCCACGGGCGCCGACTGTCGCCGAAAAGTTTTGAACATTTCAAAATCCAATGGCGACCAGAAAAAATGTAAGACTTTTTGGGCGACTGAGGAGACCATACAGGCGACTCCCCGGCGACCATGTGGCGACAGCCTAGTCGCCTATAGTCGCCTAAAAATTGCCTAAGTGGGATAGGGGCATAAGAATTTCCTTGTTCCTTTTTGAGACGTATGACAATACAACACTCTTGACTCTTGACACTCGGGTTGTTTTTTATCATGGCCTATTAACCTTTGGGATGTGAGAGCCATTTACAGTGTACATATACTTGATAAAGAGAATAACATTTAATGCAAGAATACAGTCCAATAAAGTTTGATTAAAGATAGTCCAAAGGTCTGCAATGAGGTAGGTGGTAGGTCAAGTGGGGAATATTCCATCATCACACTTGACTTGTGTTTTGTAGATGGTGGAAAGGCTCTTAGGAGTCAGAAAATAAGTGCAAAATAACGCGTTACTGACCACAACATTTCTGACAACATTAGTTATGCTTCATTGTTACTGATTCCCCATTGTTGATGCTGGAGACCTAATGTTGGTAATACCTTTAAATGTCAAGACTCGATGGTTAGACTCTGTATTGTTGGAGATGGTCTAATATACGGTTGGTGGTTGGCAAAGACTCAGTGGTCCAAAGGTGTTGTTTCCATGCAATATCTCTCTATGATTCTACAACTCAATTATCTGGTTATTGCCTTGCGTCATAATAGAAACATAGAACCATAGAAAATAGGTGCAGGAGTAGGCCATTCAGCCCTTCGATTAATGTGCTAGTCCTCCTTGCTAGTTACACCTGAACTTTGCCAAGATCTTACCGCATGGACTGCTCTATGTTCTGAGCTGGTATGAATGGTTTCTAGTAAAATGGTCTGCAGCAAAAAAAATCAATTTCCTGATGAATTCCTCGTTGAACACATTTCTCTTCTTCTCAGTCTTTTGATGACGATTTGAAATTGACAACTGCTGATCATTTACTACTCGGTTCAATTTAAGCAAAAATTAGGCATCTGGCAAAAGAGCAACAAAGATTCAAAATAAAATGTCGGCACAATTTTCTTTCTTCCTTTCTCAAATGTGTTGGCAAAAGAACTGCAATTTGAAATCAAAAGGTACCATGATGCAACATGACAGCGGTAATATTTATTTTCCAGAGTTGTTGATTAACTGTGTTGTGTGATTGAAAGGAAAGGCTCCAGTCAGACTGGAGTCATCAGTCATCATCCCAACATCAGACAAACCTAGCAGTGATGTGGAAGAACATCAGGGAATTTTGTTTTCTGGCCCTGTCTTGATGTTCTCAACTACTCAATAATGAATTGTCACTTTACTCCTATTTGACAATTAATCCAGCGCTCAAAATTGGCAGCTAAAACAGATCATTTTCCCCAAACAAATGTTATGTGCAGCTGAAACTCAGATTGGATAGAATTATTGCTTAAGCTCCATAAGAAAGTTGTTGGAACCTATTCTTTCTAAGTACTGGGGCTAAATGAGACACCAGAACAAATGGGATAAAAGCAAACTTATGGAGGGGTGGTTTCATCCCAATTCATGAGATGGCAAATCCACTGGATTGAGTGAAATCATAGAGTGAAGGCCTGGATAGGGTGGATGTGGAGAGGATGTTTCCACTCGTGGGAGAGTCTAGGACCAGAGGCCATAGCCTCAGAATTAAAGGACATTCCTTTAGGAAGGAGATGAGGAGGAATTTCTTTAGTCAGAGGGTGGTGAATCTGTGGAATTCTTTGCCACAGAAGGCTGTGGAGAACATGTCAATGGATAGTTTTAAGGCAGAGTTGATAGATTCTTAATTATCGGTTATGGGGAGAAAGCAGGAGAGTGGGATTGCGATGAATAGATAGATCAGCCATGATTGAATGGCAGAGTAGACTTGAAGGGTCGAACGGTCTAATTTTACTCCTATAATATATGAACTTTTGAACATGAATTGCTGATTTTTCTCCCATTCAATATTACGCAACATTGATCAATTAGTAGCATTAAGGGCCTGTCCCACTTGGCGATTTTTTTCGTCGACTGCCGGCGTCATATCAGTGTCGCCAAAAGATTTTGAACATTTCAAAATCCAACGGCGACAAAAAAAATGTTGCGACACTTGCAAAAAACACCACGCGGGGAGGGGGGATTGTGGGGGCAGGGGGGTTATGGGGGGGCGGGCAGGGGGGTGTGGGGGCAGGGGGGTGTGGTCGGAGGGGGGTGTGGGCAGAGGGGTGTGGGAGGGATGGGTGTGGGCGAGGGGGTGGGTGGGGGGGGGGGTGTATGGGTGGGGGGGGGTGTGTGGGTGGGGGGGGTGTCTGTGAAGGGGGATGTGTGGGCAGGTGGGCTTGTGGGGGGAGGGGTGTGTGAGTGGGGGGGTTGTGTGGGGGGAGAGGGGTGTGTGGGCCGGGGGGGGGGAGTTGTGGGGGGAGAGGGGTGTGTGGGCGGGGGTGTGTGAGCTCGGAGAAAAGATGCGGGAAGAGCTATGGGTAGAGGGGGCACCATGGGGGATGGGAGGGGAGGAGCCAGCGAGGGGGACCAGAGGCGTAGTGGCTGGAATTGGCAGTGAGATGGGGACTCACAGCGGGCGCTGGTCGTTCTCCTCCGCCTTCACTTTCCTCTCCTCTGTCTCCACTGTCTCCACTTTCCATTTGGCGACATCGGTGACATCTCCGACTCCGGGCTGAGCTAGGTCACCGACTGGGCTGGGCTGAGCTGGGTCTCGACTCTGAGCTGGGCTGGGCAGGGTCTCCGACGCTGGGCTTGGCAGGGTATCCGATGCTGGGCTGGGTTGGGTCTGGGCTGCTCGGGGCTGGGCTGCTCGGGGTTGGGCTGGGCTGGGCTGGGCTGCCTGGGGGTGGGCTGGGCTGCTTCGGGTCCCTCCAAACTCCAGTTTGAAACCTCCGCCGGATATCCTCAGCTCCAGTAAAGATGCGATGGTGCAGGAAGGGGTGGTCCGTCCCGGGGAGTGACAAGGGAAGAGACTGGCAGGAGAAGAGATCGATCTGCGCATGCGCGGTTTTTAAGATTTTTAAACTTTGCTAACTTTTACCACATTCAACCGATCGGAACGAAACTTGGTGCAATCGCAGCACAGGAGAACAGTGAGTCAACTGGCGAAAAATCGTAGTGCTATCGCGAACTGTATTTTCGCAAGTAGAAAGACCGCCAAACCGGAAGATAACAAGATCAAAGTTTTGGTTATGTATAGATAAAAGATAGATAGAAAATAGAAGATAGCTAGATAGATGTTCACTTGATTGTACAATGAAGATATCCCATCCAAGGTCCACACATGGTCCCACACACCTGGGTCAGATTTGGAGGGACAATGGCACTGCCATGACACTGACAGCACCATGGAGTCAGGTGCTGAGGTCTTGGCCATGAGAAGATCTCCGCTGTGGTGGGGAGATGCTACCCTTCCGATATGTTCTACAGTATCACAGACATCCATCAGTCATTGAATGTCCCCAAACAAAAGTATCGCCTGTCTAGTTTTAGTTTTGTTTTAGTTTATTTTTTTATTGTTACGTGTCACAGTGAAAAGCTGTTGTTGTTGCACTATCCAGTCAGTGGAAATAAAATACATGATTACAATGAAACCATTATGGGATACATGATAAGGGAATAACATTTAATGCAAGGTAAAGCCAGGAAAGTCTGATCAAAGAGTCTGAGGGTCACCAATGAGGTAGATAGTAGTTCAGGACTGCTCTCTAATTTTGGTTGGACGACATAGTTGCCTGATAACAGCTGGGAAGAAACTGTTGCTGAATCTGGAGGTGTGCGTTTTCACACTTCTATACCTTTTGCCTGACGGAAAAGGGGTGAAGAGGGAGTGGCCGGGTGTGACTTGTCCTTGATTATGCAGCTGGCCTTTGCCGAGGCAGCGTGAGGTATAAATGAATTCAATGGAAGGGAGGTTGGTTTGTATGATGGTCTAGGCTGCGTCCACAATTTGCTGAAATTTCTTGCACTTGGATGGAGCTATTCCCAAACCAAACTGTGATGCATCCTGATAAAATGCTTTCTATGGCGCATCTGTAGAAGTTGGTGAGATTGTAGGGGACATGCTGAACTTCCTAAGCCTTCTAAGGAAGTAGAGGCATTGGTGTGCTTTCTTGGTTGTTGCTTCTATATGTATGGTCCAGACGTTGTTGGTGATATTGACTCCTAGGAATTTGAAGTTTTCAACCATCTCTACTTCGGCGCCATCTTTGCAAACTGGGGTATGTGTATCGCTTTGCTTCCTGAAGTTGATCACTATCTACTTTGTCTTGCTGACATTGAAAGGTTGTTGTCTCGACACCAGGACACGAGGTTCTTGATCTCCTTCCTGTACTCCGTCTCATCATTATTTGATATCCGGCTCACAATGGTGGTACCGTCTGCGAATTTGCAAATGGAATTATATGTGTACATGGCTGCACAGTCAAGGGTGTACAGGGAGTAAAAAAGGGGGCTGAGAACGCATTCTTGTGGAGCACCAGTATTGAGGATTATCGTAGAGGATGATTTGTCCCCTATCCTCACTGATTGGGGTCTGTTGGTCAGGAAGTTGAGGATTCAGTTGCAGAGATGAGCGCTAACACCACGTCCCGTGAGTTTGGTGATAAGCATGGATGTTATAATAGTGTTCAAGGCAGAGTTGTAGTCTATGAATAGGGGTCTGAATAGAATAGTACAGCTCAATGGTCAAGGTTAGACTAACCTTGCTTCTAGACTGGAGCCAACGGAGTTTGAAAAGAATCGTAGGCAATTGATTTATTGCAAGTTCTCATGGCTGCTGGCATTGAGCCTCTGCCGCCAGCTCGTGAAGTGACATACCGTAATGCAAGCAGCGTTCTTTTAGGTTCTGACAAAAGATCTTGGATGTGAAATGGATGATCTCAGAACTGAGTGTCTCCAGCATTTTCCATGTATTTGTCTCTCTGCTACATGGGAATGTTATTACTTGTGTAAAACCAGGTCAGGACTAACAAAATAAATGGTAGATCCCAGGAGAGAGTTGCAGAGCAGGTGGAGTACAGGTAGGAGTATGGGTGTATAGTTCCCTGAAAGTGGTAGTTCAGATGGACAGGGTGATGAAGATGCTATTCCAGTGATGTGCGGTGAGGTCAATGGCTGGGGAGGCACTGGCTAGTATCAGTGGCCTGGCACTCCCTGTATTGATCACCGCATCTCCCCGGGGAGAGAGAGGGTGGTGCCGGGGCTGTGTGCGTGAAGCATGGCGACTGGAGGGGCGGGAGCGTTGCCCCGGGACCGTGAGGTAACAACCCACCTCCCCACCTCCCCCTCTCCCCCTTCTCCATTCCCCCTCACACCTCCCTCCCCGTCTACCCCTTGCTTCCCCCTCCACCCCTCTACTCTCTCTCCACCCCTCTCTCCCCCCTCCACCCGGGGTAGATGTACCCGAGACGAGAGTACCTTACTCCAGCGCGGGGCCCCCTTAGGCGCGGGGCCCAATTGGGAGCTCTCAGCGGCCCAGAGCCTCCGAATCGGCCGCTACAAATCAACAAATCAACCTACCAGTCAGCGCCGCCCGCGGCTGGAAAGTCAGTGCCACCAGTGATGGAATCCAGTGCTGCGCCGCCGCTGCTGAAGCTAGCTAACGTGGAGGGAGAGTGAGGTAGCGTCAATTACGTGGGCTGAGCCTACGTAATTGATGCTCGCTCTCCCTCCACTGGGCTCAAGACATGCCCTCTTAGTGAGGCAGATGTGATCGCTGCCTCCCCTGGTGCTTTATCATTGCAGTTTTATGACGAGACCAGCGAGCCTAAATTTAATATATTTATACTTGAAATAAGGTACCTGGACTATGGAAGGCGAGGACATGTAATGAAGGGGTTTACAAACATTACATTGGTGACATACAGAGAGATAGTAACAGGCACACGCTTATTGCCCGGGCTCCATGCAGTTTCTGAGGGGTTGCGCAATCAGAGGGGAGGCTCAGCTCGTCGCTGCCTCACCTCTCATCTATCCCTGTATTTGCAGCAGAGCTGCGCAAATTTGGCGATTTTGACTATAAAAAATGATTAGATTCATATAGAAATTACATTTATAACAGATCAGTGGAACAATCTTTATATATATATATTTTTTTTAATTTTTTAAAAACTTTTCTTAACAGCTATTTTCATTGGGAGTGTGACAGGTGAGGCTTTGCCTCCCCTGCCTCCACTGACCGCACGTCCCTGTGCCATTCGGTTTACTTGCCTTCATTGGGAAGGGTATTGAGGACAAAGGTTTGAAATTCATGATACAACTGTCCATGTCATTGGTGAGACCACACTTGGAATACTGTGTGCAGCTCTGGTCCCCCACCTATACTTTCTTGCCTTCCATCAAGTGAGGAATGTGGAGGTGCCGCTGTGATGGATGGTTATGTTAAATTTGTATGTGGTTACGTGTTTTGTTGCTTCCTTGGTATGACTGTACAGCAAATCAAATTCCTTGTATGATTTACATACTTATTTTGTTTTCATACTTGGCTAATAAAATCAATTGGAATTACAATACGAAGGATATCATTAAGTTGAAAAGGGCACAGAACAGATTCACCGATATGTTACCGTGACTTGCGGACTTGAGTTATAGCGAGAGGTTCGAAAGACTGGGGCTTTATTTTGGAGCTGGGGGGGCGACCTGATTGAAGTATACATGAGATACATAAATAAATGCTCACCGTCTTTTTGGTTGAGCTGAGGGCAAACAATGCACTTTGATCATTTGTGTTTAAGAAGGAACTGCAGATGCTGGAAAATCGAAGGTACACAAAAATGCTGGAGGAACTCAGTGGGTGCAGCAGCATCTATGGAGCGAAGGAAATAGGCAACGTTTTGGGCCGAAACCCTTCTTCAGACTGATGGGTTTGATCATTTACTCTGTTAAATAACGCCATCTCAGGGGAAACAGTGTCAGGAAATGCACAGGAGCTGCACCGTGAGGAAATAAGAACCGGCATTTTTCTGGTCAGTGAGGTTGATGGATTCCATGAGATGCACTACAATGTCATCAATTGCAGGAGGTTTACACTGGGTTAAAAAGGTGTGAGGAAAAACAAAACTCCTGTCAAAAAGTCAGCAGTCCTGACAGGCGATGAGAATCAGAAAAGTGTGCATTTTTGCACCATGATGAATTAACAATTTTCATTAAATGGTGCCACATTTTGGTGGTGGTGTGAATGAATTACCAGGCCATTTTTCATGGACCTCAACAAAATGGAACATTTGACAAAATGGAACACAGAATATAATTATTTAAAAAAGACAGAGAAAATGATTACATTTGTTATTTCTATTCAATTTAGCATATACTGGTATTCTAATATAAATGCCAAATTGAATTGAAATAACAAATGTAATCACTTTCACTGTCTTTTGAAAATAATTATATTCCGTGAGTAATTAGACATGTTAGAAATAACTTTGAATTGATCTTGAGGTTGCCCCTGGCAAAGTTTAGTGTTTGTAATTCCCAGAAGTGCTGTGTTGATAGTTAAAGGCCTCAGGGATAGTATTCTCGCCTGAATCTAAAGGTCATGGATTTAAATTCCATTTCAACAAAGTCAGCAAAACATCCAGAAAATATATATATATTTTAATTTCAACAAATTTTGAATCTTTAGTGTTGAGTGATACAAAGAGAAACATAGAAACCATGTTCTTCTACAAATAATTCTTAATCCCAGAATGTTGCTGTTTATGGCTGGAATGGTTAATTTCTTTGCCAAAATTCTATACTTATTTTTCAATTAATTCTGACCTCATTATTTTTTTTAAGCTTGAATTACTTTAATAGGTTCACCGTCTTTTATTAAGCATAGTTTTGGACACTGCCAGAGATCCTGACTACAATCAGTCTCCAGCATTTCAAAGAAGCCACCAGGGAAATCATGCTGGAGCATGGTCTAAGACAGTCAATGTCCTGACTGTTGCTGCTATAGAGTCATGCAGCAAGGGAACAGGCCCTTTGGCCCAACTTGCCCATGCTGATCAAGATGCCCTATCAACGCTCGTCCCACCTGCCTGCATTTGGACCATATCTCTCTAAACCTTTCAAATCCGTGTACCAGTCCAAGTGTCTTTTAAATGTTGTTATGGTACCTGCTTTAACTACCTCCTCTGGCAGCTTGTTACATACACCCACCACCCTCTGTGTGAAAAAAAATTACCCCTCGGGTTCCTATTAACTTTTTCTCTCTCACCTTAAACCTGTGTCCTCTCGTTCTTGATTCCCCTACTCTGGGTAAAAGACTCATTTATCTCAGACAGGGTTTCTGCAATTTCTTTAGCTTCCCACAGTGCCCTCGGATATATCTGCCATCACAGTCATTGATACACCACAGAAACCGTCCTTCGGCTCATCATGCCCATCATTCTACTTATCTATTTTAATCTCATTTATTCGTGTTTGGTCCATAGCCTCTATGTCTTAGCAATTCAATTACTTGTCTACAGGTTTTATAAATGTCAAGAGTATTACTGCCTCCACCACCTCTTCAGGCAGGATGTTCTGGATTCTCTGCGTGAAAAAAAATCTTAGTGTGAAAAAAGTGAAACTTCAAGGGTGGCGCAGCGGTAGAGTTGCTGCCTTCCAGTGCCAGAGACCCAGGTTTGATCCTGACTACAGGTGCTGTCCTTCAGGGTTTGTATGTTCTCCCCGTGACCACGTGGGTTTTCTCTGGGCGCTCCGGTTTCCTCCCACACTCCAAAGATATACAGGTTTGTAGGTTAATTGGCTTAGGTAAAATTGTAAATTTTCTCTAGTGTGTAGGACAGTGCTAATTTACGGGATGATTGCTGGTGGACGTGAACTCGCTGTATCTCTGAAGTCTAAAGTAAAGTCTCTGATCCTGAGATGCAGTCATTCATTTTAGACTGACACAGCTTAGACTTACTGGAACTGACTGGAACTGTTGCGATTGGAAATTCAGTCAGTGATATAACTGGTTATGCAGCGGTCCGTAAGGATGGTTCGGCCATTGCATTTATGTCCTCAATTTGTACTGACAGGGTGGCATCCAAATTGATGGATGGAAGCAGGAAATGAGGTTGATAAGCTGAAAACTAGATTCCAATACCATGCCACTGGTAACACTGTAAGATTCTTGGTCACATAAAATAAAGGTGACAAATTGTAAGTGGGATGTTTAATAGTTGATCGAAAAGCTGCCAAAACATGGATAATTAAATGATAAACATGTTAGAAGTCATCAAATGACAGACCATTTTGTTTACACCATAACACTTGTAGTTGGGCCTCAAGTTAAGTTTAAGAAGTGACAGAGTCATGGCAGAAGATTTCCTGCACGGCATAAATGCAACAGATGCTGCCTCGATGTGAAGGAAAGTCCCTTTCATCACATCCCTAGAAAACTGTCCTTTTGCAGATTCTGGACCTCTGCTGCAAGGATCCACAAGCCAGGAGGTCTCAAAGAAACACAGACTGGATATCAGTGTAGATAGACAGATGAAACGTCACCCATCCTTTCTCTCCAGAGATGCTGCCTGTCCTGCTGAGTTACTCCAGCATTTTGTGTCAATCGTCGGTGTAAACCAGCATCTGCAGTTCCTTCCTACACACTAGATATCAGTGTGCAGGTTATCACTGAGTAAATGTTGCTTGACAACACTTTTGATAACCTCTTCCCATCTCATAGAGTCAGAGAGTATTGCAGCATGGGAACAAGCCTTTCAGCCCAAATTGCCCACGCCGACCAACATGCCCCATCTACACTTGTCTCACCTGCCTGCATTTGGCCCATATCCCTCCAAAACTATCCTATCCATATACCTAGCGGAATGTTTTATAAAATGTCATGATAGTACCTGCCTCAACTACTTCTCTGGCAGCTTGTTCCATATGCTTATCACCCTTTGTGTAAAAACATTGCCTCTCGGGTTCCTTTTAAATCTTTCTCTCCTCACCTTATACCTATGTCCTCTGGTTCTTGACACCCCTACTTTGGGTAAAAGACTCAATGCATCCACCCTATCTATTCCTCTCATTATCTTATACACCTCCATAAAATCACCCCTCATCCTCTTGCGCTCCAAGGAATAAAGTCCTAACCTGCTCAACCTCTCCCTGGAGCTCAGGCTCTTAGGCAACATCCTTATAAATCTTCCTTGCACCCTTTCCAGCTTAACACATCACATATTTAATGATTGAGAATAGCTTGATGGGGTAGTATCAGCTAGACTGGATTTCTACTAAATTGTGTCACCATCAACTCCTTAACCAATATTGCAACTTAGAATGTCTTTCAATTATTCCTGCCTTCTGATGAGGCTATCCATACATTTTTGACAATGGATATGGAAGTCTCCCACCAGCAGTACATTCTGTGCATGAGTAAACCCTTCGTGCTTCTTCTGACACAGAGGAGTACGGAATTGTCCGCCAATGGTGGAGGCAGCTGGTAATCAGCAGCAAGGTTCCTTCACCATGTTTGAGCCACTGATGTAAGAGAACCTATACACAAATCACTGCTCACTGTGTAGTCTCGAGCCACCACGTCTGGTGGATCTATCCAACTGATAGACATGATATACCCTGAATATTCTAGGACGTTAAGATTCAGTGATTGCGACAGTGTCAGGGTATTGGGGATACTCTGCCAATATGGACATCAATCTGCAGATATTAGAGAACTGGGATATCTGGCCGGGTTTATCAATCTTTCCAGTGACTAGGTCAATGCCAGGAACCCCTCCCAGTTTGATTCTCACCCTCAATTTTCATACTGATGTTTTGACTCTGACAACATTTATGTAAAAATGCTTATTTCTGCACTAGCTATCCTTATAGCTAGTCTGGCAAATGATAGGCAATTTGTATGGTTGACTGTGGCCCACAAGATACTGGGTTAAATCAACCCAACACAATTCACTTCAGATCTTCAAGAGTCAATGTTTCGCACAATGTTTCACACATACCGGAAGTGGCGGCGCTGCCTTGCAGCTGCGGCTCGCCTGCAGTCCGTTTGTCTTTTCTTTTTTTTTTTCTTTTGTCCCGTTGTTGCGGTTTGTTGTGGTTTATTTTAGTTGTGTATGTGTGGGGGGGGGGGGTGGTAGAAGCATGTTTTTTGGCACTTCCTTCGGGGGCGATGCGACCTTTCTTGCCGTATCCCCCGTCTCCGTCTCCGTCTCCGTCTGCGCTGAGGCCTATCGCGGAGCTGGCGGCCTCCAACTGGGACCGACCTCGGGGCTCGGGAGGCAGAGCCAGCCGGGACTTGCCAGCGCGGGGCTGGCCGACTTCGGGGCTGTGGTGGCGTTGCGACCCGACTTCCGACCCGACTTCGGAGCCTCGGAGGCTCGGCGAGGGCCAGTGGACGACATCGTCGGGAGCTCGCAGGTCACAGGTTGGTGACCTGTTTTTCTGTTGCTCCCGCAACAACAGCTGCGTCCGCTGGACTGGAGGGCGGCAGCTTCGGCAGCTTCGACCGCTCTGGGCCGCGGAGTTTGAACCGGCCCGTTCGGATTCAGCCGCGGGACTTACTTACCATCACCCGGCGGGGTCACAACATCGGAGGCCTGGATCGTCTCAGTGCAGAGGGAGAGCAAGGAGGGAAGAGACATGGACATTGGGACTTTTTGCCTTCCATCACAGTGAGGAGGTGCCTGGTGGACTCACTGTGGTGGATGTTAAACTGTGTTGAGTGTGTGTTTTTGTTATTTATTCTATGTTATGACTGCAGGCTAAACCATTTCGTTGCACTGAAAAGTGCAATGACAATAAATTGAATCAAATCAAAAATCAAATCAAATCATTAACCATAGCATTCTTCATTCCAGATAAAAGATCTTAATTTTACTCTTGCAATTTCAAAAGCCTTTGGAATCTTTCTCTCTGATGTCAGGACCACTGTCAAGGTTGAGAGGTGGGGTGAGGGGAAGTGAAGCATTCATTCCTACTCCCTGATGATTATTAAACAATCCTATATACATTGGTGGATAATGTATGTGCATTGAATCTGCCCTCTGGTGTTGGTCCAGTTTAAATTGGTGAAGATGCCCCTGAAATCAGAAATTAGTGAGGATGCACCAATGACTCCAGAAAATGATGAAAAAACTCAGCGGGTCAGGCAGCATCCATAAGGAGAAAAACAGAGTTAACACTTCAGGTCTGAGATTCTCCATCAGAAAGGGTTTCAGATGTAAAATGTGAACTCCATTTCTCTTTCCATGGATGCTGACTGACTCAACTGAGTTTGGACACAAAAAGCTGGAGTAACTCAGCGGACAGGCAGCATCTCTGGAGGGAAGGAATTGGTGACGTTTCGGGTAGAGACCCTTCCTCAGACTGGTTAGGGTTAAGGGAAACGAGAGATATAGACGGTGATGTGGAAAGATAAAGAACACTGAATGAAAGATATGCAAAAAAGTAACGATGATAAAGGAAACAGGCCATTGTTAGCTGTTTGTAGGGTGAAAATGAGAAGCTAGTACGACTTGGGTGGGGGAGGGATAGAGAGAGAGGGAATACCAGGGCTACCTGAAGTGAGAGAAATCAATATTCATATCACTCGGTTGTAAGCTGCCCAAGCGAAATATGAGAAGCTGTTCCTCCAATTTGCATTTAGCCTCACACTGACAATGGAGGACACTTAGCACAGAAAGGTCTGTGTCAGAATGGGAAGGAGAATTAATGTGTTCAGCAACCGGGAGATCAGGTAGGTTCAGGCGGGCTGAGCGAAGATGTCCCGTGAAACGATCACCCAGTCTGTGTTTGGTCTCGCCAATGTATAAGAGTCCACATCTTGAACAATGGATACAGTAGATTAGTTTGGAGGAGGTGCAAGTGAACCTCTGCCTAACCTGCAAGGACTGTCGGGATCCCTGGACAGAGTCGAGGGAGGAGGTATAGGGGCAGGTGTTGCATCTTCTGCGGTTGCAGGACAAGGTGCAATCGGTCTGCCAGGGCGGTTGTGTTTGGTGGATTTTTGGGAGAAGGTAAAACCGGGCTGTGCAGGGCTGGGAAATGATAAGCTTGGAGGCTTTGGAAGGCAGACTGCCAGAAGTGATGAAATCAGAAATGGTGTGTGAGATTAAACCTGGTGCTCGTCTGTGGGATCATGGTCCAAGGATAAGTAGGAGAAGGTGTCTGAGAATTGTCGCCTGGCCTCAACTAACTTAGAAACAAAGAAAAGTGCTGCACAGATACAGGGTGTTCAGCCCACAATGTCAGCGCTGAACCTGATGCTAAAGTAAACTGATCTCATCTGCCTGCACATGACCCATATCTCTCCATTCACTGCATGCCCACAATTGCAGAATTGCAGAATTTTCCGATTTTATTTCAGAATCCCAGCATTTGTAGCATTTTTTAATTTTCAATCACTTAAGGGTCTTTGGGCTTCCTTCAGGGTGGAACGCCACCAGTCAATGGACGCCACCAGTCAACCTACTGAATAATGAAAGGCATAGATAGAGTGGATGTGGGGAGGAGGTTTTTAGTGTTGGGAGAGTCTAAGACCAGAGGACACAGGCTCAGAATAAAATGATGTACCTTTAGAAAAGAGATAAGGAGAAATTTCTTTAGCCATAGGGTGGTGAATCTGTGAAATTCATTGCCACAGCCGGCAGTGGAGCCCGTGATTAGGTATTTTAAAAGTGGAGATTCGTCGTCGTGGCTATCCATAGAGTTCTAGGATGATGGTCTACTTTCTGTTGTTTTTATGGACTCTCAGGTGGCTTATGAGTTCAATCCTGGCTTTGAAAGTTCTTCGGCATTCAGGACAGGTAATTCCAGATGGCAGATCGGGCTTTGGTTGTTACTGCCTCTCTTTCCGTTTTCTTCTCTTTTCTTCTAATTCTGCGCATCTCTTGGCTTAGGTTCTTGGTTAGTAAGGATGTCAAAGGTTATGGGAGAAGACAGAAGAATGGAGTTGAGAGGGAATATGATCAAATGGCAGAGCAGGCTTGATGGACCGAATGGCCTAATTCTGCTCCTATGTCTTATTGTCTCATAGTCTGGCAATCCAGCCAGCGGGTGGAGAAGGTACAATGGGGACAGTGAGATGAGGTTTGGTGCTGGTTGCCTTAGCTCCAATAGTTTGCTCCACTGCTCCTCATTTCACAGGCCTTAAACAAAGCCTCAAAGTTGGTTGATACCAACAGGATGGAATTACGGAAGTTGCTGCCGAGCTGAGGAATTAAAAAAGTACAAAGACAGATGTAGGAAGGAGGGCCACACTGAAAGAAGAATACCACAGAGGGGGAATGCCACACAGAAAGACCACTACTCCAGCCCACTAGACTACATCCTTGCAGCTTCCAATCGATTTGTGGAACCAGGAATTTATTCCTTCTTCCATTGCCAACTTGTTTAATTCCCCATCAAGCAGCATCAATTGGTCTAGTACCAAAGGTTGATCCGTTTGCTGTCTGAAGTGGTCTGAGTTGTTAACATGATAACTTTGAGAAATGAACACCATGTCTTTGTTTCTCCTCCCTGGCTACTTCTGTGGTTAAAGGGAGTTGCATTTTTATCCTTTGTTTCCGTCTCAGCTTAAAAGAGGTTTTGCAAATATTTGTCAGTTTCAACAGAGAGTTGAGGTGCATCATAGATGCACATTCATGCTTCATTACTTTTGAAAGGTCAATGACCAAGGAATATTGATCTGAAATGCTTCTTTAAAGTACCGAGCAGAAAAGATGGAAGCATACACATTTATTTGACTTGTGACCTAGAAATTTCCCCCCATGTTGTTTTGTGACAGTTAAACAGCGTTATAGTAGAAATAGATTGTATTTGAAAATCATATTATGTGCCATAACTTCAGTTACGAAATTCACAGAATAGTATTGTCAAGATTCATGCTACAGCTCTCCCTGGACTTGCACATTTCTCCCCCACCTCTCTGCTTCCACCTACATCCCTTTCTCTAGCTTCACAATACACAACTCTTCAATCCCTTTGGCTCACACCATCTGTCTTTTCATCTCTGGATTTTATTCAACCCCTCTCTCTGTGGAGTTTGTACATTCTCCCTGTGATAACTGTGAGGGTTTTCCTCTGGGTGTTACGGTTTCCCACCACATCCCAAAGACTGGTTTGTAGGCTAATTGGCACTTGTACACTGTAGGGAGTGGATGAGAAAGTAGGTTAACATAAAACTAGTGAGAATGGATGATCAATGGTCGGCGTGGACTTGGTGGATCAAACAGCCTGTTTCAATGCTGTATCTCGAAAATAAAGTCGACTTGTCTTGAAAAACATTGATATTCACAGGAGTAAGGCCACTTTGCAAGCAATCTAGAGTATACTTGGTAATATATTTGACAGTTTGTTCTCACTTGTCCATCTGTTGCTCAAGTTACCACCAATTGTAAATTCTAATGATTTCTATCAGTGTTAAAAAAATAAAGGGTAACCCATTGAAGACAAACGCAGTGAAACTTTTTTCTCAGAAATTATCGAGCCTCTGGAACACTTCCTCCATCAGTAGTGGAAAGATGGAAAATGTGTCATTGCATATTTTTAAGCCCGTTTATTGGATTCTTGATGAGTATTATGGTGAAAGGTTTCTGAGGTTAGGTTCAAATATGGTGTTGAGTTTACAATCAGATGATCGTGTTGACAAGCAAAGCAGTTTTTAGAGGTTGAATGGTCTGCTCCCGTTCGTAATACATATGTCCAAACCTCATAAACCAACATTCATTTTTGGCCCATCTAAGTATTAAAAATCTAAAGTACTGTTTCCCAAAACTCCAGTTACTGAATTTAATACTGCATTCATCATTTGAAAAAGGTTGATTGTCTATAAAATTTGACCAGTAAATGATTATTTTAACGATGTGCCCATTTAATTGGCTTTTGCATAGTCTATTAAATATTAAACCCTGAATTTAAGCTCTTAAAATATTTGTTGAGGTAACAACCGACTATGCCCGTCGAGGTCAGTAAGAGACATTTCAAGGCAGTAGGCAAGTTATTGAAATGCACGTGATTATTTCCATTTTACCATACTGCCATCTGCAGCTTATATGTGATAGAGCACACTAAGAGCAATTTGCAGTGGCCAATTAACCTACCAACCCACCTATCTCTAAATGTGGAGGAAAGCAGAGCATCCGGAGGAAAACCATGTAGTCACAGAGAGAACGTGCAAACTCCACACAGATAGTACCCGAGGTCAGCATTAAATCCAGGTCTGAAATGATGTAAGGCAGCGCCTCTACTAGCTGCGCCAGTTATTAAAACTTGGCGCTCAAAATATGGCAATAGTGTGGATATTGCTGTTACTTTGATGGTGAAACTCGATATTTCTTTTCACTTCAGGGAGAAGCTGACAGCAAATTTAGAATGACTCCTAAGTGTACCATGTGATGCAGAAACAACAAGTTGCTGGGAGTATTTTGGTACACTCCACTGGCTGTGCTGCGTACAAAAATCATTAGCAGAATCAAGGAAAAATATTTAGAATGGCGTGCATTTAAGCAATTGTCAAACTAACCTCAAAATGCCGCGGAACTGATCTTGCTCCAACTAATGCTATAGACACCTCACTATCAGTATCATGGAATAAATAATAATATGCGAATATCCATGTGTGTTCAAGCTGCTTTTGAATCTGTACAACTGTTAAATATCCCCAAAATGTAACCAAAATATTACTGCTTAGCAAATCTTGTAGGCCTTAAAATATAATTTTTTGTATGTGCTTTGTAATTCCTTCACATAAGCATTTCAAAACATACAGAAACTTAGTTATTTATTTATATTTTTATTTCAGCTTCTACCGCAATCATATATGGACACCACAATCTTTACTTCATCGTCAAGCGAAAGATCTATTTTTTTCCTTCTTTACAGTTGGTTTAATAACTTTCAATGAGCAACAGAAGGTGAGAAATTCTCTCCAGAGATTAATAATTGTTGGAGGGAGCTTTCTTCAAAGTTAGAGATAAATGTTATTATTCTGTGGTTGATAGTAAATTCCAATGGACTCTAAAAAGAATATGTCACTGATAATTTTGCCAAATTAGCTTTCATCTGAAATGGCTGGTTCTATGGGGGGAGAAAGCTCTTTGGCGTTGAACTGTTTCCAGAATTTCTACTATAGTTTATGCGTACAAGTGGAAAGTAAATGCTTGTAATGTTGTCGTGAGCTTAGAGTCAAGTCAAGATTGTTTTATTGTCATATGCACCAAAATGGAACGATGAAATTCTTACTTGCAGCGGCACAACAGGTTTGTAAACACAGGATTCAATAGATCCTGTAATATAATAAAACGTCCAACATTGGGAACAGTAGGACAATCTCTGCAGCCTCAGATGGCCTGTAATCATGGTCGTCTTCAGGAATGCCGGCAAATACAATTGTGGTCATTTTTTGAAGTCCTCCTGGATGCAAGAGGTGAAGTTATTGCTAGGGCCCTGCTGAAGCACCTCTTCCCAATGGCCATGAGACTATTCGCCAAATCACAATGTTGATTCCATCTATCTAATGAAACAATGGGCAGGATCATTACTGAAATAGAATCAAATCATGTTCATCTTTATAAGTACATTACAATGCTGAATTCTGATGTTTTCTTTACTACAAATAGAATGTATTTAAAACTTAGTCTTAATAACCATTTGCTTTAGATTTGAAAGATTTCTAGTGATTATAAACTCTAAATTCCAATTGGTTATAACTTCAATTCATCTATTTCAATAAACTTGACTGCACAATTCATATAACACAGCATCGTGGATGGTGTGTGATTAAACAACTTTTATTTCAAGTAGAACATTGGATGAAAAAATGTGTTTATTTTTGCTTACCATCTATTATGCCTCTGTTGATTAGGCAGTAATGAGCTCTACCATCCCTATCTGTTTCTGGCAAGTCGTGCACTGGGTCCGCAGCTCAACCCCCAAGTTTGTGATTCAGATTAGTTTATGTATTGATTACAATCCACTCAATGGTCTATACAGACCTCACTGCTTTGTGCATGCATTGTTGCTGCTTTGTCCCATTTCTTGTCCATCCCCTCATCAATGTTATTCTCCTCTATGTCTAGGTCTGCCAGTGCCTGAAACATAGTCTTTAACTGCAGAATTATGGCCTTTGATACTTTGGAGAACTTTTTGCTTGTCATAATCATGATCTCCTTGTTTGATAGACTTGCATCTCTAATATTTAGTGTAATGGAGTTTGTCACAGAACGGTAGCGAATGCCAATGTCTTCTCCTTTTTACATCCATCAGTGAGCATTGCCATCTGCTATTGATCTTACAGTCATTTGGAGAACACTGCATCAACTTCATGATGTTGAAATATTTTATCAGTGATGACTGGATCATTCATGTTGCAGAGATCAACAAGTCTCTCTCTGATTTCATTGATTGTTTTCCTATTGCTCTGTTATCATTTCCAGAAAGACATTGCGCAGTGTGTGGTGGTTGATTTTCCATCGCTTTTCCTGCAACAGACTTGTTTATTTTCTAAGAGGACAGCCTTGTGCCTACCTTGGTGGACTCCTCTATATTGGTGAGACCAAGTCCAGAGTGGGCGATCGTTTTGCTTAACTACTCCCACTCAGTCCGCCTAGGCGATCTTCTGATTGCTAAGCACATTAACTCCCCCTCCCATTCCCATACTGAACTTTTTGTCCTTGGCTTTCTGCTATGAATACAGCTAGGACATGGTGCATAGCTGTCCCTAATATCACCTGCAGTATGTGGCAGAATATGTTCTATAGTTGTCAGAACACTGAATCAGGATGATGTTGTTATGTTTCGCCTGGCACCTGTAATTTTGCAGCTTCCCCTCAAGCAGAGATTGGTTTTCTTAATTCTTCACAAGAATGGCAACAACCTTGTGGTTTTGTCCATCAGCCCCACCCAGAACTGCCGCTTATTCTCTTCAACCTGCCCATGTTTTCTTACCAACACCCAAGATGCAAAAGCTGCAGTGCCTCATCTTTGCAAAGACCAGAGCTACCCGTCCTGTTTTTGTGCATTACCTATATATGTTCAAAATAAAACAATTATTCACTTTTTTCTTGGTGTTGAATAGTGGGAGAGTCCAGGACCAGAGGGCACAGCCTCAGAAATTAAAGGACGTGCCTTTGGAAAGGAGGAATTTCTTTAGTCAGATGGTGGTGTATCTGGGGAATTTATTGCCACAGACGGCTGTGGAGGCAAAATCATTGGGTATTTTTAAAGCGAAGATTGACAGGTTCTTGATTAATAAGGGTGTCAAAGATTATGGGGAGAAGGCAGGAGAATGCAGTTGAGAGGGAAAGTTAGATCAGCATGATCGAATGGTGGAATAGACTCGATAGGCCGAATGGCACAATTCTGCTCCTGTCACTTATGAAATGACTGTCTTCATGCCTGCGGCTTCCTTTCAACCTTCACCACTGGCAGTCATGGACTCCAGAAAGACATTGCGCAGTGTGTGGTGGTTGATTTTCCATCGCTTTTCCTGCAACAGACTTGTTTATTTTCTAAGAGGACAGCCTTGTGCCTACCTTGGTGGACTCCTCTATATTGGTGAGACCAAGTCCAGAGTGGGCGATCGTTTTGCTTAACTACTCCCACTCAGTCCGCCTAGGCGATCTTCTGATTGCTAAGCACATTAACTCACTCTCCCATTCCCATACTGAACTTTTTGTCCTAGGCCTTCTCCACTGTCAGAGGCCAAATTGGAAGAACAGCACCTCATTTTTGCTTGGGTAGTTTACAACCAGTCGTATGATATTGATTTCGCTAACTTCTAGTAACCCTTGCTTTCCCTCTCTCACCGTCCCTCCCCCACCCCAGTTCTCCGACTAGTTTCACTGTCCTGATTAATTTTACTGTTGGTATGCCTCATTATCACGTTCCCCTCATCCAACAATGAACGATTATACATTTCCTTAACCATCGTCTGCTTTGATCTGTTCTTTTCACACCTTACATGTTCTTTGTACCCATCCATATCTCGATACCGTCTAACCTGCCTCAGTCTGAAGAAGGATATCGACCTGAAACGTCACCCATTCCTTCTCTCCAGAGATGCTGCCTGGCCCGCTGAGTTACTCCAGCTTTTTGTGCCTTTCGTCTTGTGCCTGCCTTGATACCCGGAGTATCATGGTATCTCTTGTTTTTGGCTTCTCCTCCAGACCAAGCTGACATTGTAGAACTTGTCAGGACAGACTCTGGGAAGAAGTGACTTGACCCGAAACGTCACGTATTCCTTCTCTCCTGAGATGCTGCCTGACCCGCTGAGTTACTCCAGCTGTTTGTGTCTTTCTTCTGGGGATCAACGGACCGTGCAAGTTGTCCTGTCACAAGATGTCAGGGGAAGCAAGGAACAGAGATTGCAATGCTCATTTAAAACAGATTGAACTGTAGTTTGCTCGATTGAAGGGTATGCTTCATTTCAGCATTGGAATTGGTTGAAAGGGGTTTGCAGTTCATGAGTAGGAAGGAACTGCAGATGCTGCTGGTTTACACTGAAGATATAGACACAAATATGCTGGAGTAACTGAGCGGGACTGGCAGCATCTCTGGAGAGAAGATTCGGGTCTGAAGAAGGGTCTCGACCCGAAACGTCATCTATTCCTTCTCTCCAGAGACGCTGCCCGTCGCGCTGAGTTACTCCAGCTTCTTGTGTCTATTTGCAGGTGATGACCTGGCTCCAGGTTGTTGCAGGTCCAACACCGAGCAGCGTCTGCCGGACCATGTTGGGGGCGGACAGACGAAGTGGGTGTGTTTGTGCAGCGGTGAGAGGTTTCCCCGGCCGGCCTGAGGCTTCTCCGTGTCCCTACTGCCGTGATGGGTCTGTTGAGGAGGAGCAAGACGTTGAGGTTCGGGCTGCCCATGCTGGTGAGAGGCTGCGAGCAGCGGGGGGCGGTGTCGCCCGGGCAATGCAGGGGACAACGGGGAGGAGGTGGTGGAGGAGACACACGGATTGCATGGGGAGGGGGGGAGGGAGGCTGTGGGGAGTGAAGGAGGGAGAGAGGAGATGGAGAGATAGAGGGGAGTGAAGGGAGAGAGAGAGGAGGGAGAGATAGAGGGGAGGAGGGAGAGGTAGAGGGGGAGGAAGGGAGAGAGGAGATGGAGAGATAGAGGGGAGGAAGGGAGAGAGAGAGGAGGGAGAGATAGAGGGGAGGAAGGGAGAGAGGAGATGGAGAGATAGAGGGGAGGAAGGGAGAGAGAGAGGAGGGAGAGATAGAGGGGAGGAAGGGAGAGAGGAGATGGAGAGATAGAGGGGAGGAAGGGAGAGAGGAGAGAGAGAGGGGAGGGAGAGAGAGAGGAGATGGAGAGAGAGAGGGGAGGAGATGGAGAGATAGAGGGGAGGAAGGGAGAGAGGAGAGGAGATGGAGAGATAGAGGGGAGGAAGGGAGAGAGGAGAGTAGATGGAGAGAGAGAGGGGAGGAAGGGAGAGAGGAGAGGAGATGGAGAGAGAGAGGGGAGGAAGGGAGAGAGAGAGGAGGGAGAGATAGAGGGGAGGAAGGGAGAGAGAGAGGGGATGGAGAGATAGAGGGGAGGAAGGGAGAGAGGAGATGGAGAGATAGAGGGGAGGAAGGGAGAGAGGAAGAGATGGAGAGATAGAGGGGAGGAAGGGAGAGAGGAGATGGAGAGATAGAGGGGAGGAAGGGAGAGAGAGAGGAGATGGAGAGATAGAGAGGAGGAAGGGAGAGAGGAGAGGAGAGATAGAGGGGAGGAAGGGAGAGAGGAGATGGAGAGATAGAGGGGAGGAAGGGAGAGAGGAAGAGATGGAGAGATAGAGGGGAGAGAGGAGATGGAGAGATAGAGGGGAGGAAGGGAGAGGAGATGGAGAGATAGAGGGGAGGAAGGGAGAGAGGAGATGGAGAGATAGAGGGGAGGAAGGGAGAGGAGGAGGGAGAGAATGATGGGGAGGGGGGATGAGGATGGGAAGGGGGAGGGAGGGAGAAACAGTGGAGGAGGGAGAAATGGTGGGGGTGAGAGGGTGGAGGAAGATAGTGGGAGGCGGGATGGAGGGTTGGGTGGGTGGAGGTATGGGAGGGTGCATGTTGGAGGGAGGGAGAGGGGGCTGGGCGAGAGAGGAGGGAGGGATGGTGCAGAAGCGAGGGAGAGATGGTGGGGAGGGAAGGAGAGACAGTGGAGGAGGGAGGGTGAGGGGAGGGAGGGTGAGGGAAGGGAGGGAGAATGGGGGTGGAGAGTGTGAGGATGGGAGTGGAGGGCTGTTGTAGAAGGAATAAATATAAAGGAAAGGGAGATGGAATAAGAAGGAAACACTGCTTTGAATCCACAGACGATATACATTGGAATACGTTTTTTTTAATGTGAGATGATAAAAATAAAGTTTAATGAGAAGTTAATGGCTAGCTATGCTTATCAAAGGGAGTTGGTGTACAAATATAAAAGTGAAGAAATGAAATATTGGCTTTTACTCCGGATACTGCCATTCAAAGGTCTGGGAATGTGGGAGGAGTCGGGGAAGTTGTTAAGAGTGAGGACCAGATGAAGAAGGGTCTCGACCCACAACATTGCCTATTCCTTTGCTCTAGAGATGCTGCCTGACACGCTGAGTCACTCCAGCTTTTTGTGTCTATCTACTGACATTCAAAATATGATGTAGCCCTTTGATTAGACTCCATGGGGAATATCGCACCAAAGCATAGAAATTAATAAACTTCTTTAACTGGATGTAGCAAGATTCACCAATTTGCACTATATTATTCAGGAGAGCAGCTTGCATAAACCTGTTTTACTCCCATGCATTGAAAGCTTTGAATGGTGATCTAATAATGGCTTAGGATGATTAAGAAGTTTGATTGGGTTGGTACAAAGAAAGTGTCCTGTTTCATGTTTGTCTCCCTGTCTCATGAGGGAGGAACATTTCACATCCTGGTGGAAAACTGAATCTTACCCAAGAACCTATCAATCTCCGCTTTAAAAATACCCAATGACTTAGCCTCCACAACTGTCTGTGGCAATGAATTCCACAGATTCACCACCCTTTGGCGAAAGAAATTCCTCATCTCCATTCTAAAAGTACATTATTTTATTCTGAGGCTGTGGCCTCTGGTCCTAGACTCTCCCACTAGTGGAAACTTGATGCTGATCGATGGTATTGAAGACAACCAGGAAGTAGGAAAGTGCAGTGCATGGGTGAGCTGGATGATCTTTAAAACAAATACAGTGTGTTGCATCTAGTTGACATTTAGCAACATGATGGGATCAGTTGAAGTTTGTATATTTAAACAAACCAAGGTTAAAAAGCTCAATCCATTGATAATTCTCCTGTTCCTCTGCACTTACCTGATTGCATTCCTAACTATTGCATTTTTACGAGAGAACCACTAATATTAGCTATTTTTCCCACTCCTGGAACTGTTCTAGTTCAAATATTTAGCATCTTCGTGTTTTTCACGTGAATGATGCCCTTCAGTGATACAGCTGCACATCTCCTGGCTCCCTCACCGCCTCTAAATTGTCTGATATTTGTACTATTGCTTGTCTAACACCCAGCGGTTTTTAAATGCATGCATAGCTGTCCAATGTGAACAAACTTGAAGAGCTTAGAGTGAGACTGCTGTTTCAAAGGGAGATCAGGGACTGTTGTGTTCTTTGAAACATGGCTCTCCCCAAATTTCCGACCCTGTTATGCAAGCTGACGGTTTCACCATTTATCATGTCTGTTCTCGGGGCAAAGTGGAAGATGTGGCGTCAGCTTTTTGCTCAGTGTTTTGGGGTGCACTGACGTGAAGATCTTGACTTGATTCTGCTCCCCTATCCTGAAATACCTGGTTATAAAATGCCACCCCTTTTATCTGGTGAGGAAATGTACCTCTTGTCGGTGCGTACAAACCATTCCAAGTCAACGCCAATGTAACACTGGACGAATCGTACTTGGTCGTAATCCTTTTTGAGACATCGCCAATGACTTCAATCAATGTGCTCCCTAAGTACCATCAGCCCATCCCCTGCCCCATGTAGGGTGCTAACACTTGCTCACTGCTACGCCATCAGCAAGTACGCCTATTGCTCCCTGCCTCGACCTCATTTCGACCAGCCTGATCATCTGTCCGTGCGGCTCCGGCTGGCTTGTAGTCAGAGTGAAGCGTGAGGCATCAACAAGAAGGTTCACCAGCTTCTCTTCTTCCCGAGGAGACTAAAGAAGATCCATCTGTCTCCTCAGATTCTGGTGAAATTCTACCACTGCGCCATCGAGAGCATCCTTACTAACTGTATCACAGTATGGTATGGCAACTGCTCACTCTCCGCATGGAAAGCACTGCAGAGGGTGGTGAAAACTGCCCAACACATCACGGGTTCCTCACTCCCCTCCATTGAGTCTGTCCAGAGCAAGCGATGCACCTCAATTGTCACTGGTTTCTGCAAGAAATGTGTTGGTGACTGCATTCCAACAAAGACAGTTGTAGCACAAAATGCTGGAGTAACTCAGCGGGTCAGGCAGCATATCTGGAGAATGTGGATAAGTGATGTTTCGTGTTGGGGCTCAATGAAGAAGGGTCCCGACTCGAAACATCACCTATCCACGTTCTCCAGAGATGCTGCCTGACCCGCTGAGTTACTCCAGCACGTTGTGCCTTTTTTGTAAGCCAGCATCTGCAGTTCCTTGTTTCTCCCAAAAGTAGTGTCTATCTTAACCAGAAACCTCATGATGGACAGAAATATTCACTCCCTACTAAAGTCCAGGTCCAAGGATTTTAAGAAGGATGACCCTGTATGTACAAGAAAGCCAAATATGATCTCTGCAAAGCTGTCATGATGTCAACATAGAATTCCAGAGCAAGCTCAGTTCAATCACGCGTGACGGGTGAGCCAGTGGCAGGGGAGCACAACATTGGCCACAACTGTGGTCGGCACTGTGGCAAAGTTGCTGCCCTGTAGCGCCAGAGACCAGTGTTTGATCCTGACTATGGGTGCTGTCTGAACAGATTTTGTACGTTTTCCCTGTGACCACATAGGTTTTCTCCATAGAGGCTGTCTCCACACTGTATCCCTTGGAGCCGCACGGGCCTGACTCATCCGCCACACAACAGCGCAGCGGACCGGAACCCGCAAGGTAGGCCTGGCACGCCCCCACGGGCCTCCCAGGAGGCTGTGGAAAAGCCGGGCGGCAAAGCCTGCGTGGGCCAAATGGAGTATCGATGGCAGTGGTGAGCCTCGGTGGTGGTGGTGCCTCGGCAGCGGTGAAGCGTCGCGGCAGTGAAGTGGCGGCGGCAGCGGTGAAGCCTAGCGGTGGTGGGGCCTCAGCTGAGATGGGGCCTCGGCGATGAAACTTCGTGGCGGTGGGGCCTTGGTGACTTTGGGGCCTCGGCGGCGGTGAAGCCTCACGGCGATGGAGCCTCGGCGGTGATGAAGCCTCGCGGGTTGACCCGCGGTTGGCGGTCAATGAGTGTGGAGGGTCCGCCGTGAGGGAGGGAGGAGAACAATGGACAAAGGGGAGGGAGGGGGGTGACGGGGAAGAATCATGGACAATGGAGACCCAGTCTGGGAGAGAACAAAGGAAGAGCCAGCATACTTTGTAACTTTGTCTGCGCTGTAGGTGGCCGCTATTTCTATACCTAGGGTATACAAGCAAAGAATGTCACTGTGCCTTGTCATATGTGTGTATTCATAAAGTATTCCATTCCATCCATTCCATTCCTATCTCTAAACTAAACTCTGACTGTCATAATACCAAATCTCTTCTCTAAACTCTTGGACCTTGATCTTGAGGCCTCCATCTGCAATAGCCTTCTGGATTTGCTGATCAGCAGACATCAGTTAGTTTGAAGATGGACACAAAGTGCTGGACTAACTCAGTGGGTCAGGCAGCATCTCTGAATGGGTAGCCTTGCGGGCCGGCACCCTTTTTTCGGACTTGAAATATCGCCCATCCTTTTTCTCCAGAGATATTGCCAGAACCACTGAGTTACTCCAGCACTTTGTGTCTATCTTTGGTATTTAGCAGCATCTGCAGTTCCTTTCTGCTCAGTTACTTTGAATTGGTCAGAACATTTCCCTCACTCTGACCCTCAACACTGGTGCCCTTCACGGTTGTGTGTTCAGTCCCTTGCTCTCGTCCCTGTACACCCATAACCGTATGGCCAAGTACAACAATAACTTACTCTGTTCCCCGATGATGCCAATGTTGCAGCTGATTCTACAACAACAATAAGATTGAGTACAGGAAAAATATTGTGATCCTTCTGATGTCGTGTCAGGATGACACCCTAGCCCTTAACATCAGCAAGATGAAAGAACTGGTTGTTGACTGAGGTGGTGAACACAACCCTGGCCGCATCAAAGGAACTGCTGTAGAAATGGTTGACAGCTTCAAGATCCTAGGCATTCATATCACCAGCAACTTCACTTAATCTCTTTACACTGATGTGGCGATCAAGAAAATGTATCAGCATGTTAAATTTCTTGGGTGTCAGAAGATTCAGCATGTCTACAGGGATTCTCTTGAATTTCTACAGATAGTTATACAGCATATACTCGCGGCATGTATCACAACCTTGGTGTGGCAACTGCTCTGTTCTCGACCACCTGAACCTGCAGAGAGTGGTGAACGCGGTCCATAGCAGGCTCGTCACTTCCTTCCATCCAGTCCATCTTTCTGAAGCAATGTACCATTTTCGCGGTGCATTGTATCAGAAAACATGCAGGTATCGTCAAGAATTCCGGCCACCCTCGCTATTCACTTTTCTTTCTTTTGCCTGGGAGAAGATACAGGAGGTCGAAGGCGTAGAAATCCAGACTTAAGAATAGCTGCCTCCCCACTGTTATCAGACTCCTGAAACAATCACCTCTTATGTACCCCTTCCTGGAGGTGTTGCCACATACTCTTGCATTAACTCTACCTCATCGGTTAATCCGCTATTGTACTTACAATTATTTTTTTTGCACTGCTTCAGATTGACCGTTCTACTCTTTTGCACTTGTTTGATTTCGTGTTGTATTTATCATTACTGCATACATATTGTTTACTGTGAATGTTATATTGTACCTTAGCGTATATGACAATAAACGGACCTGAATCTACCCGTGCACTCAAGAAAGTGATGGCAATTTGAAGAAGTTTCTTAAACTTCTGTAACTTATTGCAAGTTTGTGGACAGGGTCTGTTTCAATAAATTGTACATGAACCAACAGAAAAGATTGAGAGAATTAATAATGCAGGAGGCTTTGGCTGTAACTCAATTGCATTTAAAATACCTAGAGTTTTTGCACTAGAATCAGGGCACAAAACTATTGTGGACTCTATACTAGTGGGTTTAAGAATGTGCATTTATGGATGTCATTTAAAAAAATTGTAAAGCATCTTGTTGCCTAAAAGATGAATGTATTCAAAGATACAAAAAAGACACCTTTAGTCTCAGTGTGATGCTATAAAGGCAGCTGATAAAACTTTCATAAAGCACAGAAAAAATAACTGGATCCTGTTACAATCAGGGGTTCAATACTCATATATTTCAAATATAAATTCAGGATAGTTTATGCAGGCTGATTGCACTTTACTAATAACCAACAGAGGATCAGAAAAGTGAATGGAATGGAAGCCCGGCACGTTCCAAGTTTCTTTGAGCTTTTGTGCAGAAACTAGGCATTAATCTGCACAGTTGCCTTTGCTTTGATGTAAACCACAGAGGAAATCTCTCCTCTGCATATTTAGCCCTCATGCAGGAGTCTTTCAAAAGCATTCAAAAGAAGCCGAAAGAAGGAATCGTCAGTGATATCGAACAGCGGGTGCTGATCTGGTGCTTCATTACAGCAGAAAAACCACAGGGGGAGACATAACCTAGAGGAAGAATGGACAAAGATGCTAAACCCCCCCCCCAAATGTCATTAAACATTACCGTGGCTCACAGCAAGATCATCCTGAATAAAAGATGGACTATGTTGTGGAGTGTGGAAGGACTGGACAGCAATTTGCTTATTATTGTCACTTGATGACGTGACCTGCACAAGCACAGCCACACATTTCCATTATTGTAAACTCTCACATTAGTTGAGAAGATTACTGTGAGAGTAACCCACTTCACTAACAGCTGTGGAGTATTTTGAATAATATCTGAATCATTCAAATAAGATGTTTCAATGATAATTTGTCAAAACATTGATTTTTAAATACTGGTTGTATCCTGTGTTGCAAAGTTTTTTCCATGTCATAAGGACAAACTAGGGCAGGATCTTCACAGTGAATGGCAGAGCCCTGGGGAGTAGAGCAGAGGAAGCTAGGAGTGCAGATACGTACACTCCTGGAATTGGCGTTACAGGTAGATAGGGTGGTCAAGAAGGCTATCGGTACATTGGCCTTCATCAGTCAGGGTATTAAAGAAGGGTCTCGACTCGAAACGTCATCCAGAGATGCTGCCTGGCCCACTGAGTTACTCCAGCATTTTGTGTCTCATCTACTGAGGATAGAAGTTGGGATGTTAACAATATGTTGGTGAGGCCGCATTTGGAGTATTGTGTTCTGTTTGGGTCACCCTGCTATAGGAAGGATGTTGTTAAGCTGGAAAGAGTGCAGAGAAGATTTACGAGGATTTACCAGGACTTGAGGGCCTGAGCTATAGGGAGAGGTTGGGCAGGCTAGGATTTTATTCCATGAAGCACAGGAGGATGAGGGGTGTTCTTATTGAGGTGTACAAGAGCATGAGGGGAATAGATAGGGTGAATGCAAAGATCTTTTACCCAGAGTAGGGGAGTCAAGAACTAGAGATAGGTTTGAGGGGAGAGTTTTAATATAAATTGAAGGGGCACTTTTTGGTGGATATACAGAACGAACTGTCAGAGGAGGTAGTTGGGGTAAGTACTATAACAATATTTAAAAGACGCATGGACAGGTACATGGATAGGATAGGTTTAGAGGGATATGGGCCAAACATGTGCAGGTGGGACTAGTTTAGATGGGGCATCTTGGTTGTCATGGACAAGTTGGACCAATGGTCCTGTTTCCGATATGTATGATGGTACTTGAAGTAAATATACTATCTTACATATAGCGTTCTGTTTGGATGTTATTAGTACCTTGTTTCATTTCCTTTGGAATGCAGTATGTTAAATGAATGCTTTTTGGTGGTAAGGATCTCAACTAAATCGTTTTGATTTGATCTTTTCTGGTGAAGAGTGATACTTCTTTATCAAAGTCCTGCAATCAATAAATAATTGTCAGTGTCACCGGATAGTTTACAAGAGTCCTGAAAATACTTTTAAATATCCATGGTGGTTGTATCTTAGCTGGTGTAGGGTTTTCAAAAGAGAAATAGGCATCGTTCTTTGATTAGGGGATGGTTATGGCTTCATTGCCATCTGAAATTTTCTTTATCCATCAAATAGTGAGAGTAATTGGGTAGCAGGTTTGGCGATATCTGAAACAATACAGCAATCTTCATTACTGATGGTCTGCATACCAGGGTACTTAAGGAATTGGCTCTAGAAATCGTAGATGCATTGGTGATAATTTTCCAATGTTCTATAGACTCAGGATCAGTTCCTGTGGATTGGAGGGTAGCTAATGTTATCCCACTTTTTAAGAAAGGCGGGAGAGAGAAAACGGAATTATAGACCAGTTAGCCTGACATCGGTGGTGGGGAAGATGCTGGAGTCAATTATAGAAGATGAAATAGCCGCACATTTGGATAGCAGTAACAGGATCGGTCCGAGTCAGCATGGATTTACGAAAGGGAAATCATGCTTGACTAATCTTCTGGAATTTTTTGAGGATGTAACTAGGAAAATGGACAAGGGAGAGCCTGTGGATGTAGTGTACCTTGACTTTCAGAAAGCATTTGATAAGGTCGAACATAGGAGATTAGTGGGCATAATTAGGGCACATGGTATTGGGGGTAGAGTGCTGACATGGATAGAAAATTGGTTGGCAGACAGGAAACAAAGAGTAGGGATTAACGGGTCCCTTTCAGAATGGCAGGCAGTGACTAGTGGGGTACCGCAAGGCTCGGTGCTGGGACCGCAGCTATTTACAATATACATCAATGGATAATATACATCAAAGGATGAAGGGATTCAAAGTAACATTGGCAAATTTGCAGATGACACAAAGCTGAGTGACAGTGTGAACTGTGAAGAGGATGCTATGAGAATGCAGGGTGACTTGGACAGGTTGGGGGAGTGGGAAGATGCATGGCAGATGAAGTTTAATGTGGATAAATGTGAGGTTATCCACTTTGGTATCAAAAACAGGAAGGCAGATTACTATCTAAATGGCGTCAAGTTGGGAAAAGCGGAAGTACAACGGGGTCTGGGGGTCCTTGTTCATCAGTCTATGAAAGTAAGCATGCTGATACAGCAGTCGGTGAAGAAAGCGAATGGCATGTTGGCCTTTATAACAAGAGGAGTTGAGTATAGGAGCAAAGAGGTCCTTCTGCAGTTGTACAGGGCCCTAGTGAGACCACATCTGGAGTATTGTGTGCAGTTTTGGTCCCCTAATTTGAGGAAGGACATTCTTGCTATTGAGGGAGTGCAGGAAAGGTTTACAAGGTTAATTCCCGGGATGGCGGGACTGTCATATGCTGAGAGAATGGAGCGGCTGGGCTTGTACACTCTGGAGTTTAGGATGAGAGGGGATCTTATTGAAACATATAAGATAGTTAAGGGTTTGGACACGCTAGAGGCAGGAAACATGTTCCCGATGTTGGGGGAGTCCAGAACCAGGGGCCACAGTTTAAGAATAAGGAGTAAGCCATTTAGAACAGAGACGAAGAAACTCTTTTTCTCACAGAGAGTTGTGAGTCTGGAATTCTCTGCCTCAGAGGGCGATGGAGGCCGATTCTCTGGATACTTTCAAGACAGAGCTAGATAGGGCTCTTAAAGATAGCGAAGTCAGGGGATATGGGGAAAAGGCAGGAACGGGTACTGATTGTGGATGATCAGCCATGATCACATTGAATGGCGATGCTGGCTCGAAGGGCCGAATGGCCTACTCCTGCACCTATTGTCTATTGTCTATTGGACTATTATAAGCTATGTTCGATCAATTCATTTGGTAAATCCATTCATGTGCATGTGATGGGAAGCGTTATGCTAATGATATGTAGCAAAATCATGGAGCCAAGTTTGAAGTATGTGCTTATGATTTTGATGTGTGGAAAATCTGCAGGCAATCTTTGAAGGTTTGAGTACTGGACAGTATTCACTACAAACTGATGGAATTGGAGGAACCTTTAGATTTAATTGAGTAAGCTAAAGTCTAAAGGGATTTTATATTTGAGACCACTGAGTACTTAATGATTCTGCTGATACATAGATACATAGATACATAGAAATTAGGTGCAGGAGTAGGCCATTCGGCCCTTCGAGCCTGCACCGCCATTCAATACGATCATGGCTGATCATCCAACTCAGTATCCCGTACCTGCCTTCTCTCCATACCCCCTGATCCCTTTAGCCACAAGGGCCACATCTAATTCCCTCTTAAATATAGCCAATGAACTGGCCTCAACTACCCTCTGTGGCAGAGAGTTCCAGAGATTCACCACTCTCTGTGTGAAAAAGTTTTTCCTCATCTCGGTCTTAAAGGATTTTCCCCTTATCCTTAAGCTGTGACCCCTTGTCCTGGACTTCCCCAACATCGGGAACAATCTTCCTGCATCTAGCCTGTCCAACCCCATAAGAATCTTGTACGTTTCTATAAGATCCCCTCTCAATCTCCTAAATTCTAGCGAGTATAAGCCAAGTCTATCCAGTCTTTCTTCATATGAAAGTCCTGACATCCCAGGAATCAGTCTGGTGAACCTTCTCTGCACTCCCTCTATGGCTATAATGTCCTTCCTCAGATTTGGAGACCAAAACTGTACGCAATACTCCAGGTGTGGTCTCACCAAGACCCTGTACAACTGCAGTAGAACCTCACTGCTCCTATACTCAAATCCTCTTGCTATGAAGGCCAACATACCATTCGCTTTCTTCACTGCCTGCTGCACCTGCATGCCTACTTTCAATGACTGGTGTACCATGACACCCAGGTCTCGCTGCATCTCCCCATTTCCTAATCGGCCACCATTTAGATAATAGTCTGCCTTCCCGTTTTTGCTACCAAAGTGGATAACCTCACATTTATCCACATTATACTGCATCTGCCAAACATTTGCCCACTCACCCAGCCTATCCAAGTCACCTTGCAGTCTCCTAGCATCCTCCTCACAGCTAACACTGCCCCCCAGCTTAGTGTCATCCGCAAACTTGGAGATGTTGCTTTCAATTCCCTCGTCCAGATCATTAATATAAATTGTAAATAGCTGGGGTCCCAGCACTGAGCCTTGTGGTACCCCACTAGTCACTGCCTGCCATTGTGAAAAGGACCCGTTTACTCCTACTCTTTGCTTCCTGTTTGCCAGCCAGTTCTCTATCCACATCAATACTGAACCCCCAATACCGTGTGATTTAAGTTTGTATCCTAATCTCTTATGTGGTACCTTGTCGAAAGCCTTCTGAAAGTCCAGATACAACACATCCACTGGTTCTCCCCTATCCACTCTACTAGTTACATCCTCGAAAAATTCTATAAGATTCGTCAGACACGATTTACCTTTCGTAAATCCATGCTGACTTTGTCCAATGATTTCACCACTTTCCAAATGTGCTGCTATCCCATCTTTAATAACTGACTCTAGCAGTTTCCCCACTACCGATGTTAGACTAACTGGTCTGTAATTCCCCGTTTTCTCTCTCCCTCCCTTCTTAAAAAGTGGGGTTACGTTTGCTACCCTCCAATCCTCAGGAACTACTCCAGAATCTAAAGAGTTTTGAAAAATTATCACTAATGCATCCACTATTTCTGGAGCTACTTCCTTAAGTACTCTGGGATGCAGCCTATCTGGCCCTGGTGATTTATCGTCCTTTAATCCATTCAATTTACCCAACACCACTTCCCGACTAACCTGGATTTCACTCAGTTCCTCCATCTCCTTTGACCCACGGCCCCCTGCTATTTCCGGCAGATTATTTATGTCTTCCTTAGTGAAGACGGAACCAAAGTAGTTATTCAATTGGTCTGCCATATCCTTGTTCCCCATGATCAATTCACCTGTTTCTGACTGCAAGGGACCTACATTTGATTTAACTAATCTCTTTCTCTTCACATATCTATAAAAACTTTTGCAGTCAGTTTTTATGTTCCCTGCCAGTTTCCTTTCATAATCTATTTTCCCTTTCCTAATTAAGCCCTTTGTCCTCCTCTGCTGGTCTCTGAATTTCTCCCAGTCCTCTGGTATGCTGCTTTTTCTGGCTAATTTGTACGCATCATCTTTTGCTTTGATACTATCCCTGATTTCCCTTGTTATCCACGGATGCACTACCTTCCTTGATTTATTCTTTTGCCAAACTGGGATGAACAATTTTTGTAGTTCATCCATGCAGTCTTTAAATGCCTTCCATTGCATATCCACCGTCAACCCTTTTAGAACTAATTGCCAGTCAATCTTGGCCAATTCACGTCTCATACCCTCAAAGTTACCTTTCTTTAAGTTCAGAACCGTTGTTTCTGAATTAACAATGTCACTCTCCATCCTAATGAAGAACTCAACCATATTATGATCACTCTTGCCCAAGGGGGCACGCACAACAAGTCTGCTAACTAACCCTTCCTCATTACTCAATACCCAGTCTAGAATAGCCTGCTCTCTCGTTGGTTCCTCTACATGTTGGTTTAGATAACTATCCCTCATACATTCCAAGAAATCCTCTTCCTCAGCACCCCTGCCAATTTGATTCACCCAATCTATATGTAGATTGAAGTCACCCATTATAACTGTTTTGCCTTTGTTGCACGCATTTCTAATTTCCTGTTTGATGCCATCCCCAACTTCACTACTACTGCTAGGTGGCCTGTACACAACGCCCACCAGCGTTTTCTGCCCCTTAGTGTTTCGCAGCTCTACCCATACCGATTCCACATCCTCCAAGCTAATGTCCTTCCTTTCCACTGCGTTAATCTCCTCTCTAACCAGCAACGCCACCCCACCTCCTTTTCCTTTCTCTCTATCCCTCCTGAATATTGAATATCCCTGGATGTTCAGCTCCCAGCCTTGGTCACCTTGGAGCCATGTCTCCGTGATCCCAACTATATCATAATCATTAATTGCTATCTGCACGTTCAACTCATCCACCTTATTACGAATGCTCCTTGCATTGAGACACAAAGCCTTCAGACTTGTTTTTACAACGCTCTTACCCCTTATACAATTATGTTGAAAAGTGGCTCTTTTTGATTTTTGTCCTGGATTTGTCTGCCTGCCACTTTTACCTTTCACCTTGCTACCTATTGCTTCCGCCCACATTTTACACCCCTCTGTTTCTCTGCTCACCCATTTAAGAACCCCACCACCTCTTATTCTCTGTTTATTATTGTTTTCTTCTTTCCCCCCTACATGTTGGGTCTGAGTGCTTTCCTTCTCTGCCTCCTGCCTCACACACTGTCTAATAGCATTCTCTATTTGAGTCCCTCCCCCCAACCATTCTAGTTTAAAGTCTCCCCAGTAGCCTTTGCAGATCTCCCCGCCAGGATATCGGTCCCCCTCAGGTTCAAGTGCAACCCATCCTTTTTGTACAGGTCGAACCTTCCACAAAAGAAGTCCCAATGATCCAGAAATTTGAATCCCTGCCTTCTGCACCAGTCCTTCAGCCACGCATTTATCCTCCACCTCGCTCCATTCCTACTCTCACTGTCGCGTGGTACAGGCAGTAATCCCGAGATTGTTACCTTTGCTGTCCTTCTCTTTAACTCCCCTCCTAACTCCCTAAATTCTCCTTTCAGGACCTCTTCTCTTTTTTTACCTATGTCATTGGTACCTATATGTATCACGACCTCGGGCTCCTCTCCCTGCCCTTTCAGGATGTCTTGGACACGTTGGGACACATCACAGACCCTGGCACCAGGGAGGCAAACTACCATCCGGGTCTCCCGACTGCGTCCACAGAATCGCCTGTCTGACCCCCTAACTATAGAGTCCCCTATTAATATTGCCCTCCTCTTCTTTTCCTTACCCTTCTGAGCAACAGGACCGGTCTCTATACCGGAGGCCCGGCCACTGTCGCTACCCCCAGGTAGGCTGTCCACCCCAACAGTGCTCAAACAGGAGTACTTATTGTCAAGGTGCTGAGTGAATATCAATGCAAGTGTTAAAATATATTTATCTTGGCGTACACAGCGGCATGGTGTCGCAGCAGTAGAGTTGCTGCTTTACAACGTCAGAGACCCGGGTTCGATCCTGACTATGGGTGCTGTCTGTACAGTGTTTGAATGTTCTCCCCTGTGACCGGGTAGGTTTTCTTTGGGTGCTCCAGTTTCCTCCCACACTTCAACGATGTGCAGGTTTGTAGGTTAATTGGCTTTGATAAAATTGAAAATTGTCCCTAGTGTGTGGGATAGTGCCAATGTACGGGGATCACTGGTCGGCGCAGACATGGTGGGCCAAGAGGTCTGTTTCCTCTCTGTATCTCTAAACTGAACGAAACTAAACTAAACTTAAGTTTTATGATGGTAACAGGAGTGAGATCTCAGTGCAGTATTTTGATCTGCAGATATTTTACATTTAAGTAGGTGGTTTATGATAGAAACGGTTTTGGGCAAGTGAAACAAATGTGAACTTTGTGCATGTTTCATAAAGCTTTATTCAGATTATTAAGAAGCTCATTCTGAATTTTAAAATAAGAGTACGCTAAATTGGGACATTAACTGCAGATTATTGCTTATTAAACCTGGAGTAACGGTATGAGTCATTTTTGAAAGAATATTATTGTTTTTCAAGGTCATGAAGCACAGAAGCACAATCGTTTTAGTATGTGTGTAGGCAGAACAAAACAGTTACAAATATAATAAATGCTTGCGCACATGAAATAATAACGGGCTTTGGAGACTGGCTGAAATGCATCATCGCAGACTCTTTCCCCATTTAGTTGGATCTTTTCCTTGTCCTTTAGCTTGAAATTTTTGAAGTGATAACAGGCCGCAAAGGTAAATAGCATGCATGGAGCTTGGTGAATGACAAAATAAATAGTCTACCTTGCTGAGATTTAAGGCTAGAGTACGGCAAAGTGCAATGACTGCGAATGAAATGAGGTGATTGGGTCTAAATTTAGGTTCTTAAAGTGGACAGAATGACTGATTGTGTGATTAACTTTCAGTTGCTTCTCTCTTTGAGTTGCAGTTTGAATAATACTTTGCATGGCGCAAACGCAGCAACCCTGAAATAGATGGGACGATTGATGGTGAGCTTCTGTTTTTTACAAAGCTAATGAAAGAAAATCATTCTGTAACTGTCCTGTTTCAAAAGTCAACAAATAGTGTTGTGTTAAAGATGCATGGTGTTATTTTTCCAGCAAATTTGGGGTGGTGATATGTTAAAACTTTTCTCCTGTGGGCATGGACGTGCTGAGATCAAGGTTACAAATATTCATGTATTTTTATCAGCATGTGTTTAAACAGTGCTTGTCAGTGGGATTTTTTGTCATAGGAAATCTTTAGGCAATCTATTTTTCTCCACATCCAAGTGTTGTAAACATGCAATAATCTGCAAGAGACATCCGCCAATAACCAGGAAATGGAATAAGGCTAACGTGCTTTCCTATCCGTACCTAAATTTGAATCCTTGTTCCTTCTTTGACTGAGATTTACGAGTTCTCTTTGTACCAGGAGTAAAACTTTAGGTTTAGCTTTAAGTTTATTATCGGCATGTGTACTAATGTACTGTGAAAAGCTTTGTTTTGCATGCTATTCGAAATAGATCAGAAATACGATCGTCAAAATCAATGTACAATACGTTGTGTAAAGGGAAGATATGGAGTGTAGAATATAGTTCTCAGCATTGCAGCACATCAATTCCAAAGACAAAGTCCAATGTCCGCATTGGGGTAGAGGTCTATCCAATAGCACCCTAGCTTATGGCAGGATCGTTCAGAAGCCTGGTGGGGGGAGCGGGGGGGGGGGGGGGGAAGAAGCTCTTCCTGAGTCAGGTGATGCATTGTGATCTGTATAGCTTTGGACATGGCTTCTTATTCTCCAGATCATTACCCGTTAACATTTTTTTGGTCTATCCTTGGATGTAGTTATCCTGTTGCACTGTGGGTCACAGAGGATCAGAGCTACTTGATTAAATCCCAACACAAGGACTATTGTTTCATTTTGTGACTCCACTAATGAAATTTGATGCAACTTGGTTTCTCTTTTTAAGAACCAGGGAGAAAAGCTAAACAACAGAAAACCCAAGTGCGGGGAGATTTAAGAACACGATTGAGTGGATCTTCAGCATAAGTCCAGAGAAAGATTTGTGCTTGAGCCTTCTGAGTGACTTAGGATGCTAGGAAATATTCCAATACTGATTCATATTTAAAAGTAGTCAGTTAATGTTGGCAGTTTGATGATCCTCAAGTTACATTGATTTCCCAATTTAGATTCCACCATGAAGTTATTCACAGCTATTGATTGATCTATATAAAACAGCTCAGTGAGTTTTAAATTTTTCATTTTGTACTGTGTTGATCTTGGTGTTAAAGTTGAGCTATTTGCGTTCTCTCATATGGATGAGCACAGCATACACAGTAGAGGGTGCTGCAATTCTGGAAAAATCGAGGTGATGGGCTGCACTAAAGCAAAAGGAAGAGATCTAGTAGTTCATGTTCATTACTTTTTATTAAAAACAAAATATATGTTGTAAGGAACATAAATTATGTCTTACCTCTGGGATTGGCCTTGCTTTGTGGTAGATGTAATGGCGAGTTATCAAGTTGGCCTTAAAGTATGTGATAAATCAAATTCTACAGCAAGTTGACCCTGAACCACTATAACATATTGGCAGCAAAATTGATAGTGGCAAGCTCATTCTGTTTCATGTCTTCATGCATTAATGGGAATTGCTTCGCCATTTGCATCAACCTTTTTTCTCTATTGCCTGAGTGTAGTATGTGGGTTACTTTTGGTATTTCTGCAAGCAATTGCCCCTCAGATAAAGAGAGGGCTGACAACAGAACACTCTTTATTGAAGGCAGTCAACAATAAGCAACAATATCTGGTGCAATAATATGTTAAAGTGATCCCGCATGATGCATGTTGTTCTGAAAGGTATATTCACAGTGTATGCTGACCCTCAGACAACTTGGAAGTCACTTCAAATGAAACACCAGCCAATGTTCAATTTGGACACTTGTCCCTAGCTTTCCATTATTCCTTTAGGATCCTTGAAATGTTAGTATTCAAAATCAGTGGTAAATTTGTGAGGAGATACAAGCAACAGCAGATGCTGCTTTCCAAAGAAAAACACAAAGTGGTGGAATAACTCAGTCGGTCAGACAGCATCTTTGAGGAACATGAACAGGGACGAGGGAGCCAGGGATGAAGGAACCAGTGACGACGGAGCCTGGGACGAGGGAGCCTGGGACGACGGAACCAGTGATGACGGATGATGGAGCTTGCGTCGACGGAGTGAAGGTGTCAGGAGCGGACTCGGCGGCGGTCGATGCGGCGGTCATTGTTGAGGGTGCTGAAGAATGTGGACAGGCCACTTGGGAGCTGGAGTTGCGCCACCGGGAACATAGAGGACCCGACGCAGGGGGTGGCATCGTCAGGGATAGGGGTGGTGGCCAGGGGGTGGGGGTAGAGGGGGAGAACAAAGGAGGACCTGGCATTGGATACTTTGTAACTATGTCGGCGCCCTTTATGTGGCGACTCTTTGCTTACCTTGGGTATGCAAAAGAAAGGATTTCACTGTGAAGAGCCTGTCCCACTTAGGCGATTTTTTTCGGCGACTGTCACAGTCGTAGGACAGTCGCCGAAAAAGCGGCAACTGAAACCCCCCCTACGACAATGTCTACGACAAGCTACGGCAACCTACCACTAGTCGAGGTCAAGCTACGGCAAGCTACCGACAACCGGCGACCCATTAGGACGTCCACCTACGACCACACAGGCAACAACCAAAGTCAACCTATGTCCACCCAAGACAAGCTACGACAAGCAACGACTCTGTCGGCGACAACTGAAGACAATTCAGTCGCCGGTACCTGTTGCTGGTTGACATGGGTAGTCGCCAATGGAATTCACCGGTCAGCAAAACCTGCGTCATCCTGGCGACAACCTGCGACAGCACCTACGACAGGAGAAGACAAGCTACGTCAAGCCCACAGTCGCCGAAAGGTTTTGAACATTTCAAAATCCAGCGGCGACCAGAAAAATGTTATGACTTGTTAGGCGACTTGAGGAGACTACTCACGACCATACAGGCATCAACCCGCGACCATGTGGTGACAGCCTAGTCACCTGTAGTCGCCAAAAAAATCGGCCATATAACCATATAACCATATAACAATTACAGCACGGAAACAGGCCATCTCGGCCCTTCTAGTCCGTGCCGAACACTTACTCTCACCTAGTCCCATCTACCTGCACTCAGACCATAACCCTCCATTCCTTTCCCGTCCATAGACCTATCCGATTTATTTTTAAATGATAAAATCGAACCTGCCTCCACCACTTCCACTGGAAGCTCATTCCACACAGCTACCACTCTCTGAGTAAAGAAGTTCCCCCTCATGTTACCCCTAAACTTTTGTCCCTTAATTCTCAAATCATGTCCTCTTGTTTGAATCTTCCCTACTCTCAATGGAAAAAGCTTATCCACGTCAACTCTGTCTATCCCTCTAATAATTTTAAAGACATCTATCAAGTCCTCCCTTAACCTTCTGCGCTCCAAAGAATAAAGACCTATCTTATTCAAACTTTCTCTGTAACTTAGGTGCTGAAACCCAGGCAACATTCTAGTAAATCTCCTCTGTACTCTCTCTATTTTGTTGACATCTTTCCTATAATTTGGCGACCAAAATTGTACACCATACTCCAGAATTGGCCTCACCAATGCCGTACAATTTTAACATTACATCCCAACTTCTATACTCAATGCTCTGATTTATAAAGGCCAGTACACCAAAAACTTTCTTTACCACCCTCTCTACATGAGATTCCACCTTCAGGGAACTATGCACAGTTATTCCTAGATCCCTCTGTTCAACTGCATTCCTCAATTTGCTACCATTTACCATGTACGTCCTATTTTGATTTGTCCTGCCAAGATGTAGCACCTCACACTTATCAGCGTTAAACTCCATCTGCCATCTTTCAGCCCACTCTTCCAAATGGCCTAAATCTCTCTGTAGACTTTGAAAATCTACTTAATTATCCACAACACCACCTATCTTAGTATCATCTGCATACTTACTAATCCAATTTACCACACCATCATCCAGATTATTGATGTATATGACAAACAACAGTGGACCCAACTCAGATCCCTGGGGCACCCCACTAGTCACCGGCCTCCAACCGGACAAACAGTTATCCACCATTACTCTCTGGTATCTCCCATTCAGCCACTGTTGAATTCATCTTGCTACTCCACTATTAATACCCAACAATTGAACCTTCTTAACCAACCTTCCATGTGGAACCTTGTCAAAGGCTTTTCTGAAGTCCATATAGACAACATCCACCGCTTTACCCTCATCAATTTCCCTAGTAACCTCTTCAAAAAATTCAAGAAGATTAGTCAAACATGACCTTCCAGGCACAAATCCACGTTGACTGTTCCTAATCAGACCCTGTTTATCCAGATGATTATATATATTATCTCTAAGTATCCTTTCCATTAATTTGCCCATCACTGACGTCAAACTAACAGGTCTATAATTGTTAGGTTTACTCTTAGAACCCTTTTTAAACATTGGAACAACATGCGCAGTACGCCAATCCTCCGGCACCATTGCCGTTTCTAATGACATTTGAAATATTTCTGTCATAGCCCCTGCTATTTCTACACTAACTTCCCTCAATGTCCTAGGGAATATCCTGTCAGGACCTGGAGACTTATCCGCTTTTATATTTTTCAAAAGTGTCAGTACTTCCTCATCTTTGATCATCATAGTTTCCATAGCTACTCTACTTGTTTCCCTTACCTCACATAATTCAATATCCTTCTCCTTGGTGAATACCGAAGAAAAGAAGTGGGACTGGGGCTTGACTTGTCACATGTGACAATAAAGTATTCATTCATTCATTCATTCAAGCAGGTACCAGATAACTGTAGCAGTGTCTAAATACTACCACAAGCTGCGATCGGGGCAATCCAAGGCAACTACACATCTGTACTGGATGTGCTCAATGCATTTTACATCTGTTTTGAACAGGCGAACAAAGTTCCACCTAGACATGTACCTCCATTTCCCTGCTGGCTCTGCCCCATACATCCCAATGGCAGAAGTCAGGTTTGCTCTCGGAATTTGGCCAGCCCGGATGAGTTCTGAAACAGTATGCCAATCAACTGGTCACCATCTTTGACATCTTCAAACCATCATTTAAACGGTCAAATGCTTCCATCTCCTGTCTTGACCTGTCTTCCTTCCCATTGCAACTACCTGTTGTACTCACGAATGGTTTGATTGTATTGACTCGTATGGTGTAATTTGCTTGGAACAGAAAAAAATAGGGCTATGGAGGCTGCTATGTCTCTAAATACTACTTTCAGCCATGAATCCACCAGGTGGTGCCAGCAATGTCTGTCTCGCCAACAGTCTGTCCTTTCCTTCTTTGTGCCTGTTTGGTATGTTAAAATGGTCATTTTTTTAGTGTTCTTTAACATGGGGGGGGGGGAGTAGTTGGGGAAAACCTTTTCTAATCTCTTACCTCGACGGAGATGCGATTTTTAAACCCCATGCGTTTACCTTAGTGACTCGTGAGTCTACCGTGGGAAGTCTTTAACTCAGCGGGCAGGCGGCATCTCTGGAGAGAAGGAATGGGTGATGGGATGACATTTCCAAATTGTGGGGGGGGGGGAGGAGAGAGGGTGGAGAGTGGACGGAGGAGAGTGGAGGGAGAGGAGGGGGAGACAGATGGGGGTGTCTTCATTCACTAGCGGCGGGTGCCTGTCACTGAAACAGGCAGGTGAGATTTCACATCCACCTTGTGTGTGTGTGTCTCTCTCTATCTTCCTCTCTTTCACACAGGCTGAGAGACTCTGCCTCTGTGAGTGTATGTCTCTTTCTCCTCTCCCTGGGCTCTTGTTGGTGTGTGAACAACATGGTGAGAATTATGGAATTGTAGCATCGCCAAAGGAAGCCAAAAGCCTCATCAAATCGCTATCACGTTTTTAAATGATAATTTAGTTCGTTCATTTTTGCCACTGAGCAAGCGGAATAACTTTCCCTTTTGGGTAATGTTTTCCAGTTATTTTTGAAAAACAGGATTGAATCTTGTTACCATCATTTTTTCAGGCAGTGCGTTCAGAGCCAGCGCCTCTCATTATACGCTCATTGTTTCCTTTGAGAGACTTTGAAAAATAAGAATCACATTGCACACATTGATTTTAGGACTTTTAATTCTTAACATGACCCTAATCACAATCTAACCCGATGGAAAATAAGAACTCAAAGTGCCGTTTTAAAGTGCAAATGTTCCCGGGGAACATAAAATATTGTTACACAAATTCTGAGATGTAATGATAATAGATTAGTGATAATGCCAGTAATATTGCGAGTGTCAACAATATGTCGACCTCACAATATTACTGGTATGATCACGAACCCGGAGACAACGGTATCCCGGCTGGAGTTTTACAACTTGGCAGAGAAATACTACAGTCACAGATTCATATCATGACCCTACCCCCCCACCCCCACCCCCCATAAACTGGGATGAGGCGGACATGGTATTGATATTGGGTTATTTTGACACCTAAACGAAACTGCAGTGAAAAGCTCTGCTTGCGAGTTATGAAATAAAGCCGTACATAAGTTCAATAAATAGCTAGCGCAAAGAGAAAAAATACCAGTGTGCAGAATACATTGTCACAACGTTACACCCTTATAGTTACAACACAAAAAAGTGTCGAGTTCTTTTGTCCAAGAGCTGTAATGGGGTATATCAGGAGATCAGGACTTCAGTTATGAGAAGATAGACACAAAATGCTGGAGCAACCCATCGAGACAGGCAGCATCTCTGGAGAGAAGGAATGGGTGACGTTTCGGGTCGAGACCCTTCTTCAGACACCGAAGAATTTCTGTTTCAGCAATCTAATGACAGTGAGGAAGGAGCTGTCCTGAATCTGGTAGTACATGTATGTGAGCGTTTGTATTATCTGCTCACGGGGTGAAAGGAGAGGAAGGAATGGCCGAGGTGTGAATGGTCCTTGGTTACGTTGGCTGCTTCCCGAAGCAGGGCGAAGTGTAGATTGAGTTGATAGGGGGAAAGCTGGCCTGTGTAATAGACTGCACTACATTTGCAACTCTCTGTAATATATACTGCGCTCTTGGGCAATAGCCTTGCAGACATGTTTCCAAATGAGCCAATTTAAACAAGGGAGGCTTTTTACAGTGTGTAAAAAAAAGCATGACATTATTTTTTTACCATGTGATGATATTTCAACACGTCGGTAGACATTGTTGGCTCAAGATTAACGGGAGAGGAACTTGGTAACTCGGGAGATGAACTTGGAACATCGCAGAAATGACAAGTAAACGGCAAACTTAGTCATACCCGTGGGAACTCGGTTACACTCTTGATTATACACTTGTAATCTCGTACACAACCAGGAGTCTTTCACTCGGGGTACCTCGTGGGTCAACTCGCTTGATCCGTATCGTATCTACGTCCGCACTGTGGCCTAACATCGTGGAGTTGGCGGCCTTTGCTGGAGATCGACAGGAGCCTGCGGGACTTTAACATCACGGAGCTCGCAATCCCTGTCGGTGGTCGTCATTGGGGTTCCAACCGTGAGAGCCTGCGGGACTTTAACATCTCTAGTTAGAGACCGACATTGGGGAATTATGACCGCCCCGACTTGAGTTTCGGCTTCAACGCCGGCTGTGGGAGCTTTGATCCCCAGACTGCGGATGGTTCGACTGCCCGACCGTGGGAGAATAAAGAGGAAGGAGATTGAACTTTATTGCCTTCCAGCACAGTGAGGAATGTGGGGAATCCACTGTGGTAGATGTTTATGTTAACTTTTATGTAGTTGTGTGGCTTGTTGCTTTTTATTTTAGTATGGCTGTATGGTAATGGCGATTCGAATTTCACTGTACCTTAATTAGTACATGTGACAATAAACTGACCTTGAAACCTTGGATCACTTTGACAATAAGAATACTTATGTCAGGATGCTATTCATTGGCCACATTGTAGTCGACATAGTGGCAGAGTTGCTGCCCTGTAGCGCCAGAGACCAATGTTTGATCCTGACTATGGGCGCTGTCTGAACAGAGTTTGTACGTTTTCCAACTCAGTGGGTCAGGCAGCATCTTTGAAGAACATGAATAGGTGACATTTTGGGTCAGGACTCTTCATCAGATGTTGAGCCATTATAATAATGGTTCTTTCTTGTTGAGTTCATGTAGTTTACTTGAAGATAAAGCAGGAGAATAATAGAGCTGCGGCCTCACAGTTCCAGCAACCTGAGTTTAATCCTAACTCTGGATGCCCTTTGTGTGGAGTTTGCATGTTGTCCCTGTGACTGCATGGGTTTCCTCCACCTGCTCCTGTTTCCACCCACATCCCAAGGATGTGCAAGTCGTTATGTTACTTGGCCACTGTAAATCTTCCCAAGTACATAGATGAGGGTTGATGGGCAGATGGAGAGAATTAGAAATGAGATTTGTGCAACTTATTGCATTATCCATTGGCATGGACTTACTGGGTAGAGGACCCTGATGGTCCAGGGCCTCTTGTCCAAAGGCCAAAGCAAGCAAAGGCATTTTATTGCAGTTGTCCTATTCTCCTGTCTCATGAAGCAGGGCCCATTTGATCTATTTTTACACTCTTCTGCTTTGGTTTGACTTTTCCAAAAGACTACAACATCAATAATTGTTCCATTTATTTCTGTGGATGGTTCACCATAATGAAGATGGTTTATTCTGCTGACAGAATACAAATGTGAAATAGTTGCTCTATTACAGAAAATGAGTGCTATACTAATCCAACTATTTTCTTAAATAGTAGTCTTTGCTTCATCCCCGAAAGATTTGGATTTTATTTGTGTTCTTGTTTACCCTGGGATTTTAGACCTCATACAAATTCATGCAGTGTTGAGGAATTTATTTCTGGTGTTCTGATCTGTATTTGTCTTTCAACTCCCCTCCAAAAGGTCTTGAGACCTGGAGTACCTACACAGCAGGTTAAATATCTCTGCAGAATCCTCAATTTACTGGAAGGATCTACAAACTATAGTAAATGGCCTGCTGTAAGGCAACGAACCCCTTATTGAATACCTTGTTACTTTGTCAGCTACTCTGGGCTCGCTGTGCCCTTCAAAATAGAATAATCCAAGCTCTGTTGGAGGAAATGACCAGGCAGAGAGAGAAAAAAAAATCAATGTATGTACTCAAAGTTTCCCTGCCTCCTGGTCACGTCTGGCCCATGACAACTCAAAATGGTGAAGGAGCATTTGAGATTATAATGAGAATCCTGAGGCCACAGTTTGAGAACCCATTGAAGGCAGAACGAGCACGTCACCTCACAGACTACCCATCCACCTACTCCATCAGCGACCTACTCCATCAGCTACTGTAGATTAGTATGTCTTTACTATATATATATCACCACACGGATTATGCATGCTATACATTCCTTATGTAGTCCAGTCCAGATCTTCATCCCTACCCTGGGCCGGTCCTATAAGCCAGTGTGTCACTCTTTCTCTTTTAGATTTGATGCAGACCACGGGGATGAAAGCACGTTGTGTTCCCTCCGTTGGTACTACAATAAAGACTATGAGTTCTAACCTCTGTGTGTGAGTCGGATCATTTCAACATGGTGTCAGAAGTGGGATACATGGGTCATGTGTTCCACCAGTGACGGTGAACTACGTGGGTCATGTGTTCACCAGTGACGGCCTCAAACCTGATCCATCAAAGACTATTGCAATCAACGAGTTACCAGCACCCACAGACGTGCTCAGCCTGCAGAGATTCCTTGGCATGGTAAACTACTTGGGGAAATTCATTCCAAATTTCAGTGAACTATCGGCCCCACTGCGTGAGCTAACCCACAAAGACACTGTTTAGTCCTGGCATGAACAGCAGCAGAGGGCGTTCGACACTCTTAAATAACAAATGTCGTGCCCCCACCCTCACCTACTTTGATGTTAAATTACCTCACACTGACTTGTACGGGTTAGGAGCAGTTTGCCTCCAAGATAACGGTGACGGCAACAGGCCTGTTGCCTATGCTTCTCGCACCATGACCGACACGGAACAACGCTATGCTCAGATTGAAAAGGAGCTACTAGCGGTCGTTTTCGCTTGCAAGAAATTTAATGACTTTATCTTCGGAAAAACGGTCACGATTGAGTCTGACCAACAACCCCTAATCAGCATTCAGAACAAACCGATACACTCTTCTCCAGGATGCCTCCAACGTATGTTGCTACAGCTACTGAAATATGACATTATTCTAACCTACAAACGTGGCAAGGACATGCACCTGGCTGACACCCTGTCACGTGCTCCACGGAAGACCTGCGACAAATCATCCACGGCTGAAGACAGTTTCCTTGTCATGACAGCCTCCTATATTCCTTCGTCCTGTTTAGAGGACCTGGTTGCCCAAACTGCCGCTGACGATACCTTACGATCGCTCTCCTCCGTCATTAAGGATTAATTGTGGCCAGACAAGCAATACAGATTACCATTCCCAATCCGGCCCTTCTTTGCCGTTCATGATGAACTAGTACTACAAGAGGACATTATCGTAAAGGGCCACAAAGCTGTAGTTCCTGCCTCCTTACACAACAAAGACTTTGATGCCGTCCATGTATGACACCCAGGCGCAGAGGCAATTGTCCAGCGAGCGAAAAACATGTTTTTCTGGCCTGGCATGGCTGATTATATTCATGAGAAAGTAAAGTCAAACAGGCTGGCTGAACGTGCCGTCAGGAGTGCCAAACAAGTGATGGAACGATCCCACAGAGCAGGATCAGATGTATACTTAGACCTGCTCAACCTGCGCAACATCTCCTGCAACCCGATATTGGGTTCACCCGCCCAGTGACTGAGGTCAAGGCAAACCCGAGCCACACTGCCTGTGGCGAAACAGGCACTAGTACCGCAAGTGATCCCACCATCCGAAATCCAGTCCAGGCTACAACAAAAGCTTAACGTTCAAAAAGGATGGAATGACAAGACAAGCAGACCATTTCCGCCACTAGCCAAGGGACAGGTGGTCCGTGTACAAACCTACAAGGGTCACGACCACCTCGGTGTAATTTCTGGAACTGCTTCCGAAACGTTCATATTTGGTCAATGCCGATGGCGGCACCTACAGCCGTAATAGACAGCACATCCTGCCTGTGAAAGAACCAGCGTCACCTCCATATTATCCTGACCGCACAGGTATACTTCCATCCCCATCCAGCGGCATCGGCCCGACCATAACACCACTACCATCCGCTCCTGATCCGGTCGTTTCGCCTATGGCCATGCCGCCTCCACCCTTCCAAGGTCTCGTGTTTCCTCGCCGGGGATATAGTTTCAATCTCCTGCACCTATTCTACCATCGATCGCAACTCCGGTGACGGGAGAAAATGCAGAACTGTACCGTACGCGTGCAGGTCATATCTGCAAGCCCACCGTAAAGTACCCGGGCTACGTTTGAACTTCCCTCCAGCTTACTTACACATACTATATGTACTATATGTCCGTCTGGTCAGGGAGAGCGAGGAAGTCATTGAGAGGAGTTACAGAGAGGTGGTCACTCCAAGACCACAGGAGGCAGGCAAGTGGGTCACGGTTAGGAGGGGCAAGGGGCACAGGCAGGGACTAGAGAGTACCCCGGTGGCTGTACACCTTGACAATAAGTATTCCTGTTTGAGTACTGTTGGGGGGGACAGCCTATCTGGGGGTAGCAACAGCGGCCGGGCCTCCGGTACAGAGACCGGTCCTATTGCTCAGAAGGGTAAGGAAAAGAAGAGGAGGGCATTAGTAATAGGGGACTCTATAGTTAGGGGGTTAGACAGGCGATTCTGTGGACACAGTCGGGAGACCCGGATGGTAGTTTGCCTCCCTGGTGCCAGGGTCTCGGATGTGTCTGAACGTGTCCAAGATATCCTGAAATGGGAGGGAGAGGAGCCCGAGGTCGTGGTACATATAGGTACCAATGACATAGGTAGAAAAAGAGAAGAGGTCCTGAAAGGAGAATTTAGGGCGTTAGGAGGAGAGTTAAAAAGAAGGACCGCAAAGGTAACAATCTCGGGGCGGTGGAAAGACAATACAAGATTACATTTGTGCTATCCACAGTGTACAGATAGTACTAGTACTAGTTCCCACTAGTATTAGTACAGTGTACTAGTCCCCATGTACAGCACAAATTGAGTGTTGTGTTCTCTACATTACATCATTAACTACGGTTTAAAAGTACTTCAATGACTTTAAGCACTTTGGGACATCTGAGACTACAATCGGTGTAAAGAACTTTATTAATTTTTTTATATCTTTTAAAATTATTTTAATACTTCTGCCTTTGTGCAGTTACTAGATTAGTTGACATAATGGCAATTCATAGCAAGGCTGCATATGACAACGAAACTTGACGAGTATGCAGATGTATTACCTGGGGTTCTCAGGGACTTTGATATTAACCCAGGTCTTTAATGTGCCTGTAATTAAATCTTCAATATCAATATATTCTCTTAATTTTCCCTACGGTTAAAAACTCATTTCATGCCTGCCATTTATAAATGCTGAACACCAGGATGACTAGCGGTGTCTCAAGGAGTAGATGTTAGAATGGCTGGGGGTGGGGATGGTTGTTTAGAATGGCTGGAATGGATAATGTGTGTCTTCCTTGAACTTTTTGTGTCCCATCTTTTTATGCCCGGTGAGTGTGTAATAGTATTTTAATAAGCGTAAACAAGCGAGTATTTTAGGCTGAGTTAAGATTGTGACGTAAGAATATATTGCCATGAAATAGGGGCTTCACTTTAATTCTTTGCAGATTTTTAAGCTTTTTAAGATCTGTTTATCACGTTTTTTCAAATATGTCAAATCAGTGTCAGCTCGCATTACATGATCCAGCTTTCGTGACCAAAAACCCCTTTATCTAATAGTGAATGGAGAACATTTAACGTCAGCTCAGCTTCCCCTCTCTGCCTTTCACATTTCTGTCCAATTATATTGGAACAACCGAACGCTATGGAATCCTGAGTCTCTTCGCCACTGGGTACTGCCACTGTGAGTTCTCTCTTTGCTTATTGTTCTTGACATAAAGTGTTTTGGACATGAAATGTTCCGCACAGCTGGTTATTGTTTTACACAGCTCAACCGCTCTGACTAAAATAGAACTTCATTTTTTTCCCTGTTTCTTTCTCTTCACTAATACATGGACTTGTGTTACCAGTTTCCGTAATTAAAAATGCATCCTGTTGTGGAATTAGAATTAGAATGGAGATGTGCTTTGTGCTTAATACTCAAAATAGAGTTAATACTTTGAAAGCTTCAGGGCTTAGTACACAATAAGTTTTCAACATAAAACATTTGACTTGCAAATGTCTGCCACTGACTCTTCAGGTATACATATTATATTTGCAACAATATTTTTGCTGCAATAAATAATGCACCCCTCTCCATGCAATGGAATACGTTGCACCAACATGCTATAATGCATTTCACATAATCTTTTCAATTTACAAAATTTTGCTTCCTGGAAAAGATTCCTTTGGTAAATTAAGAATTGTTGTTTTTTAGATGTACTAGCTATCTGAGGGGATGTTAAATCACATATTTATGGTTCTGAACTTGCTTTGAGTAATGTGTTTGTATCTAGAGCCAAATGAGAAGTCTGTATGAAATGCTTGAATGCATTACATCATTTTAAATTATCTTCCTGCTATCTCATGACTCTTATCAAACTCTTGTATAAGCTCGTTGGACTCCATTTCCCCTTCCCCTTTCTAAAAAAAAAGGTAATGACTTTTTGTTTGACATAGCAGAGAAGGTGTGCTTATTTATAATGGTATGTTTCATGACCAACAGATCTATTATGATATCACTTGTCTTACAAATCAGACCCTTTATATTTTATTTTATATTAATTATTTCCCGCTTCTTATTCCATTCTAATTTTTTCCTTTACTTTCTTCCTTCAAAAAGATGTTTAAACCTTTTTGTGACCTCCCACTAAGAGTATATATTACAATTATTGGACTACAATTAAGAAGAATCAGATTTGCTTTATTGTGTTTGGAAAAATGTATTTTTTCAGGATGTAACTAACGTGGTGGATAAAGGGGAGGCAGGAAATGTAGTGAATTCTCAGTTCCAACAAGTGTTCAGTAGCATTACATGAATGCTCAAGAACACACAACATTGGCAATATTTTAACACAACTAGAGGATTGTATAGCCATAAAAAACAGACTTCTGATAAATCTGTAATTTTTTAAATACGAGTCTTAGTCCGTGGGCCAGAGGGGCCTACCGTGCACCACCCCTATGATCCTACTTCTTGGGTGTCATTTTGTTCATTGGTATCTCTTCTGTTAGAAAAAAGATGTTCCCAAGAAAAAAACAAATTTGGACTATGTTTTTTTACCCCTTATTTCAATCTATGTCAAAATTGTGTTTTTTCACACTTTGCCCTCTTTCTTGTGGCCCTCTTCCATCATCTGTCTTTCTTCGAGGAAAGAGAGGTGTCGCTGGGCCGTTCATATCAGGAAACCGATGTGCTGTTGACAAAACGATTGAGGAGACAATCATGAAGCATGGCAAATCTCGAGGTGGTGGTAGTGGTGTTCAGCTCTCTGGCATCTTGGAGAATCACAGTGCTTATCAGATGTGGGTTCGAACTTCAACAGAAAGGGCACATTTTCTCTCTGCAACTCTCCGCCTCGCAGACATGACTTCCGGTACCAATCGCGGAAGCAAACACAGAGATCAACAACCAACTGAGATAAGGAAAAGTGAGGCATGTGCAAAGAAAGCCATTGATGCTGTAAAGAGCTTCCTGAATCCTTTTGACGTAGATGACAAGACTGGGTTGTATGTACTCTCTTCTGGTGCACATGTTCCGGCTGAAGTTGAGAAATATGTCATAAAGGTACTTACCACAAGGAAAGAACAGAAAGAGTACATCAGAGAGCGACTTGAGAAAAAGACAGCATTCTCCGAACCCATCAAGAATCTGAAGCTCAAAACCATGGCAGAAACAAAGAAAAGAGTGAAGCTGAAAACATCTGAACGAAAGGTTGTAGAGTGCAAGCAACAAGGAGATATTGCTTTTCAACTGATGGTCAAAGCACAAAGTTCTGACAGTCAACTCAATCTACAGGAGATTATGAAGTACTCTCTGACCCCTGTATCCTACTCCACTGGTACATCAGACAACTTCTTTGCAAAGACTGATAAATCCAAGGGCCTACACTACCTATTGAAAGATGTAGACAACTCACAACCTCCTGCCAGTAACAAGACATTGATAGTGGAAGATGGCAATGCTGCATTCTACTATCAAAGAGATTCCTGCAAACTTCAAAGAGATTGGCATCAAAATCTTCAGTGCATTGTCATCTAATGATGTAGTCTTCAGTACCGATATGTACAAACCAGATTCAGTGAAGTCAAGTGACAGACACGGCATGGGTGTGCGGAGAAGAGAATAATCAAAGGAGGAAAGACCAAAAAAACAAGAGATTGGAAGCAGTTCTTGACCAATGATGAGAACAAGAAACAGCTCATTGAACTTCTTCTTGATGTGTGGAGTGAGCATGACATGGCAAAGAGGCTACATGGAAGGAAGGTGATCTTCATTAAGGAAGGAGAGGCCACACTTCTTACTTCTCAGAATGGGAAAGAGACACTGCAGTCTGAGATTCAATCCCTGAAGTCAAACCAAGAACAAACAGACTCGTGAGTCATCCTAGGCATGCAGGTGCAGCAGGCAGTGAAGAAAGCGAATGGTATGTTAGCTTTCATAACAAAAGGATTTGAGTATAGGAGCAGGGAGGTTCTACTGCAGTTGTACAGGGTCTTGGTGAGACCACACCTGGAGTATTGCGTACAGTTTTGATCTCCAAATCTGAGGAAGGACATTATTGCCATAGAGGGAGTGCAGAGAAGGTTCACCAGACTGATTCCTGGGATGTCAGGACTTTCATATGAAGAAAGACTGGATAGACTCGGCTTATACTCGCTAGAATTTAGGAGATTGAGAGGGGATCTTATAGAAACTTACAAAATTCTTATGGGGTTTGACAGGCTAGATGCAGGAAGATTGTTCCCGATGTTGGGGAAGTCCAGGACAAGGGGTCACAGCTTAAGGATAAGTGGGAAATCCTTTAAGACCGAGATGAGAAAAACATTTTTCACACAGAGAGTGGTGAATCTCTGGAACTCTCTGCCACAGAGGGTAGTTGAGGCCAGTTCATTGGCTATATTTAAGAGGGAGTTAGATGTGGCCCTTGTGGCTAAAGGGATCAGGGGGTATGGAGAGAAGGCAGGTACGGGATACTGAGTTGGATGATCAGCCATGATCATATTGAATGGCGGTGCAGGCTCGAAGGGCCGAATGGCCTACTCCTGCACCTATTTTCTATGTATCTATGTATCCTACACTGCAACTGTGGCAAAAAGCAAGGATATGACCACGTACAAATCAAAAGCCCAGACAGCGATATCTTTTTCATATTGCTTCACTATGCAAACAGCATTCAAGACACCACAGTGTTCTTTGACACAGGGAGAGGCAACAGGCAAAGACTAATAGATGTCACCCATTTTGCAAAGCAGTCCTCCTCAGAATACTGCTCAGTATTACTTGGACTGCATGCGTTCTCAGGCTATGACTCAACAAGTGCCTTCAAAGGAATCGGCAAAGTCAAGCCAATCAAACTGATGCAACATCGTAAAAATTTGTGAAACCCCTGGCAGAGCTTGGTGATTTTGATAGTTGAAGATGATATAGTCCTAATTTAGTGGATTTTTTAATGTATCTTTACTAAGAAACAGACTCAATTGCAAGTACCAAATTCACAGACCCCAAGAAAGAGGGCAAAGTGTCAAAAAGCACAATTTAGACATATATTGAAATATAGGTTAAAAAAACATAGTCCAAATGAGTTTTTTTCTTGGGAACATAATTTTTCCGACAGAAGAGATACCAATGAACAAAATGACACCCAAGAAGTAGGATCATAGGGGGGGGGGGTGCACGGTAGGCCCCTCTGGCCCATGGACTATCTGTAACTAAAGGAGTACTACACTGATCATTACTGCAATTGTAACTATACATTTTTGTTGTCAAGGTAAGTTTTGAAAATAAGTTGTGATGTGGACACCATCTTCAGAGATAGAAACATAAACAGAGATATGTCGAAACATTAAGCACATATGCAAGAATCTGATATGGAGTTTCATTGAGGCTATCCATATTGGTACAAATATATCATTGTTTAAATAGAGGGGGAATGCAGAATATGACTATGCAGAAGAATCTGCAAGTAATTAGAAAGGAAATGCAATGTTTGGCCTTCACTGCAAGGGGAAGGAGCACAACATAGGGAAATATCATTACAACTGTACAGTGTGCAGGTGGGACCGTACCTGAGTAGATTTTGGACTTGAAAAATATAGACTACCCAAGCGAAATATGAGGTGCTGCTCCTCCAATTTACACCCCAGCGGTATGAACATTGTCTTCTCCAATTTCAGGTAGTCCTTGCTTTCTCCCTCCCCTTCTCAGCTCTCCCACAGCCTACTGTCTCCGCCTCTTCCTTTCTTTTTCCCGCGCCCCCCCCCCACATCAGTCTGAAGAAGGGTCTCGACCCGAAACATCACCTATTCCTTCGCTCCATAGATGCTGCCTCACCCACTGAGTTTCTCCAGCATTTTTGTCTACCTTCGATTTTTCCAGCATCCACAGTTCTTTCTTAAATAACTAGTTATCCTCCTATGTTCTTTTGTCAAAATCACTTACTGCTTTTATTTATCTACTATGTTTTCCTCTTCATTACGTATTCTTAAAGAGAACAATCCTGCTTACTCCTGTTTCTCTATATATAACTGGTCTTCTTTCAATTTATGTGGTATAATACTCTGAATAGTACTCATTGAAACTGAATATTTATATCATATTGCAGATTTGCTTCAGTAATAGCAATGTGTTTTTTTACACAGATACTTATTGTTGGAGGATCTTTTGGTCTCCGTGAATTTGCTCAAGTTCGGTATGATGTCCAAAAGGTGAAGAGAAAGGTAAGCAATAGACAAATCTGCACTCTCAATCTGCCTAGTAACATGGTAATCTGAAATCTGCCTTGCAAAATTGCACACTATTGCATTAGAAACCAATTCCACAGCTACACGTTACTATCTTAACTCTGCTGCAGTTTAGCATTATTTTCATTGCTTTGTCTTGATGCCTAGGATTTACACTAAAACAAACTACATAGGTTTTGCAATTGGAAAGGCCACGTGGAGTTGGTGTTCGAAGTAACAGGTAATTTTGTTAAAACTGGTGCGCACCCCCATTTGCTCCTACAGAGGCCCTGAAATAACCCTCACTATTATACTGACATTGAAGTGTTGAAAATGGAAATATGGTTTTAGCAGTATCAAGCCTGTGTGTAAAGTGAATATGTAAATGAGATTCTTCCCAAGTCCGCACTGAGTTTATTGGGTTGGCATGTGGGTAATTGGCTTCTAATCTGAGCCATGCTATCATGGTTGGAATTTCCTAATCAGTAGTTAAGGACAGCACTCGGCATTGCCCTTGAAAGAACCTGCCCTCAAAGCTTCAGCTTGTGGCATGGATTCCCATTGTCCTTTGTGATTTGCTATCTGTTGCTCCTCCACATGGTATATACGACCTTCAGCAAAAATGATGCCATTGAGCGGGCTCAGCGGGTTGAGGGATTCTGACACATCGCTAATTTTACAAAATTTTCAACATTATTAGAGAGAAAAATAATGTGACACTAATATGAATTAAGGTGGAACTTGAAATATTTTTTAGTTAAAAACAAAACTGTCCTTAGTTTTTGATTTTAGAAATCTGTGATTGAAAGAATTGGCCTTCAAATGTACTTAGCTGTCCGAGGCTAAAGGCATTCATTTAGGCACAACATATCAGATAAAGATTGTGAATTCTATACCAGTAAAACAATGTGAATTCTATACCAATGATAGAGCGCTTAAAAAATTCACCATCAATTCTTGGTTATTACATCAGCAAAGACAGCAAAATGCATCTTATGGTGGAGAAAGATAGCACTGATAACAACTTCTGTATTTCCATATTTACTGCTGCATGTGCGGAATCCAGAAGTTATAGCTAGTTTCATAGTAGTAATGACAAATGCTGCTGGGTTTGTTATCGTTCGAATCCAACTTTCTGACTCGTGTTGGGTATTGTTTGCAACATGTAAACCCGAATGTAGTTGGGCTCCTTAACTGTAGAAGGAGCCAAAGCTGTGTTTGACACACTTCTCTGTTAATGTCTATGAACTCACTGGATCGTGACTGGAAAATGAATTTTCCTTTAAAAAATCAATGACTCCTCTGTTTATTGGAACATCCTTCTGTTTAGTTTCTTTATAGTTTGGTCACTTTGAATTCATAAAGAAAATTTTTCAATAATTTATATTTCATTGGCTTTATTAAGGGTGTCAAAGGTAACGGGGAGAAGGTAAGAGAACGGGTTGAGAGATAGATAGATCAGCCACGATTAAATGGTGGAGTAGACTCGATGGCCTAATTCTGCTCCGATGACTTTTGAATTTATGAAGATGAGCAGGATTAGAGCCAACCCTTTAATCTCAAGAGATGCTGCCTTACCGGCTGAGTTACTCCAGCACTTTGTGTCTTTTTTTCCTATAATGTTCTTGCAGCTACTTGATCTTCAGCAGAGAGGAAGCTTTCAAAATAGTAAATGTTCATGTCAGAATGATATCATTTCCATGTGGTTTTTAAAGCAATGGCATGGAAATGTTTTCAAATATGTTAAAAGAGAAACTACTTCTTGAGGGAAATGAGACTAAATAAGGGGTGAGACTATCTTTGAAACGTTAGTGCTGACAATGTCTCCCGAGGAGGTGTCAAGCATTCCATGTTTGCTGAATGTTCGGTTTACTAATTTTTGTTATAATGCTATTGATTTTTTTGAGGTGTTTGTCTTTGATTTACAGATCTATTTTTCACTATAACACCATTCTCCATGAATAAGAATACACAGTAACAACATTTGCATAATGCATTTCAGCCATCATTCTCGATTTACAAAGTTTCACAAAAAAAATGTTTTCCAGCAAATTAAGGAATGATTTATTATTCTAGTTCAACAGGTTTCAAGCAATTTGCAAACCTTGATGCCAGTGGGAGTGAATGGGCTATGTGCATCGCACATGTTTTTTGTTGTTGCAGTGAACCATGTTCATTCATTGTTTTGAAATAAGTTTCAATGGATACAGATTGATATTGAGTGATTCAGTTCCTTGAATGCTATATTGATACAGTGCATCAGCAATAATTGGAGGAGTGATTTTTTAGCTAGAGGTGTTAAGATGTTGAACTGCTTGTGATGGTTATAATTCTTGGCCTATAACATGAAGATAGACACGTGATGGAGTAACTCAATGGGTCAGGTAGCATCTCGGGGGAAAAAGATGGGTGACGTTTTGCATCGGGACTCTTCAGACTGAAAGTTGGGGGGTGGGGGGGAGGGGCGGTTGAAGAGCTGGAGGCGAGAAAAGACTGATCAAATGACCTTAGGCAGAATGGTACCTAATAGGTCCATTGTTGCCTAGGGAAGGTGTGATCTCAAGAGAAACAATGTGGAGAACTGTGGAATGGCAAAACGACCAGGTTGGAGGAAGGGAGTATGAGATGGTTACTTAAAATTAGAGAATTCAATGTTCTTACCATTGGGTTGTAAGCTACCCAAGCAAAATATGAGGTGCTGTTCCTCCTATCTGCATGTGGCCTCACTCTAGGCCTCGGCAGACTGAGGGTAAGTGTTCAGCGAAACGGTTACCAAGTCTACGTTTGACATCGCTTGTCTTCTTATAACATGAAGCATGTGACCTTGCTCCCTGTACATGGGTGCCTGGCTTCTCTTACTGATCATCTGGATGGTCGAGGATTCTTCATTTTGAATAAGTTTGCAATTGGGTCTTTTTTTCTCCTCTCGTAAGTTCTTCATGAATATCTGCAGGAGGAATTCCATAATGCACATGTGAAATATTTATCTCCTACACCCATCATCCTGTCGGTATTCTTTTAATTTTATTGATTCTCAGGTTGTTCCTGTGGTACAATGGACAGCTATATATATATATAAGTGAGCACGTATAATATTATTACATTCAAAGGTCTGATGAACTTTATACATTTGTTCCCATGAATGATTGAACTTTCTGCCCTTTGAGTAATTGTTCTTTCTTATTAATCTTTTGTGCTTTTAATATAATTTATTAGAATAATATGGAAGCATGGTCACCATATTGAATGATTTGTGTGCATTTTCCGAGTTACAGACAAAATTGACTTGTGGACGTCATTAAGAAGGGAATCCATTTGTTACACAAGGATGGCCTGTAGTTCCAATGTAATCAGTTTCGTGTTGTGGAATAATCCTCACAATAAAATGATGACACTTGCTTTTTAATAATAATCTTCGCTGACTGCACTTCAAAATTATGCTAAAGACATAAATCTTTCTACTCCCAAGTGTTTTCAAAATCTCAGCGAATTTCAGCAGCTGTGCTGTTTGTTCCAGAGTTTCATTGTTTACTGGTATTTGAGCCATGCCTTTGAATATACGTTTTGTATATAAGCAAAAAAAAATCCAGACCATCAAATGAGTATGGTGAAAGGAAGAATGTTAGAAGCGCTGCCTTCGCTGCATTAGTGATCATTCAGCATAACAAGAAAACCTGTGCCAAGGAATCTAGTGCAGTTGAGTCCCTGTTCCCATGCTATCATTATTTTTATTTTTTTAATAATACAATACATATATCATCATGTAAAAATTTGATTACAGGGCATTTTAAAACTTTGCAATGTTGTTATATTTATTTTCCAGAAAACAGACACAAAGTGCTGGAATAACTCAGCAGGTCAGGCAGCATCTCCCAAAACGTCACCTATTCCTTTTCTCCAGAAATGCTGCCTGACCCGCTGAGTTACTCCAGCACTTTGTGTCTATCTTCTGGAAAATAAATATAGCATTACATTGCAAAGTTTTAAAATGGCCTGTAATCCAATTTTTACATGATGATGTATCTTTCTTTGGTATAAACCAGCATCTGCAGTTCCTTCCTACATATTTATTTTGCATGTTCATTTCGCTCTGATTTTTGTATTCCTCAAGCGCAAAGATGCTTTCAATATCTACATAAATTTTCTGTATAGTCTCAAAACTCGAGTGCTGATTTTCATACCTTGATGTGCAGTGAGTGTCTGTCTGCATAGTCAATTAGACAGTCCCTATTTGTGTAATCGTATATTCTGAACTTTCTATTGCACAGAGATCCGAAAGAACAGAAACATGATAGTATTAGCATGCAACAACACTTTTTTTTAACTGCTGTTCTTTGTGATGCCCTGAACAGGAGTCTACTGCTGCTGCTGAGGAGCCAAACATGAAGAACAGATTTTTTCAGATATCTTTAAAGTATTTTGAGTCAGCTGCAGATGGACAGCTTTTTGGCAACATTTAAAACTGATTTAGTGGAACAGCTGGAACAAAGATGCTTTGCCAGCAGGAATTTTTGATCAGAGTAGGCGGGAGGTGGGATTATTGAAATTTATTCCAAATTACCTATTGAGTAGAAGTGGTGAAACGTATTAATTTTCTTCCAGAGTTGTGAAACTGAAATTCAGCTATTTTGCCCTGTCAGACAGAATACAGGCATAGCATAAATGATTTCAAAAATAACTGTGTTTAAAAAAAATGGATACCAAGGACAACTGAAAAGATGCTCAGATGTTTTGCAGAATTGGCTCTGGTGGTGCAGACAGGTGTGGGAGGAAGAGTTTAGAGGCACGCTGATGGATGGAATCAAATCAGGAAGATTTTCTGCAAGGCAGAGGCCAATCCAGCAGAACACAACAGTCAGCCCAGCAAAACACAATGGTCCCGCACCTGTCCCCATATTGTTCTGAGATGTGGCTAAAACTTGACTATTGGTACAGGTATATTGTCACGTATAGTCAGATACAGTGAAAAACGATGTTTTGCATGCTATTCAAGCAAATCATACCATATGTGAGTACAATTCAAGACATAAAAAAGTAGTGCAAAAAAAAGGAAACATTGCAGAATATGGTGTTACAACTATAAAGAAAGTGCAGATTAAAAGAAAGTTTAGGGAGTCACAATGAACTAGGTTGGGAGGTCGGAGCATCTTCCTTTGTTTTTGAGAGGGAATAAGCTGTTCTTGAATCTGGTGTTATGTGCTTTCAAGCTGTTGTATCTTCTGCCTGATGGGAGAAGGGAGAGAGGAGGCTACTTTGTGAGATGGATTGTTCTGCATCAACAATGCTCTGTAATTTCTTGCGGTCTTGGGCAGGGCAATTGCCAAACCAAGTTGTGAAGCATCCCGAAATGGATCGATAGAAATTGGTAAGAGCCACAGTATATGCCTATTTTATCAGAATTTGCACCGTTATCGTGATGTATTTGTCAAAATCTTCCACTGAGACTTGGGCACCTCATTCCAAAGTTGCCTACAAAGTTCAGGTGTACTGTGACTTAAAATTATCACATACCAATTTTATTTTATGTTTATTATTCCTTACTCATATGCCTACTTAACTGGGTGGCACAGTGGCGCAATGCTAGAGTTGCTGCCTTATAGCGCCAGAGATCCGGGTTCGATCCTGACTACAGGTGCTGCCCTACGGAGTTTGTACATTCTCCCTGTTACCGCATGATGCTCCGGTTTCCTTCCACAGTCCAAAGATGTGCATGTTTGTAGGTTAATTGGCTTTGTTAAAATGGTAAATTGTTGTTAGTGTGTAGGATCGTGCTCATATACGGGGATCGCTGGTCAGCGCGGACTCGGTGGGCGTTGTACATTCACCCTGTTTCGTCGTTGTATCTCTTTAAGTCTAAAGTCTAAACCAAAATGAGTATGTACCTAAACTCTTTCTAATCACTGCCTTCCCCCTTCTATCCTGTTTGTTTGTTTGGGCCAAATAACTAGAATTAACTTGCCATTTGGTACGTCATTATTTAACGCAAAATGGAAGAGGTTGTGAGAACAAAGTACTGTGACAGGAAACAAAATTCTCTTTGCCATAATCTCTATTAGTGGCAAAACTCTAGTACTTGGATGAGGTTTTTGCTTAATGGCAAAGCTAAACAATGTGCAAAATCTTGCTGGTTCCTTGGGGTGTGAGTTGTGCAAAAAAAAAGCTCAAAAGATTGGCAAAAGAAAGGAAATCTGGGAGATTTGGACTGTGTGAGGCTTTTGAACTTTTCTTAGGTTTTGGAATTCACAGAAATGCTGAGAATATGGACATGGGAATGAGCCCTGTATAAAGTAACAGGCTGTGGGTCAAGGAGGAAGGCAGGAAAAATTATGTGGAGGGAAATTCCTAAGCCATCAGCCTACCCCTTGAAGAGTAAATAATTGGTTCTGAGAATCTAAACCAAATGGCCTTTGTAAATGCAAATCTTTGGCTTATTCTTGTCAGAACGTGGTATGTTCTGCTACTGGGATGTATGGACCATTGCCATGTATCCAAATATTTTGTTTGACCTCCAGTGGGCTACATTTTTGCATTTGCAATAGGAACACAAAAAAACATCCTACTTAATGAGTCAAGTCAAGTCACATTTATTTATATAGCACATTTAAAAAACAACTCTCGTTGCTTTACATTTGTTATATGAATAGTATAAACAAACAAACTAATTACATATATACATATAGCCCTCGCTCAGAGGACGTCAAGAAAGGCTTGGGAGTATAGATACGTTTTTAGTCTTGACTTAAAGGAGTCGATGGAGGGGGCAGTTCTGATGGGAAGGGGGATGCTGTTCCACAGTCTAGGGGCTGCAACCGCAAAGGCGCGGTCGCCCCCGAGCTTATGCCTAGACCGCGGGATATTCAGCAACCCCAAGTCGGCCGATCTGAGGGACCTGGAGGTGGAGTGGTGGACTTTTGATGTAGGTGGGGGCAAGCCCATTGAGGGCTTTGTAGACATAGAGGAGGATCTTGAAATGTATACGGAACCGCACAGGGAGCCAGTGGAGAGAGGCCAGGATCGGGGTGATGTGGTCCATTTTTCGGTTGCCCGTCAGGTCTCGCTGCGGCGTTTTGGACAAGTTGCAGGCGGGACAGGGAAGATTGGCTGATGCCAGTGTAAAGGGAGTTGCAGTAATCTAGGCGGGAGGAGATAAATGTGTGGATGATCTTTTCGAGGTCATCAAAGTGGAGGAATTGTTTTATTTTAGCTATCGCCCGAAGCGGAAAGAAGCTAGCTTTTACCACGACATTGACTTGTTTGTCAAATTTCAGTGCTGAGTCAAATATCACGCCAAGGTTTTTGACGTGAGGTTTGAGTAGTGGGGTAAGGCTTCCAAGGCTGCCTGCTATCATTTTGATTGAGTGCGAGGGGCCGAGAAGGATGACCTCAGACTTACTCTCGTTTAGTTGGAGGAAGTTCTGGGCCATCCAACACTTTATATCCTCGAGGCAGTGGGTAAGGTTAAGCAGATTTGATTGTTTTTTGGGCTTCAGGGGGAGATAGAGTTGTGTATCGTCTGCGTAGCAATGGAAAGAAATGCCGTGCCTTTCAATGACTTGGCCTAAGGGGAGCATATACAGGGAGAAGAGAATGGGGCCAAGGATGGAACCTTGTGGAACCCCACAGCAGAGATTAGCTGGGGAGGAGAAAGAGTTGCCTTTGTTAGTCGAGAAACTCCTACCTTTGAAACTCCTGCCTAATGAAACAAACAACACTGGGTTATGAAGGGATTATGGCATTGGAAAGATAATTCATATCACATCTTGTCCATTTTTAATTCACCTTGAAAATACTTTCACTGCTTCACACTTTTCGCTTGGCCATTACACGGCTGGTAGAGCTGATCCCTCACAGAGCCAGAGACCCAGGGTATGGTCCTGCTCTTGGGTGCTGTCTGCATGGAATTTGCAAGTTCTCCCTGTGCTGTGTGTGTTTCGTCCAGGTGCTCCAGTTTTCTTCCACATCACAAAGGCATGTGAATTTATAGGTTAATTGGCCTCTGTAAATTGCCCCTAGTGTGTAGGGAGTGGATGAGATAGTAAGATAACATTGAATTAGTGTGAATGGGTGATCGATGGTCGGCATGGACTTGGTGGGCCGAAAGGCCTGTTTCCATGCTGTATCTCTAAACTAAACTAAACTAAATCAAATAATCAATGGCTAAAGTGATGTAAGGATGCATGACTTGAGGAAGAATAAAGAGACTGACTAATGCCTCCTCCATATGCACAGGTGAAATGGTGTTTTCAAAGAAGAACATTCATGCAGGTTCTTTTTAAATGTGGCCGATTAATATTTGTTCCTATAAGTAGAAGCTCAGATGGTCTTAAGCATTCCTGTATTAACAGGAAATGCGCCAATGTGTTCAGATTTCAATAAATCTTATGAGGTTTATTAAATCTTCTACTTTAGCTCTATGAGAATTCTGTTTGATTGGAAAAGGATAGGGAACTGGCGTGGCAAGAAGTTGTGTAAAACAAAATATTTGAATGAAAGCATTAATATTTAACTTGAAACATCAATGTGGAATGTATCTGCTATTAAATGTGAACTCATCCAAATTTGCCGACGTGGCCCAACTTGTGTCAAATCTAGTAGTGCAGAACTGCGGTGCTCATTGAGCTTAACTTTATCAGTCCACGTTAGTATTCAAATAATTCCATGGATTACCCTTATCTACCTAATAAATTCCATTCTTGTGCCCCTCTCATTCTGGATTCCTGTGCATCCTCCAAATGTCCTTGCCCATAATAAGTGGCCTTGCCTTTGGCTGACATGGCCCTTGCTGCTGGACTTTCTTCACTGAATGTATCTCTCAGTCTCTGACTCATCTGAAAAGCTGGCTATTTGAATCTCTTTCTTTGGCTCAGTGTCATTAATTATTAAATTGCCCAACACACTTTATTGGATTTCATTTCAGAATCAATGCCTTATGAATGCGCATTATTGTTAAATGTAAAGTAGCATAGTTGCAGATAATATGGAAGGGATACACTGAATGAAACTGTCAAGGATCAACAGTAGTTAAGTGGAAGGTGTCCAAGTTTAGTTTTATTATTTAGTTTATCGTCACATGTACCAAGGTGCAGTGAAAAGCTTTAGTTGCTTGCTAACCAGTCAGCGGAAAGACTATACATGATTACAATAGAGCCATCCACATTGTACAGGTACATGATAAAGGGAATAATGAGAATATGCAGAACAAAGGACAAAGACAAAGGACGCTTATTATCACTTACACCAATTTGTGTAGTGAAATTTGACTTGCCATATGCAGCACACCAATAAAAATAAGACACCACATTAAAGAATTTAACAATAAACATAAAAACACCCCCCCACAATGGTTCCCACTGTGAGGGAAGGCACAGAGTCCAGTCCTTTTCCCCTTGTTCACCCATGGTCGGGCCTATTGAGGCCTCCGCAGTCGCCGCTACGGAAGCCCAATACTTCAGGCCCTCTCGCCGGACGATGGTGCTCCGGCGTCGGGAGAACACTCTCAGTGGCTTGGAGCGTCTGGAACGGCCGCTTGCCGCCAGAGACCGCGGCTCCCGGAGTCCACGGGCCGCACTGGTCAGAGCTCCGACACTGGCGATCTCGGTGAGAGATCCCAGGCTCCGCGATGTTCAAAGTTCAGCGCCGCCCCCGGCTGGACGCTCCACAGACTGTAGCTCCGCGATGTTGCAGTCGGCGGACTCAGCACTCCACAGCTCCACACAGCGAGAACTGGGGATACTCTAGGATTAAACGGTTAAGTATTCTGTTTTTGAGGATCAAGGGCTGATTGAAGTTAGAAGTTAAGTTTCACTTTCCTTTGACATAATTTTTCTTGGAAAACATGTGATGTTCGATGCTATTGTGATTTGCTAAGATGTATTATACTGTGTATGATTGTAATTGGGTGGAAAGATTGTCCCCACCTGTATAACCATGTGATACTGTAGTTATTGGTCTAGAATCACCACCCTTTGTAAGTTACCTCCCACTGTATCAACCATATATATATATGCTAATTCCTTTGTTTGAACGCATGTTTTTTCCCCGTGATCCACTGGGAGAGCTTCCCAGGGCGGTACAGAGAAACCTGGTCACCATGGTTGATTTACACCAAGTATGATTTAAAGTATTCTAGTCGGTGTTTTCACTGAACGGACTAAGGGATATAAATACTGGAATTATGAATAATGTTTAGTGCAAGATAAAGTCTGATTAAAGATAGTCCGCGGTCTGCAATGAGGTAGGTAGTAGCTCTCGATCGCTTTCTGTATTGATAGAATCAATGATCTGGATGATGGTGTGGTAAATTGGATTAGTAAGTATGCAGATGATACTAAGACAGGTGGGGCTGTGGATAATGAAGTAGATTTTCAAAGTCTACAGAGAGATTTATGCCGGTTGGAAGAGTGGGCTGAAAGATGGCAGATGGAGTTTAATGCTGATAAGTGTGAGGTGCTACATCTTGGCAGGACAAATCAAAATAGGACGTACATGGTAAATGGTAGGGAATTGAAGAATGCAGGTGAACAGAGGGATCTTGGAATAACTGTGCACAGTTCCCTGAAAGTGGAATCTCATGTAGATAGGGTGGTAAAGAAAGCTTTTGGTGTGCTGGCTTTTATAAATCAGAGCATTGAGTATAGAAGTTGGGATGTAATGTTAAAATTGTACAAGGCATTGGTGAGGCCAATTCTGGAGTATGGTGTACAATTTTGGTCGCCTAATTATAGGAAGGATGTCAACAAAATAGAGAGAGTATAGAGGAGATTTACTAGAATGTTGCCTGGGTTTCAGCAACTAAGTTACAGAGAAAGGTTGAACAAGTTAGGGCTTTATTCTTTGGAGCGCAGAAGGTTAAGGGGGGACTTGATAGAGGTCTTTAAAATGATGAGAGGGATAGACAGAGTTGACGTGGATAAGCTTTTCCCACTGAGAGTAGGGAAGATTCAAACAAGGGGACATGACTTGAGAATTAAGGGACAGAAGTTTAGGGGTAACATGAGGGGGAACTTCTTTACTCAGAGAGTGGTGGCTGTGTGGAATGAGCTTCCAGTGAAGGTGGTGGAGGCAGGTTCGTTTTTATCATTTAAAAATAAATTGGATAGTTATATGGACGGGAAAGGAATGGAGGGTTATGGTCTGAGCGCAGGTATATGGGACTAGGGGAGAATACGTGTTCGGCACGGACTAGAAGGGTCGAGATGGCCTGTTTCCGTGCTGTAATTGTTATATGGTTATATATGGTTATAGAATAGTTTAATCCAAGGTTCTGAAGGGCCTGTCCCACTTAGGCGATTTTTCAGCGTACTGCTGCCGACTGTTAGAATGGAACACACACACACACACACACACACACCTCCCCCCCCCACCCCCTCCCCACACGGTGCAAAGCCAAGGTGATACAGACACACTATGAACAGGAAGGTTAAGACGGCTAGCACAGTGTACGGTAAGTCCTTTAAAAGAGGGGGGAGGGGAGAAGGGGGGAGAAGGAGTGGAGACACTTTTAAGGAGCCAGACAACTCCTAATAAGCCAGAGATACACAGCTGTGAAGTTTGGCGTGCATTTGACATTACCGGTCGGTTATCCTTGGTTCTGAAAACCCGTGCTTACGTTTTGTTTCCCCAGTGAGCCAATAAAAATGCCCGGTCAGCAAAGGCGATTAACTAAAACTACCTACGACTACCTCGACTACCCATAACTACATGGCGACCCCACTACAACTGCACCTATGACTACAGGATTATCGATTTTCTCCATGGCGACCAATTTTTGGTCGCAGATGATTTTCAACATGTTAAAAAATTTGCGGCGACCATACTGAGGCCGCGACTAGTTCCCAGAATGCAGGAATTCCTCGCGACCATGAAGGAGACTCACCAGAGACCACCAGGGAACATGTGACGACCATATGGCGATCATGAGGTGAGCGCAGGGTCTCCTGCACTCGCCTAAAAAGTCGCCTAAGTGGGTCAGGCCCTTAAGGAATAGTTCAATTCCAGGATTGGAATTCTTTTGAATTTTAGTCGTTAGCTATGAACCTTCGCACGATAGCTAAAATCAAACCATTCCTCCCATTCGACGACCTTGAACAGATCATCCACGCATTTATCTCCTCCCGCCTCGATTACTGCAACTCCCTATGCACTGGCATCAGCCAATCATCCCTGTCCCGCCTGCAATTGGTCCAAAATGTTGCAGCAAGACTTCTGACGGGTATCTGTAAAAGGGACCACATCACCCCAATTCTGGCCTCTCTCCACTGGCTCCCAGTACGGTACAGAATCAATTTCAAACTCCTCCTATATGTATACAAAGCCCTTAACAGGCTTGGCCCCACCTATATCAAAAATCTGCTAACCCACCATTCTACCTCCAGGTCCCTCAGGTCGGCCGACTTGGGGCTACTGACCATCCCGCGGTCGAGGTTTAAGCTCAGGGGCGACCGCGCTTTTGCGGTTGCAGCACCTAGACTGTGGAACAGCATCCCTCTCCTCATTAGAACTGCCCCCTCCATCGACTTCTTTAACTCTAGACTTAAAACCTACTTCTACTCACAAGCGTTTCTTGAGGTCCTCTGAGGGAGTGCTCTATGTATGTATTTATGTATTTATGTATGTATTGTTAGATCTATGTACCATTGTATGTAGCACGTTAGGACCTGCACTAATGTAAAGCACTTTGGTCAACGAGAGTTGTTTTTAAAAGTGCTATAGAAATATAATTGACTTGACTTGACTTGTATAATTGGGCATCATTCACACTTTCAAATAAACAGAAATTATGCAAAGTTAAGTGAAAAATGTGTGTTGGTTTTAGTAATACATGTGGCTTGTAAGATTCCAAGAATTCTGAAAACTGCCTGGTAATCCCTGGCTCATGACCATGCAAAGATAATAATAATAATAATAATGGATTATATTTATATAGCGCCTTTCTAATACTCAAGGCGCTTTACATCGCATATTCATTCACTCCTCAGTCACTCTCGGTGGTGGTAAGCTACTTCTGTAGCCACAGCTGCCCTGGGGCACACTGATGGAAGCGTGGCTGCTAATTTGCGCCTACGGCCCCTCTGAGCACCACCAATCACTCACACACATTCACACACATCCCCACACATTCACACGCAGGCAAAGGTGGGTGAAGTGTCTTGCCCAAGGACACAACGACAGTATGCACTCCAAGCGGGATTCGAACCGGCTACCTTCCGGTTGCCAGCCGAACACTTAGCCCATTGCGCCATCTGTCGGCCTGTGATCCAACCAGCTCCCCTGTACCAACACTCTCATCCACCTGGCAGAACTTCTTCTCAGCTGGAACAACTTCTCTCACTTGCTGCGAATCATAGCACAGTGGCGCAGCGGTTGAGCTGCTGCCTTACAGTGCCAGAGACCCGTGTTCGATCCTGACTATGGGTGCTGTCTGTACGGAGTTTGTACATTCTCCCCATGTCCATGTGGGTTCTTGCGGGGTGCTCCGGTTTCCCACCACATTCCAAAGATGTACTGGTTTGTAGGTTAATTGGCCTCTGTAAAATAAAATTGTAAATTGTCCCTAGTGTGAAGGATAGTGTTTGATGTCACTCCCAACTCTTTCTTTATTACACCGACGACTGCATTGGTGCTGCTTCCTGGACCTATGCAGAACTCAACAATTTGATCACCTTTGCCACCAACTTCCACCCTGCTCTCAAATTCAATTTATGGCACTGCATCTCTTCTCAGGTTGAACCCTTCCATTCCAGGAGATCTGAAATGTCCCCCTTTTCAGGAAATATGGCTTCTACTGGGGTTAATTTATCCCTCTCTCTCTCTCTCTCTCTCTCTCTCTCGTCTTTCTGTTTCTTAGGCGTCTGCACTCATCCCCACCTCCCTCTGGACGGAGCAGGTAGGTGTCCCTTGTTCTTGCCCTCCACCCTAACACCTCTGCATCAATGCACCTTCACCTCCCTGCCCCTTTCCACCTTCCCCAGAGACCATGCCCTTTGTGACTCCATGGCCCGCTCATCCCTCACCCACCCACCCCTTCCTGTCCTCTGCAATTGCCCCTGCAACCACATGAGGTACAACATTTGTTTTACACCTCATCTCTCCAAAGACCCAAATAGCCCTTCCAGGTGAGGCAAAAATTCACATGCACTGCCTTCAACTTTGTCTACTGCATTCGGTGCTCCAGGAGTGGTTTGCCTCCACAGCAGTGAGACCAAACACAGCCTATCTATCCATTTTGCAGAGCACCTGCATACTCTCCACAGTTGCCATCCTGAAATCTATGATGGATGAGAATTCAATTCTATTTCCTATGCTGACACTGACCTGTCCATTGTCGGACTTCTTCATAGCCAGGTCGAGGCCCAAATGCAAATAGAAGGCACATTACCTCATCTTGCATGGTCTTCAATCCAAAGCATGAACTTTAAATTAGCTATTTTAAATAACCCTCTGTTATGCTTGCCCCACTCTATCTTACACTCGTTCTTGCTCTTGCTCATATCCTCTGTGTCCATTCTCCTTTCTCCACATAGTTTCCTCCACCCACTACGCACGTAGTTCACCCTCAAGCTTCCACCCAACCTCCCCATCTGGTTCTTGTTCCATCTGCCGTTCACCTCTCCCTCCCATATTACCTTACTTACTAAGATTCTGGCGCAGCTCACATTTCTTGTCCAGCTTATCACCAGCCAAGCAGTCGCCACCTTCCCTTCCTTCACCTGGCTCCATCTGCCTCTTTTTCTCTTTTTTTGTCGGCTTCCACCTATCATCCACCTGTTTCTTTGTCCCAGCTCCATCTACCCTTCATCCATTACCCCAAAGATAGACATAAAATGCTGGAGTAACTCAGCGGGACAGGCACTATCTCTGGAGATAAGGAATGTGTCTATCTTTGGTGTAAATCAGCATCTGCACTCTTCCTATCCATTACCCCTTCCCTGGTCCACCGGTCTTCTCTAGCCCATGTCTCACTAATGCCCTCTCTCATTATACCATGATCTCCCCAACACACTCTCACTCCTGATGCTGGGTTTAGCCCCGAAATGTGGACCATTCCCTCATCTTCTTGCTGCTCGAACCGTTGAGTTCATCAGCAGATTGTTTGTTGCTGTTGGATTGATTGGGATAATGGCTCTGACATTTAGTTGAGGGACGGAATACATTGGGAATAGATTAATTTACAGACGAGTGAGGCAGACACCGTGGTGCCCCTTCGGGGTGGGTGCTACATGCAACATTATTCTTGATACACATCAATGATCTGGAATTGGGTTTGTAACACTTCATTCTCGTGTTTGTTAATGAAGCAGCTTATAAACGTGGTACAAAGGGAAGGAGGTCCCAATGTAAACTCAAGTGACACGGAAAGTAAAATGGGCAAATATGTTGCAAATAACATTTATTGTGTAGATTTGCTGCAAAGAATCCAGACAGTTGTCCACAATCATTATTTTGTCCTGATTGTTCTGGATAAATAGATGCCACGATTGACCATGAATTTTGATATATTTCACTTAGTCTTTGGAAGAGTATTTAAATTTAATACTGGAAATATATAAAAACAATAGCTTTGTTTGATTTTCTGAGAGCTAAAGGGTAAAGCTACAGAATACAAAGCAGCCTCAGAAAAGAAGGACGTACCTTTAGAGTTGAGATGAGGAGGAATTTCTTTAGCCCAGAGGATGGTGAATCTGTGGAATTCAATGCCACTGATGGCTGTGGAGGCCAAGACAATGGACATTTTTAATGCAGAGATTATTAGGTTCTTGATTAGGAATGGTGTCAAAGGTTGTGAGCAGAAGGCAGGAGAACGGGATTGAGAGGGAAAGATAGACCAGCCATGATAGAATAGCGGAGCAGACTCTGGGCTGAAAGGCTATTTCTGCTCCAACGTCTTATGGTAAATGTTACTTTTATAGTTTGTTTCTAGATTTTATATTGATAAATCTCATTTGACTTTATTCATTGTTAAACTGAGAGTTTCCTTTTACAAAACTTATTACATGGTATTTTCTGACTATTGCCTCTGCCATGGAAAAGGTTGTAAAAGTAGCAGACTGCATTGGATGCAAGTAATAACAAAGTGTTAACCATTCAGTAGTGGTAAAAAATAGGCTGGAGAGTCAAATATCAATTTAAACTTAAAGTGAAACCATGTGTGGCAATCTACTGGGGGCATTAGTGATGCATCTCAAAGTCAATGATGTCAAATGGAGCATATGATTCTACTTTTCATATTCTAAGTGCTTGAAAATATGCATGATTTTATTATACGTTATATGCAGTTGATTGGCCAGAATATTTTGACATCTTGACCCTCTCTCGCCACATTTAAAAATAAACTTGTTCAGGATTAAGTAAACAGAAAATTCTGGAAACACTCGGCAGGTTTGGCAGGATGTCATAGATTTCTATAGCAAGGAAACACGCCTTTTGGTCCAACTCGTCCATGCCAATCAAGTTGTCCACCTGAGCTGGACCTATTTGGCTCAATCTTGCCCATATCCCTCTAAACCATTCTTATCTATGTACTTGTCCAAATGTCTTTGAAGCTTGTAATTGTACCCACCTCTTCCTCTGGAGGTTCATCACCCCCTCTGTGAAAAAGGTTGCCTTTTAAATCCCTTTTAATTCTCTCCCTTCTCACCTTAAATCTATGCTCTCCAGTCCCTGGGAAAGTACTGACAATTCATCTTACCCATAGCCCTCAAGATTTTATATTCCATTTCAAGGTCACCCTTCAATCTCCTACTCTGTAAGGAAAAATGACTCTGCTTTATCCAGTTTCTTTGTATAACTCAGGCCCTCAGGTCCTGGGAACACGTGGGAATTTTCTGCAACTTTTCCAGTTTGATGACATATTTCCTAGAGCCTGGTGATGAGAAGTGCACATAATTCTCAAAATGTAATCTCATTAATGACTTGTATAGTTGTGGCATGATGTCCGAACTACTGTGTGCAGTGCCCTGTCCAAAGAGGCAGAGTGTGTCAAATGCCTTCTTTGCCACCCTCTCCATCAGTGTCTTCACTTTCAGGGAACTGTGCACATGTACTCTCTGTTCCACAACTCTCTCTAGGCCCCTGCTCATTTACTGTGCAAGTCCTGCCCAGGTTTAACAAACCAAAGCACATCACCTGGGATGTGTCTGTGTAAAATTCCACCTGTCATTCTTTGGCTCACTTCCCTAGTTGATCTAAGTCCTATTGTAGTCTTAGATAACCCTATTCACTGTCCATTCTAGCGCCAATTTTGGTGTCATCTGCAAGTTTGTGAACCGTGTTAATAACATTGTCAAGCCAAATTCTTAATATGGATGACAAACAGTGGACACGACGTTGGTCCCTGCAGCACACCGCTGATCAAAGATACCCTCTATTACCATTCTCTGATTCTTTCACCAAGCCAATTTTGAATCCAGTTTTCTAGCTCACCCTGGATCTCTTGTGATCTAATCTGATCTTTTAGACTAGCCATGTACCCATTGCCCTCCATTGCCCTGCTGTCTTCAATCCTCTGTCACCACGTCAAAGAAAAAAAATAATGAGGTACGACTTCCCAAGCACCAAGTCTTGCTGTTCCTCATCAGTCTTTGCCTTTCCAAATGTTGGTACATCCAGACCCTCAGAATCCTCTCCAGTTACTCTCTCACCTTTCAAATTAGGCTCATAGTGAAATGGGGCGGCACGGTGGCACAGCGGTAGAATTGCTGCCTTACAGCGCCAGAGACCTGGGTTCGATCCTGACTACGGGTGCTGGCTATATAGAGTTTGTACGATCTCCCTGCGACCATGTGGGTGTTTCCTTTGGTGCTCTGGTTTCCTCCTACACTCCAAAGACATACAGGTTAGTAGGTTAATTTGGCTTCAGTAAAAATTGTAAATTTTCCTTGGTGTGTAGGATAGTTAGTTTATGGGGATTGCTGCTGGCGTGCACTCGGTGGGCCGAAGGGCCTGTTTCTGCGCTGTATCTCTAAACTAAAACTAAACACTGGCCTGTGGTTCCCTGGCTTGTCCTTGTAGCCATTTGTAAATAAAGGCACAACATTAGCACTCCTTTGTTGGATGTGTGGAAAGAGAAACAATGACATTTTTAGGTCAGATTTCCAGTATCTGCAGTTTTATGTTTTTCAATGATGCTTTGAAGATAGAGCTCAGGCTGAGAACTCGAATAGGTTGAAGCTCTCATCTAGCACTGAAATATTTGCTTTATTATTGGAAGCTCTACTATAAATATAAAACTGAGGGTACACAAAAATGCTGGAGAAACTCAGCGGGTGCAGCAGCATCTATGGAGCGAAGGAAATAGGCAACGTTTCGGGCCAAGAAGGGTTTCGGCCCGAAACGTTGCCTATTTCCTTCGCTCCATAGATGCTGCTGCACCCGCTGAGTTTCTCCAGCATTTTTGTGTACCTTCGATTTTCCAGCATCTGCAGTTCCTTCTTTAACAATATAAAACTGAGGTTTGGTTCAGATTAGTTTAGAGATACAGTGCGGTAACAGGCCCTTTGGCCCACCAACTCCTGGCCGACCAGCGTGCACTCACACTATCCCACACACTAGGGAACAAGCCAATTAACCTGCAAATCTATATATCTTTGGAGTGTGGGTGGAAACCGGAGTACCTGGTGAAAACCCACGCGGTCAATGGGAGAATGTACTAACTACTTACAGAACGTACAACCCATAGTCAGGATCGAACCCAGATCTCTAGCGCTGAAAAGCAACAACTATATCACTGCGCCACCCTTCACTAGTCTACCTGTTCTGTTGGATCAGCTTAAAGTTATGGTTTCCATTGTCATAGTCAAAGAGGGCACACAGTTCTCCTTTTTAACATTCCTCATTCAATCAAGGCAATGTTCGTGTGCACACGCACAGCTTTATCATCTCCTTCATTTGTACTTTCAAACACATCTCCTGTTTATAAAGTCAAATAGAAATGACTCCAAAAGGTGAGGTTGGATCCACTTCATGGCTTTGATATATTTGTCCTCGTAAAGATCTGGTGCTCAGCATAAGTTCATAAATTCTAGGAGCAGAATTAGGCCATTCTACCCATCAAGTCTCATCTGCCATTCAATCATGGCTGGTCTATATTTCCCTCTCAACTCCATTCTCCTGCCTTCTCCCTATAACCCCTGACACCCTAACTAATCAAGAATCTTTCAATCTCTGCTTTAAAATATCCATTGATGGCCTCCACAGCCATCTGTGGCAATGAATTCCACAGATTCACCACCCTTCTAACTAAAGAAATTCCACTTCATCTCCTTTCTAAAGGTATGTCCTTTTATTCTGAGGCTCTGGCCTCTGGTCCTAGACTCTCCCACTAGTGGAAACATCCTCTCCACAGTTACTCTATCCAGGCCTTTCACTTGGTTTCTCTTGGTGGCTCCTTGAAGCCCAAGTTACTCATCTGTATATTATTGGTCAAAGCGTTTAAAAAAAACAAAGTGAGGCCAGGGAGCATTAAAAAAAAAATTGAGGATATTGAAGTTTTTGGTCAGATGGGAAGTAGTGTAGGAGATTGCAAGGAGGGAGGGGACCATCAGAGAGTGAGGAGTACTTGGTGAGAGAGAAGAAAATGCAGGCTGGTCTATAATGGGGTCTGAAATGAGCTTAATAGGGAGTTCTGTTGGAAGAGAGACAATAATAAAAATGACAGTGACATCTGATGTCCAAGTGATTTGAATGTTAAACAAAGTTGCCATGATAAAATAAAACTTGTTGCATAATTTGTCTTCTCAAGTATCTCAAATTATCAATTTAGGTCTTTCCCTACAATCATTACCTTCCACACACTCCTTACCTCCCAAAAAAATAAATGTATATGCCTGTTGGTGTCATGAAGGCAATAAATCACTTCAGGGATTCTGTTGACATTTCACTATCCCAGCTTTTTAAAGTTTAATAATGGTTGTAGAATTCTTGATGTAATTGGATGCCAATCATTTTATTCTTTCAATTTGACACATGCTGAATATAAATACAGTAGATTTTAACTTTTTGCATGCCATAAAGTCCTTAATTTGAAGCATCTTCTGTCATACGCAGAAGTGGAATAGGCAATATTTTTACGAATGCCATCTCAATAGCTACTTTAATTCCAATAGATTTCTGTCAGAGTGGCTAAAATTACTCTTTTATCCTCTTTTTTGCCGAACACCATCTAAAGGGATTCTTGGTTATCCTTTGCTGCTGGCTACCATTTTGAATCTCTTGGTTTGGCAAATTATAAGGTGCTAGTGATGCATTCAAAATGTAGGAGATTGTCCAGCTAATCCTCCTCCAATGACGTATGACAATACACCTTTCAGCCCGTTTGTATGTAATCGTTTAGAGCATGTGCTTTAGCTTTGTTTGCATGGCTTGCCCTGTCCCTTCCTTAATCTGGGATCATGAGGCCTGATGGTTGTGGAATTAGCCAACATTGGATGGAATTGAACTTGTTAGCTGGCACTGCTCAAGGTGGCTACATGCAGTTATAGAGAGGGAGTTTATTTTGTGCTATGTGAACCCTCAAAGCAAATGCATACCTTGTACAGTAAGGTCAAGAAGCATGACTCTCCCCATTCCAGGCTTTGCTATTTCTACCCATCAGTGTAGTTCCTTTACCCATCAACTCTTTGCATTTTTGTACATCAGCATAAATGTGTCCCTCGAGACTGGGACACCCACTGATTCTGCTTCTATAACGCCAAACTCTTGAAGGAGTGTCACCCATTCCTACCCCATTTTTGAAGTGGCTTTGCTGAATATGAAAGCTGTGCCTCTGCTTCCTTCTGATCCTGCAGCCCTGTGATCAGTGGAAGATGTGCAGTGCTAACGTATGTGCCCACAGTACCACAACTGGAGTGAGTGGTATTAATAATAATAATAATGGATGGGATTTATATAGCGCCTTTCTAATACTCAAAGCGCTTTATATCGCATTATTCATTCACTCCTCAGTCACACTCGGTGGTGGTGAGCTACTTCTGTAGCCACAGCTGCCCTGGGGCAGACTGACGGAAGCATGGCTGCTAATCTGCGCCTACGGCCCCTCCGACCACCACCAATCACTCACACACATTCACACGCAGGCAAAGGGGGGTGAAGTGTCTTACCCAAGGACACAACGACAGTATGCACTCCAAGCGGGATTCGAACCGGCTACCTTCCGGTTGCCAGCCGAACACTTAGCCCATTGCGCCATCTGTCGTTTTACAAATTATTACAAATATAACTAAAAGGAAAACAATATTTAAAATAAATCAAAAGTTGCATCAAATCAGATATGCACACAAATGACCAAAAACTGGAGCAATGTGATGACAGTGAGTTTCAAAGACCGTTAAAAAAATATATATTTTGCTGTATTCATGGACAGCTTAGATGGGACCCGCTGTTTTTGTGTGGAGGGGGAGGAGTGGAGGAGTGGAGGGGGGGGGGGGATAGGGGGAGAGGGGGTGATTAGAGGCAGGGGGGGTGGTTAGTATGTGTGTGACGCAGCAGACTGCTCCCCTGAATTCCATAGAGCTGCCGACAGCTTTCGTGCATGAGACTAGCACGCTTCATTTCCAGAACATTCTGAACGCGTGACGCTGCTCCTCCACCTCCTCCTCCCCCCCTCCTCCTCCTCCTCCTCCCCCCTCCTCCTCCTCCTCCTCCCTCCCCCCCCTCCTCCTCCCCCCCTCCTCCTCCTCCC
>CM075978.1:49608852-49867626 GCA_038087875.1 Malacoraja senta
GACAACTTACAACCCAGCGGTATGAATATTGACTTCTCCAACCAAGTAATCCTTGCTTTCCCTAGCTCTCCATCCCTCCCCCATCCTAGTTCTCAGATTAATTTCACTGTCCTTCACATTAATTTTACTGATTGCATGCCACCTTCCCCTCAGCTAACAATGAACCTTTCTACATTTCCTTATCAGCGTCTGCTGTGATCTGTCGTTTTCATACCTTACCCTTCCATATCTCTCGAGTCCCTCTCCTCGACTCTCAGTCTGAAAAAGGGTCTCGACCCGAAACGTCACCCATTCCTTCTCTCCAGAGATGCTGCCTGTCCCGCTGAGTTACTCCAGCATTTGTGTCTAACATCTTATTCATTGATTTATTTTTTGGGAAATCTGATTTAAATTTGATCTAGCACTTGCCGGGCAAATATATGACAACAGAGCAAGGTGGCAGAACCGCGGCTGCTTTCTGAATTGGCCTAGCATGCCACCTATTTGAAAGGCAGTTATGGAAGAACAATAAATGCCGGCCTTAACAGTGGCATCTCGATGCTGCTGGCCTTGACAATGGAATCTAGATCTGAATGGATTAAAAAGTGTAGAGAGTTCTTTCCCTTACCATCATTCAAAATCCAACTTCGATGAGAGAACAGAATTTTCTTTTCATAACATTTAAGTACTTGTCACCATGTCAGTGAAAACGGCACATCAGATAAATTCTTTGGCAGAGGATCCACTGCCGTCTTTTCCTGCAGAGCTGTAATATTTCATGTGAACCATTGCCGGACTGCAGCACATTGGCCGGCTAGAACCCCCTTCAGTACTCAGTGAATGAAAGACATTCTCATTCTTGCTCCCAACCCTCTCTTGGTTAAATTGATATGCCTATTTTTTTCAAATGTAACCAATCTCCCGTTGGATAATCTTTTCTTCCTTTGGTCAACCGACACTTCCATTGGACAATCTATTTTCCCTTGGGGCACCGAAGATAGACACAAAATGCTAGAGTAACTCAGCGGGACAGGCAGCATCTCAGGAGAGATGGAATGGGTGACGTTTAGTCAAGCCCCTTTTTCATGCTGAGAGTCGGGAAACTGGAGATATGGATGGGTACAAAGAGAATGTAAGATGTGAAAAGAACAGATCAAAGCAGACGATGATCAAGGAAATCAAGAGTATAGAAGTTGGGAAGTCATGTTGCAGTTGTATAAGACATTGGCGTGGCCACATTTAGAATATTTTGTTCTGGACACCGTGTTATAGGAAAGATGTTTTTCAAGCTGGACAGGGCACAGAGAAGATTCACAAAATAATGTTGAAATGTGACCGATATCTGCAGTGCTAAGCTGATGTTCAAACAAATATAAACAATATCCGCTCGTCTAAAATATAACTTGACACTATATGCGACATCACGCTTTTCTAAATATCAATAATTTTTTGGGGGTTTTCGTGCAACACTAATGATTAAAACTCTGGTCTCCTTGGCTCTATATCTATCATTGCCAGGAGATCTAGGTTTGCCATTGTTGGGAAAACAAAACTTGCCCAGTCTTTTGTATATTAGCCACATCTACTTGTCCAGTAAGCTTTTTCCTCAGAGTCCGGCCTCATTTTAAGTTCAGGCAGGCATTTGGAGGGGGTGGGTAGCGGGTGGGTGGGGGGGGGGGTCAGGACCGTTCTTCAGACTGAAGCTCACGATTCTAGCATCTGCCGTAACTTGTGTCTCCAGGCCTTTAAACTGTGGCCCTTCCCCATGGCATATTTGCAGTGGCTTCACCTTGCTTCAGCATGTCTCTACATGGACCACATGTCAGTTTACAGCACTTGGTTCTGGACAGCACCTTCCATTGGAAGAGCCAGTGAATTTTTAGTTGATCGTTTGGCATCTTACACTAAGCTGATGGTCCTCCAATAGTGATAACTAATTGTCTCAGTGAGTATCCCCGAGAAGTACCTGTATAATGCAAGATAGGCACAAAAAGCTGGAGTAACTCAGCAGGTCAGACAGCATCTCTGGAGAAAAGGAATAAGTAACGTTTCAGGTTGAGACCCTTCTTCAAACTGAAGTGTCTAAAGAAGGATCTCGACCCGAAACGTCACATATTCCTTTTCTCCAGATATGCTGACTGACCCGCTGAGTTACTCCAGCTTCTTAGGTCTATCTTTGCTTTAAATCAGCATCTGCAGTTCCTTCCTACACATGTGTAATGCAAATTCCTGTTTTCTGCAGATTTACGGGATAAACCTTGTCAAAGAATGCTGTATCTTTTCCCAGATATTCCTAGCAAGCATAGACACAAAATGCTGGAATAATTCAGGGACTCCCTTTCTATTTTCTCCAGAGATGCTTCCTGACCCGCTTAGTTACTCTAGTATATTTTGTCCATCTTTGATATAAACCAGCATCTGCAGTTCCTCTTTATTTCTTCCTAGCAAACATTGTGTTCAAAGAACTGCAACCATCTTGAGGGTAATGCGAGGTGACAGTGAGACTCCGGCAGTGTGTGCCCTTTACACCAGTAGCCCAAAAAAGTATTGGGAGCTTGTTTGACAGTTCTGGTGATGTAGCATTCTGCTAAGTGATTTTGACTGCCAGCTGGGGGAACCGACCATAGAATCCACCTTATCATTTTCATATAGTGTTTTGATGACCTTTCACGTCGATCACTGCCTAACTGATTTGTGATAAAAATGACCTGCAAGGAATTGGTGATATGGCACAGTGCAGCTGAAAAAATGTTTTGTGGTATCATTGCAAAACTCGTGCTTTGCAATGGCAGGGACAAATAGAAGCTGACCTCATTGTGACTCTTGGCCTCTGTGTACCTAGGATCTATGCACAACATTATGCAGCAACTTGCAAAAGTAGACATCAGGATGTGGGCCGCCATTTTGAGTGCATTTCTCCACTTTTCTCTGCAGAGTTTTCATTGTACTTCTGCAACAAATCTGTTTTGGAACTCCAGATAAACTTAAAATAATAAAAGCCCTGCAGATGCTGGAAATCTGAAGTAAAGGTAGAAAATGTGGTAATGCTTGTGCTGGATATGTGCTGGATATGTGCAACAGTTGTGCCATTAGAGCAATATCCAGAACTCCGTGCACTGGATGCCGCAATCTTTCCTTCGAGAGTGAGTGCTGATGCTGAATCCCAGTATGTTCTTTGCTTTGACTATCGTCTATGCATCATCTCCTCCAATTCACATTTACAAGCATTTTCTGGTCGTCAGATGATACTATAGAGGGGCCAAAGCATTGGTTGGTCTAGCTGCCATAGGCCTGTGACAAGTGGTGTATCTCAGGGATCCATGCTGTTTGTGGTTCATTGCAACGATCTGGATGAGAATGTATAAGGCATGATTAGTAAGTTTGCAGATGATCCTAAAATGGTTCGTATTGGAGATAGCGAAGATAGTTATCAAAAATTACAACTGGATCTTGATCAGATGGCCAAGTGGGATGAGAAACGGCTAATGGAGGTTAATGCAGATAAGTGGCAGATGAAGACTGATAACATTCATGTACAGGGAGGCTTTGACCTGAGTGCCTCTGCTGCCTTGTGCTGTCCATCGCTCAGCAAAAGGCTCAATGGTCAGAGGAGAGAGAACAGCCTCCAGGTTTGATCAGGAAGCTATCCGATTCCCAGGTTTTGGTCAGGACTATGCTACTGAAGACAAATAGATAAAATGTTAAAAATTCAATTCCAAGAACCCAGCTGATCCTTTGGAAAATACATTTCAGTACTTCCATTAAGATTGTCACATTCAGATGATTGCTATTGCTGACAGTATTTAAGACATTCCAAATTGTGTGTTCTAGAACAGTTGGTGTGTATGCTTTCTTACCTAAATTTGACATGTGAAATGTTACAGATGCCATAGACCTTTACAGCATGGAAACAATCCCAACTCATTCATGCCAACCACGTTGCTGAACTGAGCTTGTCCCATTTGCTTACACCTGGCTCATAAGCCTCCAAATCTCTCCTTTCAATATACCCATTCAAGTGTCTTTTAAATGTGTAATTATATCTGCCTCGGCCACTTTTTCTGGCAGCTCATACCATAGATGCACCACCCTCGGTGTGGAAATAGTTGCCCCTCAAGTCCCCTTTTAAATCTTTCCCCTCTCGCCTTAAACCTATGCCCTCTAATTTTAAACTCCCGTATGCTGGGAAAAACCGTCAACAATCCATCATTTCTATGCCCCCTTGTGATGTTATAACCCTCTACTATGTCACCCATCGACTCCTATGCTCCAAGGAAATATAATGTATAACTCAAACCTTATAACTCAAACTTTCCAGATCCAGTGAAATCTTCATAAATTCATTTTTGCATCCTCTCCAGTTTAATGCCTTCCGAGGGCACCCATAACTGTACACGGTACTCCAAATCTGGCCTTACCGACGTTTTACACAGCCATAACACGATATCCCAATTCCTGTACTCAATATCCTGTAAAATGAAGGCAGGTGTAACAAATGTTGCCTTCAGCACCTTGTCTATCAATATTACCACCTTCTTATAACTATTTTCCAGCTCCATTGGGTCTCTCTATCCTACAACACTCTGTAGGGTCCTGCCATGTACCGTGTAAGTCCTGCCCTGGTTGTCTTGCCAAAATGCAACACCTCTCGTTTATCTGAATTAAACTTCATTTGCCATTTCTCAGCCCAGTTGATGTGCGTGCCATTGTAATGTTAGATATCCGTCTTCACCGTCGACAATACCAACGATTTTAATGCCATCTGCTATGTTACTAATGAAGCTCTGTAGATTCACATTCAAAAATGTAATATAAATAACAAACAATAGTGGTATCTCAGCATTGACCCTTCTTCTACACCACTCGTTCCAGGCCTCCAGTCTGGAAAACAACTCTCTGCCACACCCTTCTGCCTCCTACCTTCAAGCCAGTATTGTATTCAGTTGACTAGCTTGCGCTGGAACCATGTGATCTTAAGCTTCCTGGCAAGGCTACCATGCATTACCTTGTCAAAGACCTTGGTAACGTTCATGTAGACAAGAAGATAGACACAAAATGCTGGAGTAACTGAGTGGGACAGGTAGCATCTCTGGAGAGAACGAATGGGTGACGTTTCGGGTCGAGACCCTTTGTCGACGTCTATTGCACTGGCCTCTTCAATCATCTTGGTCACCTGTTTGAAAATTCATGAGACCTCAGATTCATGAGACATGATATCCCACGCACAAAGCCATGTTGATCATCCTTAATCAGTCCTTGGTGTTACGATTAGTTCTGATCTTAAAACTTGGAAAGGATTTTTCATTTAAGTACAAACTTGGCCAATCATAGCATTTATTTAAATCTAAAAAGTCTTTGCCTGAAATCTCTAACTCATGAAATTTTCAATCACACTTGGATATTTTCTGATGAAGGGTTAAAGGCCTGAACCATTAATTCAATTTCTCTTTCAATACATGCTGCCTGACTTGCTGAGTGTTCCCACCATTTTCTGCGTTTAAGATTTCCAGTATCTGCAGGTGTTTTTTTTTAAATTTTCATTTACAGTTCGGGGCAAGTTTCCTTGAAACAAAGGCAAATTACTTTTGTTGCACTCGGTAGCTTTCTGGGTCAGATGAGACTCTTTACTTACACTGGCAACCTGCTCATGTTTGGTGTCTCTCTCTGCCAGTCCAGCTATGATTTGAAACATGCTGCCAGATATGGACTTAAAATTGGGGCTTTAGTTTGAGTGGAGTATGTTCATACCAGCCATGTTACCAGCGCATTTCATCAAAATAGCTGATTGCATAATTTCTCTTAATTATTGACTTTGATGTTCAGACGACATGCATTTATTTATGCATTTATGGTATAAAAACTTATTATTATTATTTTTATTTTTTAATTTTATTTATTAGAAGTACATTACATTACAACCACATACATTAGTACTCGTCACATATATCTTCTTACAATTAATGTACTCCATTTGTTTTTTACACTAATAAAGGGAAAGGATGAGATTGAGATAAAAACTGTTATAATATAATTCTGTAAATAAGAACTTTATATGGAATTAAAATAAAATGGGTGTTTCCCCTTCAATTTCCGAAAGATTAAAAGCAGTACCTTCTAAATCACCGAGCTACACTGCCCTCCATGATGTTTGGGACAAAGACCCATCATTTATTTATTTGCCACAATTTGAGATTTGTAATAGAAAAAAATCAAATGTGCACATTGTCAGATTTTAATAAAGGCCATTTTTATACATTTTGGTTTCACCATGTAGAAATTACAGCTGTATTTATACATAGTCCCTCCATTTCAGGGCACCATAATGTTTGGGACACATGGCTTCACAGGTGTTTGTAATTGCTCAGGTGTGTTTAATTGCCTCCTTAATGCAGTATGAGACCTCCCAGCACCTAGACTTTCCTCCAATCTTTCCATCACCTTTGGAAACTTGTATTGCTGTTTATAAACATGAGGACCAAAGTTGTGCCAAGAAAGTCAAAAAAGCCATTATGAAATTGAGAAACAAGAATAAAACTGTTGGAGACATCAGCCTTACCAAAATTAGGCTTACCAAAGTCAACTGTTTGGAACATCATTAAGAAGAAAGAGAGCACTGGTGAGCTTACTAATCGCAAAGGGACTGGCAGGCCAAGGAAGACCTCTACAGCTGATGACAGAAGAATTCTCTCTATAATAAAGAAAAATCCCCAAACACCTGTCCGACAGATCAGAAACACTCTTCAGGAGTCAGGTGTGGATTTGTCAATGACCACTGTCCGCAGAAGACTTCATGAACAGAAATACATAGACTACTCTGCAAGATGCAAATCACTGGTTAGCTGCAAAAATAGGATGGTCGGGTTACAGTTTGCCAAGAAATACTTAAAAGAGTTCTCGAAAAAGTTCTCAGTTTTCGAAAAAGGTCTTGTGGACAAATGAGACGAAGATTAACTTATATCAGAGTGATGGCAAGAGTAAAGTATGGAGGAGAGAAGGAACTGCCCAAGATCCAAAGTATATCACCTCATCTGTGAAACACGGTGGTGGGGATGTTATGGCCTGGGCATGTATGGCTGCTGAAGGTACTGGCTCACTTATCTTCATTGATGATACAACTGCTGTTGGTAGCAGCATAATTAATTCTGAAGTGTAGAGACACATCCTATCTGCTCAAGTTCAAACAAATGCCTTAAAACTCATTAAAACTCATTGGCCGGCGGTTCATTCTACATCAAGACAATGATCCCAAACATACTGCTAAAGCAACAAAGGAGTTTTTCAAAGCTAAAAAATGGTCAATTCTTGAGTGGCCAAGTCAATCACCCGATCTGAACCCAATTGAGTACGCCTTTTATATGCTGAAGAGAAAACTGAAGGGGACGAGCCCCCAAAACAAGCATAAGCTAAAGATGGCTGCAATACAGACCTGGCAGAGCATCATCAGAGAAGACACCCAGCAACTGGTGATGTCCATGAATCGCTATCATATTTTTTTCATTTACAAGGCATTGCTGTGTCCCAAACAATACGGTACCCTGAAATGGGGGGACTATGTATAAACACAGCTGTAATTTCTACATGATGAAACCAAAATGTATAAAAATGAACTTCATTAAAATCTGACAATGTGCACTTTAACCACATGTGATTTTTTTTCTATTACAATTCTCAAATTGTGGAGTACAGAGGCAAATAAATAAACGATGGGTCTTTGTCCCAAACATTATGGAGGGCACTGTATATGGAACTGCGGAGCCTATTCCAGTCCAAAGGCCAAAACTGATTTTGTTCCGATTGCCTGCAAATACTTGCTTTAAGAGCCATTTGGGCTACTGCTCCTTCATGCCTTCCTCTAACCTCTTTTGGAAGGTGATAACACGGAGACTTTAAGCAATGACTGGCTCAGGCTTGGCTCAGATTGGATGTCTGCGTGATCAAATGACATGCTGATGCCAGCTGTTGAAACACACACATGAGTAACTGCCGAGTAACTGAAGCAATCTGTTTTTAAATGTTATTCAGTTGTAGAATACTGAAGTTCCTGGTGGTTGAATAATTTTCAGTATGCTGTGGAGGTTTAGCTTGAACTAAATTTGGTCCAAATAATTTTTTAAGCCTAGTTAGGTTTTGAACAGATTGTGTTTGAAATTGTTCATCTAATTGTCTTTTTTTTTCTTCTTCCTATTTTTGTTTTCCAGATGGATCCAGCACTTGAAGCACAGTTGAAGAAAAAGAATAAAGACAAAATTACATTAGAATCAGAATATCAGGTGGAGTATTAAAATTGTTTAGCCCTTTAGGTTTACTTTTATTAGGTTTAGGTTTATTATTGTCACATGTACTGAGGAAGAGTGAAAAGCTTTGTTTTGTATGCGAACCAAACAGGTCAGATATACCACATAATCAGTCTAAACTCGAGTACAATAGATAGAGCAAAGGGACTGTTACAGAGTGCAGAATATAGTTCGCAGCATTGTATCGTATCGGTTCCTTCGACAAAGTCCAATGTCCACACTGGGATAGAGGTGAATCGAACAGTATTATGGAAGGACTGTTAAGAAGCCTGATAATGGAGGGAAAGAAGCTGGTCAACTAATCTCAGAAATCAGGATTATGGTTCAAAATTCTTGAATGCATGGCAATGCACAATATTCATTCAATCTCACTGTTTGATGGTATATCATACCTCCCCAAACCTTGCCCCTGCACCTCCATATTCTGCCACTACGCTATTAAATTGTAAATATCTTGGTTTGTTATTGTGCATCTATTTGTTTTAATCTGCCTTTCATCCTTACCAGCAGTCTGAGTGTTAGTTCGTCACACCAACTTCCACCTGATTTCACTGGACGTTTACCTTGCAAGCTTGTTTTATTATTTGCTAAAGAAAATGACCAAAGTTTTTAATTTCACATTATCAGACTGTGCAGGTTCATAATTTGAACCGTAGAAGTGTTGTAGGTTTGTAGATGCAGCCAAGTAGAAAATGATGAATGTGATGATCGAATCATTGACTTCAGACTTAGAGATACAGCACGGAAACAGGCCCTTCGGCCCACCGAGTCCACAGCAACCAGCGATCACCCCATGCACCAACTGTATTCTACACACCAGTGACAATTTTACAACTTCCCAAACCAATTAACCTACAAACTTGTACGTTTTTGGAGTGTGGGTGGAAACCGGAGCACCCGGAGAAAACCCACGTGGTCACAGGGAGAACGTGCAAACTCCATACAGATAGCATCTTAAGTCAGGATCAAACCCGGGTCTCTGGCGCTATAAGGCAGCACCTACTGCAGCGACACTGAGCTGGGCAGCACAGTGGCATGTAGGTAGAGTTGCTGCCTTACAGTGCCAGAGACACGGGTTTGATCCTGGCTACAGGTGCTATCTGTATGTTTGCACCTTCTCCCTGTGACCATGTGCGTTTTCTCCGGGTGCTCCGGTTTTCTGCCACACTCCAATGATATACAGGTTTGTAGGTTAATTGGTTTCTGTAATTTAACCCTGGTGTGTAGGATATGAAAGTGGGATAACATAAAACTAGCGATCGTTAGTCGATGCAGATTTGGTGGGCTGAAGGGCCTGTTTTCACGCAGTATCCCTAAACTAAACTAAACTTTAGTTTTAGTTTTAACGGTACAGAGTGGAAACAGGCCCTTCAGCCAACTGAGTCCACGCCGACCAGCATTCCCCGTACATTAGTTGTACCCTACATACTCAGGACAATTTACAGAAACCAATTAACCTGTAAACCTGCGCGCCATTTGGAGTGTGGAAGGAAACTGGAGCACCCGAAGAAAATCCACGTGATCACGGGGAGAACGTACAAATGCCATACGGACAACACCCATAGTTAAGATTGAATCTGGGTCTCTGGCGCTGTAAGGCAGCAACTCTACCTCTGTGCCACTGTGCCACCCGATGATTAAACCAGAAAAAAACAGTGGGTCCAAAGAATGGCAGGATATGTTGCTTGGTTAGATGAAGAAGCATGGACAAAAACTCGAGGGGAAATTATCTACCAGTTCAGAACATTTGGGCTGTGAATTCTGTGAAATTCTGTGCAATTGAATGAAGAGCCAAGAGGCATGTGCATGTGGAAATTGACCACATCAATGTTAGCTTGTAATTTTCCCCTTTTAATTTGGAGAATTGATGAAGGAAAATGTGCGCAGCATAAATGTTATAAAATCATGCTCGTTTCTTCTGGCATTGATTACCACAAAAAGTTCTTTAAATCTTCAGTTATTTTCCTCAAAGGTAACTGAAACTCTGCTGCCACACTGTTCTGATGATTAATGTTTGGAATTACGTGTATCCTTGGATAGTCTTACTAAGCTAATATATTAGATGGGCATTTCTGCTATGTACCTGAGTGCAGTTGATTAATTAACCAAACAAATCGACTTCATCACTCCTGTCTTGGGGATGTTCACCTGAATATTTGCACACTTCTACGATACTCTGATCCTGCAGATCAGTGGCTTGGGTGATTCTAGCTGCTGTAAGCTCTTCAGTATACGATGCAGATAGAAAGCTATAAAATTCCATCTTATTGAATTTCCAGTAAAAAGCTCTCCTATCCACTGAACCGGGAATGAGGCAAAGTTTAGAAAATTGCAACACCACAATAAACCATGGAAATTCAAACATCTACAACGTGGAACAGTACAGCACAGGAACGGGCCCTTCGGCCCACGATGTTTGCGCTGATCATGATACCATTTTAAACTGATATCATCTGCCTGTACATGATCCAAATTCCTCTACTCTTTGCACTTCCATGTGCCTATCTAAAAGTCTCTTAAACACCACTGTTGTATCTGCCCCCACACCATCTCTGGCAATGCATTCTAGACCCCCACCATTCTCTGTGTAAAACAAAAACTTGCCACGCACATCTCCATTAAACTTACCCCCTCTCACCTTATATCTATGCCCTTTAGTGTTGGACATTTCCATGGTGGGGAAAAAAGGTTCTGTCTGACTCCGCCTCTGGTTATGGACACCCCAAGCCAGTGCCGGTCCCAAGCCAGGACAAAGGAGGAGGGTTGGGCGTAGGGCTAACACCCCTACCCTGTAAAACCCCAACCTACTACGGAAACCGCAAGCATAAACTATACTGGAAACCGGCATGAGAGATGGAGCTCGCCCCCTGCAAGTATGACGGGCTCGGGCCAAAGCCTCCGGGACGCTTGTGCCCCGAAAAAGAGGAACATCTTCTCTGCCAAAACTGCTATGAGAATAGCTACCTGGAATGTCAGGACCTTGTACCAGAGTAGGAAATTATCCCAGCTACTGAGAGAGTTTGAGAAGTATGAGCTGAGCATCTTAGTGGTGTTAAAGCTGATAAGACTTGATGAGTAGAATAATGATTCAAAGAGTCAAAGGTTTCGTTGAACAACTTTACTAAGTCACCCGGGTGAAATAGGAGATGCACACTCACGAGTTGCTACAGCTCGACTGACGATACAGAGAAATTACAAGTATCTTTATACTGATAAAACAACATTAGTCACATGGTTAGTAGGCATAAATGAACAAAGGGCTCAGTTACATACAATGAGACCCCTCAAATTAACATTAAAGAGATATGGGAGTATAGAGATACATGGCACAGCTGCATAGGCAAGAAAGCCCTATTGTACTCATTGCAACCTCCAGACAGAACAATGATATGGCAAAGAAACCAGACGCTCTGGAACGGCCTTTATCTCAGTTCCCTTTGGTTAGTGAAGGTCATGTTCACAAGCTTCTGCAGACTTACAGAATAGTCAATTTTAGAATTCTACCAGCATTCTGTTCACAAAATGGCAGTTGCAGCTAACATGACTAAATAAGCTAAATAAGATGGCGGGGACCGCGCTAGCTCTTACAAGTGAAGTTCAATGGCTAGGGAATGGAAAGCTAACAAGCGAAGGAAAAACACTGATGTACTCTGGGCATGAACAACACCATATATGAGGAGTAGGACTGGTGTTAGTCAAAGGCAAAGAAAGCAATGATAGGTTGCAGGGCTCGAATTAGCGGTTGCCCGGGTGCCACTGACCACTCAAAGCGCCGCCGGGCAACCTAAACACCGAGTCATTTTGCCTGGCTTGGCAACCAGATACTGGTTTGTACCGAAGATAGACACAAAAAACTGGAGTAACTCCGCGGATCAGGCAGCATCTCTGGAGTAGAGGAACATGACATTTCGTGGCGGCGGCTGTTGTGCGGGGCAAAGATACTAGGTGCGGGGTGAGGAGAGGTCGGAGCGAATGACGGGTCCCGCACAGTGGCAACAGCGGCCGCGACAGCGGCTCCATCTCCTCCTCCACCCGCCCCCCGCCCACCCTGATAAGGGCCTCTGCTTGCAAACCCGCAAACGGCACTTTCAAACAAACTCTCCTGCACTCCGAGGCCGGGAGGAGGGAGGGAGGGGGAGGCCTCGGAGTGCGGGAGAGTTTGTTTGAAAGCGCCGTTAGCGGGTTTGCAAGCAGAGGCCCTTATCAGGGCGGGCGGGGGGCGGGAGGAGGAGGAGATGGAGCCGCTGTTTTCCGCTGTGCGGGACCCGTCATTCGCTCCGACCCTTCCTCACCACGCACCTAGTATCTTTGCCCCGCACAACAGCCGCTGACACGAAACGTCGCGTCTGAAGCAGCTGCACCAAAGATCCTATAGCTATAGGATCTCTGAGCTGCACCACCCGGCCCCGCACCTTGCTGTTGGCTGGCGGAGGAGGGAGGCGGTGGCGAGGAGTTCCCAACGGCCAAGGCAGCGGGGCGATGTTGTCCGAGGAGTGCTGACCTTCCTTCCTCCCCACCTCGCTCCCCCTTTCCCTCTCTCTCTCTCTCTCTTGTACGCCCCCTCCACCCCCCCCCCTTAATCCTGGGACCCCTCCACTCCATCCCCCACTGATCCCCATTCCCGCCTCTATTCAGTCCTCACTGACATCCCCTGTGCTCCCCTCCCCATCTACCCCCCCCATCTATTCATCCTGCGCTGATCACCCTATCCACCTCGCATTGATTCTCCTGCCACCCCTCCCCCATCCATCCTACACTCTTTCCCCAATTCACCCTGTACTTACCCCTTTCCCATCCATCCTGCACTTCTCCTCCATCCATCCGGTACTGATCCCCCATCCATCCTGTACTAATCCACGCATTCATCCCGTACTGACCCACCCTCCATTTACCCTGCACCTTCCCCCCTTACCCTCATTCATCCTGTAGTGAACCCCCATTCATCCTGCACAGACCCTCCGATCCACACTGTACTGACCCCCCCCCCCATTCATCCTGTGCTGATCTCCCCCCCCCCCCCCATCCATCCTGTACTGACCCTCCCGTTCAAGAAGAATGGGGGGAACAGTTTGAAGAACAGTTGCCTATTTCCTTCGCTCCATAGATGCTGCCTCACCCGCTGAGTTTCTCCAGCACTTTTGTCTACCCCCATCCATCCCGTACTGAACCCCCCCATTCAACACCACTGAAATCCCCGGTGCTCTCCCCTCACAATTTTACCTACTCCAACCAACACATACTAATTCACCTGCCTCAATCCATCCATTCTGCACCGACTGCCTTCTAGCTCCCCCCACCCACCCCTGCCATCTATCCACCCCGCACTGATTCACACACACCCCCCTCCCTGACCCTATTGTGCTTGAAATGTCTTCAGAGCAAACATTGACTATGTTTGATAACGGAATGCAATCAAATGTGTTTTAATTCCCAATGTTATTATTTGTTTTAATCCATAAAGATAGATTCATTAAATTGTGAACACGTGAAACATTAAAACCGCAGTGTTCGATTGTCACTGCTGCCGTTGACACGTTATTACAGAATTCATTTTAACGGCAAATCAATGCTCTTAACATTCACCACTATACGTACGCATATATGTTACCATGGTCCAGGATTTATTGACACAGGTTGATCATACGCTGGAATAATCCAACCACATTTTTGTTTGGAAGTGGAAGTGGAAAGAACTAATAGAAATTGCATTAATTGCAATGTGTAAAAAGAGTTGAGATACTGTCTTATAATTTTGCTGCATGTCATTGTGGGATATATCATGTCTTGATTGGTGAATATGTTTAGTTTGTGACTTTTTTTGAAGCAGAAATAATATGTGAATGCTTCATTGAGTATAATTCCGACTGGTAACTACGCACTTCGTCCAAGCACATTATCGCACGCGTCATGCAAGCCATCTTAAAAACCCCACCTAAACTGTCATTTGGCAACATAAAAAGCTGCCAAGGTTGCCCGGCTGGCAACACGGAAAAAAAATTAAGCGAGAGCCCTGGGTTGGAAACCTGTGAATGACCGTATCATCACAGCGAGGTTCCAATCCCGACACACAAAGACAACAGTAGTACAAATTTATGCATCCAGAGAAGAGGCAGAAGATGAAGATAAAAATGCCTTTTATGAACATCTACGAGATGCTATGAACGACATACCAAATCATGATATGAAGATACTCATGGGAGACTTGAATGCACAAGTAGATGGGCACAGAACAGGGTTTGAAAGTGAAATAGGATTATTTGGGTCAGCCAGGATGACAAATGACAATGGAGAACTATTTCTATCATTTTGTAATGTGAATGGAATGTGCGTGGGAAACACACTATTTCAGTATAAATACATGCACAAGAAATCTTGGCGATCACCAGATGGAAACACGTGGAACAGTGCTTCCACACCTCAAAAAAAATAATCCTGAAATAGAATTCCAAATTACCTGGAATTTGATGCTATTTCCCGGCCCTGTAAGCCTTCCCCAACTGCGCATGCGTGGAAACCGGGCCCACTACGCATGCGCGGAGAGTCAGTGTTCCTACCGCGTCACCAGCGCCATTTTCAATGGCGACGCGGCTGACGGGCCTCCCCCAACTGTGCAGGCGCGGATGGTCGAAAATATACAGGTGCATACATTTTTTCCGCAAATCATTCCGCGGGCCTGATTGGACCTTTTGGCATCTCCGTGCGCAGTGGGCCCATATCCGCGCATGCGCAGTTGGGGCGGCAGTCGCACCTGCACAGTTGGGGAAGGCTCACCGGGCCAGAAATTCCCCAAAATTATTTCATTTCCCTAAAATTACCTGAAGACAACCAGAATTTCCCGAATTTCAGGTAATTTCCTTCAAAGTGGAAACACTGGCGTGGAATGAGATCGACTACATCTGCATCAGCAAGAGATGGCTCAGTATGATGCAAGATGTACGGAGTTACAGGGGCAGACATTGGTACTGACCACTACCTAGTTAGAGGAACATTAAAATTGAAATTGAAAAAGATTAAAGTTGAGAAAGTTGTAAAACTATATGACATTGCAAAGCTAAAATAGACAATAGGTGCAGGAGTAGGCCATTCAGCCCTTCGAGCCATTCAACGTGATCATGGCTGATCATCGCCAATCAGTACCCCGTTCCTGCCTTCTCCCCATATCCCCTGACTTTGCTATCTTTAAGAGCCCTATCTAGCTCTCTCTTGAAAGTATCCAGAGAACCGGCCTCCACCGCCCTCTGAGGCAGAGAATTCCACAGACTCACAACTCTCTGTGAAAATTGGAAAGCTGCATCAGTCTTCAGAAGAATGCAGCCTATATGGTCTAGTGGCGGGATATCCAAGATGCTAAAAGTCAAGCTCTTCCAGTCCGTACTCCTCCCTATAGCCCTCTATGCCAGTGAGACATGGAAAATCAATGTGAAGATGAAAAAGAAATTGGATGCATTCCAACAACGCTGCTTGAGGAAGTTCCTGAAGACCGGGTACAGAGACCACATCACAAATGAGGAGATCTACCGGGAAACTGCAACAAAGCCTCTCAGCCAGGACATAGAGGTACGCAGGATGAAATTTGCAGGACGTACTCAGAATGTCACTAGAACGTGCACCTAAGATAGCAATGATATGGCAACCTGACTGAAGAAGGAAAAGAGGACGACCAAAACTCACATGGAGGCAAACATTCCAGAAGGATTTGGAAGCACGGGACGCTAACCTATCGAGGGTGGAAGACGTCGCACATGACCGAACAGAATGGCGAGAGTTTGCTGCCCAATGCACTCAACAGTGTGGGAGGAACTAAGTCTAAGTAAGTCTGTATATCCTATCGTCATACCTCTCATAATTTTATATATTATCAAGTCTCCCCTCAACCTCTCAGAGAAACCAATCCTAGTTTATTCAACATCTCCTCGTAGCTAAAACCATCTAATCCAGGCAGCATTCTGGTAAACCACCTCTGCACCCTCTCCAAAGATTCCACATCCCTCCCGTTATTGGTGGTGACTGGAACTGCATGCACTACTCCAACATGGCCTAACCAAAGTCTTATAGAGCTGCAACATTACTTCAGTGCAACATGACAACAGTGAACGGAGCTCGATGAAGTCAGGTGATGATAATATCCTCCGGTTTCTGCAAATAAACAATAGCTGGAAAGTTAAATTCAGAAAATTAAAATAACTGCGCAATTACAAATCCATGGAATACTCCTAGCTTCAGTTAGAGATTGGGTAGGCTAGGTCTGTTTTCCCTGGTGTGAATGAAGCAGAGTTGACATGACAGTGGTATATAAAATTATGAGACGTATATAACCTGTGTTTGTTTCCCATGGTTGAAGTTTCTAAAACTAGAGGACAGGTTTAAGGTGAGAGGTTTACAGGCAATCTGAGCCATACATTTTTCACACAAAGGGCAGTTGGTATTTAGAATGAGAGGCCAGAGGAGGTGGTGGAGGCAGAATAGTATTTAGCAATCGTCTGGACAGGTACTCGAAAGGCAAGCCAGAGTGGGATATGATTTTATTGTAGGCGTGATGGTTAGCATGGATACAATGGGCCAAAGGGCCTGTTTCTATTGTTGTACAATTCTATAATTCTGATGGCTTGGTTCCAGTCTGCTCACTGAAAGGTCAAGCCTCCCGATGAGCCGCTGCAGCAGACGCTTGCATACCTTGGGTATGCAAGCAAAGAATTTCACTGTGACTTGTCACATGTGACAATAAAGTATTCATTCATCATTCATACTCATTGGTTTCCATGTTTTCCTTTTTTTTTTGGTTTCGCGCAATACCCAGTCTCCATGTCGCTTTTTACTTCAGCCAGGTTTTATGTTTCATTGTTTTACTGAGTGGTTTGTTTCTTCGGCTCTGTGACCTTCCTTTAGCTGCTGGAAAGGCCATCCATCACTATGTTGTTTAGTATTGTTTACTATTTAAATATTACTTAGAATGACATTGAGAAGGAAAGAAGGGGAAATCAGTGCAGGAAGACTGATATAGCTGAGATTGACTGGAGTTAGCACCATGATTAATGTTGGACTACTGCAAGCCATAAGATTGATTATAGTGCCCTTTATGTCAGCAGTGTACCACAAGAAGGATTTGTCCCTTGCATTGGGAATTCTTATTCTGCCTAATTATCTCCCAGCCAAGTGACGTGTACTGTGCAGAGAAGCCAACGTCGTGACATTTTCCACATTTCATTTTTACAGGCAACAAAGCTTCTCTGCCATGCAGCTGTGAAATAATCTTTTTTACAATTCTAAAAGCTAATTTTCCACTGGACCCGTGATATTAAATGCAATAAAAGAACCGAACAAAATAGTTACAACATTATGATAAAGTTGACTTGCAACGCAATTTCTGATGAGGGTTACAAACAAGTCTCTGGGGTTTTCTGAGATTGGGATAGGAGCGTTGAAAATTTGGTGCATCAAAATTGTCATTGTAGCTATCAGACAAGGTTTTCCTTCTAGCTGTGCAAGGCTTCTTTCTAGATTTTGAATTGTGGTGCTCTCCATTTAAAGGAGTGGACAAGTTGTTATGGCTTGGAGAATTCAATAAGTTCTTAAATCATAGGAGCAGAGGTAGGCCATTCAGTCCATCAAGATTACTCCGCCATTCAATCATGGCTGATCTATCTTTCCCTCTGAACCCGATTCTCCTGACTTCTCCCCATAACTCTTGACACCCTACTAATCAAGAATCTGTTCATCTCCGCCTTAGAAATACCCAGAGACTTGGCCTCCACAGCCGTGGAGTGTGGCAATGAATTCCACAGATTCATTACCCTCAAACTAAAGAAATTTCTCCTCATCTCCTTTCTAAAGGTTTGTCCTTTTATTCTTGTGTTACGCCCTCTCGAGGCTTCTGGGGTCAGACACTTCCACTAGTGAAAACATCTTCTCCGCATCCACTCTATCTAGGTCTTTCACTATTCGGTAAGTTTCTCATCCTGCTAATCTCCAGCGAGTACAGCCCAGTGCAGTCAAACGCTCATCATACTGTACGTTAACCCAATCATCCCCGGGATCATTCTCGTAAACCTCTGGACCTCGCTAATGCCAGCACATTCTTCCTCAGATATGGGGCCCAAATTAAGCCAGTGACCATCATAAGTGCTGCAGTTACATAAGGGTGCAGCTACAATTCTTCAGAAGGAAGGGGAGGGCAAAGATCTTCAAATGTAAATGTATAGATTTTAGTCCAAATTCTTTTCACAATATGCAAGACCAAATATATAATGTCTAAAATATGCATATAAACCTGCCAATATAGCATGTATCAATACCAAGGTATGTCTAAGCCACAATCACATTTAACGTGCAACATTTAACATTGTAACATATTTAAAAATATATTATCTTTTTATTTCTGAAGTGGTTCCAAGAATATACTTAATTTCACCCATGGCCCCATTTGCAGACATTGTTCCAGTGTTGACCACAGTAAAGATTTGTGTGACTATTTGTGGTATACAAGATTTGTTTGGCTGAAAAGATCCAGTGCTATTTAAGGGACTTGCTATTTAAGTTAAAGGGAGAACATTTCCATTTTTGCCAAGCAGTCCTAAATTCTTGATTCCGATAATTAGGTGTCTTCCATCCAGAAACATTTCAGGATTTTTCCTCGCGGACATTTCGATCCCTCGGGTGCAGAGGATGATACCTTCCCATTATTAACACCTGTAATGCAGCAGGGTGCAGGAACAGGGTGCAGAAACAGCAGCTGAAGCCTTGCCCTGACATATATGACCCTCAAGTTGAGCTGCAGCCTAAATTGACAGGCAAAAGCCCTCTTTCCCCTTGGGATGTGAAAATACGAGATCTGAAATAAAACTAATCTTCTACCTTCTGTACATAAATAAAACTCTCATCTTGTGCTCTTCCGGTTTACATTGTTTTTACATTTGTGCAAAAACAGTTCCCGATAGCGCTACGATTTTCCGCCACCTTGCTCGCCATTCTCCTGTGTAGCAAGTTCAACAAGTTTTCTTCCGATTGGTGGAATATTACAAAAGTTATTAAGGTTTAAAAATTGTAAAAACTGCGCATGTGCAGTTCTGTCAGCAGATTGGGTCTTTTCTCCTGTCATTCGCCGGGACGGCGACACCCCTTCCAGCACCCACTGTCAATCACCGGCGGCGAGGAGAATAAAGCTGAAGGAGTGGTGTGAGCAGAGTGTGGAGAGCGGGTGGGGCTGCGTCTGCGGGCGGCGGTGACCACCACGACGAGCCGGGAGCCGCTGAGAACCCGGAAGCCGTGAGTGAGGCCGGGGCCGGGAGCCGTTGAGTGAGGCCAGAGTCGGGGCAGTGAGCTGCTGAGTGATGCTGGAGCCGGGGTCTGAGAGGCACTGAGTGAGGCCAGAGCTCCCCCCTGCCCACACACCCCCTCCCACACACACCCCCTCCCCCACACACACCCCTCCCCCATACACCCACTCCACCCACACACACACCCCCACACTTCCCTTCCCCCCACACACCCCCTCCCACACACACCCCCCCCTCCCTCCCCCATACACCCACTCCACCCACACACACACCCCCCAACACTTCCCTTCCCCCCCACACCCCCCGCCCACACACCCCACAACCCCCACGCCCACTCCCCCACACCCCCCTCCCCCATACACCCACTCCACCAACCACACACCCCCACACTTCCCTTCCCCCCCACACCCCCCGCCCCACACCCCACAACGCCCCCGCCCACACACCCCCCTCCCCATACACCCACTCCACCCAGCACACACCCCCACCTTCCCTTCCCCCCGCATCCCCCGCCCACACCCCCACACCCCCCTGCCCACACCCCCCCTCCCCCATACACCCACTCCACCCACACACACACACCCCACACTCCCCTTCCCCCCCACACCTCCCCACCCACACACCCCACAACCCCACCGCCTACACACACCCTCCGCCCACACACCCCCCTTCCCTCCCACCCACACCCCATCCACACACACTCCTCCCCCACACACCCCCTCCCACATCCCTCCCACACCCTTGCCCGCACACACCCCTCCCCTCCCACCCCACACCCACCCCGCCTCCCACCCCCCCTCCCCCGACTACGCCCTCCCCCCGCCCACACACATCCCCTCCGCCCCTCCCACCCCACACCCCCTGCCACACCCCCCCCCGTCCTCTCCCCCCCTCCCACACATGAAGAGGAGGGGGAGGGAGTGCTGGGGGATATGGAGAAACGAGCCGCGTCTGCGCAATTAGGGGCTATGGGTGAATGGTGGAATATTGCGTTGGGGGAATGGGTGAGTGGTGGAACATTGCATTGGGGAACGGCTTGCGTTGGGGGACCAGGACTTCCGTGTGACTGGGACCCAGCGGGTCCCACTTAGTCTAGTTAGTATAAAACAGTCAAGTTTACAGATGAATGACTCCCTCAGCTCTTGCTAATTATAATTTTAATGCAGTGCTTTTTGTTCTGTGCTGTGAAGCTTTGGGACAGTGGGAGCCAACTTACCTTGGTGTTGGTTCAGTGCATTTTGATCTCGTGATATTTCTTAGTCAGGGGAAAGAAAGGAGATAGAACTGATCTGTTCTATTTTATAGCTCATGCTGCCATGCTAGAATTATGCCCTGTTTCTCCCTCATTCAAACCTGTGACTGCACACAATGATTTTCACTTATCTAAGGTGTTTGCGATTAGACATCTTTGAATGGTTGATTAATTTGGATTTTACTTTGCAATTTGCCGCGCTATAGATTTTGGTTTCTATCTTGAATTAACATGCAACCTGATTAATTAGACCCATGTTGCACAGATGGCACGCCTCTGCTGTGCATGAGACATTTTATACAAGTGGTTTATGAAGCAGTGCTAGGCTCTTGCTGTTTGCTGAGGGCTGCATTTCCAAGCACATCTCTTGCTCAGGGGCACTTTCACAAAACTTCACGCAGTGTTCCATTAGAGTGGGGGAGCCTCTGGGATTCCCGGACTGAAAGCGCTCCTGGCTGCAGCTGTGTAGTTGTGGAAAATTATCAGCTAGAGAGGTCTACTCCTACTAAGGCAGGACAGAAGCCATCTTGCTGGTGCTACTTACCTGCGTTGATGGAGTGGAAAGCAGCCACTCCATCTTGGATAATATTTCAGTTATTAGATTTTTTTGGAGGGAATGTATAAAATAAGAGAATTGAGGAGAAACTCTGTAATGCTGTTCAGAGAGGTGCAAATGTATTTCTGTTTGGAAGGACAGATCCACCACCGATTTTCTGCCTAGTGGTCTGCCCCTCCTTTAATCTGGGCAAAATTAAGAGAGCGCATTTGAAGTACCCCCCCTCCCTTAGAAGTTCCGCTGAAAATGTGGCACATAAAGTGCCCTCCAGAATGTTTGAATCCAGAATCATTTATTTATTTGCCTCTGTACTCCACAATTTGAGATTTGTAAAAGAATACATCACATGTGGTTAAATTGCACATTGTCAGATTTGATTAAAGGATATTTTTATACATTTTGGTTTCACCATGTAGAAATTACAGCTGTGTTTAGACATAGTCCCCCCTCCCCATTTCAGGGCACCATAAATGTTTGTGACACATGGCTTCACAGGTGTTTGTAATTGCTCAGGTGTGTTTAAATGCCTCCTTTATAAAAGAGAGCTCTCAGCACCTAGTCTTTCCTCCAGTCTTTGCATTGCCTTTGGAAACTTTTATTGCTGTTTATCAACATGAGGACCAAAGTTTTGACATTGAAAGTCAAAGAAGCCATTATGAGACTGAGAAACAAGAATAAAACTGTTAGAGACATCAGCCAAACCTTGGGCTTACCAAAATCAACTGTTTGGAACATCATTAGGAAGAAAGAGAGCACTGGTGAGCTTACTAATCGCAAAGGGACTGACAGACCTAGGAAGACCTCCACAGCTGATGACAGAAGAATTCTCTCTAAAATTAAAAAAAATCCCCAAACACCTGTCCGACAGATCAGAAACACTCTTCAGCAGTCAGGTGTGGATCTGTCAATGACCGCTGTCCGCAGAAGACTTCATGAACAGAAATACAGAGGGTACACTGCAAGATGCAAACCACTGGTTAGCCGCAAAAATAGGATGGCCAGGTTACAGTTTGCCAAGAAGTACTTAAAAGAGCAACCACAGTTCTGGAAAAAGGTCTTGTGAACAGGTGAGACAAAGATTAACATATGAGAGTGATGGCAAGAGCAAAGTATGGATGAGAGAAAGAACTGCCCAAGATCCAAAGCATACCACCTCATCTTTGAAACACGGTGGTCGAAGTGGTCTCGTTGGGCCGAAGGGCCTGTTTCCATGCTGCTTCATTAAACTAAACTAAACAAAAAATTTGCACGTACTAATATAAGCTCTTCAAACCACTGAATTATTGCTGTTCATATTTTGTATATGTTTCAAAGTGCATAGGATTTCTTTTTCATTTTGGATAGATATGTATTGCTTCTACTTTCGGATGTGAGATAGTGATGATGTCCAACTTTGTTTTCTAAACAAAATACAGAAACTTCAAGAGCCTAACTCTGACTGGATAAACGTCAGAGGACCTCGCCCCTGGGAAGATTCGAAAGCTGTCCAAGATCAGCAAAGAAAGATTCAGATTGGAAGCAGCATTAAATGATGTCATCAATCACTGATTCTTATTAATTTACATCTGAGAATGGAACATTATACAATATAATATTATTGCATTACATGTTTGTGTTTTTACATTGATTTACTGACATGATAACTATAAAATGGCAGCTCAGAGAGAATGTGAACGGATCCACTGATTGTATTGTCAATCTCTTACAATGTATGAGAAAGGACATTTCCTTTGAAATTATCTTTGAAGGTTTCAACAACGTGAAGTGGATTTTGAACTTCTGCGGCAAGAAATTACAGCCAAATGCTACCCTTATTTTTTAGTGTTAGAACACTGCTCTCAAGCAGCAGTTTCCGTTCCTTAGCAACCACTTCTGGTATCTCTGAATTGGTACTTGCACGAGGCCTGTGAAATATGCTGCTTCTTGTGAGCCTGTTCATGTTGACTGTCAATTGTCGAGCCCCAGGTAACAGGCTGTCCGTTTCCTGCTTTAGTGTAAATGCTTCTATAATTGCACATCCCCAGAGGTTCACTGACTACCCCTTGAGGAATTTCATTGAATAGACAGAACCCTTACTGCAGCTTTTTTTTCAATTAGTTGATCCCTCCAGTGAAAGCTAGTTGCAACTTTTTCTGTTAGGCATCCCCACAACCATTTATTCATCAGGAAATTGAAGAACTGTAATATCCAAAATGGCCCTGGGCAAGCTAGTAGCTTGTAAATAATGTGCCATTATTATAAGGAAAGTTAACCTTCAGAAAATGTCTTGCCTTGCATTTTACTGGCCCAAACAATTTTAGGTGCCTAAAGTGTTACATTTCCCTCTTGTCAAATGTATGGGGATTTTTTTCAATGTAAAACAATAAAATGTGATTATTTTTTAAGAAGCAGCCCAATGCGATTAACTCATGTTTTTGTGGAAGCAAGTTTTATCGCCTTGCTGTGCATGAGATTTAGTTTTAGAGACACAGTGTGGAAACAGGCCCATCGTCCCACCGACTCAAGCCAATCAACGATCACCTGTAAACTAGGTCTATCCCACACACTAGGGACAATTTACAGAAGCCAATTAACCTACAAACCCGCACGTCTTTGGGATGAGGGAGGAAACGGGAGCAACCAGAGAAAACCCGGAACTCTGGTGCTGTAAGGCAGCAACTCTACCGCTGTGCCGCCCGGAATGGTGAATACTCGTGATGAGCTGGTCACTATGTCTATGCCATTTGTGACAAGACCAACAACTGCCAGGTAAGCCTGTACCTGAATATTTTGCAGAAGATAAGATTTCTAGACCTGATGCAGGTTTGGATTCACCGTCAATGTAAACATTTAGTGCCTTTTATAATATAAAGTTTATCTAAACCTGCCTAATTATCCTGAGTGATATTGATACAGTCCAGTATGGGAGTTTGGTTAGACTGCCAGGAGCTTGATTTATCACCTGCTGTCTTGTGCATCTATCTTCAAAAAGCAAGGTGAACATGCAATAAATTGATGAAAACAAGAGTAACTGCATTAATAAATAGCAAATTGCATACTTCACTCTGAACCTGGGAACATAAAATAGAAAAGATGATCCTTACTTTCTTTTCAAATTTCTCAGTCAGAAGGGTCCCAACCTGATTGTAATGATGTAAATAGGTTGTGTACTTATCTCCAATAATAAAAAATATTTAAAAAAAAAAAAAAAAAAAGAAGGGTCCAACCTGAAACATCACCAATCCATGTCTCTCCAGGGATGCTGCCTGACTCCAGCACCTTGTGTATTTTATTGTATCCTCTATTCCTCTACCTGTTTGTCAAAAATACAATCTTTCTGAATCTTTATAAAAGGAAACAGTCATTTTGAAGTCCTGTATGACTGCTGTAAGCTTGCTGAATTATATGCAACATACCATTCGACATCCCAAATTTCTCACCGTATACATCCCTCCAAAAACCCATACTTAATAGTTTCTCACTATTTTTGAAAAATAATTTTCCTATTTTCATGCCGCATTGGTCCTCATATTTCATTCACAAGGAACGCACTTCCCTGTGTCTGCTGACACGTCTACTGTCTGCGACAAAAACAGAAAGTACTCTGCAGGTCAGGCCGCATCTGTGGAAAAAGTTGAAACATTGACTATGTTTATCTTTTCTACTTTTGTTTTAGTTTTCCAGCATCTGTTATTTTTTTCACTTATTGCAGCTTTTTAAATCATTAAGCAAAAATCTCCATCACCTTTGTTAACCAAACCATTAACTTCCTAAGTATATTTCCTTTACTATTAATAGTTTCATATGTTCATCCCTTCATTACATCCTTAATTCCCATTTCAAAGATAAATACAAAATATATTAGAAACAAGGAATTGTAGATGCTGGTTTAATTTTTAAAAATGCAAAGTGCAAGAGTAACTCAGCGAGTCAGGCAGAATTTTGGAGAACGTGGATAAGTGACGTTTGGGTTGGGACGTCTGAAGAAGTGTCCTGATCGGAAACATCCCTATCCATATTCACCAGAGATGCAGCCTGATCCGCTAAGTTACTACTGCACTTTGTCTTTGTTACAAAATATATATGTTTAATAACTCTCCATTTTCAGTTCGCCAATGTAATTTCATTTATATTGGCTTCAAAGTGGACTTTCATTAGTTTACAATGAGAACTTACTTTCATCAGCCTTTTTTGTATTATTTTATATTTGTTAGTTTACTTTCTTTTCTTTAAAATATTTTAATTTTATTAGAAGTACAATTGTATACAATCATATTTTCATAATACATTTGATGTACAGCTTCTTATTTTTTTTAATAATAAAGAAGAAAAAGAAAAGGAGTTAGATAATGAAGTATAGAAAAATGTGAGATATATAGTGTGTGGAAAAGAAAAATAGAAAGTGAAAGAAGAAAGTTAAAGAATAGAAAATAGGAAAAAGAGAATAAAAGAAGAAAAAGGAAGAAAAAGAAAAAGAAGTAAGGAGATCTTATTTATAATCTTAACCATCCCTCGCCCAGTCACGAGTTAGCTTTACAATTGTGTTGCACCATATGATTCCAAAAAGACGACAAATGGAGACCAACTCGTTGTGAATTGGTCAAATTTATCTATTAGGAGGAATCGCATTTCCTCAAGATGTGCGGTGTCCAACATACTTGCAATCCACATTTTGAGCGTTGGTATTGGTGTATTTTTCTAAAATTTAAGTATTAATTTTTTTGCTATTATTAAACCATAATTAAAAAATAATTTTTGAGATGGATTCAGTTTATTCCCATCTTCCATTACCCCAAATATAATCAATTCATTATTAGGTTCCATTTTTATCTTAAATAATTTTGTGAATATTTCGAAAATATCACTCCAAAATCTATAAAGTTTTACACAGGAAACAAAAGAGTGTGTTATAGTTGCATCTTGGGTTAAACATTTATCGCAAGTGGGGATATATTTGGGTAAAATTTATTTAATCTTGTTTTTGAGTAATATAATCTATGTAAAATTTTTAATTGAATTAGATTATGTCTTGCATTAATCGAACATTTGTGAATGTATGTCAAATACTTTTCCCATGTAACCTTCGTAATTTTTATCAATAATTCCCGTTCCCACTCTTCTCTAATTACCTCTGTCGCTGGTAAATCTATATTTAAAATACTATTATATAAATATGATATTAATTTTTGTGTATCAGCTTTAATATTCATTACTTCTTCCAATAAATCAGGAAATTATTTTTTGATATCCTTGTATGTATGTCTTCAAGAAATTGCAAATCTGAAAATATTTAAAATAATGATTGTTTTTCAATTTAAATTTAAATTGTAATTGTTGAAATGATAGTAAATCTCCCATTTCATACATGTCCCCGTTCCTTTGAATTCCTAACATTTCCCATTGATTATATATTTTGTCCATAAGAGATGGTTTAAATAAAGGATTATTCGCTATTGGTGTTAACAATGATAGGTTTCTTAATTTTAAGGATAATTTTATTTGTTTCCATATTCTTATTGTATCCTGTATAATAGGGTTCTTCTTATATATTGTATTGTTCATTTTTTTCGGGGAGAAGAGGATCGTTCCTATATTACAAGGGAAACAATCCATCTTTCTCCATTTTATCCATTCTGTCTGTTGGGTAGAACTATCCAACCAATAAATTATATTCTTAATTGCCCAATAGTAATACAGAAAATTCGGGAGTGAAAGTCCCCCGACATCTTTTGATTTACATAAGTGTTCTTTTTTAATTCTATGTGATTTATAGTCCCAGACAAAATTAGTAATATTAGAGTTTAATTTAGAAAAAAATATTTTGGTACATATACTGGTATAGACTGAAATAGGTATAATAACTGTGGTAGAAAGATCATTTTTATAGCGTGTATTCTACCTATTAATGATAAAGGAAGTGTTTCCAAAATGTAATCATTATATTAAGTTTATTTATTAAAGGTATAAAATTGACTGAATAAAGCTTTATGTTTTCTAGTAATCTGAATACCCAGATATTTAAATTTTTCTGTTGCTATTTTAAAGGGGAACTTCAGTAAGTGTGTAGATTCTTGAGGTTTTAACGTCATGATTTCACTTTTGTTCCAATTTATTCTATATCCAGAAAAGGACCCAAATTCCTCTATTAAGTTTAATAAATTTGGTATGCTCGTTTGTGAGTTTGTTATATATAACAGAATATCGTCTGCATATAATGAAATTTTATTATTTGAGTCCCTAGTATTATAACCCTGAATATTCGGATGACTTCTTATACTTTCAGCCAAAGGTTCTATCATAAGGGCAAATAGCAGGGGTGATAAAGCACATCCCTGCCTATTACCCCTTGATAATTGAAATTTTTGAGATAACATACTATTAGTTAATATTCTTGCCATCAGTGTATCATATAATAATTTCACCCATGTAATAAAATTCTCTCATATTAAATTTTTGTAATACTTTGTATAAATACTGCCATTCTACCTGATCAAATGCTTTCTGTGCGTCCAAAGAAATAATTGATATGTCTTCTTCCTCCACTTTATGTGAGTACATTATATTAAACAGGCGTCTCAAATTATTAAATGAATATCTTTTAGGTATAAACCCCGTTTGATCAGGGTTTATCAATTTACTAATATATTTGCTTAGTCTTCTGGCTAAAGTCTTTGCTAAAATTTTCTGATCTGTATTTAAAAGAGATATAGCTCTATATGAGCCCGGGTCCTCTAGATCTTTATCTTTCTTTGGAATAAGCGTGATAGTTGATTCTGCTAATGTTTCAGGTAGTTTATTTTCTTTAAAAGCATGAGTATATAAATTAAATAAATAGGGAGTCGTTATCTCATGAATGTTTTAAATAAAATTCATTACTAAAACCGTCTGTCTTACCATTTTTCAACGATTTTATTGTTTCACCTATTTCTTCGATTGTAATTTGCGCTCCGAGTTCCTCTTGTTCCAAAAGGTCAAGTTTTGGAAGATTACAATTATCTAAAACAAAATTAATTTTACTATCTTCTATTTTAGTTTTTGATGTATATAAATTTTGATAAAATTGAGCAAATCTTTTATTAATATCTTTAGGTAGTATTAGTAATTCACCATTCTCTGATTTAATTTTGTTTATAGTATTTTCTTTTTCTTGTTTTTTCAGTTGGCGCGCTAACAGCTTATGTGGTTTGTCACCAAACTCAAAATGTTCCTGTTTTGTAATTTGGAATAATCTTATTACTCTTGCCGAGAGAATTCGATTAAGTTTAAATTTCAGTAATATTATCTTATTATGTTTATCTATAGTGGAATCTCCTCCAAAAGTACCTTAGATAAAAAAAGAAAAATTGTGATTTAAAGTTGATTACACAAAAACTAAGCAAATACAAAGTTATATAGTGATTTTTTAAAAAAAGTGAAGTTAAGGTATCTAAGAAAAGATACCTTAAAGACAAATAGCCACCGAAGGTGGCGAAAAATTTATTGGTGTTGTTTTACATTGAACTCCAATCCCTTATTAACACCTCATAAAAAACTACAGACCGTCTCATATCTTGTTTATTCTTATTTAAATTTTTATCAAACTAGCACTAGTAAAAAGCAAAAAGACTCAGAGAAAAAATATAAAAAAGTAAAAAAATAAAAAATAAAACCCAAATATAAAACACAACATATTCTCAGTTTTATAAGTGTTTATACCTTTCCAATTTATCTAACCAACTACCATACGAGCAGGTACCGAGGGGTTAACCTCATTCCTGGATCTTTTCCAAGTTTATGTTGCGTTCCCACACAAGAAAAATACCTTAGTAATATTATAGACATTTTGGTTAATTACTATTTATAAGCAATGGTTTATTCATGATTTGTTCATATTTACTACATACACTCACAAATCATTAGTATTATTAAATTTGTTAAATTAGTTGGTTAATTATAATTAGAATATAATAGTTAGATATTTTCTTAAATCAACAGTTAGTATTAATATTATCTCATCCATGTCCCTTATACAGTATCTTCAACATCCTTTTGTTTATCTTTGAGCTTTTCATTCAAGGTGAAACATGGACAATGTTCTCAAATACACATTCCAGACAGATAAGCTCGGTAACTGTCTGGAAAAATCCACCATCTTAGCCAGTTCCAACTCTATCTTAACAGTTAAAAAATTCAATGTTCCTCCTCTTCGACATCTTCTTCCGATGTTTTCGATGCTTTTCTCACGATATCTTCTGCATACTTAAATGCTTTTTCGGGATCCATAAATGAGCGCTCAGTTCCGTTATAAGTAATTTTCATTTTTGCTGGGAAGACCATCCCATATCTGACCTTGGATATTCCTCTCAGTATGTTTCTTGTCTGTGTAAACAAGTTCCTTCTCTGGACGACCTCCGGAGGATAATCACGGAAAAATCGAATATTATCCCCACGATATGTCAAATTCTCCCCATGAACAATCTTATTCAGTATAAATTTCACTGAAGAAATATCGAGAAATTTCACAATTATCTGTCTTGGAGCAGCATTTATGCCTCTTGAGACACGTCCAACTCGGTGAACAATATCTATTCTTAATTCTTCCGGCAGTTTAAAAACGTCTTTGAGTAAGTCAGCAACGAAAGTACGTGTTTGAGATACATGTCCTTCTCGCCCTTCTCTTACTCCAACAATTCTCAAATTCTGCCTTCTCGATCTCGCTTCCAAGTCCAAACATTTGTCAGTCATCCTTGCAAGTTTTTCTTCTTCAGCTTTCCTTGATTTTTTCAAACTATTTATTTCCGTAATCATCTCTTTCATATCATTTTCCATCTCTTCCATTCTCTCATCAATGTCGCCCATCTTAGCATTTACACCAGTAAATTTCTTATTATTGTGGCGGCAGCCTATACACGGGCCACTTATGCTCGAACCCTCGTCAGGAAGTACGAGGGCGGGCACGTGACGTCATGGGCTAGAGGGAGTGTCCTGGTACTTAAGGTCATCTCACCTCGAGACCACCAGGTGTTCATCCGGTAGCTGAGCCCGAGGGAACAACCTCGCTTAGCTTCAGCAACAACATTAATAATAGTTAGCGCACCAACCTAACGTGTCGACCCTTGAATAAACAACTGTTTGAACCGGCCTGACGTCTCCTCTTTATTCACCACGTTTGGTGCCGCTACATTATAATCATTTTCGATTCTAACAAATTCTGATTTAAGTTTTTTATCAAACTCATTATAGATACATAGATACATAGAAAATAGGTGCAGGAGTAGGCCATTCGGCCCTTCGAGCCTGCACCGCCATTCAATATGATCATGGCTGATCATCCAACTCAGTATCCCGTACCTGCCTTCTCTCCATACCCCCTGATCCCTTTAGCCACAAGGGCCACATCTAACTCCCTCTTAAATATAGCCAATGAACTGGCCTCAACTACCCTCTGTGGCAGAGAGTTCCAGAGATTCACCACTCTCTGTGTGAAAAAGTTTTTCCTCATCTCGGTCTTAAAGGATTTCCCCCTTATCCTTAAGCTGTGACCCCTTGTCCTGGACTTCCCCAACATCGGGAACAATCTTCCTGCATCTAGCCTGTCCAACCGTATAAGAATTTTGTACGTTTCTATAAGAATCCCTCTCAATCTCCTAAATTCTAGCGAGTATAAGCCAAGTCTATCCAGTCTTTCTTCATATGAAAGTCCTGACATCCCAGGAATCAGTCTGGTGAACCTTCTCTGCACTCCCTCTATGTTGCTTCTTCAGCTCCTTTAACTCAGCACAAGCACCATCAATTTTATGAGAGAATATCTCCATATTAGTCTCCATACTCTGCATCTTAATCTCCATACTCTGCATCTTTTCCAGTGTTGTATTAATTGTAGCAGTCATATCTAAAAGCATTTGCTTTACCTCCTTCTCCTTCTTTTCTCCTTTTGCAGCCATTTCCAGCACAGCTCCTTGGCTGTAAGACTCTTCTTCTGAACCTTCTTCTGTTGTTTGCAGAGTATCCAAAACTTTTTCAAGCTGGAGACATAGTAGATTTTACTTTGGAGTCACGTGAGTGACTACGTGAAGAACCCCGCCAGTGCGCCTGCGCGTCATTACGTCAGACGCCTTGACGCAAACGGACGTGAGGAGCAGTGCTCCTCGAGTGGTTTGTAGTTTTTCAACTACAAGGTAAGTAAAAACTTTTTTACAGGTTTTCCAGGTCCGTTTACTGTGGGTCCATGGCGATTTTTTCCACAGACGCCATGGGAAAAAACGGACAGGGGGAAGAGGCGAGCGACATAGCCGACAGAAGTCGGGAAAGTCGGGAGTCCGTGGTTAGAGACCAACCGCCTCTAAACCCCGGTACAGTCGCCAGCGGTGAGCATAGCGACTGTGGACCTGGGGCTGGTGAAAACACAGTCAGCGCCTGTCGGGCAAAAGACAAAGTTTAAATCCCAACGGAGGGAGTCCCAGGCAATGAAGAGCTCCAGGGCTAGATACTGCTTTAGAGCGTATTGCCCAAATAGAAAGCCTTTTACACAGGCTGTTGGAGCAAAGTTCACTCAGGGAGGAGTGTTCTGAAAGCCAAGCTGCTGGAAACAGCTCAAACAGCTCCTGGTACAGGGCTAGATACTGCTTTCGAGCGTATTGCCCAAATAGAAGCCTTTTTTATAGGTTGTTGGAGCAAAAGTTCACTCAGGAAGGAGTGTACTGTAATCCAAGCTGCAGGAGCAGCTTAACAGCACCTGGCTCAGGGCTGATGGAATGCACCCTCAGGAATGAGGAGCGTGCTACGGGTCATGAGATTTCAGACCCCGACTCTGACGGTGAGGCTGTACAAGGCGATGAAAGGCAGCTGCCAGATGTTCCACCCCTGGTAGTAGGATTCGCTGCCCCGTCAGGGTCAGGAGAGCCATTAGGAAGAACTGGCCTCCTTAATAAATTACTTGGTTTACCATTAGCTGGAACAGCATGAAATGGATGAGACTGCAAGAGTATCTGGAATCAGTTGCAGAGAATATTAAAGCTGCTGGGTTCTGGAATAACTGCTTTTACCAGAATAGCAGGTAACAACCAAAAGATGACGAAGTTGCATCAGCAAGCACTGGGGTTGCTATGCAGCACCCACTTCGAGAAGTGCTATACGGTCTACTATGAATCCAAAATTCGCAGCACTCTGCAAACCAAGTAATATACAAATTACCCAACTTACTCTTTGGAGAGATCTCGGGAGACGTATTAAAGAGTTGGAAGATGAAGCGACAACAGGATTGATGAAGACATCAATGGTTGTGAAGTCTGTAAAGAGGAAGTATCCTTTCAGACGTCATACGGATCCTGGACCAAGTCGCTCATCAACGCAGGGACGTAGTTGGCGGCCTGCAGCGGGAGCAAGAACCAGTGGGTGTGCTTCCGGGAGAACCCAGGAATCTCAGGGTACTCAAATGACTCAAGAGGTAGGTGGACCTGGTTCTCATGGGAACATACTAACTGGATTAAGTCCAAAAGTTGGAGGCAGGTTACATTTCTTCTATAATAATTGGAAGAAAATTACTTCAGATGTGGTCATCCTGAATAATATACAAGGATTTCGAATTGAATTCAATCCAAATTATGATTTGCCTGTTCAGCATGTTCCTAGCTGAACTCTGCACTTTGTACAAAAAGAAGTGATGGAGGTTCAGGTTGCAATTGAAACCCTATATAAAAAAGGGGTTATTGAAAAATCAGTCTACCAAAGTCACCAATTTGTGTCAAATATATTCCCTCGATCAAAAAAGGATGGAGGATGTAGGATTCTTGTAGATTTGATAAATCTGAATCCTTTTGTGCAATTTAGACATTTCAAAATGGAAACATTTGTGACTGCCAAACAGCTTATTTCAGAAGCATGTTATATGGCAACTATAGACTTGAAAGATGCATATTATTCAGTGTCTGTTCATTCAGAAGATAGGAAGTATCTTAAATTTAAATGGATGAACCAGTTGTGGCAGTTCAAAGCTCTGCCTAATGGGTTAATATCTGCACCCAGAATATTCACAAAATTGTTAAAACCAATTCTGGGATTACTAAGTAGCCAGGGGCATGTACTAATGGCATATTTGGATGATGTCTTGATTATAGGAAAGACAAAACAGTCAACAGAAGTATCTGTTGCAGTTGTGAAATCCACAGAAATCTAGGTTAACACCATGTACCTCTATTAATTATTTGGGGTTCACAATTGATTCAGTCCAAATGAATATTACTTTGCCCAGGGAAAAAGGTGGATTTGATTAAAGATTGCAGTAATCTCCTAAACGAGCAAAAACCTTCAATTAGACAGGTGGCTCGTGTACTGGGAAAATTAGTAGCAGCATTCCCAGCAGTCCAATTCGGACCATTACATTATCAACAGCTGCAGAGACTTAAAGAACAGGCACCGAGAATGCATGTTGGTCATTTTGATAGAACCATGCAACTAACAACAAATGCTGTTTCTGATCTGCAGTGGTGGATTCTACATGTCTCAAGCAGTTACAGCAAAGTGCTGATTGAACAACCTTCCATGATATTACAAACTGATGCCAGTGCACCAGGATGGGGTGCAACTGACTTAACATCTAGCTGAGGAGGCAGATGGAATCAGGAAGAGTCATTGTTACTGCAGACATGGGGAATTAACTATTTGGAGCTTCTAGGATGTTTCTATGGGCTCCAAGCTTATTGTTCTAACACAACGAATAAGCATGTTCAAGTTCAAATTGATAACACAACAGTAGTTGTTTATATTAATGATATGGGTGGAATTAAGTCGGTGTGACAAAATGGTTAATCAACTTTGGGCTTGGTGTATTGAAAAGAACATTTGGATTTCAGCTATCTATCTACCAGGTAGAATGAACGATAGCAGACACCAGGTCACGAAAAGTTCCATGATAATAAAGAATGGATGTTGAATCAAGAGGTATTCAATGATATAGTCATCAGATTTGGAATGACCGACATCGACTTGAATCATCAGCTATCGAGATATGTCTCATGGAAACCAGATCCAGGAGCAGTGGCGATTGATGCTTTCTCGCTACATTGGGGTGGTATGTTTTCATATATATTTCCACCTTTCTGCCTCATAAGCCAATGTTTGCTTAAAATCAGGCAAGATGCTGCTTCAAGGGTATTGGTAGTACCAGATTGGCCTACACAGCCATGGTATCCGTTGATATTAGAATTAACAACACAACTTGATGAAAGTCCCCAAAAAAAGAGTAATTTATTGCTGCACCCTGTACAGGGGAACAACATCCATTATATGATCGTTTGGATTTGTTGATTTGCAGGTTTTAAGAATGCCTTTTCTGGGACGAGGACTGTCTGAGCATACTGTGGACATGCTTACGGCAGTCTGGAGGAAGAGCACTCAAAAACAGTACCTTTCTTATATTAAGAAATGGGAAGAGTTCTGGGTACAAAAGAATGTGCAATAAAGTACTGCAGATATTTCAAATGTTTAGAATTTCTGTCAAAACTTTATTATGATGAAGGTCTGAGTTGTAGTGCAATTAATTCAGCCAGAAGTGCATTGTCCTCATATTTGGTTCTGGATTCAGAAAGAAACTCAATTGGGTCACACCCAATTGTTTCCAGACTAATGAAAGGAATCTTTAATTCCAAACCACCAAAACCTAGGTACGTGATAATCTGGGATGTAAGTGTGGTACTGAAACTACTTCGTGATGGTCATCAAGTGTGTCTTTACCTTTGGTCAAGCTCAGTATGAAAGTATTCATGTTTATGGCATGAGTGACAGCACAACGAGTGCAAACACTTGGAGAATTACAAATAGACAGTATGGAAGTAACTGAAGACAAGGTTACATTCTATATCTATGACCTACTAAAGCAAATTAGGCCAGGTGTGACAGGATTTAAAATTATGCTGGCAGCATATCCAAATGATCCATGTCTCTGTATGAAGACATATTTATTACAATACATTGAGGTCACAAAGAATTTGAGAATACGGAAACTGGGTTTTTGATCACACACAAGAAACCACACAAGAGAGTTTCAATACAGACTATTTCCAGATGGATAAAAGAAGTCTTAACAGCTGCTGGTATTAACACTTATGTTTTTACGTCTCACTCGACTAGGGCAGCAGAAATGTCGGCGGCCAGGGCAAAAGACGGCCCCGTCGACCATATCCTCGCAGCCGCCGGGTGGTCCAATGAGTTGATGTTTCAACATTTTTACCATCGGCCTATTGTTAATGCGGGGTTGTTTGCAGAAACTATTTTAAGTTCTGTGTAAATTCCTCTGGTTTAAAGGGGATCTGATTCATTTCATTATTGAAATGAATTACTGCATTTGTGGTACAAATGTTATTATGAATGCATGATTGATTATTCTCGTTCCGAGTCAATCTATGCAGTGAGAAGCCGGGATTGATCCACGGCATGAAATCACAAAGCTTTAAAATCTTCACGTAGTCACTCACGTGACTCCGAAGTAAAATAGTAAGATTAAACGAGAACTTACCTAAGTTTGAAGTTTGATCTTTATTTTATGAGGAGTTACGTAGGTGATTACGTGCCCACCACGACCCTACCCTCTATCATAAAGGTCAGATGGAAGTTCTTGTCTTACTCGTTTTAGTATGAGACTATATTACTTCGGTTGTTGTTTTTTGTGATTTCACACCGCTGCTTTGAAGATTGACGCGCAGGCGCACTGGCGGGGTTCTTCACGTAATCACCTACGTAACTCCTCATAAAATAAAGATCAAACTTCAAACTTAGGTAAGTTCTTGTTTAATCTTACTATTTCTTGGGTGCTCGTGAGCTTTTCTCTCTTCTCATTTAAAAGTGCCGATTTTTACCGCGATTTTAGCGTCGTTTTCTGATGATGTCACCCTTATGCGACGCCAAGCAGCTCCGGTGAGTTATTTTTAGAGTCGGTGCCGACTTTAAAACGGCTATTTAGCGATTTTACGGGAGAGGAGCTCAATGCAGCGCCCTTAGTGTTCCATGGCGCTACCGGAAGTCGTTAGTTTACTTTCTTACTATAGTTTCTCCTTTATCAATGTCTTCCTTTATTTTCTAAAATTCTCATAAATTTCAAGCTTAATCTGTCAACATTAAGTAACATATTCTGACCAAAATCTATCTTCCATGTCTTTAGTTTGCAGTCCATGGATCAAATTTCTTGTGGGTATTTTAGTTCTCATTCCAGCAACCTGTGATGCCTATCTTATTTGCTTTAAGGGCCTGTCCCACTTGGGCGACCTAATCCGCGAGTTCTGGCGAGTTTGCTCTCTACTCATACTCGCAGCATGGTCTACACGAGGCCGTAGGAGGTCTTTGTAACTCTCCTTCATGCTCGAGAGTGGTCTCCGCGTACTCGAGGCCTCAGCTAGGTCGCGGCGTTTTTTTCAATATGTTAAAAAATGCCCGCGAGTAAAAAAAGGTCGCCATGGAAAAAATCAATACTTTTTTTACTCATATGTTTAGTCGTAGTAGGTCGTAGTTGGTCGTGGTAGGTCGGCATGTTAGTTGTATGTAATCGAGGGTAGTCAAAGGTAGTCGTAGATAGTCTTCATCATAGTCGAAGGGAGGTCGAAGGAGATCGAAGGAGGTCGTCTTCACTTTCCACTATTCGGTGTCCAATTTTCCCGAAGTTAGTCGTAGCAAGTTGAAGCTAGTCTTCAACATAGTCGAAGGAGGTCGAAGGAGGTCTTCCACACAGTCGAAGGAGGTCTTCAACATGACATTTTTTAAAACTCTTCAAAACTCGCCAAGTGGGACAGACCCTTTAGAACATAGAACAGCACAGCACAAGGACAGGCCCTTTGGCCAACAATGTCTGCGCCAACAATGTCTGCCATATCTATCTGCACACAACCCATATCTCTCCATTCCCTGCATATCCATAGCCTATCCAGGTCGTTTAAATTGCACTAAACGTATCTGTTTCAACTACCACCCTATGTAGCATGTTCCAGGCACTCACCATCCTCTACGCGTAAAACAATAACTTGCTCCGCATATCTCCTTTAAACTTTGCCCCTCTCACCTTAAAGCTATGCCTCCAAGTATTTGATTTTTCCATCCTGAGAAAAAGCTTCCGACTGTCTACCCTATCTGTGCCTCTTATAATTTTATCTACTTCTTTCAGATCTCCCCCCAATCCCCATCGTTCCAGAGAAAGCAATCCAAGTCTGTCCAACCTCTACCTGTAGCTAAAACCCTCTAGTTCTGGCACCATTCTGGTAACGTGTTCATTGGGCTTTATCAGAATGCTATGCCTTTCTTCTGCGAGTGTCTGTCCTTTCCTATTGCTTATCTCTTCCATGCATTTTAACTTAATTTCCTAATCTATGTTCACTAAACTCATTCACTACTCATGTGATTGGCTTTATTTAAGCCTTTGGTTTTTGACTTAATTATTGTCAGGTGTACCAAGGTACAGTGAAAAGCTTTTGTTTGCATGCTATCCAGTCAAAGACAAGACTATACATGAATATAATCAAGCCGTCCACACTGCACAGATAAAGGATAAATGGTGCAACATTTATTGAAAGACATCACATTGAAGTCCGATTAAAGATAGTTCAAAGGTCGCCAAAGAGATAGCATTCTTGAACCATGTGGAATCTGCTTTATTCTGCTTTGCTGGAGAATCCTTTAGGAGATTGCTCGTTATTCGTGTGTACAATGACAAAATAAAGTCGTCTGCTTTCGATTGGTTCCATGATGCATTGTTGGAGGCAAATGGCCTCAATGCATTCTGCAAACCTGCCCTCCAAACTACACCCCAATTGATATGTCCGAAGTACATAAAGATTAAAATGTCCAATGATTATTACATTTCCTTTGTTATAGGCATTTCTTATTTCTTGGTTCCAGTCAAGCTGCATTTTGAGTCAGGAGCATTTATTCCTGGTTCAATCTGTGTCCAATATAAATAGAGGGTGATGTCAGGTATATTTAAACACAACATCACCTGCGCATGAGAACTGTTCTTTTATTGTTTGCGTCATGGGTCTAAATATGGTAACAACATTTTATAATGAGGCAGCAATCATCTACCTTTGTACAACTCTCTTTGCTGTGTGTACCCTTACAGTATATTTTATCTACTTCTCTGGTACGCTCGGCTTGGATGTAGAATGTGAAATGATTGCTGTGGCAATTAGGTGTACAATTATTGATTTTCATGATGTGGCATCCTTATTGGACTGGCATGATTGAGTGTTCCTGGAAATGATGTGACACTAAAATTAATTGCTTTCGAGAAAGGGCAGTTGGATTTGTTGGCAGATTGAAGAGATTCGGTATGTGGTCGAGTGCTCTATTGAACTTCTACAGGATCTACGGTCGAGAACATATTGCCTGGTTTGGTAACAAATGTCCAGGAATGAAGGAGGCTTCAGAATGTCGCAGATGTTGCCCGGTTATCCCCACCATCAAAGTGACCTCCCCACCATGAGAGGGATCTACAGGAAGAGCTACCTGAAATGGCCAGCTGATATCATCAAAGACCAAGACTTCCCTGGCCACACTCTCACCTCGCTTCCAACATTGGGAATGAGGTACAAGAGCCTGAGAACATGACCTTCAAGTTCAAGAACAGCTCCTTCCCATCAATCATCTGGCTCTTGAGCACTGTACAGCTCTAACCACAACACTATCTCATCAACGATTCACGATGGACTTTGTTTTGGTTGCACTGCATGCTTCAGTTTTGCACTATTATGGTCTGATTACCTAATTTTAGTCATTATTAATTCATTGTATTATTGATTGCTGTATATTTATTTATTGTGCTTTGTGTTGATCTTCTAAAGCTACAGCAACTAGAAATATCAATGTTCCTTGCCAGTATGTAGGACTATTAAACACTTGACTTTATTCTGATTGAAATGGAAGCTTCTGATATCTGCTTCAAATAATAGATTCAATAAATGTGATTTCCCCAGTTATTCACAATAGAAATTTGCACTTGCATGAGGCAATTTCTCAATGGTACTTTATTGCCACGTATATCTAAGTACGGTAACATTCTTTCCTGCATACAGTTCAGTGACAATCCTACTATACATGGTCCGGCTAACCCTTTAACCCGGAAGTCCCCCCAAAAATGTGGCACCTAGGCCGGGTGAGGCAACCGATCTCAACCTCATTAGGACCTGCGGCCGATCCACCGACTTGGCCACTCCGCGCCTCCTCGATATCGGTTGGTGAACGCGCCGTCCCTCCCTGCACACTGCCACTGATCATCCTCCATGCCCAGGGTCAACTTCTGTAGCCGACCCAGAGCTCCACGGGAGCTGAGCCCCCTGCCCGCTTACTGGCTTCATTCTGTTCCTCAATCCATCACCGCCATCTTGAAAGATGGTTTAGACTGTTTGTGAATGACCCACAACAACACACATAATGTAAGATAAATCTTTATTCCACAAGCAATCAGGAACATTTAAACTGCCAGCCATTCACTTCCAGCTCGGCGTGGCTTGTGAGAGCCGGCTGACCTTGCTAATGTAAAGCTATGTAGTATCGTAATACCATGTAAAGGGTGGCATGCATATATGTGTAGTGGAGATTATAAATAGCATGGATTAACAAGCTTTAATCTACATCCTTCCTCTTAAAGAAGCAAAGCATATATAGAGTGGTAAGTGGAGAATATTGTAAAACACCAGTATAGGGTGTGGGCATTATTATTTTACATGTAAATGCTTGTGCATATGTGAGCACATAAAACGGAAGGGTCACGCACAGTTCAAGTATAGCCGGTGAACTTTCCAATCAGCTGGTTTGGCTGCAGACACGACCTATACGTGTACGGTAGTACCCCTCAAGCGCCTCATCCTTCTCTGAGGGAGTAAGTCCCTTATCGGGTGAACGTGGAGGAGAAGACACCGGTGGAGATGGGGGCACCGGGGAAGGCAGGGATGGCACTGGCACCTGTAGAGGAATCTCTGGAGTGGCATTCGCAGAGCGTAAGGGAACGTCCAAGTAAGGACGGTTGGAGGTGCCGGTTCATTAACCGGGAGGAGGTGTTGGCGGGTGCGTCGATAAATGCCATTGTCAATACTGACCAGGTACGAGCGTGGCTCTGGTTGATCCCAGAATGACTCCGAGGCGGTCGTAACCTCGGAGTGACCGTAAGCAGACAACCTGTCCCTTCTTGAGCGGTTGAAGCGGAGAACTGGTTTTATCGTAGTATTTTCTTTGTATGTTGCGGCGGCGTTGGAGCTGGGATTGGATTACCGACGGTGCACGAACTTGTTGTTCTAGTAGTTGCTTGGCCATAGGCAGGGTGGAGCGGGTTCTCCGTGACATGAGCCGTTCGGCCGAAGATCCCAGGAGAGGGTCGCGGACGATGTTCCGTAGGTTGAGTAAGTCGAGATAGACATCAGAGCCGCCCCTGTGTGAGCGTTACATTAGTTCTTTTGTGCTTCTTACCGCACGCTTGGCCAGGCCGTTGGACTGTGGGTACTCAGGGCTGCTGGTGGTGTGGTGAAAGTCCCAGCATTTCGCGAAATCTCTGAAGAGCTGACTGGAGAACTGAGTTCCATTGTCTGAGAGTAGCTTTAGGGGGGCTCCGTGGACAGAAAAGTACCGAGTGAGGTTTTGAATGACCATGGCTGAGGTCAGGCTACTGAGCAGGTCGATTTCGAACCATCCTGAGTAGGAATCGACTAGAACCAGTTATTGTATGCTGTGCCATTCAAAGATGTCGGCTGCTACTGTGGACCAGGGTAAGTCTGGTGTGGGGTGCAGGAGAAGTGGTTGTTTCTGTTGGTGTGGGGTCAGGCTATTGCAAATCGGGCAAGCAGCAACTTTCTCAAGAATGTAGTCAGCCATGTCAGGCCAGAAAAGCATACCTTTTGCATGTTGGAGGGTTATTTCTGCAGCAGGATGGCCCCCATGGACAATATCGAAGTACTCTCTGTGAAGTGACGTTGGGATGACTGCTTTAAGTCCTTTCATTATAATGCCGTCTTGACTGACCAGTTCGTCGCGGACAGGGTAGAACGGGCGGACAGCCAGCGGCAGGTGATGCTGATTGTCTGGCCAGCCGCGGCGGATGACAGTGGCCAGCGATTGTAGCGTTTCGTCTGCCGCTATTTGTACCACTAGTATGTCTAGGCCGACGGATGGAAGGCAGGAGACCATCATAACCGCTTATCCTTCGTGCTCATCATCAGACAGGTGTTTTTTGCAGGTTGGGCGAGGTGCCCGTGAGAGGGTGTCAGCTAAGTGCATGTCCTTACCATGTTTGTAGGTTAGTCTGATGTCATAGCTCTGTAGTTCCATCATCATGTGTTGTAAACGAGCTGGTGCCGGAGGATCGGTTTACGGAGGATACTGACCAGGGGCTGGTGATCGGTTTCAACCGTGATCGGGTTGCCAAAGATAAAGTCCTTGAATTTCTTGCAGGCCAAGGTTACTGCGAGTAGCTCCTTTTCAATTTGAGCTTAGCGCTGTTCAGTGTCGGTCATGGTGCGGGAGGCATAGGCAACTGGTCTGGGACCCTTCCCGTCTTATAGGCAAGCGGCGCTCAGTCCATACTGGGAGGCATCACAGGTGAGGGTGACGGGTAACTCGGCATCGAAGTATGTGAGGGTTGGAGCGCAAGACATTAGTTGTTTGAGGGTTTCAAATACCCTCTGCTGGTGTTGGTACCAGGACCAGTGTGTATCCTTGTGGGTCATTTGTCGCAGCGGGGCTGATAGCTCGCTGACATTTGGGATGAATTTTCCCAGGTAGTTTACCATGCCTAGAAATCATTGTAGAGCAGTCACGTCCGTCGGTGCTGGCGTTTCATTGCTGGCAATAGTTTTAAACGGGTCTGGCCTGAGTCCGTTGTTGATGAACACGTGGCCCACATAAGTCACTTTGTCGACCCGAAACCTGCACGTGAGAGGATTGAGATTTAGAGATTTATCTCTGTGGCACGATCCAGGACCCGCTTCAGGTTTGAGATGTTCCTGTGCATTGCGCCCGGCGATCAGGATGTCATCCACAATTATATCGCATGGGAAGCCAGTAAAGAGTTGTTCCATAGTACGTTGGAATACTTCACTGGCTGAATTGATGCCAAATGGCATTCGTAAGAATCAGTGGCGTCCGAAGGGCGTCGCAAATGTGGTTAACATGGCAGTGGTCTAGTGGTCATGCATGGGGTCTAGCGGTATTTGCCAAAATGAGTTATTTGCTTCTATGACAGAGAAGACTGTGGCTTTACCCAGGTTGGCTGCAACCTTTTCCACCGTCCGCATCGGGTGGTGTGGTCGTTTGATGGCAGTGTTTAAATCTTTAGGGTTGATGCAAATCCTTATTTTGTATTTGTTCTTCTTGTCTGCTGCGACCATGGTGGAGACCCAGGAGGAGGGGTCGTTGACAGGGGCTATCATGCCCAGTGTTTCCATTCTGTCAAGTTCAGTTTTGACACGGTCCTTCATTGCGTGCGGGATTTGGTCAGGAGAACGAACGACAGGTATGACTTCCTTGTCGGTTACAATGCTGTATTCTGTGGGAAGCTTGCCCAGCTGGTTATCAAAAAGGTCTTTGTATTGTTCGAGTAGTTGTTGGGTGTGACTTTGAGAGCTAGATAGGTGGTACACAGTTTTGCTGAAGGAGACTAGGTTCATATCACGGCATGCATCGATGCCCAGAAGGAGGGGCACTTCCCCATTAACGATGAAAAAAATCCAGATTGTAAACTTGAGATGCTAGATGGCATTGTAATGTGACCTTATCAACCGGTTGCAATTCCTCCGACCGAATGGATGTAACTTGCAGTTGTTTTCATGACAGTTTTGTTGTTGTGAATTCTTTGGAAGTTTGATAAAGACAGGACATTGCATCGTGCCCCGGTATCTATCTTTGCAGCGACTTTGGTATTGTTGATACTGAGCGTTGTCATGGGATCACTTTTTTAGACGGTGTCGGGTACACAGGAATGTATGTTTTGGCTGTCTTCTTGCAGGTGCTGCGGTCGTGGTTCTGCTGGAACTGCTGTTTCAGTCAGTGCCTCGTGGGAAAGTGTGGGCTCGAGCGCATAGAGAGATTGTTGTGGCTGGGCCTTGTTGCCACGAGCGCGGCAGCACCGGACAAAGTGGCCTTCCTTTTTACAGTAGTGGCAAGTTTTGCCATAAGCGATGCATTGCTCACGAAATTTTGGGTGTGAGCCACGGCAATTACCACAGTTATGGACCAGGGGGTCGGTTACCCTCCCTGGGACTGTAGGCGGTGGTCGAGGGGTTGTTAATGTTTGTCGCGGGGACCTATAGAAGGCATGGACATTGTCGGCAGAGTGGGGTCCCGATCCCAGGGCTTTGGTATGGGTGTCATATACTCTGCAACCTGGCAGGCACATTCAACCTTATCTAGTGTAAGCTCCTCATCCCGGAGCAATTCATTTATCACCTTATCATTCAGAGAGCCATATACAAGCCTGCCGCGGATGAGTACGTTGCGGTCTTGGAAGTGGCATGTTGCCGCAATGCTCTTCAGGGCACCAATGTAGGATTCGACCGTCTCACCCTCTTGTTGGCTACGGGAAAATAACTTGTGGTGCTCCATGATAACGTTAGTCCAAAGTTGGCACAGGTCTCGGAACTTTCGTGGGAGGCAAGTGGGGTCTCTGATGGACTCTGCCGGGGTCACAACCTGTGTTGCCGCATCGGTATGTTCTGGGGTGTAGTAGAAATCCTGTGCCTGCTACGTTGAGGAAAATTGATGCAACACTGTGGGGAGCAGCTCCCGAGTGGGCAGCATCTATGAAAATTCCGAATTCCACTTCGAAGATGCGCCAACGTTCGGCGTTCACTGTCGAACACCAAAGGATCTGGTTTACGAAACGATCCTGCCATCACAACAGAGCGATGGTTCGTTTTATAAAAATAAACTAAAATAAATTCAGGCGAAAGAGTTGGAGGCGTGGCTCAAGATTCTGACACCATGTTTGTGAAGGACCCACAACAACACACATAGTGAAAGATCAATCTTTATTCCATAAACAATCAGGAACATTTAAACTGCCAGCCATTCACTTCCAGCTCGGCGTGGCTTGAGAGCCGGCTGACCTTGCTCGTGTAAAGCTGTGTAGTACCGTAATACCATGTAAAGGCTGGCATGCATATATGTGTAGTGGAGATTATAAATGGCATGGATTAATAAGGGTTAATTTACATAGACCAATGGTTTTCAACCTTTTGTAATGGAGGGACACACTGTCACTTGAGATGTCGCATGGGCCACACCATGTAGCTTCCTGATTATCCACTTAAATATGTATCTGCTGTTGTATCTACTGCAGCAGTGTGCCCATTGCAGCACGGGTTGCAAACTCGTCAGGATTACTTTGCAGGGAAAATGGACTTCAGCGTTTCTCTGAACTCTGCAACTTTCCACCAGGTGAGTTTCTGTCTCAATGATGACGGTCTACAAGACTGTCAGGTTTACAAGAATGGTTCCAGGAATGAGTGGGTTAGCATATGATAAGCGTTGACAGCACTGGGCCTGTACTCACTGGAGTTTGGAAGGTTGAAGGGGGACCTCATTAAAACTTACAGAATATTGAAAGGCATAGATAGAGTGGATATGGAAAAGATGTTTCCACTGGTGGGAGAGTCCAGGACCAGAGGTCATAACCTCAGAATTAAAGGGCGCTCTTGTAGAAAGGAGGTGAGGAGGAACTTGTTTAGTCAGAGGGTAGTTAATCTGTGGAACTCATTGCCACAGAGGGCTGTGGAGGCCAGGTCAGTGGATATTTTTAAGGCAGAGATAGACAAATTCTTGATTAGAACTGATGTCAAGGGTTATGGGAAAAAGCATGAACATTTTAAATGGTTCGACCAATAATGTACAGATGAGTAACTTGGGCTTCAAGGAGCCACCAAGAGAAACCAAGTGAAAGGCCTGGATAGAGTGAATGTGCAGAGTCTAGGACCCGAGGCCATAGCCTCAGAATAAAAAGATGTACCTTTAGAAAGGAGATGAATTGGAATTTTTTTAGTTAGAGGGTGGTGAATCTGTGGAATTCATTGCCATGTGGAGGCCAAGTCAATGGATATTTTTAAGGTGGAGATTGACAGATTCTTAATTAGTTTGGGTGTCATGTTATGGGGAGAAGGCAGGAGAATGGGATTAGGAGGCAGAGATCAGCCATGATTGAATGGTGGAATAGACTCGATGGGCCGAATGGCCTAATTCTATTACTATAACTTGTGAACTTGTCTCCATTATGCATGGGAGGAATGAGATGGCAGCGCGGGGTACTTTCATCTCAACATACTCTTTGTAGCACCAACATGGCAAGTGCCTGAGCCGCTTGTGCACACCTACAAGTATTAGGGTTTCCCCTTTGATAGAGAAGGCAGACTAAAGAAGGCTGACACAGCTGGTAGAGCTGCTGCCTCACAGCGCCAGAGACCCTCATTCAATCCTGACCTCAGGTGCTGTCTGTGGACGTTGCACGTTCTCCCTGTGACCATGTGGGGTATCCTCTGGGTGCTCTAGTTTTCTCCCACACTCCAAGGATATGTGGGTTTGTTTGGCCTCTGTCAATTGCCCCTAATGTGTAGGGAGTGGAACTAGTGTGAACAGATGGCACAGTGGCGCAGCAGTTGAGTATTGCCTTATAGCGCCAAGGCCCCTGGTTTGATCCTGACTATGGGTGCTGTCTGTACGGAATTTGTACATTCTCGCTGTGACCGAGTGGGTTTTATCCAGGAGCTCCGGTTTCCTCCCACACTCCAAAGACGTGCAGATTTGTAGGTTAATTGGCTTTTGTAAAATTGTAAATTGTCCTTAGTGTACAGGGTGATCGCTTGTCGGTGCGGACTCAGTGGGCCGAAGGGCCTGTTTCCGCACTATATCTCTAAAGTCTAAAGGCGATGGGTCGGTGTGGACTCAGATGGCAAAGGATCTGTTTCCATACTGCATCTCCAAACTAAACTAAACTAAAAACAATGAATTGGAGATTGAAGGCGCGCCGGTATATTGAGTGAAAGGAATAAATGTATCCAAGTCCATACATAGCATCTTCCTGGATCTTATTACAAATTAAAAGTATACATTATTGAATACTATTGTGCTCTATCTTGTGAAGAAATAATAATTTTCTTTACCAACTGGGTGTAGCCATTATATAATACCACACTGTAATTGCTTCTGAAATCTACATGTGTCCCTGTATTGCCCTAGTGTTACATGTAAAAGCAACTAACTACATGTGCAAGAGGCATTGCTAATATAATTAAAGTAATTCATGCCAAAACTAAAATTAATTCTGCTTAAATTATAGGGCTACATTATCAGTGTAAATGGACAGCAAAATGGAGCTGTTTACATAACTAAATATATTTAACGTTGGCTCTGGGAATTAAAAGATACATTGCCCAACACTAATGTTCCTTCACTTGATAATGTCAGAGGTTGCAGTTATATGTATATTTTATGTTAAAGTACACTACTCATTTGCCAATCAGACCCATTATTGCCTTCTGAATTCAATAATTGCAGTTAATCGATATTGCTAGCAACTTTATTGCAGATTTACAGCAGTGGCTTTTGCTTTCTCTGTAATTTTGATTCATTATTTCACATTTATATCTCCTGACACTATAATTTATTGCCTAACTATACCTATTTTGCACTTTAATCATTGCTTTGACATTTAAGCTCTTCTTTTCCTTTTGCTGCCTCCCACCGCTTGATAAATGAATTAAGAGTTAGCTCTGTTATTTAATTAAATTGTGACTGATCTAAATCGAGACTTATCTCTGCATTCACAACTGCCCCTGGTAACCTTTCATGCCGTTGTATACAGTGCCCTCCATAATGTTTGAGACAAAGACCCATCATTTATTTATTTGCCTCTGTACTGCACAATTTGAGATTTGTAATAGAAAAAAATCACATGTGGTTAAAGTACACCTTGTCAGATTTTAATAAAGGCCATTTTTATACATTTTGGTTTCACCATGTAGAAATTACAGCAGTGTTTATACACAGTCCCCCCATTTCAGGGCACCAAAATGTTTGGGACATAGCAAAGCCATGTAAATGAAAGTAGTCATGTTCTGTATTTTGTTGCATATCCTTTGCATGCAATGACTGCTTGAAGTCTGGGATTCATGGACATCACCAGATGCTGGGTATCTTCCCTGGTGATGCTCTGCCAGCTGTGTTTATACATAGCCCCCCCTATTTCAGGGCACCATAATGTTTACTCGCCCCCAAAACAAGCATAAGCTAAAGATGGCTGTAATACAGGCCTGGCAGTGCATCACCATAGAAGACACCCAGCAACTGGTGATGTCCATGAATCGCACACTTCAAGCAGTCATTGCATGCAAAGGATATGCAACAAAATACTAAACATGACTACTTTCATTTGCATGACTTTGCTGTGTCCTAAACATTATGCTGCCCTGAAATGGGGGGCCAAATTATAAACACTGCTGTTATTTCTACATGGTGAAACCAAAATGTATAAAAATGGCCTTTAACCACATGTGATTTTTTTCTATTACAAATCGCAAATTGTGGAGTACAGAGGCAAATAAATAAATGATGCGCCTTTGTCCCAAACATTTTGGAGGACACTGTACGCCAGGTGAGGCGGCCGATCTCGACCTCATCGGCACGTCCGCATTATGGACCTGTATCTGACCTGTTTAGATAGTATGCAACACAAAGCTTTTCTCTGTGCCTCGGTGCACATGACAACAATAACCCGTAACCTAAACCAACTACAATACAGTGCATACTTGCCTTTTAGGAATCATGCACCGGAACACCGAGATCCTTTTTCTACTTCAAGAGTTTTGTAATCCATTCTCTTTATGTACTTAATCAGATTTCTGTAGCTTCAAGGGCCTGTCCCACTTGGCGACATTTTCGGCGAATGCCGGCATCATATCAGTGTCGCCAAAAGATTTTGAACATTTCAAAATCCAGCGGTGACAAAAAAATGTTGCGACACTTGAAAAAACACCGCGCGTCAATACGTCATCACGCTGCGTCACGCATCATCACTCCGCAAATTTTTCGGTGACCTCATATGTCAGTCAATGATGCCGGCAGACACCGAAAAAATCGCCAAGTGGGACAGGCCCTTTAGTATTTCCAGTTCTGGTGATTGGGTCATTAACTGGAGAGATTAACTCTGTATACTCTCATTCTATTGTTTCTTTTCCACAGATGTTGCTGGTCCTGCTGTGTATAGCCAGCATTTTGGTTCCAATTAATATATTTCCTGTATGCAATATTTTGCTTTTGATTCACTTCTTATTGACTTCTCTCAAATGGAAACTAAAATACATTCCTTTTATATTTGCACATCACCTTCAGAATAAAAGCATTGACTTTGCAAAGATGACCATACACTGTTTTCAAAATGTTTTAGCGGGGAACCAGCTCACTTTTTGGTATTTGCTATTACCGGTATGTAAGGTATATTTTTAATTCACTTAGAATCATAGTCATAGAGTCATACATCATGGTATACCAACCAAAATGCCCCCAATTTAAGCTAGTCCTATTTGCCTGTGTTTAGCCAATGTGCCTCTAACCCTTTCCTATCCACGTACCTGTCAAAATGTCTGTTAAATGTTGTTAGTGTACCTGACTCAATGCCGATATCTGGCAGCTTGATCCATATACCCACCACCCTCTGTGAAAAGTTGCCTCTCAGGTTTTTATTACATCTTTACCCTCTCACCTTAATTCACTGATTTCACTATCTTGGAAAAAAAGACCACGTGCATTCACACTAACAATTCACCTCATGATTTTATGCACCTTTATAAGGTCATCCTTCAGCCTTAGGCATGCCAATAAATAAAGCCCTAGCTTGCCCAACCTCTCCCTGCAACTTCGGCCCTCGAGTCCTGCAACATTCTTGTAAATCTTCTCTGCGCTCTTTCCAACTTAATTGCATTGATCCTATAGCTGGGTGACCAAAGCTGAACACAATACTTCAAATGCGGCCTCGACAACATTGTATAGCTGTAACGTTCCAACTTCAATACCAATAAGCTGACTGATGAAGGCCAGCAAGCCAGAAGCTGCTTTAACCACCCTTTCTGTTGTGCTATCATGCAACCCCTACTGGTTAAAGGGTTCAGGGAGCTATGTACTTGTACGCTTGGATCCCTCTGCTCTGCAACCCCATGGCCCAAATGTTCATTGTAAAGGAGTTGCCCTGGTTTGACTTTCCAAATTGCAACACTTCGCAATTGCAAAACAACACCTCACCTTGCAAAACATAACTTTAACACATACCTAAAAAAACAACGAAGAAGAAAGGGCAGACAGACTGTTAGAAACATAGAAAATAGGTGCAGGTGTAGGCCATTCGGCCCTTCGAGCCTGCACTGCCATTCAATATGATCATGGCTGATCATCCAACTCAGTATCCTGTACCTGCCTTCTCTCCATACCCCCTGATCCCTTTAGCCACAAGGGCCACATTTAACTCCCTCCTAAATATAGCCAATGAACTGGCCTCAACTACTTTCTGTAGCAGAGAATTCCACAGATTCACCACTCTTTGTGTGAAAAAAATGTTTCTCATCTCGGTCCTAAAAGACTTCCCCCTTATCCTTAAACTGTGACCCCTTGTTCTGGACTTCCCCAACATCGGGAACAATCTTCCTGCATCTAGCCTGTCCAACCCCTTAAGAATTTTGTAAGTTTCTATAAGATCCCCCCTCAATCTTCTAAATTCTAGCGAGTACAAGCCGAGTCTATCCAGTCTTTCTTCATATGAAAGTCCTGCCATCCCAGGAATCAGTCTGGTGAACCTTCTCTGTACTCCCTCTATGGCAAGAATGTCTTTCCTCAGATTAGGAGACCAAAACTGTACGCAATACTCCAGGTGTGGTCTCACCAAGGCCCTGTACAACTGCAGTAGAACCTCCCTGCTCCTATACTCAAATCCTTTTGCTATGAATGCTAACATACCATTCGCTTTCTTCACTGCCTGCTGCACCTGCATGCCTACTTTCAATGACTGGTGTACCATGACACCCAGGTCTCGTTGCATCTCCCCTTTTCCTAATCGGCCACCATTCAGATAATAGTCTACTTTCCTATTCTTGCCACCAAAGTGGATAACTTCACATTTATCCACATTATACTGCATCTGCCATGCATTTGCCCACTCACCCAACCTATCCAAGTCACCTTGCAGCCTCTTAGCATCCTCCTCACAGCTAGCACTGCCACCCCAGCTTCGTGTCATCCGCAAACTTGGAGATGTTGCATTCAATTCCCTCGTCCAAATCATTAATATATATATTGTAAATAGCTGGGGTCCCAGCACTGAGCCTTGCAGTACCCCACTAGTCACTGCCTGCCATTCTGAAAAGGACCCGTTTACTCCTACTCTTTGCTTCCTGTCTGCCAGCCAGTTCTCTATCCACATCAATACTGAACCCCCAATACCGTGTGCTTTAAGTTTGCATACTAATCTCTTATGTGGGACCTTGTCGAAAGCCTTCTGAAAGTCCAGATATAACACATCCACTGGTTCTCCCTTATCCACTCTACTAGTTACATCCTCGAAAAATTCTATAAGATTCGTCAGATATGATTTACCTTTCATAAATCCATGCTGACTTTGTCCAATGATTTCACCACTTTCCAAATATGCTGCTATCCCATCTTTAATAACTGACTAGCATTTGCCCCACTACCGATGTTAGACTAACTGGTCTATAATTCCCCGTTTTCTCTCTCCCTCCCTTTTTAAAAAGTGGGGTTACATTAGCTACCCTCCAATCCTCAGGAACTACTCCAGAATCTAAAGAGTTTTGAAAGATTATCACTAATGCATCCACTATTTCTGGGGCTACTTCCTTAAGCACTCTGGGATGCAGCCTATCTGGCCCTGGGGATTTATCGGCCTTTAATCCATTCAATTTACCTAACACCACTTCCCGACTAACCTGGATTTCACTCAGTTCCTCCATCTCATTTGACCCCGGTCCCCTGCTATTTCCAGCAGATTATTTATGTCTTCCTTAGTGAAGACAGAACCAAAGTAGTTATTCAATTGGTCTGCCATGTCCTTGTTCCCCATGATCAATTCACCTGTTTCTGACTGTTGGCGCAGAAGCCATTGCTGGCGCTACCCGCAAGGACATGTCAACATTTAACCAGTAGGGCATGATAGCACTGCAGAAAGACTTCCTCCAGATATTTTCCATGAGCAAGCAGTGAAATCCTGGGTTCATAGCTTTTGGTTTGTAGCATCCCAATCTTGGCCAGTTGGTGCTCATTGTCCAAGCATCTTAGTCTTACCAGGATCCATACTTCTTATTTGTTTTTGTTTTGGTTGGGAAAGGTTCCCTTTAAAATAAATGCCACCGTGCTTGTGATATCATTAATCAAAGCACCAGGATCTAATTGAGTCAGGAACCTGACTATGAAGCCAAGTGTGAAGAATTAAAATGTATGAAGTAACCTTAAAATCCACTGTACCTCCTGTTTGGATCTGCACCATAGTTTTAGACATTTAAGGTTGAGGGTCTTGAGTGGTTTAACTAACAACCACGTTAGAAACATGGAAGTGCAGATGTTGGTTTACAAAAGAAGTGTTTTACAAAAGAAGTGCTGGAGTAACTCAGTGGGTCTGGCAGCATCTCTGGAGAGCATGGATAGGTGCCTTCTTCAGATTGATTAGGAAATGATTCACAATCAATCACAAGATGGGACCCGACCCAAAACGTCACCTTCCGTGTTCTCCAGAACCGCTGCCTGACCTGCTGAGTTACTCCAGCTCGTTGTGTCTTCAATCGCAGTTAGAATATTCTTAAACCTTTATTTTTTTACTCTCTTTACTTTTTACTTAATTATTATCTTAAAATTGAACTGAATTATAAGTATTATTTATGGAGATATGTCCGGGAGGAAGATTTATTAGATTTAAAATTCATCTATCTCGTGTTCGGGTGGAATGTCTGGTTTACTGTGCTGAGCTATCATCTCTTTTATAGACTACCCTACCCATAAGATGCAAGACGTTAATAGAAAAAACGGGGGTCAAGGAATTACTGTTTGTAGTTGGAACGTTAAGGGAATCAATGAATCAATCAAGGGAGGTAAAGTATTAGCACACTTAAAATCACTCAAAGCAGATATAACATTTCTTCAAGAAACTCTCCTTAAAAATGAAGCGCAACATAGATTGAAAGCAAAATGGATTGCTGAAACGTATCATTCTTCATTCTCCCAAATGGCCAGAGGGGTTGCAATTTTAATCCGTAAAGGTATACCTTTTAAACATATATCAACTATTGCGGACGTTAATGGTAGATATATTATACTAGTGGGTGAATTATATCTAAAAAAAGTGATTCTTCTTAACGTTTATGGACCAAATTTTGACAACCCTTTGTTTTTTAAGAATACACTTAATACTATCCCGGAACTCGCACAACATAATTCGATAATTGGTGGAGATTTATTCTTATTTAGATAGATCATCAAAGTAAAATCCAAGACAAGTGAATTATTAAATTCATACATTAATACTACTAATATCAAAGATGTCTGGAGAATTGAAAACCCATCCGGAAGAGAATATTCGTTCTACTCACCGGTACATAAAACCTATTCAAGGATAGACTACTTTTTAGTAGACTCTAAACTTATCCCATTTGCTTATAATTCAAAATATCATAATATTATAAATTCAGACCATGTACCTTTAACATTTATGATTAAATTAAGTGGAATGACCGAGAAGCAGACACAATGGAGACTTAATCCTCAAATTTTAAATGATAAAGTATGTTACGAATATCTTATTACACAGATAAATATGTTTTTCGAGACCAATGACCGCCCTGAAATACCTGCCTCCCTCCTTTGAGAAACATTTAAAGCATTTATACGAGGAGCGTTAATCTCCGCGCAAGCCTTTCGTAATAAAGAGAATCGCGCTAAACAACAGGTATTGGAAATGGAAATAAGGCAATTAGATATGGAAAATGCGGTCGCGCCTTCTACGATAAAATATAATAAAATTGCTGCACTTAAATATAAGTTAAACCAAATATATTCAGATCAAATCATAAAACTTTATCAGAATACTAAACAACTACACTTTGAGTTCGGTGATAAACCACAAAAACTATTTAGCACATCAACTCCGGAAACAGGAAGGGGAAAAAACAATTTATAAAATTAGATCAGATACGGGAGAAATACTAACATTACCCAAGGATATTAATGATAGATTTTCTCAATACTATCAAACACTTTATTCAACCAAAACAACAGTGCGCTCTGCAAGAATGGAATCATTTTTACAGAAATGTAATCTTACAGGTTTAGATCTGAAAGAGAGGGAATTATTAGGGGCTGAAATATCAGTAAAAGATATTGAATAGTCTATTAGATCTTTAAAAAATGGAAAGGCCGCAGGCCCTGATGGTTTAAATAGTGAATTTTATTACAAAAATTATGATCTGATCTCTCCACGCCTACAGACATTTTATACTCATGCCTTCACGCAACAGAAACTACCTGAAACTTTAAATGAATCAACAATAATACTTATACCAAAAACGGATAAGGACCCTGACCCAGGTTCATATAGAGCAATTGCTCTCTTAAACACTGATCAGAAAATATTAACTAGAATTTTAGCCCATAGATTAAGTTTAGTGATCCATAAATTAATACACCCCGATCAAACAGGCTTTATTCCAAAACTTTATTCATTTTGTAATCTGAGACGGCTATTTTCGGGATATAGAATTAATTGGAATAAAAGTGAGATTATGCCAATAACGGAACCTAACAATCTCCTTTTAAAATAGTCAATGAAAAATTTAAATACCTAGGAATTTATGTGACCAAGAAATATACTTCTTTATTTAAATTAAACTTCCCGCCTTTACTTAATAAACTGCATAAGAATATTCAATATTGGAAAACACTTCCCATCTCAATGCTCGGTAGAATTAATGCTATAAAAATGATTTTCCTTCCGCAATTACTATACCTTTTTCAATCAATTCCGATATATCTCCCCAACATTTTTAAAAAAAAGTTGATTATATTGTCACAAGTTTTATTTGGGATTATAAGAATCATAGAACAAGTAAAAAACATTTATGTAAATCTAAGACGAAAGGAGGATTAGTTTTACCAAATTTTTTATTTTACTTTTGGGCAGTCAGTAAAAAATATGAATTTTTGGTTGGAAGATATGGATCAACAACCAGACTGGTTAAAGATGGAAAAGGAAGATTGTCTGCCTTTTGAAATTGGCCCGATTCTGTTAGCTCCCACAAAACAGAATTAAAAAATCTTTTGTGAAAACCCTATAATATACAGTGGTATACAAATTTGGAAACAATTAAAAAATACATTAAAATTGGATACTTTCTTCCCATTGTAAATAATCCTTCATTTAAACCTTCTGTGTTGGATAAAGGTTTTGTACAATGGAAAAATTATGGAATTAAAAAGGTGGGACATCTTTATAGAAAAGTTATTTTTCTTTCATTTCAGGAGTTACAACAGAATTATGGATTACATTCAAATATTTTTTTTAGAAATTTACAACTTAAAGATTATGTTAAATCACACACACAAGAATACAGAACTAGAGAGCCAGAGATTCTTGATGAATGTTTGAATAAACACCCTAATACAGTTAAATTAATATCTCACATTTATAATACTGTTTTAGACAGTGGAATCCCGTCGACGGATTTATGTAGACAAGCATGAGAAAATGAATTAGCTCAATCTATAACGAAAGATATCTGGGATGAAAGTCTACAACACATACATCAATGCTCGTTAAATGCCAGACATTCTTTAATACAATTTAAAGTACTACATAGACTGCATTATTCTAAAACAAAATTAAATAGAATTTTTCCTAATATCTCCCCTGTCTGTGACATGTCAATATTCAGTGGCTAATTTAACCCATACCTACAGAGAGGAGGTACAACAACTCATCAACTGGTGTGACATCAATAACCTTCAACTCAATGTCAATAAAACAAAAGAAATAACTGTGGACTTCAGAAAGAAACAGACAGCACACACCCCACTCACCATAAATGGCAGTGCAGTGGAGTCTGTGAAAAGCACCAAGTTCCTGGGAGTGCACATCACAGATGATCAGACATGGTCCACCAACACCATCTCCCTAGTCAAGAAAGCACAGCAACGCCTCCACTTCCTTCGACAGATGAGGAGAGCCGACCTCCCCCCTTCTGCCCTCACCACTTTTTACAGGGGTGCCATTGAGAGCATTCTTACCAGCAGTCTCTCAGTCTGGTATGGCAGTTGCTCTGCTGCTGACCAGAAGGCCCTACAGAGAGTGGTGAGGACAGCGGAGAAGATCACTAGATCACCCCAACCAGCAATCCAGAACTTATACCCATCTCGCTGTCGCAAGAGAGCAACCAATATCATCAAAGACACCACCCACCCAGCACACAAACTGTTCACCCTCCTACCATCCGGCAAGCGCTACCGCAGCATGCGGAGCAAAACCACCAGATTCAAAAACAGCTTTTTCCCTCAGGCCATCAGACTACTCAACACACTCAAGAAAATTCCATGAACGTTACACAAACAAAGACTGTCAAATTAACTAACTCAATGTCTGCAGTATGCTATTTGCACTTTTCTATATTGCATCTTTTATTATTGCACCTTAATAACATACCTCAAAATGTTACTACACTCTGGCACACTGTGAATATTTTATATAATGTATATGTCCATTGTCTATCTTTATTGGTATATTGTCTGTCTGTGTTATAAATATTACTTGCACATTGGAGTATGGGGAAACGCAATTTCAATCCTCTGTGTAACTACTTGTTGCATTATTTGAATTGACAATAAAGTTTACTTTTACTTTTACTTTTACTTTACTTTTGTAAATTGCATGAAAATTAAAAATTTCTGGATGGATATTTTTTAAATTATTTCTGAAGTTGTTAATATCCAATTGGATCCCGACCCTAAACTAATAATATTGGGAATATCAGAACAATACCTAAAACTTACAACAAACCAAAGAAATTTCCTTGATTATAGTATAATAATTGAGAAAAAATTAATATTAAAATTTTGGATAAACCCAGCAACCCCCACAATTAAAATGTGGATTATGGAGATGTCGGAGACCTTACATTTGGAAAAAATTAGATTTGTCTTAATTGACAAACCAGAATTATTTACTAGAATATGGTCTCCATTTATAGATTATTTGAAGGGGTAGATTGGTTCGGCGCGGAGGCCTGACTTGAATCCAGGATTAGATGAATAGTTACGTTTTCTAACCTACGGAGTATAAGAGCAGGGAGGTTCAACTGCAGTTGTACAGGGTCTTGGTGAGACCACACCTGGAGTATTGCGTACAGTTTTGGTCTCCTAATCAGAAGAAATACATTCTTGCCATAGAGGGAGTACAGAGAAGGTTCACCAGACTGATTCCTGGGATGTCAGGACTTTCATATGAGGAAAGACTGGATAGACTCGGCTTGTACACGTTGGAATTCAGAAGACTGAGGGGGGATCTTATAGAAACTTACAAAATTCTTAAGGGGTTGGACAGGCTAGATGCAGGAAGATTATTCCTGATGTTGGGGAAGTCCAGAACTAGGGGTCACAGTTTAAGGATAAGAGGGAAGACTTTTAGGACCGAGATGAGGAAATCATTTTTTACACAGAGAGTGGTGAATCTGTGGAATTCTCTGCCACAGAAGGTAGTTGAGGCCAGTTCATTGGCTATATTTAAGAGGGAGTTAGATGTGGCTAAAGGGATCAGGGGGTATGGAGAGAAGGCAGGGATGGGATACTGAGTTGGATGATCAGCCATGATCATATCAAATGGCGGTGCAGGCTCGAAGGGCCGAATGGCCTACTCCTGCACCTATTTTCTATGTTTCTATGACCTATCTCCTAAGTTGTATTATTGGCAGTTTATTCTATTTTTTAAATTTTCTTTTTTTTTTCTCTTTTCTCTTTCTATCTAAAAATATAAATAAACAATTAGAGGCAATGTTAATATGTAATTGACAAATGAGGACCCCAGCTATTTTGGTAGCTGGGACCCTGGGATCCTAGATACTAATAATATGTAATCGTTAAACAAAGTTTGTATTGGTTTGGATTATGATATGCATATGCTTCTAATAAAAATAAAAATAAAAAAATAAAAAAATATATATATATATATGTATATTCTTAAGCCTTTCATTAGGAAACTCAGCCTACTCACAAGGAAGGGTTTTATTTTGTCAGTAGCTAAGGCCCTGACATGAAGAAAATGAATGTGACCAAAATCTCGTGGGTTCTCTTTGTGAAGAAGTCCCAGCATTGAATAAAACTAAGAAATGGCATCGCATTTCTTCATTCGCTGCAAGGCCACAAGAAAACATTATATATCCACTTCATCCTCTCACCTCCAAGATCAACCCAAGGAGATCAGTTGTCTGCTGTCCAGCCAGGGACTATTGCAAACAAACTTTGTCAGGTGTGTGTAACAGTGGTGCATATAGTAGACCTGCTGCCGCACAGCTCCAATAAACAGGTTCATTCCTGATCTTTGGCCATATCTGTGTGGAATCGATATGTACTCCCTGTGTACTGCACTGTATGTACTCCACTGCAGTGCACAGCACATTCATTGAGCCAGTTTTGAACTGTTGGCATTGACTATACATGCAAATCATATATAAAATTGATTATTAAGCATTTATACTTTATACTGTATTTACATTTATACTGTAGTACGGAGCGCAGTAGGATGAGGGGTGATCTTACAGAGGTTAGCAAAATCGTGAGAGGAATAGATCGGGCAAACGCACAGAGTCTCTTGCGCAGAGTTGGGGAATTGAGACCAGAGCACATAGGTTTAAGGTGAGGAGGGAAAGGTTTAGTAGGAACCTGAGGCGTAACTTTTTTACGCAAATGATGGTGGATGTATGGAACGAGCTGCTGGAAGAGGTAGTTGAGGAAGGAACTATCGCAATGTTTAAGAAACATTTAGACAGGTACATGGATAGGATAGGTTTAGAGGGATATGAGCCAAACGCAAGTTAGTGTAGTCGAGATATGTTGATTAGTGAGGGCAAGTTGGGCCAAAGGGCCTTTTTCCACGCTGTATGACTACTGAGTTACTTCAGCATATAAACCCACATCTGTAGTTTCTTATATCCACAAAAGTAACCCAGGGCACCTCATGGGAGCATTGCCAAATACATATTGACCTTGAGGAGCTGTTGGGAAAAATAAGCAGAAGCTTGGAGACATAGTTTAAAGAGCTGAGTGGTGGAGAAGTTCAGGGAGAGAATTCCAGACTTTGGTGTCCAGGCAACTGAAGGCACAGTTGCCAGCAATATCATATCCATATACTTTTAAAACTCAGTGTGTGTGTGTGTGTGTGGGGGGGTGTATATCAGGTGTATGTCATTTTGATTTTGCCTTTGATTGGTTGGTCCGCCAAAACCACATGCAAAATCTCTGAGATTTTTACCATTTCGCTAGCGATTTCACTTTTACATTCACATATCCACTCCTCATTAAATGTAGTTGTTTTTCTGTACACATTTTTAATAAAATCCTTCCCCCCCCACCCCCCCACTCACTCATTTTGTCGCCTCCTGCTGGCCACCTTCTCATCACGTGTCGCCGGCTCTCCTCCACTTCCCCCCCCCCCGGCGCGGCTCTGTCACGCTGGCGGAAGGCACAAATCGGCTGGTCCCCCGCTGCTTTTCGCCGTCCTCGCTGCCGGCTCGCTTGCTTACACTGTCTGAAAATCCCGCGGGTCAACGGCCTGTCGGCCCGCAGGCACATTGAGGGCGTACGCAGCATCTCGATGGGCGTACGCAGCGTCTCGACATCGTACGCAGCCTCTCAACGTCGTACGCAGCGTTTTGACGTCGTACGCAGCGTCTTGACGGCGTACGCCTAGCGCGTGGCGTGCGATGACGTCAGGTCGCCCCCCCCCCCTTGCAACCATGCGTTGCGGGAACAGACCCAACGGGTCTGCACTTGGTCTAGTATACTTTTAAAACTCTGTGTGTGTGTGTGTGTGGTTTTGCATGTGAAACGTATTTCCTCGAAAACCAGACGCAAAAACGCGGATATTTTTTCCATTTCGGTAGGGATTTTACTTATGAGTTCACAAATCCACTTCTTAGTCAATTATTTCCCCAGATTTTGAATAAAATTGATCACAAAACTCAATTTTTAAAATCTACACGGCGCTCAGCAGCTGCTGACGTCACAATGCCCACATGCCGACCAATCCAGGCACACCTGCCTCCAGTATGCCTCCAAGTATGCTCGCGCCACGCCACCCGCTGCTGGACTTCCACGCCTGCCCGCTCACTCCAACCCCCCACCCTCCTCACTTCACCTCTCTACCCCATCCTCCCCTTCCTCTCCCCCCCTTCACCCCCACTCGCCCTCTCCCCCCAGACAGAGCAGAACGCCGGCTGTTGCCAGAACCGCAGCCGCAGTTTTCTCGCTGCAATATTTAGTTTTCAGTTTCTGGCAATTGTGCCCGACCGACCTGCTTCAGGGGAGAAGAGATAAGGGGGCGGGCGGGCGGGCGGGGTAAAGGCCGGGGTGTGAGGGAACGAGCAGCCGCCCGCTACAGTAGGCGCAATGGTCCTTCCTATAGTGAACCCTGCTGCTGCTCACAGTCTCTGATGGGGCCGCTTTCACGGACTTAACTGTGAGCGGCCCCCGCGTTTAACCGGGGCTCTGGGAACTCAGCATCTGATGGGGACGAGGAGGCTTCCAGAGGGAAGGCAGGGACAATTTAGAATCCAGCAGCAGAGTGGCTCCGTTAATGGATTCATTCCACAGTGAGTTCAGTTCGGTAACCCCCCCTCTCCTCCCCCCCCTCTTCCCTCCACCCTTCTCCCCCCTTCTCCACCCCCTTCTCCACCCCCCTTCTCCCCTTCTTCTCCCCCCTCTCTACCCCCCCTCCCTCTCCCCCTCACCCCTTCGCTCCTCCCATCCATACCCCCCTCTCATCCCTCTCACCCCCTCCCACTCACCCCTCCCCCTCTCCCCCTCCCTTCCCCCCCTCCCCCTCCCTTCCCCCCACCTCTCACCCTTCCTTCCCCCCACCTCTCCCCCTCCCTTCCCCCCACCCTCCCTCTCCTCCCCTTCACCCCCCTCTCCCTCTGTCTCTTGCCCCTCTCTCTGTCTCTGCCCCCTCTCTCTGTCTCTGCCCCATCTCTTTCTGCCCTCACTCTCTACCCCCCCCCCCCTCTCTAGAAGCGCCTGCGAGTTTGGGGGCTACGCGTCAGTAGATAGGGCCGTTATGGGGTAAAAGGAGCAAATTAATAATATTAATATAATATCAAGGGGGTAGTTAGTGTGGTGGGGGGGGGGGGTAGTTAGTGTGTGACGCCGCATGCTGCCCCCCCCCTTCCCCGCAACCGCACGTTGGGGGAACAGACTTGGTCTAGTTACAGTTAAAATCAGTGATGCAAAGAGACCAAAAACGGAAGAATGTAAAGGACTAGAATGCTTATGGGCCAGCAGATAGAACAGGAAGAAAATGGTGAGATTTGGAAATAAAGTACAAAGATGATAAAATTGAGCTATTGCCAGACCAGGAGACAGGGTAAATCAACCAATACAGAAATAATGGGTGGATATAATTTGTTTTCTTTTAGTTTAGAAATACCGCATGGAAATAGGCCCTTCGGCCCACTGAGACCGCACCAACCAATGATCCCCAAACATTGACACTGCCCTATACACACTAGGGACAATGTACATTTCTATCAAGCTAATTAACCTACAAACCTGTATTCTTTTGGAGTGTGGGAGGAAACAGAAGATCTTGGAGAAAACTCACATGGTCACGGGGGGAACGTACAAACTCCAGACAGACAGCACCCGATCGAACCTGGGTCTCCGGCACTGTAAGCGTTACAAGGCAGCAACTCTACCGCCGTGCCGCCCTTTAGAATGGGTAGAAGATGAGAGGTTGACTAGAATACTCTGATCTGTAAGTGACAAGGGTACGAGTGAAGGATTTAGCAACAAATGAACTGATATGACACAAAATGCTGGAGTAACTCAGGGGGTCACAACATCACGAGAAAATTGATTGGTGACCTTTCAGGTTGGGACCCTTCAGGCCGATTGTAGGAGGGAGAGTGGGAATAAATAAACTAGAAGCGAGAAAGTAAGCAGGGCCGGCAACAGATGACCTCAGGCATGGAGGTTCCCTGATAGGCTAATTTTTGGATAGAGAGGATACGTGTTGCGAACTGTGGAACTGGTTAATGGGCTTTTAATTGAAGGAGGGGAGAAGAGTGGAGGCGTTTGTAGAAGTTACCTAAGAATTCAGTGTTCATACCATGGGTAAGCTACCCATGCAAAATTGTGGAATTCATTTTATGGAGTTGGAAGAAGGTGGTCTTACTAATGAAGCAGTGATTGGTTGGAAACTCTTGGGCACAATTGCAGCTCTTGGGTGTGATGGAGCAGGTTATGGTGCTTGTGGCTTGAACCAAGGGCAGACTTCCCAGTGCATGGTGAGAGAATGTTTCTCCTCATTCAGTATCATATGTCACTTTGGCAATTTAGATATTGTGAAAGGATGGGAGAGGTGGTTATGATGGTTGACATCCATGTATGTATATGTGGCATTTGCTCGTGAGTAATATCAAGAGATTTGTTTTTTTAAAAATAGGACAACGGTAGATACTAGGGAAGTCTGCAGAGATAATGGTAAGGTAATGGTAAGTCGAAGAGAACGACGGAACATGGCAGCATGGTGGCGTAGCAGTAGAGCTACTGCCACAGCGCCAGAGACCTGGGTTCGATCTTGACTACTGGTGCTATCTGTACGGCGTTTGTACGTTCTCCCCTTGACCTGCGTGGCTTTTCTCCGAGATCTTCGTTTTCTTCCCACACTCCAAAGACATACAGGTTTGTAGGTTAATGGCTGGGTATAAATGTAAATTGTCCCTAGTGTGTGCGGGATCATGGTATTGTGCGGTGATCACTGGTCGGTGTGGACTCGGTGGGTCAAAAGGCTTGTTTCCGCGCTGTATCTCTAAACTAAACTACAATACAGAAACAACCTCTTCAGCCCACAATGTCTGTTCCGAAACATGATGCCATGACCAGCTCTTATCTGCCTGCACCCAATCCATATTCCTCTATTCCTGCGTATCCATGCATTGATCCAAAAGTCTCTAAAATGTTACTTTCTGATCTGTCTCCACTATCCCCCCTGGCAGCGAATTCCAGGGCAGTCACCACCCTCTGTGTTGACAACCTTAGCCCCGCATACATACTTTAACGTGGCCCCTCTCACCTGAAAATTATGCCCACTTGAAAATTTCCATCCTGGGTAAAAGGATCTGTTTACCCTACCTAAACTTCATAATTTTACAAACTTATATCGGGTCTCCCATCAACATATGGCATTTCAAAGAAAACTACAAATCTGTCCAAACTCTCCCTGTTACCAATACCCCCTAATCCAGACATCATTCTGGTTAACCATTTCTGTACACTTTTCAAAGCCTCCACATCCTTGTATTGGTGGTGACAAGAACTGCACACAATACTCCAAATGTGGCATAACCAAAGTCCTATAAAGCTGCATCGTAACTCTTGTATCAATGCTCTGACCAATGAAATATGTTTCCTCTCTCCTCAAACCTAAGATCCCTCTGTACATTAATACTGTTAAGGGTCTTGCCATTAATTGGATATTTCCTCCTTGCATTCGACCTCCCAAAATGCAACACCTCATACTTTCTCGGATTAAACTCCATCTGCCATTTATCCACCTATTGCTGTAGCTGATCTATGTCCCACTGTATAGACGTCTTTCCTCACTGACTCTTATCTGCCTGCACATAATAAAGTAAAGTAAAGTATCCTTTATTGTCATTCAGACATTTCAGTCTGAACGAAATTGTATACCTTGCAGTCATAACATAGAATAAAATAACAAAGCACACACTTAACACAGTTTAACATCCACCACAGTGAGTTTACCAGGCACCTCCTCACTGTGATGGAAGGCAAAAGTCTTAAAGTCCTTGTCTCTTCCCCCCTCGTCTCCCTCTGCGTTGAGGCGATCCAGGCTCCCGGTGTTGGGCCCCCCGCCGGGTGATGGTAAGTCCAGCAGCCGCATCCGAGCTCCGCGAACGAGCTGGTTCAAACTCCGCGGCCCGGGGCGGTCGAAGCTGCCACCCTCCAGTCCAGCGGACAAAGCTGTCGTTGCGGGAGCTCTGGAAAACCGGTCACCAACCTGGGACCTGCGAGCTCCCGATGATGTCGCCCACTGGGCCCACGGCCGAGCCTCCGAGGCTCCAAAGTCGGGTCACCGCCGCCGCAAAGCCACTACAGCCCCGAAGTCGGCCAGCCTGCCAGCCTGCCAAGTCGGCCAGCCGGCCGGCCAAGTTGGTAAGTCCTGGCTCTGATTTATCTCGGAGCCTCGAGGTCGATCCCAGTTGGAGGCCGCCAGCTCCGCGATTAGGGGGATACGACAAGAAAAGGTCGCATCCCCCCCGAAGGAGGAGACTAAAAACAGTTTCTCCCATCCCCCCCCACCCCCCCCCCCCCACACACACACAGCCAAAATAAACGAAATAAACCAAACAACAGGACAAAAGAAAACAAAAGAAAAAGAAAAGACAGACAGACTGCAGGTGAGCCGCAGCTGCTTGGGCAGCGCCGCCACTTCCGGTTCATACTGCATAATTCATACTGCATGCCTCCATTCCCTGCATATCCATATGCCTATTCAAAAATCTCTTAAATGCCACTAATGGTATGTTATCAAGGAACCATTTCGGGTCACTCCTGTTCAATGGTCATGTTGATGTAAGTGGATGCATTTCACTTGCACTTTATGTGCAATGTGACGAATAAAGCTGATTGTTGATTGTTGTTGAGCCAGGATTGTGTGCTCCCACTCAGCCGGCCAACATGGGAGAAGCATTGGAATGGGATTGTGTGTCTAACTGTGACTATGGTTTTAGTCAGGTTAAGCAGGGATAGCTAGTGTGCTTGGTCACAATGAAATGAATACTTACAATTAAACCTAACAGTTCAGCACTATAGGGTGAGAAGGGCATCGAACAATGTATTTCTGAAATCTGGCAACATGTTCACACACACTCTGGAAAGGAAAGGGAGTTGAAGATGAAGGGTCGGGCAGTCAGATATGTGTCAGTACGCAAGTATAGAAGTATTAACCAAATAATCTAACGTGATCCAGGAGGGAAATGTGGGTGATCAATAGTTTGATGGGAAAAGGGTCACGAGAGCAGGAGATGGCCATCATGGACAATGACCATGGATGTGGGATGAGGAGGGGAGATAGTTATCATGGACAATGACCATGGATGGGGGATGAGAGGGGGAGATGGCCATCATGGACAATGACCATGGATGGGGGATGAGAGGGGGAGATGGCATTTTTGAACATGGCCATGGACTGGGCATGAGGGGGGGAGATGGCTATCATGGACAATGACCATAGATGTGCCATGAGGGGGGATATGGCCATCATGGGCAATGACCATGGGTATGGGATGAGGGGAGAGAAAACAGAAAGATCCAAATTTGAGACTGGGTGTGGGTTAGTGGCTTTCAGAGTTTGCTCAAATATTCTATGAGCAGGGAGGCAGCAGACTGATGGGGTAATTTTAGTAAAAGTTCTGGGCTCTTGGCATGATGATGAAGGAAATGAACGGGTTTAATAATGGCTGTTCAGCTGGGAAAGATAGCCTGGTGTTATTGTGGCCACCTTCTTCTTCCACTGAGTGAAAATGGAAATTATGCAATTTAACAGCACCATTTCTGATCTCCATTTACAGTGTTTGCTGTAGGAAAGTGCAGAATAAGCAGCAAGTCTTGTGTTTCTCGGGAAATTGTACCAAATGTGGGAATGTGATGGCTCTGGTTAAATTTATCTAGTAATCTCGTTCACATCTACCTCGATTGCCTTAGGGAGTTGGAGCCGAATTTTACTTTGTTTTTTTTCTGAGATTGTCCACCATTGTTTCTTTGTTTCTGTTTCTCCAACCTCCTGTATCAGCTGTGGTTGGGCAATGTGACACAATGGTTCATCAACAAATAAAGAGGCAAAATATTAATGAGTATTGTGGGCTTTTATTGCTTTTTTACATCTGTTCACAAAGGTGGAAGAAATGTCCATGTAAAATTTAGATGGAACAAGAAGCCATTGAAACGCTATTCTTCAGTAAGATTTGAATGTGCCATTATATGTCCAGTAAGCAAAATGACATATTTAATAAAACTTTGGATTATTTAATATACAACAAACAAAATCACTTGTGTTAAAGAAGGAACTGCAGATGCTGGAAAATCGAAGGTACACAAAATGCTGGAGAAACTCAGCGGGTGCAGCAGCATCTATGGAGCGAAGGATGGAGAAACTCAGCGGGTGCAGCAGCATCTATGGAGCGAAGGATGGAGAAACTCAGCGGGTGCAGCAGCATCTATGGAGCGTCCATAGATGGAGAAACTCAGCGGGTGCAGCAGCATCCTTCGCTCCATAGATGCTGCTGCACCCGCTGAGTTTCTCCAGCATTTTGTGTACAAACAAAATCACTTCCCTTGTTACTCATCCAACAAAGGTTTACAAAATACCTAATTCTTAATTTTATCTTCAAACATGGAATTACCAACATTTCATGGTTGATACAGTCCCCTGCGGAAGAGAAGAGTTTGATGGCTCACTTGAGATGTTAATCTAGATACACTTGGGTATATTTCCATATTTATATTTACGATCAGAAATTATAATTTCATTTATTAGTTTAGTTTATTATTATCCGTGTACCGGGGTACAGTAAAAAGCTTTTTTGTTGCGTGTAATCCAGTCAGAGAATAGACTATACATGATTACAATTAAGCTGCCACAGTGTACAGATACTGGGTAAAGGGATTAATGTTTAGTGCAAGATAAAGCCCGGTTAAAGATAGTCCGAGGGTCTCCAATGAACTTCGCTCCATAGGTGCTGCCGCACCCGCTGAGTTTCTCCAGCATTTTTGTCTACCTTCGATTTTCCAGCATCTGCAGTTCCTTCTTGAACAGGTATATGGTGGGTCAGGACCGCTCTCTACTTGATAATAGGATAGTTCAGTTGCCTGCTAACAGCTGGGTAGTAATTGTCCCTGAATCGAGAGGTGTGCATTTTCACACATCTATACCTCTTGCCTGATGGGAGAGGGGAGAAGTGGGGGTGAGACTTGTCTTGATTATTCTGGTGGCTTTACTGAAGCAGCGAGGTGTAATTTGAGTCGGTGGAAGGGAGGTTGGTTTGTGTGATGGTCTGAGCTAAGTCCACAACTCTCCGCAATTTGTTGCGGTCTTTGATGGAGCTGTTCCCAATAAGGCGAACTGAGCAGCCCCTGCACAGTTGGGGGCTATGGGTGAGTGCTGGAATCTTGCGTTGGGGGAACGGGTTACGTTGGGGAAACAGGTGAGTGGTGTGCAATATTTCCTTGGGGAACGAGTTGCGTTGGGGCTCCAGTCCTCCCGTGGGGGCTATGGGTGAGTGGTGCAATATTGGGGACCAGGCCTCGTGTGACAGGGACCCAATGGGTCCCAGTTGGTCTAGTATATGTATAAATCTTATGTTATGCTTCACCAGCTTCCACAAGGATGTATTCTATTTCCATGGAAAGAAACAAAGGAAGAGAAATGGGGAAATTATCAGGTAACTGACAATGAAAGGAATACAGAAATAATGCAGATACGTTGGTACAGCAGCACAGACCACCACAGGAGATCCCTTTTCCCTGTGGCTATAAAACTGTACAACTCATCGCCCTTCTGTCCTGGGGTAGACTGACTACCCTTCCCTCCCCCCAACCCCCCCACTCTTTGCACATCCCCAATTCTGGACCTACTACTCTTCACTTTAATTTCATGTATCTTGTTGTGTTCTATGACTCATGGCAGACCAATTCCCCTCCAGGGATAAATACAATTCTATCATATCGTACAAGGAACTGCAGTTGGTGGTTTACACAAAAACAGACGTCACTTATCCATGTGCTCCAGAGAGGCTGCCTGACCCGGTGAGTTACTCCAACACTTTGTGTCCTTTTTTTTCAGAAATAATGCAAACAGCTATAGTTCAATATTTGAATAGAAAAGACTGCTGAGAAATTTTTAGTTTCAGTTTTGTTAAGTTGAAAGATACCGCGTGGAAACAGGCCCTTATGCCCACTGAGTCCTCGCCGACTAGCGATCCCTGTACATTAGAACTATCCTATACACTAGAGACCATTTACAATTTTTACTGAAGCCAATTAGCCTACAATCCTGTACGTCTTTGGAATGCAGGAGAAAACTTGAGCACGGGCAACATGGGTGGTGCAGCGGTAGAGTTGCTGTCCCACTGAGGCGATTTTTTGGGCGACTGCCGCAAAATTTTCAACATGTTTTCCGGCGACAGTGGCGACAATTTTGCTGTCGTAGGTGCTGTCGTAGGTTGTCGCCAGGTGTCGTGGGTGAATTTCATTCAAACTAGTCCCTGGCAGTCGCCTAAAGTGTGACAGGCCTTTTACAGTGCCAGAGACCCGGTTTGATCCTGACTATGGGTGTTGTCTGTATGGAGTTTGTAACTTCTCCCCATGACCTGCGTGGGTTTTCTCTGGGTTCTCCGGATTCCTCCCACACTCCAAAGACGTACAGGTTGGTAGGCTAATTGGCTTGGTAAAATTGTAAAAATTATAAAGATCGGCAAATCTCTGAGTGAAGGAATTCCTTACTGTCTCAGCCCCAAATAGTCATCTTCATTCTAAAATACTCCACAGATCTCACTAGTCTCTTCTAGTCCCTAGTGTGTGTGGGATAGTGTGCAGAGATCGCGGGTCGACGTGGAATCGGTGGGCCGAAGGGCTTGTTTCAGGGCTCCATCTCTGAACTAAACTAAAAACTCAACACCCGGGGAAAAGCCACATGGTCATGGGGAGAACAGATAAACTCCATATAGCACCCGTAATCAGGATCGAACCTGGGACTCTGGCGCTGCAAGGCAGCAACTTGATCGCACTACCATGCCATCCCTTTAGTTAAACAAAAACGTTTAATGATACTAACTTTGGTGACATTGATCCAACCACACAAGCTAGCCAGCAAAGAACCAGCTACCAAATAAAATGCAGAATTTGAGCTTTGATTCGACTTGGATTGTTGATTGGACGATGCGCCTTATTTGGTAAAATTAGTTGCTAAAGCACTATTTAGCCACGGCACACATTGCCATGATTGATGTGCAGAGCAATCTAAGAAAGTGGTGATAAAAGACCCTGTTTGTCTTTATCTAAACACACACGTAAAGGTTTATGGAGCAGAATGTGCATATTTAAGATTCTCAGAATATGTTACTTGGTTTTTTAGAGATTTGTGTCATCAAGGAAATTTAGGATCCTCCAAAAGAAACATTCAGATATGTCAATTTCCTGTAGACCTTTTGTCCTATAGGCCCAAGATTATATGAGAACTTAAGAAATGTGATGACAGCTCATCCAATTCCTTCACCTGATTGATTGTCTTCATGCATTCCACATCCTTGCCCTATCCTTGGTATATAATCTATCCTTATTATATTTAGTAACTGGGCATCCACAGCCCTTGTAGCTGGAAAATTATAAAGATCGGCAAATCTCTGAGTGAAGGAATTTCTTCCTGTTTCAGCCCCAAATAGTCGTCTTCATTCTAAAATACCAATCTCCACAGATCTCACTGGTCTCTTCTAGTCCCTACAACTTGGGCAACGGCATTCTGTCATGGATTTTGTCTTTCGAGAAGATCACTTGTGTTTCCTTCAGTTCCAAAGGATGTCATTATTTCTAGTTCTCTCCTAGACAACCTCTTTATCCAGGAACAATGTAGTGAACCATTGATGTGTTTTTAAGGATACTGGTAATTAAGGAGAAGGAAACTGCACTCAGTATTTCAGGTGTAGTGTCAATGAAGACCTATATAATTAGCAGCAGATCCTTGCACATGAAGATTAATTTGACTTTTGTGCAGAAAAAATAGTTGTTCTATTCTTGTCTACTGGAGAGGATAAGTTACCACTTCTCCTGAGTCTTTCAGATCTCCCCCCCACCTATCTTGCCTGACTGTTGATCTAATCTATTTTCCTTTTATCCTCCTTGCCATTACATTCCTACCTACCTTTGTATTGTCAGCACACTTGAATATATTCTGTCCTCAATCTTCTCCATTGTCAGAGTGAGGTAAACACAAATTGGAGGAACAGCATCTCATATTTCGCTTGGGCAGCTTACAGCCCAGTGGTATGGATATTGATTTCTCTCACTTCAGGTACCCCGGGTATTCCTTCCCTCTCTATCCCTCCCCCACCCAATTTGCACTAGCTTCTCATTTTCACCCTACAAAGAGCTTAGAATGGCCCGTTTCCTTTATCATCGTTACGTTTTTGCATATCTTTCATTCATTGTTCTTTATCTCTCCACATCACCGTCTATATCTCTCGTTTCCCTTATCCCTAACCAGTCTGAAGAAGGGTCTCGACCCGAAACGTCACCCATTCCTTCTCTCCAGATGCTGCCTGTCCCGCTGAGTTTCTCCAGCCTTTTGTGTCTATCTTCTGAATATATTACACTTGGTTTCTCCTGTCATTGATCATGGATTGTAACTAGCTGCCAGCCAAGCTGAAGTCATCGTGAATTACTGAAAGTGATACAATTATTCCTCCCCTCTGCCTTTACGCCAATTAACCAATCATACTAATATATTGTTCGCAAGATCACCAGACTTAATATTGTGTAATGCTATCCTAAAGACATTTTGTTGATTTCCTAATTCACTGATTTAGCCACCACCCTCCCGCCCCAACGTTCCATCAATCCAATAACTTGCACATTAATTTGAAGATTTGTCAAACATTTTAATTTTCATGATTTCACTTAATCATGCCGTGAAACCTTTATTATCTAGCTCATGTTTTAATTGATAACTGCCATTCTATCAGACATTTAAGTTATCTCAATGACAATGGGGTTGTCAATGAGGTAGATGGTAGCTCAGGACAATTCTGTGGTTGGTGATAGGATGGATCAGTTGCCCGATAACAGCTGGAAAGAAACTGTCCCTGAATGTGGAGGTGTGCATTTTCACGCTTCTGTGCCTCTTGCCTGATGGGAGAGGAGAATGGAAGTGACCAGCACTTTCCTGGCATTCGCACAAATGCGTTCTCTGAAGTGCATGTCTCTGAAGCACACTGGTCTGGGAAATGAGCTTCTACCATGTTGTGGTTTTCCATCATCCTTTTGTTTGTATTCTTAGTAGATTTCAGCTCTTTCCCTGCTCCTTATGTTAGGTTAAATGGTTTATAATTCCCCGCTTTTTTTTTTAACCTTACTTACCTGAACAGAACAATGACATTTAATTTAGTTTAGTTTGGTTTAATTTAGAGATACGGCATGAAAAAAGCCCTTTGGCCCACCGAGTCCGCACCAACCAACGACCCCTGTTCACTCGCACTATCCTACACACAAGGGACAATTTACAATTTTTACTGAAGCCAATGAACCTACAAACATGTACGTGGTTGGAGTGTGGGAGCAAACTGGAGCATCCGGAGAAAACCCACGCTGTCATGGGGAGAACGTACAAACTCTGTACAGACAGCACCCGTAGTCAGGATCAAACCTGAGTCTCTGGTGCTGTAAGGCAGCAACTCTACCGCAGTGCCACCGTGCTGCACCCCTACTAATTTACTAACTTCCAATCCATGAATTGTGGAAGATGAAAACTAATGCATCTATTATCTTTGTATTTCTGTTCTTTATAACCCAAGGGTGCAGATCATGACGTCCAAAAGGATTTGTTAGCTTTTTTATCCTGTACTTTTTCTTTGTTAATATACATCGCTCTACAGTATGTTCCTCACCCTCCTCACTGCCAGATTATTGGCTCCTCACAATTTCTCTTATGTTGTTTGGACTGTCTACGATATACCCAAATATCTTTCGTGTCCATCTTCCTTGTTTCAAATGTTGACATCGCTGTCATTGTGCCGTCCTGAAAAGGACGCAAGCTTCTGGTGACAATCAGTGGGAGCCATCACTTGTTGCAACAGATGATGGTGGCAGCAGAATTAGCTCAGGATACTTCCAGTTTCCAGGCCCTGCTTTGGGGCCCCCAAATATATGATCCATATCAAACCCCAATGCAGACCTTCCCTCCATAGATGCTGCCACACCCGCTGAGTTTCTCCAGCACTTTTGTCTACCTTCAATTTTCCAGCATCTGCAGTTCCTTCTTAAACGCAGATCTATGTGCAACGTCTATATTGCTGTCTTCGTATAGTTGGGAGGAAATGTTGCATTGTCAGACATGTTGCCTGTTGAATTTGATGGCCTCATTTAACTTAAGCTTCTACCTACCTCACTCAGACTTTACTGCACTAAACATTATACCTTTTCTCTATTCTGTATCTGTACCCTTTGATAGACACAAAAAGCTGGAGTACCTCAGCGGGTCAGACAGCATCTTTGGAGAAAAGGAATAGGTGACAGTTTGGGTCGATAGGTCAGTCTGAAGAAGGGTCTTGAGTCGAAACATCACCTATTCCTTTTCTCCAGAGATACTCCCTGACCCGCTGATTTGCTCCAGCTTTTTGTTTCTATGGTTTAAACTAGCATCTGCAGATCCTTCCTACATATTTCGTCTGTACCCTGTGGACGGCTTGATAGTAATCGTGAATAGTCTTTCTACTGACACAACCAGAAGCTTTTCACTATACCTCGGTGCACGTAACAATAAACTAAACTGACCCTGTTAAGGTGGAAGCACACATCCCTGTTTTAAAAGTAGGGAATTCTTATAGCCAATACAATTCTTACATTCTCTCAATCAAAGGCCAAATGCTGTGGAGATTGTAACATTGAAATAAAACCAGAAACTGCTGAACTTACTCTATACTCAGGCCAACACATTTTAGGGGAGAAACACCTAATATTTCGAACTGCTGCTCTTTCAAACAGAAACTGATCTTTGAGAATGGTCACTGCCTTGTTACATTAAATCTGATTCTCTTTCTATAGTTGCTGCCTGACCTATGGAGTATTTCTCTCAACCAAAACTGTATAGCTCTGAGATGAGTGTAATAGATGTATTTTAAAATATGACATTTTCTCTTAGATATTCGTCCTGAAAAGCTGAAGAATTGGCTTTAAAACTAGATGGTCAGATTGCAGGAATATAGAACTGGTGGTCTATAGAAATATTTTCTCTCCTTTATTGTTTGATATTGTATTCAGCATTGCTTCAAAAGGCCATTTGGCCCATTGAGCCAGAGCCCTTCCTTGGGTCTCATGTTATATATTGATGGGTGGGGTGTGAATGTGGCCCTTCCCTTCATAAACACCAACTATAACCGGTACTGCTCACATGCTCAAGCTACAGAAGTCACACAGCAACCTGTCCCTTATCATTAGGATATAATAGAGTCATAGAGTGATGCCGTGTGGAAACAGGCCCTTTGGCCCAATTTGCCCATACCAGCCAACATGTCCCAGCTACACTAGTCCCACCTGCTTGCGCTTGGTCCATATCCCTCCAAACGTGACTTATCCATGTACCTGTCTAACTGTTTCTTAAACGTTGGGATAGTCCCTGTCTCAACTTCCTCCTCTGGCAGCTTGTTCCAAACATCCACCACCCTTTGTGTGAAAAAGTTACCTCTCAGATTCCTATTAAATCTTTTCCCCTTCACCTTGAACCTATGTCCTCTGATCCTTGATTCCCCTACTCTGGGCAAGAGATTCTGTGCATCTACCCGATTTATTCCTCTCATGATTTTATTCACTTCAATAAGACCCCCCTCATCCTCCTGTGCTCCAAGGAATAGAGACCCAGCCTTCACAACCTCTCCCTATAGCTCAGACCCTCCAGTCCTGGCAACATCATCGTAAAGGTGGAAAATCGTAACTAGGATGCGTCACAAGACTGGTACGAAGGAAAATGAATGTTCTCGTAAGAGTGTATTAAAATTGATCTGCTTAGCAATGTCAGTGACATTTATGTAGTGTCTTTTAATCACGAAAAACCTCGAAAGGCACTCTGCTGGAGAGTTATCAGACTAAATCAGAACTGAAAGAAGTATGTAAAATTATGGGAGGCACAGAAAGGATAGACAGTCGGAACCTGTTTCCCAGGGTGGAAAGGTCAAAGACCACCGGGCATTGCTTTAAGGTGAGAGAGGCAGGGGAGATATGTGGGGCAAGTTTTATTTTACATAGAGAGTGGTGGGTGCCTGAAACACACTGTCAGGAGTGAGGTGGTGAAGGCAGATACGATAGTGGCATTTCAGGGACTTTTAGACAAGCACATGGATATGCAGGGAATGGAGGGATATGAATCACCTGCAGGCAGTAGAGATTAATTTAACATAGCATCATGTTTTGAGTAACTCAGCAGGTCAGGCAGCATCTTCGGAGAAAAAGGATGGGTGACATTTCTGGTTGGGACCTTTCTTCAGACTAGAGTAGAGTAGAGGCCAGAACAAAGCAGGGCCGGTAACAGGGCCAGAACAAAGCTTCTGTTGCCGGCTCTGCCTTGTTCTGACATTTTCTTACCTCCGGTTCCCTCCCCTCTACATTCAGTCTGAAGAAGGCCCACGACCCAAAACGTCTATTATTAGAACTCTGCTCAATTCATCTGTGACTGAAGCCTGATATCGAGACACGATGACTCTACCTAAACTCCTGCTGCTGTCTGCATCTAATGACAGGACCCAAGTCCTCATAGTAGATGAGCTGTGTGCAGCTGATATTTTTATTTTGTCTGCATGGGGCAGCTTAGCCCAATCCTACTCTCATCTTGTCAGCAAGATTTAACATCAGGGTGTATCATTCTTAAGTAATGATTGAATTAATCTATCTCCCAACAGCCTTGCAGTATTCCATTTTGTTCCTCAATGGTACTAAGTTATTTAAGACTGTTATTTTCAAAGTCGGGGACAGTGACAATCTTGATTCTGTCATTTCTTATTCCTGCAACTCTTACTGTCAACATCAATGAGTTTTGCTTGGATAAACATACAATGCTGGAGTAACTCAGTGGGTCAGGCAGCATCTCTGGAGAAAAGGAATAGGTGACATTTTGTGTCGAAACCTTTCATCAGACCGAGAGTCAGGAAGAGGGAAACTAGAGGTATGAGAAGGTGCAGAACGGAGCAGAGTCCGCATTGATACCTCAGGAAAGGTGGAGCCCACAATGGTCCCTTGTTGGCTGGGGACGAGGTGGTACTAAAGGGATACAAACGGTGAAATTAGCAAGAGGACTGGGGGGGGGGGGGGGGGATCTCTTGAAATTAGAGAAATCAATATTCATGCCGCTGGGTTGGAATCTGCCCAAGCGAAATAGGACGTCCTGTCAGAATCGAACCCAGGTCTTTGCCACTGTAAGGCAGCACCTCTACTGCTGCACCCCTAAACTACTGATTAATAGGATCTGGAGGGAATTGATACGAATGTGGAGGGGGAATACAAAAACTAGGTTTAACGTAGTATTAGTGTAAATTAGGCCAAGTGGGTCCCATCCCCAGAGGAGGGGGGGGGGGGGTCGTGGCATCACAGGGGAGGACTGGTCCCCGAACGCAATACTCCACCACTCACCCAAAGGTCTCAATACTCACCACTCCCTAGAGAGCGAGGGGAGGTAGAGAGGAAGGGGGGGGATAGAGAGGGAGAGTGGGGGAGCGAGGGAGGTGGAGGGTAGAGAGGGAGGGGTGCAAAGAGGGTGGGGGGCAGAGAGGGAGGGGGTAGAGAGGGAGGGGAACAGAGAGTGAGGGAGGGGGTAGAGATGGAGCGGGAGGGGGTAGAGGGGGAGGGGGCTAGAGAGGGAGGGGGTAGATAGGGAGGGGGAGGAGTGTTGAGAGGGAGGGGGTAGAGAGGGAGGGGAGGAGGTATATAAGGAGGGGGAGGTGGTAGAGAGGGAGGGGTAGAGAGGGAGGGGAAGGAGGTGGAGAGGGAGAGGAGGGGAGGAGAGAGGGATGGTAATGGGAGGGAGAGGGGCAGAGAGGGAGGGGGTAGAGATGCCACCCCATCTCATTTCCCTCATCCTCCTCCCCTCACTCCCATTCCCTGCGACAGCTCCTACCCAGGTCCTAGAGCAGCGCCAGGGCCTGGTTCTCGTACTCCGCCTGGCCCTGGCTATAGACTGCAGCCGTCAGCTCGGCCGCCGCATGGGCTCCAGTCCAGGCCCATTCCCCGGGCTCAGCCCGCGGCAGCAGCCTCCCCACCAGGCATGAACCCGATGACCCGTGCGAGGCCGCAGGCAGGCGTGGACCCGAGGACCCGAGCGAGGCCGCGGGCGGGCGTGTGTGAAAAGGGCGTGTGACATCTTATCTTTAAAGATGGCGGTCAGAATGAAGCATCAAGCAGTGAGAATGAAGCAGGTCGACCATTAGGAGGTGAAGCATTTGAGGAATGCTCTGGAAATGTGGCCCTCCCCCCGACATCACTCGAAGCTCGTGGAATATTCTGTGTGTGAAATGGGCGCCGAGTCACCCGAGCCATCGTGCCCGCCCACCTCATTGTGATATCATCAGTGGAAGCTGGTCGTTAAAAAATTTTTTTTTAAACTTTAATCAGCAATAAGCCGTGAAATAAAGCATAAAATCTTAAGTGAAGCTGCTCACAGCTTAGAGGGGAAAGATGTGTCAGAATATGTAAAAATCTTATTGTTACCACGTAGTGTTTTTGTGAAAATACAAAGACACACATATACACACACATACACACATACCAGGTGAGAGTTTTAAAGTTATAGAGATGGATGATTGATGGTCGATGTGAACTCGCTGGGCCGGGGGATCTGTTTCCATGCTTTGTCTCTCAATGAATTTATGACTTAGTGAGGTGTGAGGTGAGGGATACATACAGAACTAGAAGCATCAGTGGTACAAAATAGTGCAAGGATTAGAGAAGATGAGTCACTATTACCCTGAATTTAATGACAAAATGTCAGCAAAGCAGTGTCTGTGGTGGATTTCTCTTTTTACAATGTGGGCCATTGTTGATCATCAGTTTTGGGGGTATCCATGGCAGCTGATATCACTGATGATGTCAGGTCAGAGTCATAGAGTCACACAGCACGGAATCAGGTCCATTGGCCCAATTCGTCTATGCCGACCAAGATGCCTGTCTAAGCTAGTCCCATTTGCCCATGTTTGGCCCATGTCCCTCTAAATCTTTCCTATCCATGTACCTATCCTTGTACTTTGGTGAAGGCACTAATTGAAATGGAGAATTCTCACAGATGACACCACTGGAGGTGTAGACGTATATAGCACGTAAACAGCTCCTTCAGCTTAACTCATCCATTCACACCAAGTTGCCCACCTGAGCTTGTCCCATTTTATTGGTAACTTTTGAATAATTTAAATCACACAAAATAAACAGTTGAACATGTGATCACAGTAGAATCTAAAGTATAAACATTTTTAAAATATAGATATTAGGTTTAAAGAAAAAACGTGAATTACAGTTACGGTTAGGCTGCTAAGTACAGCTTGGAATCCCATTAAATCATTGGAGAAGCTTGCAGTCAGCACACTCTCTGAAGGAGTAAGAATTTACTGGCACCACCATTTCTAACTGCATATGCATGCTGTACAAGTTGCTGATGGCAGATTCGAGGTAAAATGATGGAAAACTTAGCAATTTACACCATTACAGTTGAAAAATCTGAGTCATGATCTATCTGCTATCTCATGTTGTTAAGATTGTCAGATAGGCAGGGCATTATTGATGATCCAGAGCTTCCCTCTCATTTGTTTAAATAAGGATCCAATTGCATTCAAAGGGAAATGGAAGCTTGTTACCAGTGTAAGCCTCGCATGCTATTGGTTCTCCGATTACTGGTTTATGATTATAGAATAAGTCAAATTTAATTTTTATTACATCGATCTGTAGGATTAAAAAAAAATCTAATTGCAATATCCATCTGATTATTGGTCCCACAAATAACTAAACAAAAGGAGGATCATGACCTGAAACATTGCCTGTCCATGTTCTCCAGAGATGCTGCTTGACCCACCCAGTTACTCCTGCACATTGCATCTTTTTTAAAAACCAGCATCTGCAGTTCCTTGTATCTACATTTTACTGCTCCAATACTTCTCTGTTGGGATTTGTTTTTTTTGAGTGTTTAGACCTTTGTGTCAAATGTTTCTGTGAAAATGTACAAGTAGGAGCACCAACTACTTGAATGCTTTATTTGGATTCAGATGGTCATGCAAAGGGGTGATTTGATTTGGGGATAGTTAGCCAGTTCAGAACAGTTTTTAACCACACAGGCGATAATGTAAAGTTCATAACTTCATAGGTTTATAAGTTGTAGGAGCATAATTAGGCCATTCGGCCTATCAAGTCTACTTTACCATTCAATCATGGCTGATCTATCTCTCCCTCTCAACCCCATTCTCCTGCCTTCTCCCCACAATCCCTGTCACCTGTACTAATCAAGAATCTATCAATCACCTTAAACATATCCATTGAATTGGCCTTCACAGCCTTCTGTCGCAATTAATTCCACAGATTCACCACCCTCTGTATAAAGAAAGTTATACAGAGGGTGCTGCACAACATTTTATTTTGAGGCTATGGCCTCTGATCCTAGACTCTCCCACTAAAACAAACTGGAAACATCCTCTCCACATCCACTCTGTCCAGGCTCCATCTCGTTTTTTGAAGGTACGTCCCTTTAAAGGATATAATATAAAGCAAAGCAGGACTACAAAGAATTCTAGTCTAACCATCCCACCAACAACAACAGAGCATTCCTGAGCTACTATCTACCTCATTGGAGACCCTCAGGCTATCTTTGACCAGTCTTTACTGGACTTTATCTTGCACTAAACGTTATTCATGTTATTCCCTTTATCATGTACTTGTACACCATACCCCATCTAAACTACTCCTAACTATCTGCTCTTGGCCTATATCCAAACCTATCCTATCCATGTACCAGTTTAAAGGTTTCTTAAACATTGCAATTGTATCTGCCTCAACTACCTCCTCTGGCAGCTCGTTTCATGCATCCACCACCCCTTGTGTATAAAAGGTTACCCCTCAGGTTCATATGAAATCTTTCCCCCCTACCTTAAAGCTATGTCCTCTGGTTCTCGATTCCCCTACTCTCTGAAAGAGATTCTGTGCGTTTACTCCATCTATTCATTTTCAAATGTTATCTTGAGTTAACTTAAGTGTTCCTGAAGTGTTAACTGTTTCTGGATCAACTGCCTGACTTACTGAGTTTATTCTCAATATTTTGTGTTTTTGATTCATCTGCAAATTTCTCTCCAAATCACATACCCTGGTGGGAACATACATTTGTCCTCTCATTAAAATAGGGATGGCATAATGGAATTAAATATTAGACAGATTTATTGGATATTTTCATTTGATTTTTATTCTATGGATTAGAGTGTTTCTCGGTCTCATCTCAAGGATGACGATGGAAGAACAGTAAGTGCTGGCTTCATCAGAAAGCCATGATTTGGGGATTTGGGGATAGTTAGCCAGTTCAGAACAGTTTTCTAGGTGAAAGTTCAGACGTAGGCACCTTAGCAGCTGCTTCATACCCCAGTGCCGCCGCTGGTCGGTGCATTGCTTCTTGCAGGATTAGCATTGCCATGAGACCCAGCTTATTAGTGCTGAGCATTTTAGCACATTCAGAGATCTGAAATGCAAGAAGCTCAAGTTGCTGGATGGATCCCAGAGTTCTCGTGCCCTCTGCTGCATCATTGGTGGCTGACTCTTCAGCCTTGGAGCGTCAAGTTACACTCCACTGGCTCGACGATCCAAGTTGGCGCTGGTCTCTGGGGAGAGCTTGCAATGTCCCCACCCATAGCTGCCACCTGTTGGACCGGCATTGACTGCCCACAGTGGAGTGTATCTGCACTGACAACCACTGACAGTACACAATACTCCATGGCCAGCCTCACTGACATCTTATGGAACTGTGACGTGATGCAACAGTGCCGATGCCCTGACCGATGAAGACAAACAAGTATGGCAAACACTATGGGGCAGCATGGTCTCCATATTCTGGCACCATACACAGCCCCTGAGGTCAGGATCAAACCTGGATCTCTGGCTGTGTGAGGCAGCAACTCTGCCACTGTGCTGCCATACGTACAGAAGATATTCAAAAAGGATGTATAAGTTGTTAGACAATAATCAATTCAAGGAATATGGGGCTAGTACGTGAAAGTGGCAGCAGGATGAAGGATCAGCCATGATCTTATTGAATGACGGAGCAGTAACGATCTGAAAATTATTTCTAGAAAAAAAGATTAGGGGAAGCACAATGGCACAGTGGCAGAGTTGCTGCCTTACGGCCACAGAGACCCCACTTCGATCCTGACTGCGAGTGCTGTCGGTATGGAGTTTGTACGTTCTCCGCGTGACCGCATGGATTTTCTCCGGGTGTTCCAATTTCTTCCCACATTCCAAAGACATACAGGTTTGTAGGTTAATTGGCTTTGGTAATATTGTAACAATTATCCCTAATTATTCGCCTCCCTCACCACTAATACAGAATCTAACAATGTTGCAGCCAAAAGTAATACTCTTTACATCCTAAACCAGACAAACAAATTGGATAATTCTTATCAAAACCATGCTGAATAATTTGTGAATTCAAATTCTACATGGATGCAGAATGGGGTGGCGCAGTGGCACAGCGGTAGAGTTGCTGCCTTACAGTGCCAGAGAATCGGGTTCCATTCTGACTATGGGTGCTGTCTGTACGGAGTTTTTATGTTCTGCCTGTGACCACGTGGGCTTTCTCCGGGTGCTATGGTTTCCTCCCACACTCCAAATATGTACAGGTTTGTAGGTTAATTGGCTTTGGTAAACAAAATTGTAAATTGTCCCTCGTGTGTAGGATAGTGCTAGTGTACGGGGTGATCGCTGGTTGGCGCTGGCTGGGACTTGGTGGGCCCTTGGGCCTGTTTCCATGTTGTATCTCTAAAAAAAAAGACATTTCTTTGGCATCTCAGTATTAAATAACTGGCTCCTTTTTTTCATAGATATGTTCCCTTGTTTGTGACTTTCCCACTGGAGAAAACATTTCAATCTCATGATAGCCCCTTAGGATCTTATATGTTTAAATAAGGATAGGATAACCTTCTCAACCTTGGAATCGAGGGATCATAAGATCATAAGTGATAGTAGAATTAGGCGATTCGGCCTATCAAGTCTATTCCGCCATTCAATCATGGCTGATCTATCTCTCCCTCCTAACCCCATTCACCTGCCTTCTCCCCATAACCGCTGACACCTTTACTAATCAAAGATTAGGAGCAAGAGCTGGAATAATGTAATGAGAAAGATGACCAGTCATGATCATGTTGAATGGCAGGGCAGGCTCCACTCAAACATAGAACAGTACAGCACAGGCCCTTCAGCCCACAATGGCTGTGCAGAACATGATGCTAAACTAGTCTCCTCTGCCTGCATATCCTTTCCCTTCAATCCCAGCATATCCATGTGCCTGTCCAAACACCACTACCTGCCTCCACCACCACATTCCAGGCACCCATCACTCTCTATGTAAAATACTTGCCCAGCGCAGCTCCTTTACATTTAGCCCCTCTAATACCACCTCGTACTCTTTATGTTTCTACCTCAGACAGATATACCAACACGAGCAATTAATGTCCTCAGCTACAACCACTGAAGTCAGTAATGACCAAATCCAGGATTTACAAACGGTGAGGAACCATAGAGCGAGCCCGTGATGTTCCCCTCACTGTTGTGTACGCATTATACTTGTTTATTTTCTTGCACCGTGGCAGTGTGAATGCTGCAGACTGTCTAAACAAAGTCTGCAGTCTGAAGAAGGGTCCTGACCTGAAGCATCACCTTTCCATGTTCTCCAGAGATGCTGCCTGACCAGCTGAATTACTCCAGCACTTTGTGTCTTCCTTTGTAAACCAGCATCTGCAGTTCCTTGTGTCTCTTATTTGCACTATATTTGTTATTGATTGGTATTTTTCTATTTCCCCCCCTTATGTACAATGTTTACATATTCACATATTCTGTTGTGCTGCAGCAAGTAAGAATTTCATTGTCCCGTCCGGGATATATATTAAAAAAGAGAGAGAGAGAGAGAGAATGAATATATATATATATATTCATTCTCTCTCTCTCTTTTTTTTCCATATAAACCTGCTTGGTACCTGATTGAATTTGTTTACTAATTGTGCTGCATAGTGGCTCGAAATATTGGATTCAGCTGAAGTAGAACAGGTGGCTGACAAACCAAATGGTGGGAAGGAACTGCAGATGCAAAATGCTGGAGTAACAGCGGGTCAAAGGCCGCATCTCTGGATAAAAGGAATAGGTGACGTTTCGGGTCGCGACCCTTCTTCAGACTGACAGTCAGGGGAGAGGGAAACTAGAGGTAAAAAAAAGCACAGAACTAATCAAAGCCAGCATCGATGAGCAAGGAAATATGGGGCCCCACAATGGTCCATTGTTGACTGTGGGAGAGGAGATAACGAAGCGATACAAACAGTGAAACTAGCAAGACGATTAGGGTGGTAGGGGAGGGACGGAGAGAGAGGGGGAATGCAAGGGGGGGGGGGGGAGAGGGGAAATGGGAGGGAAGAGGCAGTGGTTGGGGTGCAAGAGTGAGAGAGCGGGGTGGGGAGGGGATGGGACGCCTGGAGAGAGAGGGTGGGGAGCGGGGGGGGGGGGGGAGAGGGTGGGGAGAGGGGGGGGGTGTAGAGGGTGTGGAGAGAGGGTGGGGGGAGAGATAGAGTGGGAAGCGGGTGTAGGGGATCGGGAGGAGCAGGGATTCTCCCTTGCATCTGTCCCGCTGAGTGGGCCGGCGGGGGTGGATGGGGGACTGGGGTTGTCAGCGCCTGCACCCCGCTGTCCCCCAGCCTGTGTGCGCCTCGCCAGCGCTGCGCTGCCAGAGTGGAGCCCAGCTGACAGCCTGACGTCAAGGCGGGAATGCAGCCTGACACAGGCTGAGAGAGGCTCCGCTTCGGCTGACACATCCCTCTCCCTCCCTCAGTGTGTGTGTGTGTGTGCCGTGGGGGACAGTCTGCAGCCTCACGTCTGCTGCACCCCCACTCACACCCACCTTGCACCGCAGCCAGATTCCCGGGCTCCCCCAACCAAAGAGACTATCTTTGCCCCCAACCACCAGCCCCACCACCGCCGACCAGCAGGCGGCTGCCTCCTGCATGGAGTAGTCGAGCCGCCGCGCATTGCCAGCGGCCGCTTCATACCAACTTGGCGAGCCATGCACAGGATCCCTATCCATCTCGCTGCCTGAACCCACCGGACCCGCCGTTCACAATGTGCAGCCTTCAGCATTCAACGTCTACGTGTTAAGTTGCTTGTATATGCCGGCGGAGAAAAGCAAAGAACAGGTAACATATAATTTTATACATTGTAATGAGTTTTTTAGGGGTAATATTTAAAGGCACAGCGTTGATTATATAACACAAGCGCTCCCCCCCCACCTCCTCCAATCCTTGTATTTGACGCCAGTATCGCTTTAAAAGCGTAGACCATACTAATCCAGTGATTTTTATAATGTAGAGTAAACAACCAGATTTCTGGTGAAAATATAGCTCGCTTCTCATATGTCTCCCCATTGCACGCATACACACGCACACACTCGTGTTATTTTTCCCTCAATCACTGTTTTTCGTTTGGCTGTTTGCAAAATCTTTCGCATTTGCGATTGATGGCAGCGTCAAAAAAGGAGCCTGATTCCATCTCCCCCCCTCACCCACTCCTCTTATGGCAAATTGGGGGAAGCCTCTCTCGCTTGGAGCAACACACACGCACGTACACACACAGGGAGAAGTGTTGGACTTTGTAAATCAATTGCATTCTGCATAACATGTACAGTGTATGTGTTACTGCAGTATTGACCAGACAGTTGCTGCGTGAGTATGTGTATGCGGGTATATATGCACATATTGCATCGCGGGTGCACCTTGACAGCCCGGCAGCTGTCGCGTTCATTCATTTCTGCTGAGCCCGTGTTTACCTCGGTCAAATTTAGCGACTGCGCCGCGGTCTTCCCTAAATAGGGCAAGCGCTTGCCTCCGGGAAGGCAGTCAGAGGGTTGAACAGGGCCAAAGGGGTGGGGAGGGAACTTCACGCTCTCCTCCAGCCCACACGCCAAGGGATTGCAGCTCCCAAGCCCAGCTGTCTGACTGGGACCTAAAGTAAACGGGGATCCTCCGGGAAGCCCCCTCCCCTCCGGGAAGCCCCTTCCCCTCCGCCCGGCCAAGTGGCACACCTTGTGTGTACGTGACGGTCGGAATCCGAAGTTGCCCACGGGCCGGCCGGCCGTGCGTGCCTGCTGTTCGTGGAGCTGGAGTCCGGGACGGCTTCACTGCACTGTGTGTAGAGTGCACCATTCATTCTCCACATCACGGAGCAACCCATCACCTGCGGCACCGCTGCTCTACCCGGTGTAATCAGTGCTTATTTAAAGGTGGGATCTGTCGGGGTTTTCAGCTATTCAGTCCACAAACCTGCAATGAATTGGTAGCAGTGATTGAGTCGTTTGAATGTTTAAGAACGAACTGCAGATGCTGGAAAATCGAAGGTAGACAAAAATGCTGGAGAAACTCAGCGGGTGAGGCAGCATCTATGGAGCGAAGGAAATAGGCAACGTTTAGGGTCGAGACCCTTTTTCAGACTGATGTGAGGGTGGGGGGCGGGAAGAAGAAAGGAAGAGGCTGAGGGAGAGCTAAGGAGGAGAAAGTAGGGACTACCTGAAATTGGAGAAGTCAATGTTCATACCGCTGGGGTGCAAACTGTCCAAGCGAAATATGAGGTGCTGCTCCTCCAATTTATGGTGGTCCTCACTCTGGCCACGGAGGAAGCCCAGGACAGAAAGGTCGGATTCAGAATGGGAGGGGGAGTTGAAGTGCTGAGCCACCAGGAGATCAGGTTGGTTAGTGCGAACCGAGCGGAGGTGTTGGACGAAGCGATCGCCAAGCCTACGCTTGGTCTCACCGATGTAGAGCAGCTGACATCTAGAGCAGCAGATGCAATAGATGAGGTTGGAGGAGGTGCAGGTGAACCTCTGCCGCACCTGGAAAGACTGCTTGGGTCCTTGAATGGAGTCAAGGGGGGAGGTAAAGCGACAAGTGTAGCATTTCCTGCGGAAGAGGGGAACCCCCATTCCCTGAAGAATGAGGACATCTCCGATGCCCTGGTGTGGAACACGTCATCCTGGGTGCAGATGTAGCGTAGACAGAAGAATTGGGAGTAGGGGACGGAGTCCTTACAAGAAGCAGGGTGGGAAGAAGTGTAGTCCAGATAGCCATGGGAGTCAGTGGGTTTACAGTGGATGTCGGTCAGTAGTCTATCACCTGCGACGGAGATAGTGAGGTCAAGAAATGGTAGGGAAATGTCGGAAATGGTCCAGGTGCATTTGAGTGCCGGATGGAAGTTAGTGGTGAAATGGATGAAGTCAGTGAGTTGTGTATGGGTGCAGGAGGTAGCACCAATACAGTCGTCGATGTAGCGGAGGTAGAGTTCGGGGATAGGGCCACGGTACGGCTCAAACAAGTATTGTTTGATGTAACTTACAAAGAGGCAGGCATAGTTAGGGCCCATGCGCGTGCCCATAGCTACGCCTTGTATTTGGAGGAAATGGGAGGAGTCAAACTAAAAGTTATTAAGGGTAAGGACCAGCTGCAGCGGACCAGCGGAGGAGAGTATCAGTAGACAGGGATTGGTTGGTTCTGCGGTCGTTTGAACATTGCATTTTCTTGCCCCTCAAGGTGACATCTGAGTGCTGAGTCTGCACCCCGGCTGCACGTGGACGCGGTTTAGCCCAGTCCCCATGTCTTTATCCCATTAAACCACCCCGTTTTCAATGACCTTTGTTGCTGTGCGCACAGGTTCCTCCATATCAGTCTGAAGAAGTTCCGAACCATCCTTTTACTCCAGAGATGTTGCCTGACCCGCTGAGTTACTCCAGCACTTTATGTCTATCTTCGGTATAAACCGCACATGCAGTTCCTTTCTACACCTATTATCCATGTTCTCTGGAGATGCTGCCTGACCTGCAGTTACCCCAGGACTGTGTGTCCATTTGTGTAAACCAAAATCTGCAGTTTCTTGTTTCTACACCCCCCCCCCCCCCCCATACAGTTGTTGGGCGGTTGGAGCCTGGGACAGATGGCCGCTTGTGCTTGTAACATTTGATGCAACATCGACAGATAACAGGACACCACAGTTCTAACTCATGAATAAGGAGTCTTATCTTTAGAGTATTGTGTTCAGTTTTGGGCACCATGTTATAGGAAAGCTGGAAAAGGTGCAGAGAAGATTTACGAGGATGTTGGCAGGACTCGAGACATAGGGAGAGTCATAGGGAGAGGTTATATAGGCTAGGACTCTATTCCAAGGAGGACGAGGGGTGATCTTATAGAGGTGTACAAATCGTGGGAGGAATAGATTGGGTGAGAACACAGAGTCTCTTGGCCAATGTAGGGGAATTGAGAACTAGAGGATATAAGATTACAGTGAAGGGGAGGGGGGATTGAATAGGAACCTAACAGGTAACTTTTTTACTCAAAGGATGTTGGGTATATGGAACGAGCTACCGGAGAAGGTAGTTTAGGCAGGTACTCTTGCACGTTTAAAACTAGTAATGTGCAGGGGAGTGTTTTTCAGTGTGTGGTTGAGCTGGGTGGCGAGAGCCAGGTAACAACTTGCAACGGTGGTATCACCATGCACTTGTTGTCCTTGCTTACGCAGACAAAATGTGTAGGAAGGAACTGCAGATGCTGGGTTACACCAAAGATAGCATCTCTGGAGAAATGGAATGGGTGACATTTGGAGTCGAAGCCCTTCCTTAAACTGAGAGTCAGGGGAGAAATTGGAGGAACAGCACTTTGTATAATTCGCGGGGGCACCTTACAACCCATCGGAATGAATATTAATTTGTCTAATTTCAAATAACCCTTGCATTCCCTCTCTCTCTCTCCGTCCATCCCCTACCATGGTCATCGTACTAGTTTCACTGCTGGTATCACTTCATTGTAACCTCTTCAGCCAACAATGGACCATTGTGGGCTCCATCTTTCCTTGGTTATTGGTGCCGGCTGTGATTTGTTCTGTACCGTTTCATATCTATAGTGTCCCTCTCCCCTGACTCCCAGTCTGAAGAAAGGTCTCGACCCGAAACCTCACATTCCTTTTCTCTTAAGATGCGGCCTTACCCGCTGAGTTACTCCAGCATTTTGTGTCTGCCTTGAGTGGAAGCAGTCAGAACGTGTAGGCTGGAACTCCAACTCATCGATGAATGGGTAGGTTTCCAGTGATAGCGGTGCAAGCATCCTTATCACTGACATAGACACAAAATGCTGGAGTAACTCAGCGGGTGGCAGCATCTATGGAGCGAAGGAAATCGGCAACGTTTCGGGCCGAAACCCTTCTTCAGACTGATGTAGGGTGGGGGGGGGGGGGGGAGAGAAGAAAGGAGAAAGGAAGAGGAGGAGCCAGAGGGCTGAGGGAGAGCTGAGACGGGGAGGAGACAGCTAGGACTACTGGAAATTGGAGAAGTCAATGTTCATGCCATTAGGGTGCAAACTGCCCAAGCGGAATATGAGGTGCTGCTCCTCCAATTTCCGGTGATGCTCACTCTGGCCATGGAGGAGGCCCAGGACAGAAAGGTCAGATTCGGAATGGGAGCGGGAGTTGAAGTGCTGAGCCACAGGGAGATCAGGTTGATTAATGCGGACCGAGCGGAGGTGTTCGGCGAAACGATCGCCAAGCCTATGTTTGGTCTCACCGATGTAGATCAGCAGACATCTAGAGCAGCAGATGCAATAGATGAGGTTGGAGGAGGTGCAGGTGAACCTCTATCGCACCTGGATCGACTGCTTGGGTCCTTGAATGGAGTAGAGGGGGGAGGTAAAGCGACAAGTGTAGCATCTCTTGCGGTTGCAAGGGAAAGTGCCCGGGGAGTGGGTGGTGCAGGAGGGAAGGGAAGAATTGACCAGGGAGTTACAGAGGGAGCGGTCTTTGGGGAAGGCAGACATGGGGGGAGATGGGAAGATGTGGCGAGTGGTGGGGTCACGTTGGAAGTGGCGAAAATGACGGAGGACTATTTGTTGTATGTGACGGCTAGTGGGGTGAAAGGTGAGGACTAGGGGGACTCTGCCCTTGTTACGAGTGGGGGGATGGGGAGAGAGAGCAGTGTTATGGGGTATTCAAGAGTCCAGTGCTGAATTGACAGTGGCGGTAACATTGTAATATAAATGAAGTAGGCAATGATTTATTAGCCTATCAAAGTAACACTAGCCTGCAAGCACTTGGTATCTAGTTGTATGTTGTATTGAATTTTGTTAAAGAAAGGATATTTTGACTATTCTGCCTTCTTGAACAGAAAGATTTGGCAAGCATATGCTACAAAGTTTTTGCCAGTTCAAACCCGATGAGTGTTTGGTGAGAGTCTAGGACCAGTGGTGAAACTGTGGAATCCATTGCTACAGACGGCTGTGGGGGCCAAGCCAATTATATATTTAAGACGGAGATTGACAGATTCTTGATTAGTACGGGTGTCAGGGGTTATGGGGAGAAAGCAGAAAAATGGGGCTGAGACGGAAAGATAGATCAGCCATCATTGAATGGCAGAGTAGACTAGATAGGCCGAATGGCCTAGTTCTGCTCCAATAACTAATGAACGTATGAGTGTGAAGCAACGCATAGGTTTCTGCTGTTGTTCATAAGTTCCCCTTGGAGGTGCTGAGGAAGTCAGACTTTACTTCATTACAGACTCACTGGGTCAAACATTCGTTCTCAGTCAGCTACTGGCTACTGATCTGTTCAGACTTTTAGCATACACGTTGATAAAAATGTTTAACTCCGTTGCCTTGATTAAGAATGAATGTCTCAATTCATCTCATTGCCGGTTGTACTTTTACTTCCTTCATGAAAAGCCGTCATGGTGGCAAGCCTGCTCATATGCTGAAGTAATAGATCAGCTATCACACCGGATAATGGAACAAGCTTGAAACGTCAGTGCCCTCTAGCTCCAAATTCTTAAATAATTCCACTTCCCCCAGCTTCTGCTAATGTTATCATGGAGGGTGTTTTCAAAGGCCTGAATTGTCCCCAGTGTGTAGGATAGTGTTAGTGTAAGGGGGGTGATCTCGGATGGCGCGGACTCGGTGGGCCGAAGGGCCTGTTTCCATGCTGTATCTCTAAAGTCTAAAGTGAAGTCTAAATTGAAAACTGCTTGTGGGGAGCGTCTCTGTTCCTGAAAGCTGCAGCTAACCACTGTTTCGTTAAAATGGGTGTTTTCTTTTTGAAATGTGTTTCAGATCCTGCAGTGAAGGCCCTTCAGCTCTGAAGACTGATTTGATTCACAGAGGACGTTGAGATTGAACCCGTTTGCATGGCGTGGTTTGGGTTGCAGACGTTCATGTCATCTTGCCTCCTGGGCCTAGCCTCAGTAATGCTACTAATGCAACCGGCTTCTGTAGACGCTGAGACCCCTGGACCTACAAGTTCTCCAAAGCGAAATAACTCCTGCTCGGGGAACTATGAATGTAAGCAAGGAGTTATCTTGCCAATATGGTACCCAGAAGATCCATCTCTTGGCGATAAAATTGCCAGAGTTATTGTTTACTTTGTGGCAATGATTTACATGTTCTTGGGAGTTGCCATTGTGGCAGACCGCTTTATGGCCTCCATAGAAGTGATCACCTCACAAGAGAAAGAAATCACCATCAATAAGCCTAACGGAGAGACAAACACCACGGTGGTTCGAGTCTGGAATGATACTGTGTCCAACCTGACCCTTATGGCATTAGGGTCATCTGCTCCAGAAATCATGCTCTCCTTGATCGAGGTTTGCGGCCATGGGTTTAGAGCGGGTGAGTTGGGCCCAAGCACCATTGTGGGCAGTGCTGCTTTTAACATGTTCGTTATTATCGCCATATGCGTGTACTCCATTCCCGACGGCGAGTCCAGGAAAATAAAACACCTGCGTGTGTTTTTTGTCACTGCCGCTTGGAGCATCTTCGCCTATATCTGGCTGTACATGATCCTTGCAGTCTTTTCACCCGGCATCGTGCAGGTGTGGGAAGGGCTGGTCACACTCTCATTTTTCCCAATCTGCGTGCTGCTCGCCTGGATTGCCGACCGGCGACTCCTCTTCTACAAGTACGTGCACAAGAAGTATCGCACCAACAAGAACCGTGGGCTCATCATCGAGACGGAGGGCGAGCACGCCAAAGGCATCGAGATGGACGGCAAGTTGGTGAACTCGCACTTCGCGGACGGGACGCTGGTGATTGTGGAAGGGAAAGAAGTGGACGAGTCCCGCAAGGAGATGATCCGCATCCTTAAAGACCTGAAGCAAAAGCATCCCGAGAAGGACCTGGATCAGCTGGTGGAGATGGCTAACTACTACGCCCTCTCCCACCAGCAGAAAAGCAGGGCCTTCTACCGCATCCAAGCCACCAGGATGATGACCGGAGCGGGCAATATCTTGAAGAAGCATGTGTCCGAGCAGGCCAAACGAAGTGCGAGCATGCTGGAGGTGAGGCCGGACAGCCCCGAGGACCTATGTTCCCGCATCTACTTCGACCCTTGTGCCTACCAGTGCCTGGAGAACTGCGGTGCAGTGACCCTCACCGTGGTCCGCAGAGGAGGAGACATCTCGCACACCGTGGCCGTGGACTACAAGACGGAGGATGGCTCGGCCAACGCCGGGGCAGATTACGAGTTCAGCGAAGGGACGCTGGTCTTCAAGGCGGGCGAGACGCAAAGGGACATCACCGTGGGCATCATAGACGATGACATCTTTGAGGAAGATGAGCATTTCTTTGTGCGGCTGGGCAAGGTGCGGGTGACGCGGCTGGAGGACGCCCTGGAGCCCAACAGTGCGCCGCCCTACCCGAAGGCTTTAATCGTCTCCCCGCTCGTCGCCACCGTGACTATTTTAGATGACGACCACGCGGGTATCTTTACGTTTGAGACCGATGTCCTCCATGTGAGTGAGAGCGTCGGGGTGATGGAGGTGAAAGTGCTGAGAACATCAGGGGCCCGCGGGACGGTCATTGTCCCCTTTCGGACGATAGAAGGGACGGCGAAAGGGGGCGGCGAGGACTTTGAGGACACCTACGGGGAGCTGGAGTTTAAAAACGACGAGACTCTGTAAGTAGCGCGCTCATTACGTCCCTTTTAAGTGTTTTGGGTTTCTGTACAGTCGGAAAACTAACTATTCAATACTTGTTTTGTTTGAAATTACAGCAGCAGTTGGTCACATTAAAGGAAGTTGAGCAGATTCAAGGCAATTTAATTTGGGGGGAAATACTAAAAAATGTTTATTTTGTGATTTAGTGGTGTCACAAAGGTTGAAAAAATCCTGTAACTTACATTTAGACCTGTAAAGTCATCAAGTAATGCCCGTGTTTGTTAATACCAGATTTAATTCATGTTTATATATGTTTTGCCCATTTGTAGGAAATTCACAATATGTTACCAAAGCTACAATGAGTAGAGGAATTAGCCACAAACTTGGAATGGGTACCATTCCAAGATGGTTGCTATTTCCTCTATTCATTATTGCTTTGGTGACCCATTGTGGATTACTTACTAAATAGACAAACCATTCATAAACATCAATCAAAATGGAGTATTAACTCAGCATTACTTGATGAATTTTAGTCTACAATGTTTATCATGAAAGCAGCATACTGATAAAATCCATAGATTACTGAAGTATGAGTACTTTGTTAATCTGGTAGGGTTCATTGGAGGAAGAGGGTTCGATTCCAATTAGACTACATACCAGCGTGCAGCCTCCCCTCATTACATTTCTTGCAGTAATCAGATCTTATCTCAAGCACTAAGATCCACAACTGTCAGGCTGTCCTTTTAAGGCATGGGGCCAAGTTTCTGTGATGAATCGGGTTTTCGCTGTACCTTGCGTGTTTTTTAATAAGCTTCTTTAAGGCTCTTTTTTTCAGTGCCTTATGAATCATTTGAAAGTTGCTTATAAAGTAAAGGAGGTGGTATTCATTGTGCAGTAAAACAGTTGAACGTTCCTTGCTTATTTGGATCAGTTATCTGTAAGAAGTCTTTGCTTATGTATCGATAGATAGTTGGAATCAAACTAAATGATTCTTGTGATTGCTATTTTATGTGTAAGTTATTAGTAACTGTAATAAACATATGCCTGATTAAAACACCTTCTAAAATCCAAGATGAAGTCCACTTTCTCAAGGTGGACATTATCTGCAAATATGGTTGCCCCCTCTCAGGTCAGTGGGGCAAGTTTCCATTAATTCCTCCCTTTTGGAGGATATTTATGACATTGTGCCCAGATATTTGACTGTACAGGTTCCAGAGTTAGTTTAAAACATCTTTACCTGCAGTAATCAAGACTTCACTGAAGGTTGAACCAATTCTGTTCCAATTGTTACTGCTGCAGTTACTATACAATATGGTAACATCAGGTTAATTTGTCCAAAATGTCACTTGGTTGCAACCATTCACATATAAATGGCTTCAATAGGCAGATGAAAACAGTAAAAAGAAAGGCAATTTAAAAAGTAGAAATTGATTTGCCAGAGATCCAACTCCTCTTTGTGACGTAGACACAAGGAACTGCAGATGCTGTTTAACAAAAAAGGCAAGGCTGTGGAGTAACTGCCAAGGTCAGGCAGCACCCCTGGTGAACATGCGTGGGTGACTATTATGAAGAAGGGTCCCGACTTGAATCATCGCCCATCTATGTTCACCAGAGGAGCTACTTGACCCGCTTTGTTACTTCAGCCCCATGTGTTTTTTTCCTCTTTAGGGTGCTCAGTCCGAATTTGATTCCCAATGATTTCTCTGATTGGATTCATGGGAGATCTTACTTTCTGCTTCATGTTGATGAGTTTGCACAGAACTCAGAACAGTGGCACTTTCTCCTGGCAAAACTCGAATGTTCAGTACATTTTGTGACTGTGTATCCAGATGAAATTGTACAGATCCAGCATCTTCAACAACTCAGGACACTAAATGTTGGAGTAACTCAGCAGGTTAGGCAGCTTCTCTAGAGAACGTGGACAGGTGACGTTTTGGGTCGTGACCCGAAACTTCAGTTCACTTGTTTCTCCAGAAAGAGATGCTGCCCGACCCGCTGAGATACTCCAGCACTTTGTGCTCTTTATTGTAAACCAGCAGCTGCACTTCCTTGTTTCTGCATCTTCGGCAAGTCATCTGTTTCATGATCTTGATGTGACATTTTGATCAAGAAATCATAGATATTGACTGCAATACTGTTCTGTTTGTCTTGGGGAGAAAAAGAAGGAATTAAATATTAAAGTTACAAGCGTCATCTTTGCAACTAACATTGTGGATCCTTCCATGGAAAGGTAAATGGTATTGATTTACTTGGTAGATGGTGTTCGTAGAATCAGCAGTCAGCCAGGCTCCTAGGGCAGTGACATGAATGCCTCCACTTGGCAGTGTTGCTGTCCTGCTGATGCTTGCCAAGCACATACTGCAGTGTCTCTCAGATCAGTGTCGCTGCCGTGAACGCTGCTGGAGTCACAGGGCTAGGGGAAACGCTGAAGTATTTTAAGAAATTGTGCTGGTTTCAGAAAGAGTTTATGTGGAGCTGCTGGCTTCCGCCATGCAGAAGGTGTGAATCCAGCTGACTCCCATGCCTTGCAACCCACCCTTTGCATAGTTGGTTTGTTGAAGGGATCATCTTAATTTGCTCCAGGGAAAATAAGGTAGATAGATGGTAGTTGGATTTTGCACTCAATGTTTGCCCTGGTCTAAATCCTCTTGAAGGTGACTCGAGTGTTTTCAGGAGCATTATTTGAAGAATTTTATCCTTAAGTAGCTTCTGAAATAAACACTGTTCAGTAATGAATTGATTGAAAGATTATCCAGACATCATCCTCTGGGTGGGTACATTGTATGGAAGAAGACTGCAAATATTTAACTTTTGTAATTAGAATTATTCTTCTTGAAGGGAAAAAGTAATTAGTCGCTGCATTGCTGCGTGGTTTGGTGTGTGCCTGAAAGTGTGAACTAAGTTGTGTAGCTTAAAGTGCTGGCCTGATGAGTGAGGCCAAAAGTGGCCTCACTCATCAGGCCAACGTCAGCTAGTTTGGCTGAAAGTGACCAGGCTCTGTCCAGATATTGCCAATGGACCTACCAGATATCTAGTAGGTCCAAATAGTATGACTCAATGTACATTACGTGCGTCCATTTCTCACAGAAGACAATGGCAAAACATGTAATGGATATAACACACCTACACGGGCATAGAGCAGAAACATAGTGTCAGCCAAACTACTCAATTTGCCAATTGTTGTGTCATAGGCCTACTACAATGACAAGAGGTTACACAGGCTGCACTTCTGTTGTGGTTTTCTCTTTAGTTCAGTTGGTACTACATTAGAAATGCCTATCGTCTGCCCATATTTTTCTTTACCCACTGTCGTATAAAGCTGTGCAAGCTGAGGAATTAGGTTTAAATTGTCATGATGTTAGAGAAATCTTTTAAAGGAATTTTTGAAATAGCAACTCGTGGGGTTGGACAGAATTCAGATGATCCAGCACAATTACAGTCCACCCTCCTCGTTATCGTAGACCTCCTTGTAACAGATTTCAGTTATAGCTTTAACCTTCGGTTAAAATCTGTTGTAACCGAGGAGTTCCTTCACATCGGGAACAGAGGACTGAGTTGAAATCAAATTACAGTATGTTCACTTTTTTTAATTTACTTACAATGTTTAAAGTATTAGGTAAGTGGTGGCATTTCCTGTTTATTATGTGCCTTGTGTAGTATATGCTTATTGACTGTTTTTCCAATACTGTATATATTTACCCTCCCCCCCCCCGTTACTTAGTTATAGTGGACAATTAGCAATAATTGACACCAATCTCTCCCCCCCACCCCTAAGGGCTGTTATAACGATGGGTTATCTGTATTCACTTTCTTTTCTCTGGACTTCTTGATTGTATTTCTTAGGATATTACCAAAAGTACAAGTTAAACTTGAGTGAAGTACTTTTGACGGTAAAATGAACCAAAGCTTAAGAGGTGTTTGGGTTGAAGATAGACACAAAATACTGGAGTAACTCAGCGGAACAGGCAGCCTCACTGGAGAGAAGGAACGGGTGACGTCTCGACCCAAAACATCACCCATTCCTTCTCTCCAGCGATGTTGCCTGTCCCGCTGAGTTACTCCAGCATTTTGTGTCTCTCTTTGGTGTAAACCAGCATCTGCAGTTCCTTCCTACACAGGTATTTGGGTTTCCAAATTATTGTTTGGTTTTTCCCTCTTCCCACTCTTTAGCTCTGACAATACACAGAACAAAAGTATCATTTTGAGAGAGTTAGTAATGCCTGCAGTCATTAGACATGATTCACTCGTGCAATAGAAAAAGTATATTTTGGCGGATGTCAAGACGGCAACCAAGTTTTGTGAACTTATTTATTCAGGAAATAGCACTTTGGCTTACAGGTCTTCACAAGCACGTCTGACCACAACTGTGGTCAGCAACACAACTGACGCGCGAAAGCAAAACCGCGCAAAAACAGCAGCCCTTCCCGAGTCACGTGACCACGGCTTCCGAACGCCGGGTTCGATACCTGCGTGCGCTAGCAGGCGCTGCTACATGGCCCCCCCAGAATCCGCGGTATGGAAACGCACGGGCAACCGGACGGTTCGACCGGAACGCGTAGTCTGAGGTTGCAGGGCGAGCCTAACATTAGGGACCGGCAAAACAGAACCGGAGGGACGTGACAAACGCGAACGAGGGACGGGCGTAACAGAGGGGACCGGTGAAACATAACCGGGGGTAACAGGTGCAGAGGGCGGCAAAACGGCCGGCGGACGCCCTCTACGCCGAGGAGTGGCCACAGCCACCGGGCTGTCCTCGTCGACGTGGGCTGGCTTAAGGCAGCTGATGGAGACGAACTCCTCCCTGCCACCCATGTCCAACGTGAACGTCGAGGTACCAGTCCTCAGCACCCTGTACAGACCTTCGTACACCCGCTGTAACGGCGAGCGGTGAGCATCCCTACGAAGGAAAACATAAGCACAATCCCGTAACATATTAGGCACATGCACCGTGGACGACCCGTGTCGGGAAGTGGGAACCGGGAAGTGGGAACGCGTGCGCTCGCTCGCGAAGGTCAGCTAACACCGCCGAATCCGGGACCTCCTGATCGCGGGTGGCGGGCAGAAAATCCCCAGGTACCCGCAAAACCGAGCCGTAAACCAGCTCGGCCGAGGAGGCATCGAGGTCTTCCTTAGGGCTTAGTTCTGATGCCCAGGAGAACCCAGGGCAACTGGTCAACCCAATCGGGGCTGGTGAGCCGGGCCTTCAACGCCGACTTAAGGTGTCTGTGGAACCGCTCGACTAAACTGTTCGACTCTGGATGATATGCGGTTGTCTGGTGCAGTTTCGCACCGTACAGCTGCGCCATACCACCCCACAGGGAGGACGTGAATTGGGCCCCACGATCGGTAGTAATATCTGAAGGGACCCCGAAACGAGTGATCCAAATGGAGACAATAGCGTGCACTACCTCAGCAGAGGTATCAGTCAACGGTATTGCCTCCGCCCACCTGGTGAACCTGTCTACGATGGTTAGCAAGTGAGTGGCTCCACGCGAACACGGCAAGGGACCCACCAGGTCGACATGGATGTGCAGGAACCTGCCGTCTGGAACGGCGAAATCCTGTACGGGCGGGCGCACATGCCTCTGCACCTTGGAAGTCTGACAGGGGATACAAGCACGGACCCATGCTGCGACCTGCTTTCGTAACCCGTGCCAGACGAACTTGGAAGCGACCAGGGCAGAGGTGGCGTGAATGGACGGGTGTGCTAGGCTGTGGATGGTGTCGAAAATCCGGCACCTCCAGGCAATCGGGACAGTCGGGCGGGCTTTACCCGTTGAGACGTCGCAAAGGACCCGCACGCCGACAATGCCGCAGGGCACCTCAGCTAACTTGAGGCCCGATTCAGCATTGCAGTAATCCCCCATGCCGGCATCAGCTCGTTGGGCTGCTGCCAGCTCCGCATAATCCACACCTAGGTTTAAAGTGGAAACCTCAGGGGCCACCAGATGGGACAGCGTGTCGGCCACAACGTTCAGCCTCCCCGCAACATGCCGAATGTCAGAAGTGAACTCGGATATGTAGGCGAGGTGCCGTTGTTGCCTGGCAGATCAGGGGTCGGACACCTTATTCAAAGCGAACGTGAGCGGCTTGTGGTCCGTGAATGCGGTAAACATGCGGCTCTCCAGGAAATAACGGAAATGGCGGATTGCTAGGTAAAGTGCGAGGAGCTCCCGATCGAAAGCGCTGTACTTGATCTCTGGGGCCCGCAGCTACCTGCTGAAAAACGCCAGCAGCACCCAGCGGCTACCTACCTGCTGCTCGAGGACAGCACCCACAGTGACGTCCGACGCATCCACGGTTAGGGCCGATGCCCTAGGGTGTACCAGCATGGTGGCATTGGCCAACTTAGCTCCCTCGAAAGCTATCCCAGCCTCCTTGGACCAAAACAGGTCCTTAGGCTTGCCCGTAAGACCATATAACCATATAACCATATAACAATTACAGCATGGAAACAGGCCATCTCGGCCCTTCAAGTCCATGCCGAACACTTTTTCTCCCCTAGTCCCATCTACCTGCACTCAGACCATAACCCTCCATTCCTTTCCCGTCCATATACCCATCCAATCTATTTTTAAATGATAAAATTGAACCTGCCTCCACCACTTCCACTGGAAGCTCATTCCACACAGCTACCACTCTCTGAGTAAAGAAGTTCCCCCTAATGTTACCCCTAAACTTCTGTCCCTTAATTCTCAAGTCATGTCCTCTTGTTTGAATCTTCCCAACTCTCAATGGGAAAAGCTTATCCACGTCAACACTGTCTATCCCTCTCATCATTTTAAAGACCTCTATCAAGTCCCCCCTTAACCTTCTGCGCTCCAAAGAATAAAGACCTAACTTGTTCAACCTTTCTCTGTAATTTAGTTGCTGAAACCCAGGCAACATTCTAGTAAATCTCCTCTGTACTCTCTCTATTTTGTTGACATCCTTCCTATAATTAGGCGACAAAAATTGTACTCCAGAATTGGCCTCACCAATGCCTTGTACAATACTCATACATTGGAACAACGGCCGCATGATGGCGGCTGCTGGCGGGACGAATCGGTGGTAGAAATTGACCATTCCGATGAATTCTTGCAGGCCCTTGACAGATAGTGGCCTCGGGAAGCGATGGATTGTGTCGACCTTCTCAGGCAGCGGCTGCGCGCCATGGCAGGTAATGCTGTGACCTAAGAAGGAGATGGAGCGCAATCCGAACTGGCACTTCGCAGGGTTGATCACCAACCCATGCTTATGCAGCCGTTCGAAGAGCAGGCGGAGGCGTTTAACGTGTTCAGCCTGCGAGCTGCTGTCCACCAGAATATCATCGAGATAGATGAATATGAACGGCAAACCCCGCCGGGCCTGATCCATTAACCTTTGGAATGCCTGCGCGGCGTTCTTCTGGCCAAAAGGCATTCTTAGCCATTCGAAAAGGCCGAAAGGGGTGATGGGGCTGTCTTAGGGACGTCGTCGGGATGGACCGGAATCTGATTATACCCGTGGACCAGGTCGACCTTCGAGAAGAAGGCGGCGCCCTCCAAATGAGCCGAGAAATCTTGGATGTTCGGGACTGGGTACCGATCTGCCGTGGTTACGGCGTTGAGACACCTGTAATCACCGTAAGGTCTCCAGCCCCTGAACGCTTTGGGTACCATATGCAGCGGGGAAGCACAAGGGCTATCTGACCGCCGGACAATCCCCATGTCCTCCATAAGCTGGAACTCGTCTCGTGCGATGCGCAGTTTATCAGGCGGGAGGCGGTGCGTGCGGGCGTTAACCGGTGGGCCCTTGGTGGGAATGTGGTGGACCACGCCATGACGGGGCGCGGCCCCGTTGAACCGGGGCGTGAGCAACGCTGGGAATTCAGTGAGAAGGGCTGCGAAAGGTTGCTGGATCTCAGCTACCTCGTCGAGTTGCTGTTGGGGCGTGAACGGGTTGCGCGGCTTGACAAGGCACAGGTCCGACACTAGCAGGGAGAACACGCGCAAGAAATCGGCCCCCAATATCGGCTGGGCGACGTCAGCAACGGTGAACTTCGACCTATATGGGTGGGAGTCAAAATTTAAATCCAGGGTCCGCGTACCGTAAGTGCGAATGTCGCTCCCGTTAACGGCCGAGAGGACGGGTCCTATCTGACCGACGTGGGTATCTCGGGCAGTCGATGGCAGGATGCTGGCTAAGGCACTGGAGTCGACCAGGAAACGGTGGTTGCTGTGCCTATCACGGACGTAGAGGCGTTCGTTTGGGCCGATCGCGTTCGCCTCTATGGGTGATCGGCCGAGGCATTTCCCTGAAATGAACAGGGGCTTCGGCATCTTCGGGCTTCCACGCCGTAGCGGAGATGGTAGTAGCACCAAGGTCGTCGGCTGTGCCCCTCCGGCAGCGGCGATGCTTCTTCGGCGCTGGGCGGATCCTGACCTTCCTCCCGATGTTGTCTCGGTTGCACCTGTGCCGTGGCGGTGGGGCGGGTGAAAGAACAAATGTCCCGCAGTCTGTGGGTCCACAACCCATCGGCTCTCTCCGCGAGGTGCTGGGGATCGCTGAAATCAGCCCTGGCGAGCATCAGACGGACTTCGTCTGGCATCTGCTCCAAGAACGCCTGTTCGAAAAGCAGACACGGGCGGTGCCCGTCCATCAGGGCTAACATCTCCGCCATGATGGTGGAAGGACGCCGGTCGCCGACACTGTCCATGTGCAGGATCTTCGCCGCCCTGTCCCTACGGCTGAGACCGAAGGTATGTAACAGCTGGGCCTTCAAACCTTCGTATTTTGCGATCTTCGGCGAGTCTCTAATGTACGGCAACAGCCTCGAGGCACAGTCCTGTGGCAGAGCTCCTACCACATGGAAGTACATTGTGTCGTCTGCAATTATCTGATGCAGATGGAACTGTGCCTCAACGTGGGTGAACCACAACTGAGGTTGGTCTGGCCAAAAGGAAGTTAGCTTGAAGCCCGCTGAGGCCTGCCTCGTGCCGGCCGATTCTGCCGGAACGTAGTCCTCCTGCATGATCTTCTTGTCTAACGACGGCTAGACAGGTCGGGGTCACCAATTTGTCGGATGTAAAGACGGCAACCAAGTTTTGTGAACTTATTTATTCAGGAAATAGCTCTTTGGCTTGCAGGTCTTCACAAACACATCTGACCACAACGGTGGTCAGCAACACAACTGAGGCGCGAAAGCGAAACCGCGCGAAAACAGCAGCCCCTCCCGAGTCACGTGACCGCGGCTTCCGAACGTTGGGTTCGATACCTGCGGTGCCAGTAGGCGCCGCTACAATATTTATTTTTTAATCTGCACTGCATTTTAGTGTGACTACTGACGTGAACTGATATCATATGAATAGGCTTTGTTGCAATTATTTGGCTCTGTTTGGCACAGCATCTTTGCCAGTGAACTTGTCTGAGGCCAGGGTTTGAGCATGTGGGGCTTGTGGTGATCTGGCTACACCTCAGCATTCAGCGACATCGCCTTCTGGCATAGTTAGCTAAATACGAAAGAACAGTTTTTAAAACAAAAATGATTTGGGTAGTAATATTACATATAAAGCACAGTTTATGTGCAAATAAAAGTTTAAAAAATGATGTTCCTAAGTTATAGGAGCAGAATTAAGCCATTTGGGCCATCAAGTCCACTCCGCCATGCATAGATAGCTGATCTATTTTTACCCCTCAACCCCATTCTCCTGCCTCCACCCCATAGCTCCTGACACGCATGCTAATCAAGAATCTGTCACACTCTGCCTTAAAAATATCTATTGACTGGGTCTCCACAGCCATCTGTGGCAATGAATTCCACTGATTCACCACCCTCTGACTAAAGAAATTACTCCTCATCCTCCTTTTTCTGAAGCCGTGGCCTCTGGTCCTAAAGTTATATTGGGTATAGAAAAAGATAATGCCGTTAAAGAATAGAGATACATAACTATAATCCAATTATACTTACACACTCAATATTGTTCAGGCTTCACATACTACTGTGAATAACAAACATTAGATAGTCTTGTTAGGCATAACCACATAAAATGTGGTGATCTTTAATATGAAGAAGCCAAAATGGAGGAATCAAAGGAGGAAAGAGAATATCAAATCAAGAACTAATGATATTATTGGATCCACAGCATCCCTACACCACTGTCACTGATGTGATAGGAACCTTTGAACCCAGAATGGTCGAAGCAGGAACCTCTATACACATCGCAACACCATAGACTAAATGTCAGTTATTTTCCGAATGAGTAACAAATAACAGGTCATCGGCCCTGAGATCTACATTGCACATAAATGGTTAGCATTGCTGAAATAAAAATATAGTGCATTCAACACAATTCATCTTACCAGTGTGCTTGGTCTCTATTTTGCTACATTCTTTCATCATCACTGCTCAGAATGTAAATGGTTGAATATTGGGTTGAAATAAAGAATGTCTGAGTGTTTCATAAAGATAATAGTCTGTCTCGCGAGTAAAATGGAGGAAGGTGTGAACTTTTATTAACAAGAGAACAATGTTGATGTAAGCTGTTCTGGAAGGGACTGTAGTTCAGTTTGGGTTATTGTCGCATGTACCAAGATACAGTGAAGAACTTTTGTTGCATGCTAACCAGTCAGTGGAAAGACTATACATAATTACAATCGAGCTATCCACAGTGTACAGATACATGATAAAGGGAGTAATGTTTAGTGCAAGATAAAATCCAGTGAGGTAGATAATAGCTCGGCACCGCTCTCCAGTTGTTGATAGGATGGTTCAGTTGCCTGATAACAGCTGGGAAGAAACTGTCCCTGAATCTGGAGGTGGAACCACGTTTACTAAAGAAAGAGGACATCTTGGATATCTTAGGTTGGAAAGCCTCAATCTTGGGAGCAGATGGAGAAATATGTTCCATGTTTAGAACAAGGACTGTTTTATGTAATCATGTACAGGAACCGCAGTAACTCTCTCAAAATGATCCCTTTAAACTTTGTTCTGTGTGGTATCAATGCTAAACACTTCATGAAAATACATCAGGGAATTGAAAGTAAACACTATGTGTGTACACTTGGAGCCTACCAGGTTTCCTTTCCCAACATTGACAAAATGGTTTGTACATGAAGTATTAATATGACCATTTCTGATCTTTCTTATTGTTCACTGTGTGTGTGTGTGTGTGCGGTATGCGTGTGCAGTGTGCGTGTGTGGGGGGGTTTGTGCGCATGGTTTGTGTCCATGGTGCTTGTGTTGTGTGTATGTGATACTTTCTTTTGCATTCTCATTTTAGTTCTTTGCACAATGCTCACTTTAATATTAATCTGACCATTTCTGATCATTCTTAATGTTCACAGACCGTGTGCGTGGTATGTGTGTGAGTGGTATGTGTGTGCTGGTATGTATGGCGTTTGTATGTGTGCATGTGTGTGTGTGCGTTTAGTGTGTGTGTGTAGTGAGTGTATGATACTTTCTTTTGCAATCTCATTTTAGTTCATTACACACTGCCTGTTTAGCTGAGGCATGGTGTGCACCTCTTGTGGCAAGTTCTGTCGTCTGCTCTGTGTGCCGAGAGACTACTGGGCCAGGAATTGTACTCTGGTTACAGGAGAATGCAGGGGATGGGGCAGTATCTGTGCAGAGCTGGATGTGCTTTGTAGAGCGGCGTCCTTCCACCATCATGGCGGAGATGTTAGCCCTGATGGACGGGCACTGCCCGTGTCTGCTTTTCGAACAGGCGTTCTTGGAGCAGATGCCAGACGAAGTCCGTCTGATGCTCGCCAGAGTATGAATTGAATCTGTGTAGTATTGGACTGTGTCGATTTAATTGGATTGTGAGCTTTGGTCCATAATCTGGTAGATTGCTAATATGATTAGCCACTAACTGTGTTTTAAATGTTCCTGTGTTCGATCTACAGATTCCAAAAGTTCAAAGAACAGATCAATTGGATCAATTCCATTCATTTTATCATTTTTTATATGGTCCATCGTGTATTAGAAGAGAAAGCTATAGCTGGAGGCAAATATTGCATTTATAAATTAACTCGTGACCTTAGTAGCAGTTCCAGCAGTAGAGCTGGTTAGGCAATTTGTTCTGCTATGGACAACTCTTTTTGTTTTCATGTCTGATAGCTTGCTGCAGGAGGTGAGCAGGTTGGCTCGAAGGCCTTGGTGGATTTAATGTTGACTCATCATTCACAGGCAAAACAATCAGATAGCACCTGGATAACCCCCTCTATAGCAATGGGGCTCTGCAATGCAATAAAAATGCCAACATCAGAAAACAAATCACTTTCCCAATGTGTGCATTGAAAAAAAACGTTTTCTGTCATGGAACAGGCTTGTTATATACTTGGAATTCCCTGTCAATGTGCAATGTTTGCATTTGGATCCTACTATGATTTGAGGAATCCAAATGGCAGAGTCGATTTGACTGGTGTCTTTGTTCATTCACTACCAATTTTTTGGATTGAACGAGCCTTTCTTTTACAGTGCTCCCACACGTGCTCAGTAGTAGGTTGAAGATAAACTGTTCTTGTGCTTGCAAATCTTGTTCACGTTGCAGTTTATCTAAAAGCTGGCCAATAGAACCATCAAATCCTAAAGAAAGACACAAAATGCTGGAGTAACTCAGCGGGATCCCTGGAGAACATGGACAGGCAGTGTTTCAGTTCAGAACCCTACTGCAGCCTTTTTATAGCACTTTTTAAGTGTGAAGAAGGGTCCTGAGCTGAAACGCCACCTATCCATGTTCTCCAGGGATGCTGCCTCACCTGCTAAGTTACTCCCGCACATTGTGCCTTTGTTTGGTATAAACCAGCATCTGCAGTTCCTAGTTACATCAAATCCTAAATACTTCCAAAACGGTTTAACTATTTCAGATTATGTCTTTGTGCCTCAGTGTGCGGTGGATGATTTGAGTTTTGTATTGTCAAGCAGCGTCACATTTATGCTGTGTACTATTGCTCTAGGTTGTGGTAAATATTAAAGGCTTCACAAATCTACTGGTAAAAATGAAGCTCTATAACTATTCCCAAGGTACATACTATTTATTTCTTCTAATAATGCTTGTGATAGCATTCTATCTCTTCTCTCTACCACACTTTGCCACAGCCCTTTCAATAATTGCGATGTTGCTGATCAACTGACAAACTAATTTTGATATCTTGCCCACTATTATCAGGCAACTGAATCCTCCTGAGCTACTATCTACCTCATTGGTGACCCTCAGACTACCCTTGATAGGAATTTGCTGGCGTTACCGTGCATTAAATGTTATCATGTGTCTAGACACTGTAAATGGTTTAGTTTAGTTTAGAGAGACAGCGTGGAAACAGGCCCTTCGGCCCACTGAGTCCGCACCGACAAGCAATCCCAGCACATTAACACTATCCTACACACACTGGGTACAATTTTACATTTATACCAAGCCAGTTAACCTGTACATCTTTGGAGTGTGGGAAGAAACCGAAGATCTTGGAGAAAACCCACGCAGGTCACAGAGAGGACGTACAAACTCCGTACAGACAAGCACCCATAGTCAGGATTGAACCCGGGTCTCTGGCGCTGTAAGGCAGAAAGTCTACTGCTACACCACTGTCTTACTGCTGACTGAATAGCATGCAACAAAACCTTTTCACTGTACCTCGGCACACGTGACTCTAAACTAAACGAAACTACCGGCATTGTTGGACCCTTTGGCAGGAGGATGCATAGGCAACTGGGAGTGATCCAGAAATAGCCTTGGCATTGTTTGCTTGTGAAGTATTTTTGTCTGAGATGGTGCTGCAAAGCTCGTGCTGCTGTTGGGCTACTGTTCAGGAACCATTTTTGTAGCAGGGATCCTGAAAGCAATCACTCATGAGGACAGCTCCAGCAATTATTTCACACCTCAGCAGTAAGTGCCACTCCCCTCGTTCCAGCAGCCTTGTCAGAGTGTTTAACGTCACAGATTAAACGCTCTACGTGTCCTGTAGCCCACTTTAATTGACAGAACATCTGGCTGGCCTGATCCCATTTCTGCTGATTGGCAGATATTCGGTGTACCATCAGCATGGGACTGGAATAGAATGAAGTTTTCGTGCCTGTCTACCGCATCTGAGGAAGGACATTATAGCCATAGAGGGAGTGCAGAGAAGGTTCACCAGACTGATTCCTGGGATGTCAGGACTTTCATATGAAGAAAGACTGGATAGACTTGGCTTATACTCGCTAGAATTTAGGAGATTGAGAGGGGATCTTATAGAAACGTACAAGATTCTTATGGGGTTGGACAGGCTAGATGCAGGAAGATTGTTCCCGATGTTGGGGAAGTCCAGGACAAGGGGTCACAGCTTAAGGATAAGGGGAAAATCCTTTAAGACCGAGATGAGGAAAAACTTTTTCACACAGAGAGTGGTGAATCTCTGGAACTCTCTGCCACAGAGGGTAGTTGAGGCCAGTTCATTGGCTATATTTAAGAGGGAATTAGATGTGGCCCTTGTGGCTAAAGGGATCAGGGGGTATGGAGAGAAGGCAGGTACGAGATACTGAGTTGGATGATCAGCCATGATCGTATTGAATGGCGGTGCAGGCTCGAAGGGCCGAATGGCCTACTCCTGCACCTAATTTCTATGTATCTATGTATCTATGCATTGCTTCAGGTAATTGAAGCAGGAGAGTCTGCTCATTGAAACTCTGCCGACAAGTGCCATTTCTTGCTGGTCTGTGCAGCAGCGATGGAGTGCTTTTATTAAACTGTCAGGCAAGTGATTAAAGGCAGCTCGTGTGGACATAGATGATAAAACAATGTCAAGTTTGGTTCACACAACAAAAATGATTTTTATGAGATTTCAGATTACCAGCATTTGCCACATTATTGACTATAATCTTTGTTGGGTTTGATTGTGGGCAAAATTGAATTGAGCTTTTTGTTTGTGAAAGTCCCTGCATCTCTCTCATTTGCGCTCAAATGAAGATGTGACGAGTGACTGCAGATGCTGAAATCTTGAGCAAAAAACAAACTGCTGGAGAAACTGCTTACACAAGACATTGGTGAGGCCACATTTAGACTGTTGTGTTCAGTTTTGGTCACCCTGCTACAGGAAGGATATTGTTAAGCTGGAAAGAGTGCAGAGAAGATTTGAGGATGTTGCCAGGATTTGAGGGCCTGCGCTGTAGAGAGAGGTTGGGCAGGCTAGGATTTTACTCCTAGGAGCGCAGGGTTGATCATGTAGAGAGGTATATAAAATCAAGAGGGAAATGTACAGGTTAAATGCACAGAGTCTTTTATCCAAAGTAGGGGAATCAAGAACCAGGGGGCATAGGTTTAAGGTGAGCGGGGAAAGATTTAATAGGAACCCGAGGGGCACCTTTTTCACAGTGGGTTGCGGGTATATGGAATGGGCTGCCAGAGGAGGTAGTTGAGGCTGGTATAATAACAACATTTAAAAAGCATTTGGACAGGTACATGAATAGGAAAGGTTTAGAGGGATGTGGTCCAAAAGTGGGCAGGTGGGACTAATGCAGAGGGGGCACCTTGGTCGGCATGGGCAAGTTGGGCTGAAGAGCCTGTTTCCGTGATGTATGACTCTGTGTCTCAGCAAGTCGGGCATTACCTGTGCTTGGAAATGTTTCAGGTCAGGAACACTCGAGGATGTTTCAGGTCAGGAACATTTCTTCAACTGTCCATTTCCCTATATGGACATTGCCTGACCTTCAGCAGTTTTTATTTTGTTTTTTTTGCTGAGATGAGACTGATTGGGTTGTCAACTTTTTCTGGATATCAGACCTTCAAATTAAGTAAGTTTGGTTTCTGTCACCGCTTGAGAGAGTAGCCATTGATCCAGAATAAAATAGTCTGACTGCCCAAGTCTGGGGGATGACAATAATAGTATGCTCCAGCTGTTGCATCCAGATGTGGCCGGTGTCGCACATCGTCAGATGCTACAGTGCGTACTTCTGGTCTTTCCTGACTGAAGTCAACATGATAGCTGATGCAGTGGGGAAATAGTCCTCCGAAGTGTTATAGAGGAAAATATGAAAATTTACAGTGCCTAAGAATAGTGCCCCCTGAGGGGTGGCATGGTGGTGCAGCGGTGGAGTTGCTGCCTTACAGCGCCAGAGACCCGGGTTTGATCCTGACTACGGGTGCTGTCTTTATGGAGCTTGTACGTTCTCCATGTGACACCGAGGGTTTTCTCCAGGTGCTCCGGTTTCCTCCCACACTCCAAAGACGTGTAGGTTGTAGGTTAATTGGCTTCTGCAAAAATTGTAAAATTGTCTTGGGGAGTGCTAGTGTGTGGGGCGATTGCTGGTTGGCGCAGACTCAGTGGGCACAAGGACCTGTTTCCATGCTGTGTCTCTAAACTACCATCGAGCAACTGTGGCACGCTGCCTCTGCAGGCGGTGAGGAAGCTCGAGCTACGTGCCCATTCGGTGCCTCGGCCCAACAAATTGACCTCCTTACGAAAGTTCCCAGTGGGGTGTCCACTGTGGATGTGACACTGGACTGCTGGGGCATGGAGCTCTGACCTTGAGCAGCAGGCAAATCATTATCCCCCCGGTTCAGATTGTTGACATTGACGAAGGGGATAGAACAAATAAATAATTAATTCCTCAGTGCTGGCATGCCCCAAACAGAGTACAAAGCAAGGACAATCATGCGATTAATTAATACCTTTCATCAGTAGTTTAAAGCCAATGTAGTACTTTTGAAGTGGAGTCATCCGTATAAGTAGGAATGGAGCAATGTGCCCACACACAGCAACATCCACAACGAGAGAGAAATGGCTTGGACAATCTGCTATCATGGAGTTGTGAGATAAATGTTGGTTTGACCACCGGAGAAATGTCATGCTTTTCTTGAGCAGTTTAGTTTAGTTTAGAGATGCAGTACGGAAACAGGCCCTTCGGCCCACCAAGCCGACCACAATCACTCGTTCACTCAAGGGTGGCACGGTGGCACTGCGGTACAGTTGCTGCCTTATAGCTCCAGGGACCCGAGAGGAAACCGGAGCACCTGGAGAAAACCCACGCAGTCATAGCGAGAATGTACAAACTCTGTACAGACAGCACCCATAGTCAGGATCGAACCCGGGTCTCTGGCGCTGAGGCAGTAACTATGCGGCTGTGCGTGACCCTTGCATGTTGCAGAATTTTGGGAATCCAGTTACTATTATGGTGTACTGCTAGCTATTCCGTACCTCACCTGCACACCTTTACTCGATTTCAAATGACACAACTGCAGCATGACAAGGAGCTGTCACAAATAAATACAAAGCTGTTGCAAATCTGCAAATGTCACCAAGTCTCCCTGAGGTGGTTTTATAGACAGTCAAAGGATAAATGCTCCGTGTTGGAATAAGAAAGAGAAAATGCTGGGGGTATTCAGCAGGTCTGGTAACATCTATGGAGAGAGAAGCAGAGCTAATGTTTCAGGTCAACGAGCCTTCATCGGAGCTGGGATGCATGCTTTAAATTGCAATGAGATAGACGGAATGCTTAGAACAAGGATACCCAGGTGATATGATAGACAAATGATCCGATATCAAGGACAGCCATAGAAGCCATCTGATCATTTGTGCAGGTCTCCAACCAGTACAACGGATATTTATTAAGTATAGGTGGAAAGGAACTGCAGATGCTGGTATATACCAAAGATAGACGGAAAGTGATGGAGTAACTCAACAGGTCAGAGAGCATTTCTGAAGGAAAAGGATAGGTGACGTTTCAGGTCGGGACCCTTCTTCAGTCTGAAGAATGACTGAAGAAGTCCCACGTTCAATCTGAAGAAGGGTCCCGACCCGAATCTTAAAGCCCATAATCGCATAATGGGGTTTAAGATGTTTCTGTTTAAAACTTGCAAAGCAGGTGCAATTACTTGTATTAAGACAGTTTAAAGATATTCTAAAATGCTGAGCAGGATGGGTGATTTGCATAACCATCACAAGCATATTGACATGTGCTCCTGACAAGATGAATTTAATGACATGGATATCTATTGAATTAGTTCAATGCTGCTGTTACTTTTCGTTCTTTCAGAAACTTAACAGTCTCGTAATGACCCTACATCCTGTCATTCCTAGCTTGATTCATTATGCCTGTGGACTATCCAACTATGAAAATATTTCTCATAAAACTAAAACACTTTGTCACAACTAGAGACAAGAGACTACATAAGTACATAGAGAAGTACATAATTCTCAAGTTGGCGTAAAATGCCTAGCAACATCCCGAGGAATGGTCAAATATTTATTTGGCAGCCATTTCTTTGAATAGATATATCGAGAGTTGAAACTTTTGTCAGTGGCTGTTTCTTATCCCTAGTGCTTTCATGCATTATGAAATGGCACTCTGAATTGTGAGTGTTATTTCAGACATTATGATTGGCATTAGAGCCTGGGCTAAAGAGGCAAAAATCTGAGGTTGTTTCTCTACCCTGTTACAGTTTTGTGCTTCCTCCTTTACTGCCCTGCGTTTCTTACTATACTGTCCTGTGACTCCTACAATATTGTCCTCTGCTTCCTGCTATACTGCTCCGTACTTCCTGCTATAGGCTCCGTACTTCCTGCTATAGGCTCCATACTTCCTGCTATACTGCCCCATACTTCCTGCTATACTGCCCCGTACTTCCTGCTACAGGCTCCATACTTCCTACTATACTGATCCGTACTTCCTGCTATACTGCCCCGTACTTCCTGCTATACTGCCCCGTGCTTCCTGCTATAGGCTCCATACTTCCTGCCATAGGCTCCATACTTCCTGCTATAGGCTCCATACTTCCTGCTATAGGCTCCGTACTTCCTGCTGTAGGCTCCGTACTTCCTGCTATACTGCTCCGTACTTCCTGCTATACTGCTCCGTACTTCCTGCTATACTGCTCCGTACTTCCTGCTATACTGCTCCGTACTTCCTGCTATACTGCTCCATACTTCCTGCTATAGGCTCCATACTTCCTGCTATACTGCTCCATACTTCCTGCTATAGGCTCCATACTTCCTGCTATACTGCCCCATACTTCCTGCTATACTGCTCCGTACTTCCTGCTATACTGCTCCGTACTTCCTGCTATACTGCTCTGTACTTCCTGCTATACTGCTCTGTACTTCCTGCTATACTGCTCCGTACTTCATGCTATAGGCTCCATACTTCCTGCTATACTGCCCCTACTTCCTGCTATACTGCTCCATACTTCCTGCTATACTGCTCCATACTTCCTGCTGTAGGCTCCATACTTCCTGCTATACTGCCCCTACTTGAGTCCAGAAAAGCGCTATATAAATAAAATCTATTATTATTATTATTACTTCCTGCTATGCTGCCCCTACTTCCTGCTATACTGCCCCTACTTCCTGCTATAGGCTCCATACTTCCCACTATACTGCCCCATACTTCCCGCTGTACTGCCCCATACTTCCTGCTATACTGCTCCACACTTCCTGCTATACTGCCCTGCGTTTCCTACTGTACCTGCATGGTATGTCAACGAATACTCTCTTGAATTTCGACAGGTGTAGAGTAGAGAGCATATGTCATATGGCCAGAAACGGAACTATGACAGTCTTACTTGCCGTAGTAACACAGATATGAAAACATAGTACTCTGTAAACACCACAATAAACAGCCAAAAAGTTCATTTTATATTTATATATAGATATATATCTATATCTATATATATCTATATCTATCTATATAATGACACAAAGTTGGAATAACTCAGCGTGTCAAGCAGCATTCCTGGAGATCATGGACAGGTGACATTTTGGGTCGAGATCCTAGCATGAAACGTCACCCATCCCTTTTTGCCAGAGATGCTCCTTGATCCGCTGAGTTACTCCAGCTCTTGGTGTCTTTCCTCTGAGTGGTTTGTTTTGTATTTCCAGCTTCTGCAGTTTATGTTCATTTTAATTCCTTGTTGTTCTTGCTGCAGTCCATCATTGATTCTTACGGTCTGCATGTTCTCCTATTTTGAAGATCATCCGAAACAGCATTCCAAGTGTTCTGCTTATCTCTGCAGATTAGCCATTTATAAACAGAACATGCCTGTACAACATGAGCATACATTAAACCAAACTCCTGTTAAGCCTGGTAGGAAAATTATTCAAAAATGTCAAAGGATATTCATGAATTGGTGAGGGTTCGTCGATGAGGATCTTTCCGAGGTTCTGGGTTTTTTATGCTGAAATGAAGCAAACAACTTAAATTGTCTTCATTGGAGAATAAAAGATTAAGATGTATATGTGGCATCTGTAGTAGCAGCTGTGAAGGGTAGCCAGTTATTTAGCCATGCTGTTACTGTGGGTTGCAAGAGTGGAAATGCCTTATTTCCACATCAGAAGCAAGCACAATTTCCCTGCCCACCACTTCATCACTCCTCCACAACCTAACCTTACATCTGCGGAGTTGAGATCAATGCAAGTATGATTCATTCTTCAGAAACAGTCAATAAATGAGTCTGAAGAAAGGTCCCGACCCGAAACGTCACCCATCCTTTTCCATCAGAGATGCTGTATGACCCGCTGAGTTACTCCAGTACCTTGTGTCGGTCTTTGGTATATACCAGCATCTGCAGTTCCTTTCTACATATACTCAATAAATATCCGTTGGACTGGTTGGAGACCTGCTCGGATGATCAGATGGCTTCTATGGCCGTTAGGTCTTCTGTGGTTTATATGTGTTATTATTCTTGAGGTCTTGTGTGCTGGTGATTAATATTTAGTGGTGTGGTGCATAAAGGTGAGATAGACCATAAGACATAGGAGCAGAATTAGGCCATTCGGCCCATCCAATCTCTTCTGCCATTCGATCATAGCTGATCTACATTTTCCCTCTCCACCCCATCCTCCCGTCTTCTCCCCGTAACCTTTGACAACTTTACCAAGCAAGAACCTATCAATCTCTTCTTTAAAATTACTTGGCCTCCATAGCCATCTATGGCAATGAAGTGCACACATTCACCATCCTCTGGCTAAAGAAACTGCTTCTTACAAAGCAAAGCAATCTTGATGTGGAGAGGATGTTTCCAGTATTGGGAGAGCCTAGGACCAGAGGCACAGCCTCCGAGTAAAGCAATGTACTTTTAGAATGGAGAGTAAAGAAATGATTCCTCCTCCATTTTAGACCTGTCTGAGGTAAGTGAACTTCTTATCCAGATGGTTCAGGGATGGGTGTAGGGCCAGGATGATGGCATCAGCTGTGGACCTGTTGTGACAGTAGGTGAACTGCAATGGATCAAGGCTGCTTGGTAGGCTGGAGTTAATGTGCGCCATAACCAACCTCTCAAAGAACTTCATGATGGTCAATGTCAAGGTCACTGGACGATAGTCATTAAGGTGTGAGATTTTGCTTTTCTTTAGCACCAGGATGATAGTGGTCTTCTTGAAGCAGGTGCCCTCGTGTCCTAGACTCTCCCACTCCTGAAAACATCTTCTTCACATCAAGATTACTTTGCTTTGTAAGACGTTTCATCGCTATATAGTCTTTCAGCTTGTAACCGTGGCCAGCGCTCTCTGCCAGAGATAGAAAGAGTTGACAGGGCTCTGTTTTCAGTTGTAGGAGAAATTTGACAGGACCATTGATCTTTACTGTCTCGTGTTTTGATTCTGTGGTGAAAAGGCACATTCCGCTTTCGAACAGGTGCAGGGCAGTCCAGAAGCTGGTGGATATTTCCGACTGACTAATGCTCATACCTATCCACCGTGTCACTTTCCACATGTTTGGAATGTTGGCAAACACAGTCTCCTGGATACATTTTTCCATGGTGAGCAGTTTTGGTGGGCGGGAAAACAACACCATACACCGCTGTATATTGATGGAACTGCTGTGGAGAGGGTCAGCAGTGTGAAGTTCCTAGGACTCCACCTGTCGGATGACCTGACCACTATGACCAACACCACAGCAGTGGTCAAAAGAGCCCAACAGCGACTCCACCCTCTCTGGAGACTTCGGAAAGCAGGTCTCCCCACTGCCCATCTAAGAACCTTCTATAGGGGCACAATTGAAAGCATAATAACCTACGGCATCACTTCCTGGTTCGGGAGCTGCAAGGCTTACGAACAATATCAACTAAACGGGATAGTGAAGACCGCCAGCAGGATCATCGGTGCCCCACTCCCTTTCCTGCTGGAGATATACAAGAAGAGGAGCATCAGTAGAGCCATCTCCATCATCCAGGACCCCTACCACCCATCACATCACATCTTCTCCATTCTGCCATCTGGGAAGAGGTACAGGAGCATCAGCTGCAAAACCAGCAGGATGCTCCTCAGCTTCTTCCCACAGGCAATAAGACTGATTAACAGACGTTGTCCCCTCCCAAAACATCGATCATCCACACATCCAACCGCGCCCATACTTTGACAGTTAGGCACCTGTCAAGTAAAGCCACTGTGAAGCCACTGTCGATCAGAATGACTGTTTTTATTATATTGCTAATTTTTAGGCCTACTTTCTTTTTAAGAATGGTAATTTTTATTTGTTTTTAAAGCTCTATGTATTATCCTTTTGTTTTTTACACTGAATGGAAACCGATTGAGCAACGTTTTTTCGTTTCCTCTGTGTATGCGAGTACTCGGTGAAATGATATTAAAGAAATACTGATACTGATACTGAGTTTTTAAATAACCACAGATTGTCCAGAGGTGGAATACGATGCATCCTATTCTAAGTTTTCCTCTGGATCTCTCAAACTATGAAACAGGGAAGCAACAGAAAAGTACCTAAATAAGCCAAGATAGTTTCTTTGTAAGGGCTCGACTATGAATTGAGTTTCCCGGCCTCTGTGGCCTGGGTTTGCCCCAGTGGTTTTGGGGAACGTGCTATTGGTAAATACATCCAAATGTTGACGACAGGCACGGTAAATGTATTCCTGACAGGTTCATGCAGTAAATATAGCAAAGAAAATATGTTATCCTCTAGGAAACAGCAACTCATTACATTCTAGGCATCACACTGACTGAATTGTGCCTTGTGACATTCCACTGAGTGCAACGCAGTGTTTTGCATCTATTTATGAAAATGACATGAATGAAATGTATGCATTTTACTTTTTCACCATTTTAGTTGCAACTATAAATAGTGAAATTGCGATTCATTAACACCCCTCTCCTTCAGAGAAATTCTGTAACCAGGATCCATTTCATGATCGCTGCCATTAGTCGAGAGAGTCAAAAGTCAAGAGTGTTTGATTGTCATATATGTACTGACAACCGAACAATGACATTTTTACTTGCTGCAGCTTGTCAGGCCTCTGAATGCAATAACACCCAATTATATATAGTAATCCAAAATGCAATAACTTAATACAACCTGTAATACGAGATAAGCATAATAGTACAAAAAAGCTAAAGTCTGTAACACACCAAAGAGATAGTCCATTGAAGATCATGGTTGCTGAGGTTAATGTGTAGTGTTCAGTAACCTGATCGTTGTTGGTGTGAAGCTGTTCTTGAATCTGGTGGTCACTGTTTTCAGGCACCTGCATCTTCATCCTGATGGTAGAGGCGAGTTGAAAACATGGGAAGGGTCGTGTGGGTATTCGATAATATTGGCTGCCTTTTTAAGGTAGCGTCTCCTGAAGATCTGAAGATAGACACAAAGTGCAGGAATATCACAGCAGGTCAGGTAGCATCTCTTGAGGAAAAGGACAGGTGATGTTTCAGGTTGGAACCCTTCTTCAGATCCTGTTAGGAACTCTTAGTATCCCTTCAATGGTGGGATACGTGTGATGGTCAGTGCGTGTGATGGACCAGTCAATGTCTACCACTGTCCGCAGTTTCCTTTGCTCCTGGCCATTTGGGTTGTTGAGCCAGGCTGTGATGCAACCAGTCAGTATGCTGTCCGCTGTACACTGTAACTGTTCGATAGAGTATTTGTGGACATACAGAGTTATACAGCACAGAAACAGGCCCTTCAGCCCAGCTCGTCTACTCTATAAAGATCTAATCTCATTTGCCTGCTTTTGGCCCATATCCCTAAACCTTTCCTATCCATATACCTGTCCAAATGTGCTTTAAATGTTGTTATTGTACCTGTCTCAACCATCTCATCTGGCAGCTACACCCACTACCATCTGAGCGATGTGTCCTAAAATTCAATCCCTCCATAGGGATTAAATTTGTAGATACTTTCGCAACATTTATGAAACATCTAGACAGGTGCATGGATAGGACAGCTTTAGAGAGACATGGGCCAAACGCAGACTGGTGGGACAAGTGTAGATCGGGAATGTTGGTCAGCATGGGCAAGTTGAGCTGAAGAGTCTGTTTCCAGGCTGTATTACTCTATGACTCTAAATCCATGATTCTGTACTTGTGGTGGTACTCGACTTGTAAATGGTACAAGAAACATTTTGTGCTGGAATGTTTTGAAAAATAATGGATGCATGCTATTATTAACATGAAAATTGTTCAGGTATTTAAACCAAAGGAAAAGATGCCCAGTCAATCACAAAGTCACAAAAAAATCTAATGGCATTTTGGCCTTCATAACAAGAGGAGTTGAGTATAGGAGTAAATAGGTCCTTCTGCAGTGCACAGGGCTCTAGTGAGATCACACCTGGAGTATTATGTGCAGTTCTGGTCTCCAAATTTGAGGAAGGACATTCTTGCGATTGAGAGAGTGCAGCGTAGGTTTACGAGGTTAATTCCCCGGATGGCGGGACTGTCATATGTTGAAAGAATGGAGCGTCTGGGTTTGTGTACACTGGAATTTAGAAGGTGAGAGGGGATCTTAGTGAAAAATATTGGACATGCTAGAGACGGGAAACATGTTCCCGATGTTGGGGGAGTCCAGAACCAGGTGCCGCAGTTTAAGAATAAGGGGTTGGCCATTTAGAACGGAGATAAGGAAAAACTTTTTCACCCAGAGAGTTGTGAATCTGTGGAATTCTCTGCCTCAGAATGCAGTGGAGGCCAATTCTCTGGATGCTTTCAAGAGAGAGTTCGATAGAACTCTTAAAGATGGTGGAGTCAAGAGATATGGGAACGGGGTACTGATTGTGGATGATCAGCCATGATCACAGTGAATGGCGGTGCTGGCTCCAAGGGCCAAATGACCGACTCCTGCACCTATTGTCTATTATCTATTGTCCCATACTGTTGGACAATTTTGCCCACCATGGTGTTAGCCATCCTGAAATGGCAAATCAACCATCACTTTGCAAGTGTTATTAAGCAGATATCTTTCTTCATAATTACCCCTGAACCCTATCATGGAATCCAATCCAACAAGTAGTAGTATAAGCAGCCTTTAAATGCTGTTATAGTGCTGTATCTGTACACTAGGGGATGGCTCGATTGTAACTAGTTATTGTCTTTCTGCTGACTGGTTAGCTGGCAACAAAAGCTTTTTACTGTACCTCAGTACATGTTCCACTAAACTAAACTTATAATTGTTAATGACTGCCAATCCACTTTTTCTGCCTAGAAAGTGAACCGTTAAAAGCATGGTGACGCATTACTTCCAGTTTTAATTGTCGTCAGCTTTTAACATTCTTCTGGGATTTTTGTTTTGTTTGCAATCAAATATTTATTCCCTTTCTATTTCTCTTTCTGGAGCTGATTTAAAATTGAAGGCTCCTGCTCTAATTCACCCTCCTTTATTTCTATGTATTTCTTTGAGTGTAAATATCAGTGCTTACACCATTGCACCATTGGCCGAATGTTCTTCTGGGTCTCAGATGCCCTGTCCTTTGTCACACTGTGATCAACCTGCACCCTTCAACAACCTTGTGAGAACCAAGAATAGAAACAAAGAACTGCAGATACTGGTTTATACTAACGATGGATACAAAGTGCTGGTGTAACTCAGCGGATCAGGCAGCTTCTCAGGAGAAAAGGATAGGTGACGTTTTTGGTCGAGACCCTTCTTCAATTAATTTGACCTGAAACATCACCCATCCTTTTTCTCCAGACACGCTGAGTTACTCCAGCACTTTGTGTCTATCTTGGAAGAATCAAAATGATTTGAGCGATATTGGCAGGACACCATGTGGCTCCCCGATCCTGCAGAATCTGGCCCGTTAGCAGCTTATGGCACATCGGGATACTAAGAACAAACCATTTTGAAACTAAATGAGCCTTTTAGTTATATATACCCAGTATGGAAGATTCCTCTGTGATGGCATCCCCTGTCCATCTGTTTTCATATAACAGCTTCAGAAGTGTTGGGTAACAAGCCTTGGCTGGAAACCTAACACCTTTGCAGATTATGTTAATGCTGCAATTGCATTTGGGAAATTTCTGCTTTAATCATTTTAAAGGGGGACAGAATTTAATTTATTTGCTTGGCATCATTGATGGAGGCAGCAACCACCAATTTGATGTTAATTCCAGTGAGTGCCTGTTAGTGGGTCAATAGGGCGGCACAGTGCCGCACCGGTAAAGCTGCTGCCTCACAGCGCTAGAGACACGGGTTCGATCCTGACCTCGCGTACTCTCTGTGCAGAGTTTGCATATTCTCCCTGTGACCGCATGGGGCTTCCTCCGGATGCTCTGGTTTCTTCCCACATTCCAAAGATGTGCGGGTTTGGAGGTTACTTGGCCTCTATAAATTGCCCCTAGTGTGTAGAACATGATCATGGAATAACATTGAAATAGTGTACAGGTTGATAGATGGTCGGCATGAACTCTGTGGGCCGAAGGGCTTGTTTCCATGCAGTATCTCCAAACTAAAACCAAATTAAACTCAAACTAAGTGAGTGATTGTGCCTATGAATTGTAGTGTGCATGAAGACTGGACAATGAGTGTTGCTCATGCTGATTTTACCCTGGCTGCACAGAAGTGATGCCCAGTCCAGTAAGTTGCTCTAAGTGTATTCCCACGGTATCCCCACGGTGGGGATGCGTGTGGGAGGCACCTTCTGCAATACTGGAATGGGCCTGGTGGTGACAGAGGAGGATGTTCAGGCAGAGGACCATTGAGTCAGGTCAACACCACACTCTTCCCCACCCCTCACTGTTTCTAACCACCCTTACCTCCCTCCCATCAAAAAAATAGTAGAAGGACTCATTGTTGCTCCAGAGCCCACTCCATCATAAGTTCATATGTTATCGGAGCAGAATTAGGCCATTCGGCTCATCAAGTCTACTCTGCCATTCAATCTCTCCCTCCTAACCCCATTCTCCTGCCTTCTCCCCATAACCTCTGACACTTGTACTAATCAAGAATCTGTCTATCTCTGACTTAATAATATCCACTGACTTGGCAAAGAATCCACAGATTCACCACCCTCTGTAAGAAATTCCTCCTCATTTCCTTCCTTAAGGAACTTCCTTTTATTGTGAGTCGATGACCCCTAGTCCTTGACTCTCCCATTAGTAGAAACATCCTCTCCATATCCACTCTTTCAAAGCTGACTTCCATGCAAACTAACCAGTTGTGTCAAGGTTAGCTCTGTCACTTTAAGGCCCATGAGACAAGTCTGCTTCCATTTTGTTAAGGCCTGTTTCTTTGCTGGTGACCCACTCCGCTTTATTGTCCACGATGCGTATTTGTACGTTTGCGTCTGTAACTTTTACTGTCGCACACTAACTGGTGTTGCCAGTGTATGTTAACTAACCTCTGTGTGTGTGTGTGTGTGTATTATGTTCACGGAAGTGTGTGACTCAGGCTTCTGCCACATGCTGAGTGTGCAAGGAAGGATTGGCTGTGTTTTGTGAACTATTATCTTCTTCATTTCAGTTGCATTGATTTCAGTGTTCACGGACTATCCTTGCATTTCCAGGCCTGTTTATTTCCCATCCCGAAACGTCACCCACCCTTTTTCTCCAGAGATGCTGCCTGACCCGCTAAGTTACTCCAGCACTTTGTGTCCATCTTCGGCATAAACCAGCACCTGCAGTTCCTTCCCACACTGTTTATTTTTAGGTCTGGTTGAGCACATCCACAGTGTGTTTTATAAAAGAAAATGGAAGACCGTTTCCAAGAATGAGTCAATGTGAGAAAGCATGTGGGGACCCAAATGAATGGACATTACTGTCAGTTATTGCCAGTCAGAGAACAGTCTGATCTCGGGTTGCAGATGATGAGTAGGAAGGAAAAACTGGAAAAAGTAGCACATAAAAGAAAGCAATTGAGAGGGGATCTTGTCAGAGGCGGCAAAGTTATTATACGGCATATGCACGGTGCGTCTTGGGAACCATTTCAAGATGTGTTAGGAGATCGGAACAAGAGGTTATAGATTGAAAATGATGAAGAGAAAATTAAAGGCAGATGCTAGCATTTATTTTACAGAGAGTTGCCTGGGAACTTATCTGATGTAGGCGGCATGCTGTAGAATATTGATGGTACATTGTACATTGCAATGCTTGCAATACTCGACTCGAATGAGTGGAGTCAGGTTTGGAGGCAGAGTATAATACACTATCAATGATCCAAAGCATGTTTAGCACAAATGACTGGGGATGAATCTTTAGGCAATGAGGTATACAATGGAACTGTCTTCTACATGGAGCAGTGAAATAAATACTTGAAATTTGTCTTAGATATCCACAAATGACACAATGGAAAAGGGTTTGTTATTTCTCTGTATTGCTCAAATGACCTTTAGTCTAGTTTTTTTTTTTAGTTTAGAGATACAGCGTGGAAACAGGCCCTTTGATCCACCCAGTCCATGCCTGCCAGCGATCAACCCAAACACTAACACCATCCTATACGCTAGGGACAATGTACAATTTTTTACCGAAACCAAATTAACCTACAAACCTGTACATCTTTGGAATGTGGGAGGAAACCAGAGCACCCAGAGAAAACCCACACGGTCACAGGGAGAACGTACAAACTCCATACAGACAGGAGCCTTAGTCAGGACCGAACCCGGGTCTCTGGCTCTGTAAGGCAGTAGCTCTACAACTGCGCCATTGTGCCGACCCATTGGTTCTATGTTCTACGTTAAGGTTATCATATTCTGATTGTGAGATCCTTTAACTTAGAGATGCAAGCATAAGAATGTGTGAAGTAGAAGCAAACCATGAGAACCAAAAACAATTCTATATACTTCTATCATGTCCCTCAACCTCTAATATTCCAGAGAAAACAATCTAAGTCATCTTATATGTTCCTTTACGCTCGTTCCAGTATAACCTTGAAGACTTGATATAGTCAGCAGGTGGGTTAGAACTCCAGTATAATAGTGTATGTTCATTTAATGTGCGGCATTTCATGCAGGAAAAGAAAAATCAAAGCAAATTTTGATTCAATTCCAGTTGAAAGGTCAAGTTCGCCTTGAAAAGGAAAGATTTGGTATTGCTTTATTGTGTTATTTGTAAGCTTTATTATTCACTTGAATTCAATCTGCCGTGTTTGGCTATGACTTTTAGTATTTTTTAAATTAAAAAAAGAAAATCCTGCAATATTTGGTCATGTGCAACTGAAACAAAAAAGGATTTCTGCTGATGTAATCAATGCAGTGAATGACCAGACATTTGCAAATGATATTGTGCGTATCTCTCAGTTCATAATGTGAAATTTCTGGTGGTTTAGTTTCTTCCTGAAATTTGTCTTAAAATATAGGAATTTATCAGTGAGTTGCTGATCTTCTGGGTATAACAACGGCCCTATGTGTCAATCATTCCTCACAAATGCAAAGATTTTCTGTTTTTGTTTGTATTTCCTTTAAAGATTGGCAGGCTCCTTTTTCGAGTGACCAATAGATCCACCAGGGCCTACTGGATCTTGTGGTTGCTAACTACTTTATCTCTCCTTCCCATTCCCACACTGACCTTTCTGGCACCTCCCGATTCAAGGATGGTTTCTTCCCAGCTGTTATCAGGCAACTGAACTATCACCATCCTGAGGGAACATCTACCTCATTGGAGAACTCAGACTATCTCTAGTTGGACCTTACTGGACATTATCTTGCACTAAACATTATTCCCTTTATCATGTATCTGTACACTGTGGATGGCTCAACTGTAATCATGTATTGTCTTTCTGCTGATAAATGCAACAAAAACGTTCCTCTATACCTTGGTACGCATGACACGAAACTAAACTAAACTGAACTAAATTAAATGCCCTGGGCCTCCTCCATTGCCAGAGTAAGGCCACATGCAAACTGGAGGAACAGAACCCCATATTCCGCTTAGGCAGCTTGCAACCCAAAGATATGAACATTGGGTTCCCCAATTTTAGATAACCTCAAATTAACCCCGACCAACTCCCCCCACCCTTCTCCAAAACTCGCTTCTCACACCCCTACCCCTTCAACCACCCGGTGCTCCTTCCAGACTCCCATGCACTTCTCCCCTCCTGTTACTTTCTTGTCGCACTTTATCCTGCCTCTCCCCTTTTTTTCAGGTTACTTCTCTCCCCCCCCCCACCAACAATCAGTCTGAAGAAGTGTCTCAACCCAAAACATCTCCTGTCCATGTTCTCCAGAGATGCACCCTGACCTGCTGAGTTACTCCAGCACTCTGTGTCCTTATTAGATTTGTTGTGTGAAGTCTTGCAAAACCAGTGTTAATGGCTTTTGTTCAATCTTTCAATGTTGTTAAATACCATTGTGAGTGTTGTTACAATTAGTAGGCACAAATTTGTTCAGTACAATGTAGATTCTCTCGATTGAAGATGTTGCCCGATTGCGAGAGGTTGAGTTTGAATGTTCCTGGAGCTCAGAGTTTAGAAGAAGTTCCTGGCGTTTAGAAGAATTTGATCAAAGGAAACTCTGAAAGAAATAAAAACAGAAAATGCAGGTAATGCTCAGCAGGTCAGGCAGCATCTGTTGAAAGAGAAACAGAGTTAACTTTTAGATTGAAGGACCTTCATCAGAATCTTTGAACGGGGATTGACAGGGATGATATATTCCTTTGGTTGGAGTGTTGGAATCGAGGAGTGGAGTGAAATGAATCGAGGAGTCTCAGTGAAATGGAGCACATATTTTGGACCGCGATGTATAGAAACCTCTTTACTTGGAGAATTGTAATGCAAGGGTTTGCTGTGAATCCTTGAATCCTGCATATATTCTGTTACTAGGTTTGTTGATTCTTGGAGTTCTGTACCCCCAGAGGGTTCTGGATGCTCACTGTTATTCAAGAATGAGCTTGAGAAATGTTTGGATTCACAGGGAATCAAAAAGGATATGATAGTCGGATAGAAAAGTAGACTAGATGTTGCCAATAAACCTGCTGAGTGGTGGCGAAGGTTTGTTAGGTTAGACGGTCCATTCCATTTCATATTCCTATGTAACCACGACACAGTATCTTCTGATTCAAGGTCTTTATGTTAGTGGTATTTTTACACTCATCAAACCACCCAGGGTGATCTGGGAAACAGGGATCAGACAACCAACTGAATAGACAAGTTGACAGTCCAAAATGTAGCCCTGAATAAAAGATTCAAACCATGTGGAGATTAATGTCTTACATAAAACAAAAAGTCTATGCAGGCAGGTGTTGAATGAACACGCTTAATAATTGATGATATCTCCCGGAGGAGCGATTGCAAGGATGTGGGGTGGAGGGAAAGCACAGCACTGAAATTCCACGAATTGTCTTGGGATAGAGGGTGGATTCCAGACATTTTTTATTTGTGTTTTTCAACGTTGACGACAGCTGAATGAAAGGTCTGCCTTGATGTTAAGTTAAAATTTGACCTCGCTCTGACTTATCCAAACCCAACCTGGACCTGAGGACTTTAACTTTGTTGAAAGCTCAACTTGGCATTTCACCATTCAGAAACCCATCCTGGACTGATCCTGTAGCACTTGCCCAGCATTGCATGACCCCCCCCCAATGAAACATTAACATGGAAGTCCTGCACCATAGTGGTTTTATTTATAAAGAGCCAGCCAAAACCTATCCGAACCTGATCATTTTTTTGATACCCAAACTGACCTGACACACAAAGTCTATTGGGCTTGTGGCAGGTGGACACATTTTAAAAACACGGAAGTGAATATATTTATCCAATCTAAAGAAAGTAAAAATACTGGCATTACAATAATGGATACAGACCAAGAAGATCTGATGTATTCATCTGCAGTAATCTCTAGCAGTAGTTTCGGGCTTGTTTTGCTCTTGAACTTGCCAAAATGATTTATTTTCTTGCACGAGAGATAAGAATCATTATGCATAGCAATCATTCGCTTTTAAATGGTGATTTAAAACGAGGGCCGTGTGTAATAAGCTGTACCTGTGCTCTCAGAGGCGAGTGCCTGCAAGGATTACTGAGGCACAGATTCAAGGCAAAACCAGAGGCAACAAGAGGAGAGACTTTTTAGTTTAATTTAGAGATACATTGTGGAAACAGGCCCTTCGGCCCACCGAGTCCACATCGACAATCAATCACTCGTACACCAGTTCTATCGTACACACTAGGGATTTGCAGAAGCCAATTAATCTATAAACCCGCACGCCTTTGGAATGTGGGAGAAAACCGGAGCAGTCGGAGAAAACCCACGTGGTCACATGGAGAACGTACAAACTCTGTACGGACGGCATCTGTAGTCAGGATCGAACCCAGGACTCTGGCGCTGTAAGCCAGCAGCTCTACTCCTGCACCCCTATGCCTCCACTGGTCAATGAGTATCATGGATTGGAATGCACAGCCTGACGGATACACACTGGCCTGTATTTTTCAATGGGAATTGGTAAAACTTTAAAGGAGTAAAATAAATGTAGCGAATGGAGGGAATAGCATTGGAACGGCATGACTCGGTTACTCCATGAAAGAGGTAGAGCACATACAAATGAACAAATGGCCTCCTGTGCTGCATCTCCAAAGTCCAAAGACCCGCTGAGTTACTCCAGCACTTTTTTGCTCAACATTGTGTCTCGGTATTTACATTTGACTAGGCAGGAGGTGATACCTCACAGCTTGAAGTGAAGTGTACCCTGACCGAAGATAGTCACAAAATGCTGGAGTAACTCAGCGGGTCAAGCAGCATCTCTTGAGGGAAGGACTAGGTGACTTTTTGGGTCGAGACCCTTCTTCAGACCAGAAAGGTCACCTATATTCCCTTTTCTCCAGAGATACTGCTTGACCCGCTGAGTTACTCCAGCATTTAGTGTCTATCTTTGTGTAAAATGTGTCCTTCCCCCACATTTTGTCTGGACCCTGACCAGGAAAGGCCAGTTTTGTGCATTGCTCATGTATTCTTCAGAAGATTTAGCGACAATGACCTTGGCTTTCTATTAAAAGGATAAATTGATAAGAGATTAAATAGGGACTTGCATTGATCGTCTGGGAAGGCGAGAATTGAAAGTAAGGCGAGAATTGAAAGTATCCTCAACATTCCTACACACAGGTCAAAGTGATCAGGTTGGATAGGTAGATTTGATATTTTCCTCTATTGTTTATTTTATTAATGTCTATCGAAATCATCCTTTGAGGTGCAGTGATAGGACTTTGAATGGGAGCATGGAGTTACTACAGGCTTCTCCTCACTCTGCAGATATCACAGGATAATCTTCGGTAGATGCAAAGGCTTATGAGGATTGTGGTTGATGGTAAGTGAACAGCTCTTGACCCACAGCCAGCAGCCATCTAAGAGCAGCCCTGGAAACTTATGGATGCATTGTACCGAAGCCTCTAATTTCTCAGTCATAAGGTCATAAGTGATAGGAGGAGAATTAGGCCAAGTCTACTCCGCCATTCAATCATGGCTGATCTATCTCTCCTTCCTAACCCCAGTCAGAGGCATGGGGCACTTTCGTCAAAGGGAAAAGCACAGGCCCGATTTAGCTCCAGATGGGAGAACAATCTATTAGCGATTTGTTTCATGAAGATGACCTAATTTCAGATATTTTTCTTAGCTACATAAGCATCCATCATTGCATTCCACAGTTAAACAATGCTGCATTTACAATTTTGGATGCATATATATTAAGCTAAGGGCTAGACATCTGTTAGCACAGCATCAATAAAAAGGTTTCATTAAAATCAGTTCAGATAACCTCGTATTTCTGGGCTTTCCTGGTGCTGGTCGAGGGAAATAGGGCTCCTCATTATTCAGCAGGGCCTTCATCCTCACTAATGTTTTATTCCAGCATAAAAACATCGCCAAATGATGTTAATGTTTCTGACATCAGTTTGAGGAAAGGTCCCGAACCAAAACGTCGTCGAAGGGCCTGTTCCCAAGGTGTGTCTAAAGTGAAGTAAAAATATATAGGTATAGGACACTGAGACAGTATACAAGAGTTGCCATGTTTTGGCGCCATTTCTCATGATTCAAGTCGAAAGTTGTTATAAATGTTGAGTTCTTAACAGCCTGTTCTTAACAAGAGGAGTCGAGTATAGGAGCAAAGAGGTCCTTCTGCAATTGTACAGGGCCCAAGTGAGACCACACCTGGAGTATTTTGTGCAGTTTTGGTCTCCAAATTTTAGGAAGGACATTCTTTTTATTGAGGGAGTGCAGCGTAGGTTTGCCAGGTTAATTCCCGGGATGGCGGGACTGTCATATGTTGATAGAATGGAGCGGCTGGGCGTGTACTCTGGAATTTAGAAGGATGAGAGGGTAACTTATTGAAATATATAAGATTATTAAAGGGGCTGTCCCACTTGGGCGACCTAATTGGCGAGTTTAGCGAGTTTAGAAGAGTTTGAAAAAAGGACATGTTGAAGACCTCCTTCGAGTATGTAGAAGACCTCCTTCGACCTCTTTCGACTATGTTGAAGATCAGCTTCGACTAGCTACGACCTTTCGACTAGCTGGCGACCTTTTTTTACTAGCGGGCATTTTTTAACATATTGAAAAAAACGTCATGACCTAGCTGAGGCCTCGAGTACGCGGAGACCACTCTCGAGCATGAAGGAGAGTTACGAAGATCTCCTACGACCTCATGTCGACCATGCTGCGAGTATGAGTCTAAGGCAATCTCGCCAGAACTCGTGGATTAGGTCGCCCAAGTGGGACAGGCCCTTAAGGGTTTGGACACACTAGAGGCAGGAAACATGTTCCCGATGTTGGGGAAGTCCATAACCAGGGGCCACAGTTTCAGAATAAGGGGTAAGCCATTTAGAACGGAGATGAGGAAAAACTTTTTCACACAGAGTTGTGAGTCTGTGGAATTCTCTGCCTCAGAAGGCGGTGGAGGCCGGTTCTCTGGATGCTTTCAAGAGGGAGTTAGATAGAGCTCTTAAAGATAGCGTAGTCAGGGGATATGGGGAGAAGGCAGGAACGGGATACTGATTATTGATGATCAGCCATGATCACATTGAATGGCGGTGCTGGCTCGAAGGGCCGAATGGCCTACTCCTGCACCTATTGTCTATTGTCAATTGTTGTCCTGGTGGCTTTGTAGGGCCCAATAAATGCTAGCATTTATTTCAAGAGGGCGAGAAAACAAAAACAGGGAAGTAATGCTGAGGCGCTAGTCAGGCCGCATTTGGAATACTGTGAGCAAATTGGGCACCATATCTGAGGAAGGATGTGCTGGCCCTGGAGAGGGTCCAGGTTAGGTTTACAAGAATGATCCTAAGAATGCATGGGTTAACTTATGATGAGCGTTTGACGGCACTGGGCCTATACTCGCTGGAGTTTCGAAGAATGTTGAGAGGGGAACCTCATTGAAACGTACAGAATAGTGAAAGGCTTGAATAGAGTGGATGTGGAGAGGATGTTTCCACTAGTGGGAGAGTCTCGGACCAGAGGTTATAGCCTCAGAATTAAAGGATGTTCCTTTCGGAAGGAAATGAGGAATTTCTTTAGTCAGAATTTGTTGGTGAATTTGTGGAATTCTTTGCCACAGAAGGCTGTGGAGGCCAACTCAATGGATATATTTAGGGCAGTGATAGATAGTATGGGTGTCAGAGGTTATGAGGAGAAGGCAGGAGAATGGGGTTAGGAGGGAGAGTAGATCAGCCATGGTGGTGTAGACTTGGTGAACCGAATGGCCTATTTCTGCTCCTATTACTTACGACCTTATGCCAACAACTTGTCCAAGCAAAGTTGTTGGTGTCTTCCACTGCTGCTCCCTGCCTCTTGCTGTTTTAAGTAGACTTTACCTGGAATCGGCACATAGTCTCACTCGGAAAGATTGGACAGGTTAGGGTTGTATACACTCGTGTTTAGAAGAGAGGGAAATGACTTGGCAAGGTCTCAAGGCGTCTTGGTGAGATAGGGGTGGTGAAGCTATTTCCCACGCTAGGAGAACCTTGGTGTCATTGTTCAAAAGTATTTAATTATCCAGTTAAGACACAGATAAAGTGAAACACTTTCCATTAGAGTCTATTTATAAAGCCGGGATTGACAGATCATTGATTAGTACGGGTGTTAGGGGTTATGGGGAGAAGACAGGAGAATGGGGTTGAGAGGGAAAGATAGATCAGTCATGATTGAATGGCAGAATAAACTCGATGGGCCGAATGGTTTAATTTTACTCCTATGACTTATGAACATAAACTTAGGTGGGTGACCCTTTGAAATTGTTTTGCTCAGAGGGCATTTGAAGCATAACTAAAAAAAAATGGATCGAATCTTGCAAGCAAAGGGTTGAAAGTTTACTGGGACTAGATGGGGATGTGGAGTTGGGGTTACAATTGGAGCAGCAATGTTTGAATAGTGGGACAGTTTCAAAGGGCTCAAAGGGCCTCCTCTCCTAATTCATTGGCTCCCAGGTTTGTCCCAGTGTGAAAACTTTGAAATATGTGGATGACATAATGTGCCGTAAATCCAACAATTTTTAATGATTCACGTATTTGCTTGTTTCAACTGGATTATATTATTATTCTGACCAGAATCTAATTGAGTTTTACACTCCCCAATCACCATTGGAAAAATAATCAGCTGAATTAATTGCCTGTGAGTCACATTAATGTGTTCTTGAGATTCTGTTCTTATCAATATAAAAATTCCATCCAAATCTTTCAACAGAATAAATTTGTGAAAATGATTTCTCTGAAGTCTTTGGTTTTTATGCAGTGTTGCAGTACCTTATTAGCAAATGCAAACAATATTTAAATCTTGACTCGTTAGTTTACCAAATGGGAATTACAGGTTGGTTCTACACAATTTGCTGTAACTGTGGAGTGTGGAGGCTGGTATCTTCATTCCACCAGCCACACATCTGTGCAAACAATTAAATCATAGTGCGGTAGAGTTGCTGCATTACAGCGCCAGGGACCCAGGTTTGATCCTGACTGCAGGTGTTGTCTGTACGGAGATTGTATGTTCTTCCCGTGGCCGCGAGGGATTTCTCCGGGATCTCCGGATTCCTCCCACATTCCAAAGACGTACTGGTTTGTAGGTTAATTGGCTTTGGTAAAACTGTAAATTGTCACTAGTGTGTAGGATAGTGCTAGTGTATGGGGATCGCTGGTCGGCACGGACTCAGAGCTGACTGGTCTGTTTCACTAAACTAAAATGAAGAATGGAATCCTTTACCCCTTCTAGTCAAACATTTATGTAGACTCCTCTGGACTTGGTTTCTGCTTTGTGAGTTAATCCAGTATTTGAATAACTGGTACTGAATCTCTGCTTGACGCAAATGCAGACTTTGATATTTACTGTATGAACAGATGTTCTATTTGATGTGTGCAGGAAGTCATGAACAGGAAGTCTTAGGGATGTTGTTTTATAACAATGGTGGGTGATAACAGCATGTAGTGCTAGGTCTTCTACTGTACTCCAGTGCCTTCTGTATAAGGAGCCATAGCTGGAACATGCTGGTTGGTACATGTACTAAATCTGGGAAGCTTGATGGATTAAATAGAACACCCATCTCATTAGTGCTGCTGACACAAGCCTTGTCGTGACTGTACTCCCTCTTCCTTCACCTTGAATAACATGATGCAAAAAAAGCCAGTTTGTGATTTGATGGTAAACTTTATTTTTGTTCCTTACTGATGTGGCACTTTCATTGGATTGGATTAAAAATATTGGTGCAAGCACATCTAAGTGTAAAAAGACCGATAGCTCAGGTCATGATGTGTCTTATTGATTGGAGTTCAAGATCTCAACTCCATGAGTCGCCAGTCTGATGGAATTGTTTTTTCTCCCAAATACAGCGCCAGAGAGACCTAGGTTCGATCCTGATCACAGGTGCTGTCTGTGTGGAGTTTGTACTTTCCCCCCCCGTGACCTGCGTGGGTTTGCTCTGGGAGTTCCAGTTTCATCCCACACTTGAAATGTATTCAATGCTTTTTTGGGGCTGGCAAACCACTGACAGCCTTAACCTGCTCACTGCTGTTACACCCAGTTACACCCTCACCTTTGCCCTCCTTTGTGCAGTGGGTTTTGTTGCCTTGTGGTTTAGTTTAGTTTAGAGATACAGCGTGGAAACAGGCCCTTCGGCCCACCGAGTTCGAGCTAATCACGATCACCCATACATTAGTTCTGTCCCACACACCAGGAACAATTTACAGAAGGCAATTAACCTACAAACCTGTAGGGAGAAAACCCACGTGGTCACAGGGATAACGTACAAACTCTGTACAGTCAGCACCCTGTAATCAGGATCAAACCCGGTCTCTGGCGCTGTAAGGCAGCAGCTCTACCACCGCACCACAGTGCTGTCCGATCTGCCTCCCCTCCTTCTCTGGCCTTGCAGCCTGCAACCATCTTGCCATCATTCTTAAATATTCCATTGTCAAACATCTTAGCATGCTCTCCCTCTCTTCCTTTTCAAACACCTCCCTTCAACAAGATTATAGTTGTCTCTTTATGTTATTGAAAAGACTGTGCTGCTTGGAGTGTTTTTTTCTACAATGGAGGTAACATATAAAGGCAAGTAATGATTGTTTCAGCATGGAAACAGGCCCTTTGGCCCACCAAGTCTATGTTGACCAACGATCACCCGTATAATAGTGCTAACCTACACACAAGGGACGATTTACAAAAGCCAATTAACCTACAAACCTGCAAGACTTTGGAATGTGAGAGGAAACTGGAGCCCTTGGAGAAAACCCACACAGTCACAGGGAGAACAAACTCCGTACAGACAGCACCTGTAATCAGGATTGAACCCAGGTCTTTGGGTCTGTAAGGCAGCATCTCCACCATTGTTCCATCGTGTTGCCCATCATTGTCATTGTAGTTATAACTGTAGTGCAATGTTAGACCTGTCTTTTTACCTAAATGCATACAAATGTAAATGTATACGGAACTTGACAGACCTGTGCAAACTAATATATTTCAATAATTCACTGCCTCAAATAATTAATTTTCTCCCGTGGATTTTTCTAACTTGTCGTCATTTCAGTCACTTCATTCTGAACCAGGCTCTGGACGAAAGTTTCAATCTTCCTTCTTCTAATCCTGTAGCTGTGACTCTTGGTTTCAACGCAGACTCCTGTCTGAACTATCAGAACATTCTGTAGTTTGGAGCAATCTCGCCAAAATGTGCTTTCCCCATTTCTTGAAGAGTTGCTCATCACTGACTTTCCCTTTTGAGCTTCCTCCACTCCACACGAAGCAGTTGTACGTTCTTAAGCTTTGAAGAGAGCCATGATCTTCTAAATAGAAGACCATTTCTTTGCTTTCACTCTGTGTCCCCAGTGCCTGGATGTATTTGTTGTACAATGACCTGCATTATACACAGTACTTCAGATAAGGCATTATACAGACTATTTCTCACCCAGAGGGACTTGCACTCGATCCCTTCAGCAACAGAACCACTGCTCTGTTAATCTATTCAGCTGCTGTTGCGGCACACTTTTGATTTCTGTGGGTTGTTCAATACCTCTGCATCCCTCTCTTATCTGCCTTCCGGAACCAAGACACACTTAGTCTGCACTCTCACAGTGCTAAGACTTTTCTCAGTCTGATTAATTTTTCATTTGCTGAGACCATAGGCCATTTGCCAGTCATTAGACCTAGTTTCCCAATTTATTCATGTCCCTCGGTAGTTTATTTGTTCACTTCTATTATTTGAACCACTTTGTAGTAAAGCAGTGTCTTACAGTCATACAGCAGCGATGCAGTCTCTTTGTTTCACCGGGTCTTCAATGGTTCAATGGTGCCAATAATCAAGCACACGTTAACACTAATCACTGCCTATCTCTTCCCCCCGCCGCCACTTTCCAGTCTATCCTGATTCTGCCACCTCACTATACATGAGAGCCATTTTACATTGGCCCCAATCAATCTACCCACTCGCGGTGGCTTTGGGATGTTGGAGTTAACCCATATGATCACAGGGTGAAAATGCAAACTCCACACAGCCAGCACTTGCGGCCAGGACCAAAACCATGTTGCTGGTGCAGTGAGGCAGTGGCTCTATCAGCCGCACCATCCTACTACCTAATGCCATCTATAGATCCAAGCCACTTAGTGTCAACTAGAAGATCCAGCCGATTTTCACGGACCAGCTCTCAAGCCCTGGTGCAGTTCTTTTTGTTTTCTTCAGTTTAGTGGACAGTTCTTCGCACCTGTGTGGCATCATTTCTGGGATAACTTTCTTCAGGGTTTCACAGGACCATAATGCTTTCAACAACAACCAAGAATTAAGAATGCAAAGCTTGAGGTCACCTCAGTTAAGTGTGGCTTGACACAAAATGTTGGAGTAACTCAGCGGGACAGGCAGCCTCTGGAGAGAAGGAATGGGTGACTCTTCGGGTCGAGAAGGGTCTCAACCCAAACTGTTACCCATTCCTTCTCTCCAATGATGCTGCCTGTCCTGCTGAGTTACTCCAGCATTTTGTGTCTATCTTTGGTGTAAAACAGCATTGGCAGTTCCTTCCTACTCAGTTAAGTGTGGGTTAGTTTAGTTTAATTTAATTTAGTGATACGGCATGGAAACAGGCCCTTCAGCCCACCGAGTCCATCCTGACCATTGATCACCCCTTGACACTAGTTTTATGTCATCCTACTTTCTCATCTACTCCTTAAATAGCAGGGGCAACATAGAGCCCAAATCACCTACAAGCCACACATCTTCAGGATGTGGGAGGAAACCAGAACACCCTGAGAAAACCCACGCGTTCACAGGAGGAACTTGCAAACTCCACACAGACAGCATCTGAGGTCAGGATCGTACCCGGGTCTCAGGTGCTGTGAGGCAGCAGCTGTGCCACTGTGCCATCCTTAATGTAGTGATAGAAAATCACCGGCAACTTAAATAATTTGAGTTTATTTCCTTTTTTGCACCAGTAACAATAATCCTGTGAACATGCTTATTGAGTTTAGTTTATTGTCACGTGTACCGAGGTACAGTGAAAAGCTTTTTGCTGTGTCCTAACGACTCAGCGGAAAGACTATACATGATTACAAATGAGCCGTCCACAGTTTATTGATACGTGATAAAGGGAATAACGTTTAGTGCAAGATAAATTCCAGTAAAGTCCGATTAAAGATAGTCCGAGGGTCTTCGATGTGGTAGATAATAGCTTAGGACCGGTCTCTAGTAGTTGGTAAACTGGTAGGATTGTAAAATGTATCCATTTGTTCAGAGGTTGTGGTTATCAGTGGGAACGCCAACATTTATTGTCCATCCCTAATTGCTCCTTAACCAAGTAGGCACTTGTGAATTAATGACATTGGTGGTTTTGGAATCATTGGCTGGATAAGGATGGCAGTGAACCAAGTGTGGATTTATGACAATCTGGTAATTACATGGTTGCCAGCTTTATAATTCTTGATTTATTTAATTAGTTATGTTTAAAATCCCCAGTTGCCAGGGATGCTGGGACTCAGACCTGCATCTCCCACTTAGTAGCCCAGGCCTCTGCCTGTTGACTCAGTGACTGATTCACTCTGATGCTGGATCTGCATTGGATTGGCCCTGCAGTATCTCAGCTCTTCTTCATTCCTCCACAATTTAAAACAAAGAATTTCCAGAAGCTTCCATTTTAATAATTAAACTTGACTTGTTAAGACCAGTGGACTAGAATATAAAAGCAAGGATGGAATGCTGAGGCTGGTCAGACTGCATTTAGAGTATAGTGAGCCGTTCTGGGCCCCATACCTGAGGGAAGGATGAGCTGGCATTGGAGAGGGTGCCGAGGAGGAACACTTGCAGTTTTAGGAATAGTCTAATCTCCATATGCAGTACCCAAGGTCAGGAAAGAAACCAGGCTGGTGGATGTGCGAGGCAGCAGCTTCATTAACTGTGTCTCTGCCACCCCGGTGAATGTTTCCAGCGTTTTCTGTTTTATTTTAGCTCGTCGGTTTTAAGTTTAGGAAATTCACATCCCTTGCATGAAGACATTTGATGGATGTAAATTCAGACTTATGGCCATCTGGTTTGTTAATGTGGTCCAAGTCTGAGTTAGCACAGTATCATGCAGCAAGATAGAATTGCTGCAAATGCATGTGGTAAAATAGAATGTCTTGAAGGCTGCCATAAGTCACTGTTGTGCACACTCAGACCGATGTTCACTCAACAACTGCATACGTTGCAGCTCGTCGCATTCCTTTAGGTTCCAGAGATGCGAACCAGGTGGCAGAGAGTAAAGGTTGCCCATTGCCTTAACCTCTGCATGAGCAAATTGCAGCAAAGTTGCATCTCTTGAGAGGACCACTACCACCATTGTTTCCTTGGTCATGCATTGGTCTGTTGAGACATTTCTCCACATAGTCATACCCCTTGGCAACATGCCCTTCATCCATCTTGCCCATGCCGACCAACATGCCCCATCTACACTAGTCCCACCTGCCTGCATTTGGCCCATGACCCTCAAAAAATCATATCCATGTACCCGTCCAATTGTCTCTTAAACATTATGATAGTACCTGCCTCAACTACCTCTTCTGGGAGCTCATTCCATACACCCACCACCCTTTATGGAACAAAGTTAAATCTCGGGTTCCTATTAAATTGTTCCACCCTCACCTTAAATATATGTTCTCTGGTTCTTGATTCCCCTACTCCAGGCAAATGGCTCTGCATTTACCCGATCTATTCCTCTCATGATCTTGTACACCTCATTAAGACCACCCCTCATCCTGCTGCATTCCAAGAAATAAAATACTAAAATCATACACATGGGTCAACAAGTGTTGAATTCTGTGCATTGGGGGAGTCAAGTATGTGCTCATTCCATATGGTTTATAAGGTGAAAGGTTATGTTTCTTTGCTGTCAACATGCCCTCTCCATTTAACTGAGTAGGAGCTCTGAGAAATCCCATTAAAACAAAGTCCCGTGCAAGGCAGTGAATATCGCACGTTTAAATAGTTATCATCCTTTTGATAGAATGCATCCTTCTTCCTTTTGAAAACCGTTTATTGGAAAGAATGCCCTGCATTTACTTTCTGTGCTGCACTACCTCAACCTATCCCAGAGCATGTTTGGTAGTTAGTGAAATTATTTAGATGTGTAGTTCTTGTGGTAATGTGAAAATGTGGCAATTTTCACACATTGAATATAATGAGACAGATTTGTTAAAAGCTCCAACTGCAGTAACAACAGCATTTGTCATTTTGTGGGCACACCTTACCAGCCTATTTGCTGGATAGTCCTTGCAGTTTTGTGAGCCATGCTTTTAAAATAGGCATTCTGGAAATATTCAAAGAAGCAACTGGGTACTTTTTCATGTCATAGGAACAGAAATAGGCCATTGGGTCCAACCAGTCTACTTTACCATTCACTCATGGCTGACCTATCTTTCCCTCTCAATCCCATTCTCCTGCCTTCTCCCCTTAACCCCTGACACCCATACTAATCAAGAATCTGTCAATCTCCACTTTAAAAATACCCAATGACTTGGCCTCCACAGCTGTGTGTGACAATGAATTCCACAAATTCACCACCCTCTAACTGAAGAAATTTTTCCTCATCTCCTTTCTGCAGGTACGTCTTTTTATTCTGAGGCTATGCCCTCTGGTCTTAGACCCTCCCACTAGTGGAAACATTCTTTCCATATCCACTCTATCCAGGCCTTTCAATATTCAGTGAATAACCCTCTATACTTCAGCGAGTACAGGCCCAGAACCGTTGAACATTCATCATACCCAATCATTCATGTTGTCCAGAGACACTGCCTGATCTGCTGAGTTACTCCAGCACTTTGTGTCCTTTTGTGTAAACCAGCATCTGCAGTTCCTTGTTTCCACATTAGGACTGTGAAGCAAACTACTTTAAGAAAGTGAAATAATTTTTATTATAAAGAATAATTGGTTTAGGAAATCTTGGGTTTTTCTATAAAAAAGGATCAAAATATTGAAGTGAGACAGCAGACATTTATTTGATGCCTAGAGTCTCTGTGTTCTGTGCATCTGCTGTTTTAAGTGTTATGCTTTGCTTTTGGTCTCCAGCTTCCAAAGAATTGCTTTGGAGCAGTTTTGGAAATGATGTTCTGATCTGTCGACACATCCTCCATAACCATGATGAAGTATTTCTAATTAAAAGATTATTGCCACAGCTGATGCCTTTCCTCACTCCCAGCACGCTCCAGGTGGGCATATGTTGTCCTGACTGGCCTGTGGATTATCACCCTGGCTTTGGGCAACATCAATAGTTGGCAGGTTTAATAATAATAATAATAATAATGGATTGGATTTATATAGCGCCTTTCTAATACTCAAGGCGCTTTACATCGCATTATTCATTCACTCCTCAGTCACACTCGGTGGTGGTGAGCTACTTCTGTAGCCACAGCTGCCCTGGGGCAGACTGACGGAAGCGTGGCTGCTAATCTGCGCCTACGGCCCCTCCGACCACCACCAATCATTCACACACATTCACACACATTCACACGCAGGCAAAGGTGGGTGAAGTGTCTTGCCCAAGGACACAACGACAGTATGCACTCCAGCAGTTGCTGATGAGCAGCTTACCACACTCTGGAGATACAGCCTAGGCACTCGTGTGAAAGATAGTTTAGAGATACAGGCCTTTTGGCCCTCCGAGTCCATGTCGACCATCGGTCACCATTACACTAGACCAGGGGTCGGCAACCTTGTTCTGCATAGCGGCCAGAAGGCATGTCTGTGAGCGGATGGCGGGCCACATCCCTCACGTGTACACATGGATCCCGCCCCCATCCCGCCCCGGATGGCAGGCATCAAATCACGTGTTCACAGAAGGTAGACAAAAATGTTGGAGAAACTCAGCGGGTGAGGCAGCCTCATGCAATCCCTGCATGTCTCGCCCGCTGAGTTTCTCCAGCATTTTTGTCTACCTTCAATTTTTCCAGTATCTGCAGCTCTTTCTTAAACGTGTTCACAGAAGGTGCGCGGCCATGCCAGCGGCTTTACACAGGATGCGGTACAGCCAGCGCTTGGCAGTGCTCGGCCACGCTCGGGCGCTCGGCTGGGCTGGATGATTACGGGGGGGAAAAAATCCACCTGCGGGCCGGATGATTTCGGGTTACGGGCCGCATTCGGCCCGGGGGGGGGGGGGGGGGTGTAGGTTACCATCCCCTGCACTATACAGCGGGGAAACAGGCCCTTCGGCCCACTGAGTCCGCGCCGACCATCGATCCACCGTACGCTAGTTCTGTACTATACCCGGGACAATTTACAAACCAGCACGTCTTTGGAATGTGGTAGGAAACTGGAGAAAATCCACGCGGTCACAGGAAGTATGTATAATCTCCGTATGGCAATTAGTCTGAAGAACCGAAACGTTGCTTATCGACGTTCTCCAGAGATGCTGCCTGATCCGCTGAGTTACTATAGTGCTTTTATTTTGTAAACCAGCATCTGCAGTTTACTTTAGACTTCAGACTTTAGAGATGCAGCATGGGAGCAGGCCCTTCAGCCCACCGAATCCGTGCTGACCAGCGATCACCCTGTGCACTTGCACTATCTTCCACACTAGGGATAATTTACAATTGACAGAAGGCAATTAACCTACAAACCTGCACGTCTTTGGAGTGTGGGAGGAAATCGGAGCACCCGGAGGGAAACGCACGCAGGTCATTTATAATACTTTTAATTGTTTTGAGAGTTTTTGTAGCATTTTATTCTTTAGTTTTAGAGATACAGTGTGGAAACAGGCCCGCCAAGTCCGTGCCGAGCATCGATCACCCGTACTGTACTATCCCATCATACACCATAGAGGCAATTTACAGAAGCCTATTATCCTACAAATCTGCACATCTTTAGAATGTGGGAGGAAACCGGAGCACCCAGAGAAAACCCAGGGAGTCACAGGGAGAACATACAAACCATGCAGAGAAAACAGGTGTAGTCAGGCCAGAACCCGGGTCTCTGGCGCTTTAAGGCAGCAAATGTATGGCTGCGCCACTGGGCCACCCATTCCTTTGTATCTTTTGAAATGTGGATTTAACATACTTTTATTCAATAGCAAAAAATTATCTAATTCTTTTTTTTTTTTAAAGCCAAGAGAGACATCATCAGCTAGACAGATTTAGCCTTGTGCTATCCAACATGAAGTTCAGAGCAAAGAGTGTGGTTTACGTAAGGCGTGTAGCACTCCTGATTTACACTGATCTGTTTCCTGCAACTGGCACATTCTTCCAGGGTTTCTTAGCAAGTAAGGTAAAAGATTTGTAGATAGAATGCCTTCAAAAATTTGATTATGTACTGCAGTGCAGAAGTAGAGGATTGAAAGTATAACTAATTAAGCACTGTTGCCTTCTGCAATGTGGTACCCTGCCATCCCTTTAGTCTTCTGCATTTATTGTTATCAGTTTACAGAAATGCTTTTATTCTATTAACAGGAATAGCAGCAGTACAGTATATGTTAGCTCCAAAACCCACGACTTAATGATCCAGATGTAATTCAAATCACACCACAACAGTGACAATATACCTGGAATTAAATATGTACATCAGAAATGGTGAACATTAAACTATCGGACTGGTAGTCTATGGTTCACTATCTTACTTTGAACTCTGGTCAACATGTGACTGCAGACCCACAGCAATGAGGCCCTACCAGAGAATGTTCCATTCAGAAGCCTGAACCAAGAGCTTGGAAAAAGCATAAATCCAGTCTACTTTTGGTCCCAGTGACATGGTGGTCATCTTCTGTGATGCGACTTCCGGTGCCTGCAATAAATTGTATCCAAATTGACAAGGACAATAATATTATCTGCAAATTCAGAATTGGCTGTTCCTGCCCATGGTTTCGTTCCTCTCTTGCTCTGAGTCATCGCTGTCTTGTGTACTCTTTAACAAACAGATGCATCTGGTCAGTAGTCTATGCAAAATATTTGCATTTTGGATGCTGAACCCATAAAGCAATAAAGACAGAACATGCTGGAGTAATTCAGGGGATCAGGCAGCATCTCTGGGGAAAAGGATTAGGTGACGTTTCGGGTCGAGACCCTTCTTCGGTTTAAACCAACATCTGGAGTTCCTTCCCATTCTGAAGAATGGTCTCGACCCGAAACATCACCTATTCCATTTCTACAGAAATGGTGCCTGACCTGCTGAGTAATTCCAGCAATTTGTGTCTATCTTTGGTGTAAACCAGCATCTGCAATTCCTTCCGACACAAGCAATATATAGAGTGGGCTTAAAATATGTTTGCTGCCAGAGTTCTATTGATTTCAGTAAAATAAAAAGCTAAATTTCTAACTAGGTCAAAGGATGTATTTCTTTCAGTTGTTATCAATTAAGAATGCAAATATTCAAGAACGAGCCGTAATTTTAATCATGTTTGTCAATTCTGTCATTAAGTCCTTGCAGAGTCATTTTTCAAATACAACACATAGGCTCTAAAGGCTGAGGACTGGCTATGTTTCTGTCTCTTGCCATTTGAGGCACCAAACTCTCCTGGAGCATCTGTAGTTTCATGTTGCGAGGGAGGTTGTCAAGTAATCCTTGACACACGGAGATATCGGACCGGTGGATAACCCTCCATTAACTGCTCGTCCAACCCCTGACTGCACTCGATGCAGCAAATAACAATGATGGAGTGCTCACCTCTGGGCTACTGGCTCTCTCAAATATACAACATTGGCATGTTGTTCCTTCTCTAAGCCACACTTGGCACATTTAGACTGATCTGTTCTTTGACAAAGCATACCCTGACCCTTACCTCACTCTATATGCATGGGTTCATGTGCACAACGGTTTTTCTTTTGAACAAATGCATGTAATTCTGACTGGGGTGGCTTGGGTCAATGCTCATTATACAAATGTGGCAGTGATTATTCTAGGTTGTAAGCTCTGGAGATTCTGGCATGACAGGGGTCAGAGAAGGCAAGCTCAGTAATGTAGTTGTCAACCTTCATACCCGTGGCAAGGGTGGGAGAGAAAGCTATACTGAACACAGTCCAGGTGCTTTGATTTGCAAATCAGTTGGACCGCTTTTCCCAGAACTAATCCGATTATGTCTCATCAAAATGCTAATTGGGCAAGCAGGGCATGGATGAGATTTGAACTGTCATTCACTCGACACATCCCCAGCTGAAGATATTTCACTGCTTCTTTGAAGTTGCCTTCTTGACAGCTTTGTGCTTAGAGGCCTGTGTAGGCTTTCAGATGTAGAAGACTATGGTGAGCAAACTTGAAATTCATAATGTTGTGAGAAAGGCAGTCATTGATAAAGAGATGGTTCTTCCTACAGATCTTGAAAATAGTTTGCCACAAAGATTGGGCAGGTTCTGAAGAGACAGCCTCTTGCTTACCGATGTGGACCACAATAGAGACTCAGTTGAAAGCGATCCCTGGTGTCTTTAGACTTTAGAGATCCAGCCTCTCAGCCCACGGAGTCCATGCTGACCAGCGATCACCTCATACACTAGCACTATCTTACACACTGGTGACAATTTACAAATCCGATTAACCCACAAACCTGGACGTCTTTGGAGTGTGGGTGGAAACTGGAGCACCCGGAGAAAACCCAAGCGGTCACAGGGAGAACGTACAAACTCCGTACTGACTTGTAGTCAGGATTGAACCCAGGTCTCTGGCGCTGTAAGGCAGCAACTCTCCTGCTGCGCCATCGTGCCACCCCTGCAAATATCCTGCACTATATATTAATTACATAAATCGCACCTAATCCCTTGGGATTTGGCAGCAGAAAAGCTCCATCAGGGCTGCTGATTGTAGCCTGGCCTTTTGTTCAGCTAATCGTCGTGGTGGCTATCTCTCGAGGTCTAGGAAGATGGTCTACGTTCTGTTGTTTTTATGGACTCTCAGATGGCTTATGAGTCCAATCCTGGCTTTGCAGCTCACAGAACGAAGACGCCTGTGCATGTGTTTGTTTAACGTGTACTTGATGTTGCACTCCAAGAAGCACACGGTCCTTCACAAATCAATCAACTCATTCCAATGGCAAGGGAACCAAGACGATTGGAGCTGATAGATCTGTTGCAGCCTTCATCCGCCTTCACAGACGTTGAGTTCAAGATAATTTTGTCCGCCTGGTCCGCCGATGAGGTCTTGTAGGTTGGATTGTTCTTAGTCTGGATCCTCAACCTCGACCTTACAGCCATGGGTGACCCTACCAGAAGCTGGTGCTTCCGACGGCATCGCTCTCGGAATCATGGGGTCACGCAAGCCTCTTCACCACGACAAGTTAAATGATCCGAAGAGGCTAATCAATGGTTGCAGAACTCCTTGCTGCACCTTTGTGGAGTCCAACATGAGTTTCCACTGACTACCCAGCTGTTAACTGGGAGATCCACCCTCTGAGCCCGAGTCCGGTTAATTTGGCTCCTTCCACGCTAACCAACATGTCCCATCTACACTAGTCCCACCTGCCTGCATTTGGCCCATCTCCCTATAAACCTACTCTATTCTTGTACATGTCTGAATGTTTCTTAAACATTCCAATAGTATCTGCCTCAATGACCTCCTGGCAACTCATTCCATACACCCACCACCCTTTGTGTAAAAAAAGTTAACCCTCGGGTTCCCATTAAATATTTCTCCCCTCACCTTAAACCTATGTCGCCTTGTTCTCGATTCTAATTTCAATTTCGTTGTGTATTTTTTCCTTCCGAAAAGTCGTGAGTGATTTTGAACATTAACGAATGTCAAGATGGTTCATAAATGATGAACTTACAGCAGGTGAGCCTGGGGACAGAGCCTCGACGGATGTTAAAGCCGTTCTGTCAGTGCACTGGGAGAGTTCCCTGGATCAGGCCTGTCTGTGGGCTGGAACCTCAGCAGGTCAGGCATCTATGGGAAGAGAAACAAGTTAACGATCTGCCATTAAACGTTAATTCTTTCTCTCTCCGCCGATCCTGCTTGACCAGCTGTAGTGTGTAGCATAGTGTGAATGCACTGGGTGATTGCTGGTCGGCGTGGACCTGGTGGGCCGAAGGGCCTGTTTCCATGTTGTATCTCCAAAGTAAAGTAAACTAAAATAAAGTTTGTAGCACCACAAATGATACAAAACCAGTGTTGGGTAATGGGGTTATTCTTCTCCTGTTATTTCATGTACAATGTTGATTAAATCCTATATTATTAGTTATGATATTAGCATGAGCAAAAGTGCTGCAATAGAGATCTGATTATGTGCGTGTGCATTGGATACTAGTTAAACATGGATCAGGTTATGAAGCTTTCTCACAATTGCAGGAATGTAGCCATTCCCATTGAGCTCCTTGTTGACAAATATTTAGACCTTTTCAGAATATAATGACGAGGAGACTGCATTTGCCTGAAATGTTGCATTTATAGGTGCCCATTTTAATCTTAACCCAGATATTTTGACTCTATTATCATTTATCACCTTCATAGATTTGACCCAAATCCAACACGAATGATTTAAGCGAGCTTTCTGTGACATCTCAGCTGAACAAGCAGCAATTCTTATTTGAGAGTTGCTTCTAGTTCATGTTCATAGTACATGAGGGTAAATTTAGGCATGGCGGTAGAGACGCTGCCTTACAGCGCCTGGGACCCGGGTTCGATCCTGACTATGGGTGCTGTCTGTATGGAGTTTATACATTCTCCCTGTGACTGCGTGGGTTTTCTCTGGGTGCTCCCGTTTCCTCCCATAATCCAAAGACGTAAAGGTTTGTAGGTTAATTGGCTTTGGTAAAAATTGTAAATTGTAAATTGTCTCTAGTGTGTAGGATAGTGCTAGTGTACAGGGTGAAGGTGGTTGGTGCAGACTCGATGGGCTGTATGTCTAAAGTCTTAATTCTCCATAAGATCTCATTATCAATCTTCAACAGTGATAGACCATTGGGTTTAAAGCACAAAACAATTTATTGGAATAAGTAAGCAATCTTGTTCAAGCTCCTTTACAAGATCAAATAATTGAAGATTGCTGCTCTAAGAAATAAAATCTAAAAAATGCTTTCTTTCACTCCTGGATGATCACACTGTAAAGGTAAATTGTGCATGTTTTGAAGTGTTTCTGCCCCCTTCTGCCATGAGGCTTGTCCATCAGGAAACTGGGCCAGACACTTCCCGTCATTTTTCATCCTGGCACATGTGTCAATTCCCCAGTGTGTTTCATGGCAGCATTAACGTGTGCTACATATTCCTAACCTACTGACAGAAATTGGTCCTCAAAGATTGCAACCTTTGATTTTCACTTCAGTCGGGAATCATATGATTTCAAAGGCCCTGAATGGGAGGTGGAAGCAAGGGACGGGAGGTAGATCAGCCTGAAGAAGGGTCCCGACATGAAACGTCATCTATCCATGTTCTCCTGAGATGCTGCCTGATCTGCTTAGTTTAGTTTGGAGATACTGCGCAGAAACAGGCCCTTTGGCCCACTGAGTCCACAGCGACCAGCGATCTCCGCACATTAACACTATCCCACACACACAGGGGACAATTTGCACTTATACCAAGCCAATTAACCTACAAACATGTACGTCTTTGGATTGTGGGAGGAAACCGAATCTCGATCACAGGGAGAACGTACAAACTCCGTACAGACAGCACCCAATAGTCGGGATCAAACCCGGGTCTCTGGTGCTGCAATCGCTGTAAGGCAGCAACTCTATCCTGTGCCACCGTGCCGCCCTACGGAACTACTCCAGCTCTCTGTGTCACTCTGAATGGGAGAACAAGTACCTCCATATTATTCTCAGGTGTTGCTTTTTCATGCTCGATACCCTGCATTTCCATGTGCCCATCTCAAAGCCTCTCAAACACCACTATTGTATCTGCCTCCTCCACCACCCCGGCAATGCGTTCCCAGGTAATCATGTATTGTCTTTCCGCTGACTGGTTAGCATGCAACAAAAGCTTTTCACTGTACCTTTTCACATGTGACAATAAACTAAACTGAAACTGAACTGAACCAAAGCAGGTCCCCACCACTCTCTGTGTAAAATGTGGAGTGGAAGCGAGCGGAGGTTTTTGGCAATGACGCAATGATACCTTGCACCCTCCTCTTTCTCATGTTGATACGAAGTTGATCATCTTCGCTCAAATTGTTATCAGCGTATGGTAGCTGATGACATCAACAAAACAATGTGTTTTTCGGTACAGTGTGTGAAACGTATGTTTTATTTCATCACTATTTCTTATGATACTTCTAACAAGCATTAATTCAAAATCTTCAGCACTTGATAAAACCTTAGGATGTTTGTTTCCTCCTGTACATGTTTAACTGAGAGATCTGTAGGCTGCAAATGGTTCAGTCAAAATGATTATGTTGATATCAACAGTGATATCTTCACTCTACGATTACTGAAGGTAGAAACTCCAGCAAAGCACCGTGGTGCCTGTAATGGCTGCCTCACCAACAGTCTGTCTCATTCTTTTCCTTCTTTGTTTTTTAGTATGTGTTGTTGTAATATATGTTTTAGTGTTCTTTAGCTTGTTTTATGTGTGTGTAGGGGGGGGTGGGGGGTGTTGTGGGAAACGTTTTTAAAATCTCTTACATCGACGGAGATGCGATTTTTTTCTGTATCGTATCTCCGTCCGCACTGCGGCCTAACATCGTGGAGTTGGCGACCTCTGCTGGGACCGACTTCGGGAACTCCAACCGCGGGAGCCTGTGGACTTACCATCGTGGAGCTCGCGGTCCCTACTTAGGGATCGACTTTGGGAGCTCCAGGCCGCAGGAGCTTCGACCACCCCGACGCGGGAGCTTCGATTGCCCCGACTGCGGATGGTTCGACTGCCCTGACCGTGGGAGCATAAAGAGGGAAGAAGACTAGACTTTGTATTGCCTTCCATCACAGTGAGGAATGTGGGGAATCTGCTATGGTGGATGTTTATGTTAACATTTATGTAGTGTGTCTTGTTGCTTTGTTTAGTATGGCTGTATGGTAATTCGAATTTCACTGTACCTTAATTGGTACACGTGACAATAAATGAACCTTTGAACCTTAAAGTGACAGAAGAATATAGAAGGTGCACAAAAATGCTGGAGAAACTCAGCGGGTGCAGCAGCATCTATGGAGCGAAGGAAATAGGCAAAGTTTCGGGCCGAAACCCTTCTTCAGAATGTAGAAACCAGGAACTGCAGATGCTGGTTTAAATAAAAGACACAAAGTGCTGGAGTAACTCAGCAGGTCCGCCAGCATCTTTTGAGACTTATTTAACATGAGTGCTGCCATTTTAACTGATCATTTATTGTCTTTCAAGAGCCTAGCAGTCACCTGGAGAAGCAGGTCAACAAGTTCAAAGAAGGGTCTCGACCCGAAATGTCACCCATTCCTTCCCTCCAGAGATGCTGCTGATCCCGCTGAGTTACTCCAGCACTTTGTGTCTATCTTCAGGCCAATTCCACTAACCCTACATGACGAATTTCATTGCTGATCTTTTTAGTTCAGACCACCGGCGAGGCTCGATGGTACCATTCTCACCCCGAGTCAGAAAATAGTGGCTTCAAATCCCACTCCAGAAACTTAAGCACAGAATGTGCTTAATGTTGTACCATTTAAGATGTCATCTTATGTTCGAGATTTTGTTCTTCCCTATCAGGTAAACATATCTATGTAGATCTTTTTCAGTCTGATGAAGGGTCCCGACCCAAAATATCACCGATCCTTTTCCTCCAGAGATGCTCCCTGACCCGCTGAATTACTCCAGCACTTTGTGCCTATCTTAAATGTAGATATGCCTTGCTTATATTGGAAGAAAAGAAGGCATCTTCCTAAGATGTTGAATAAAATTGATCCCGTGACTAATGCCATTGAACCAAATTCCCTCGTCATCTCCACATGCTCTGTGTTGGTCTCCTTTGTGCAAATGGGCTGCTGTGTTTCCCACGTTACAGAGATGACAATGATAACTAGGGTTTAACGTACTTTATTTGTATTTAAGCTCTTAATGACATCCTGAATTGTGTGACAAGCTGCATTCTCCTACATCTCCCCACTTTACACCTTTTTTAATGCCTTTCATTTTTACTTCAGCTTTGTTTACAGATACAGCACGGAAATAGGCTTTTCAGGCACCGAGTCCATGCCGACCATCGATCACCCATACACTAGTTCTATCCTACACACTCGGGACAAGTTACAGAAGCCAATTAACCTACAAACCCACACATCATTGGAATGTGGGAGGAAACCGGAGCACCCAGAGAAATCCACATGGTCACAGGGAGAACTGTAAATCTCCGTACAGACAGCATCCATAGTCAGGATTGTAACCGGGTCTCTGGCGCTGTAAGGCAGCAACTCTACCGCTGCACCACCATGCCCACCCTTTCATTACCTGTCCATTTTTCTAACCTCTGCAATAACCTGGTTGCTTGGTCTAAGGATTTGCTCAGTGGCCTTTTGTGAACTGTTTTGGCAGTTTCCCAGGTGCTGATTACAGCCTTGTATCTACAAAGGCACTTCACAATGGCCAGATGAAACCAAGATGAGTTTCATTGTTCCACGCTGCACACTCACTCTTCAATCTTTATCCAACATCAACTGACTCCAGTCGGAGGCTTGGGTTTGAACAGGAGAGAACTAGCTATCTTGCACACTTTCAGGCAGTCCCAAATTCAGTATTCCCAATATCTTTCAGAAGTTTCTGCATTGCAGTGAGAAAGCTGCATTGAAAAAGCTTGTCTCTGCATTATAAACAGAATGGTTGCAGCCTCTCTGGTTTAGGATGTAGCCTGGCTGACACAGTTCCCAAGATCTGCCAGAAATTCACCCCTGGACAGTAGCGTTGAAGGCACTATATAGCTGCATAAGCACAAGAGAATTGGACTCTGCCTCTAAAATTCAGTCCACTACCTTCAATCTTCATGAATCTCTTTACAAGGTCCTGTGTTAAATGAGGCTTAATCAACATGGTGCATTTGTAACAATGTTTATGTTGAATCTTTATTGGAAAGACTTTGGGCTGAATTGTACTGCTGGCATTTACTCCTGTTCTAATCTCCTGAACGGGAGGGGGGTGTCTGCAGATGGTGTCAACAAGCCCCAGAGGATAGAACCAAAGTCGCACCAACATGCTGGCCCACTGGCCTTTAGACAGAAGGACTTTATACTGTTTCCAGATCACTCTAATATTCAGGCATTTAGTTTTAGCTTTAGAAATACAGCATGGAAACAGGCCCATCGGCCCACCGAGTCCGTGCTGACCAACGATCACCCGTACACTAGTTCTACCCTACAGACTAGGGACAATTTACAGAAGCCTACAAACCTGTATTACTTTGGAGTGTGGGAGTAGGAAACATAAAAGTTATGTTCATAAGTCATAGGAGCAGAATTAAGCCATTCAGCCCATTGAGTCTACTCTGCCATTCAATCATGGCTGATCTATCTTTCCCCCTTGACCCCATTCTCTTGCCTTTGCCCCTAACTCCTGACACCCGTAGTAATCTAGAACCTGCAATCTCCACCTTACAAATGCCCATTGATGTCCTCCACAGCCGGATGTGGCAATGAATTCCACAGATTCACCACCCTCTGGCTAAAGATATTCCGACTCATCTCCTTTCTAATGGTGCATCCTTTAATTCTGAGCCTACGCCCTCTGGTCCTTGACTCTTCCACTAATGTGCCCCCCCTCCTCCAGCTTCCTTCCTACACCCCCCCCCCTCACTCCCCACCACCTCCACAACTCCACAACCAGTCTGAAGAAGGGTCCCGACCCAAAATAGAACATTTCCATGTTCTCCAGAGATGCTGCTGTCCGGTACGCTGAGACACTTTGTGTCCTTGTTTCTTGTAAACTGGCAGCTACAGTTCCTTGTTTCTACATTTTAACTGCAGGGGTTTTGTTCTCCTAGTGTTATCTAAACTCAGAAATATTTGTTTCTGAATATTTTTTTGTCAGTCATCTCCCTGATCTCTGATGGGGTTGGACAGGCTAGATGCAGGAAGATTGTTCCCGATGTTGGGGAAGTCCAGGACAAGGGGTCACAGCTTAAGGATAAGGGGGAAATCCTTTAGGACCGAGATGAGGAAAAACTTTTTCACACAGAGAGTGGTGAATCTCTGGAACTCTCTGCCACAGAGGGTAGTTGAGGCCAGTTCATTGGCTATATTTAAGAAGGAATTAGATGTGGCCCTTGTGGCTAAAGGGATCAGGGGTATGGAGAGAAGGCAGGTACGGGATACTGAGTTGGATGATCAGCCATGATCGTATTGAATGGCGGTGCAGGCTCGAAGGGCCGAATGGCCTACTCCTGCACCTATTTTCTATGTATCTATGTATCTATGTATCAGGAAGTATGAGGGAATGCCAGAGCACCAGGTTCAGATTGGCATTCAGTGATTTATAAATTAACTTAGAGTCTGGAAGCTCCACAGAGAATTTATCTGAAAATTGCACAGCAGCTGCCAAAAAAAAAGCAGATTATGATTGTGCGTCATTTCTTTATTTTAATCAAAATAATCTTTATTCTGGATTAAAAAATATGGAGAAAACTAGAACTCTGCAATATTCCTCCGATGTTCTGTACGGCTCTACATTCTATTTGGTAGTGTTCCCAAAAACCATAATTATACCCGGCACCCTTGCCACTCATGTGCCCCCCCCGGGGGTGATATCTCTTCCCTCATCTGAGGGGCGTCTCCACCACATCCTGCCCCCCAAATGTCCAGCACCAGAAGAAACCTAGACTGTGGTCCTCCCCCTCAGAGCCTTGGCGTTGGCTGCACCGAGCTTCAGTGCGTCCTTCAGCACGTACTCCTGCAGTCTGGAGCGGGCCAATCGGCAACATTCCCTGACGGACATCTCGCTCTGCTGGGAGGGAGGTCTACAAGTTTCGGGTAGACTAAAGAGCGTCTATCACTGAGTTGATGACCTTCCTTGATTGTGTGTCATTTCCTTTTTAAACTAATCTGTTCATAGCCCCTTAAGCATGTAGGAGGTTTCATTGAGGTTCTTGGAATTGAAAGGGATGGACTCGCTGCAGGTGAATATATTGAGTGGATACACTTAAGACTGCAATTATGAAGGGGGTAGAGACTTAATGAATGAATGAATACTTTATTGTCACATGTGACAAGTCACAGTGAAATTCTTTGCTTGCATACCCAAGGTATGCCAATAGTTGCCCATAAAGGGCGCTTACAAAGTTACAAAGTACCTCCACAATGGGTCCCCATTGTTCTTCCCCCACCCTCACGGTGGTCCCCCCCACGCCGGGTCCTCCTTTGTTCCTTCCTGTTCCTTCCTGATTTGACGCCATGAAATCTGTAAGCCCTGACTCAATAAATGATCATTGCACATCATTTAATAAATATTCAAAATAATTCAGCAGCACGAGTGGCGTTATGACTTTGAGTGTCATTATTGTGCCATTAGGATGAATTATTAATGAATCATACTAATTGAACCCAGTCTATCTATGCAAATTAGCTTCATTAGAATCCAAGCTTTCTGCTTTTATCTCAAGGCACCAACAACAACTGCTGCAAGCACCTTGGGCTGTTGAGGCCACGCTGTGTGCAGGCTAATGTCTTAACAAATGTTTCCACTGCACCTAAGTCACTTCTGCCAACTCGTGTCGCAGATGAAACAAGTGAAGGGGTCTCGACCCGAACGTCGCCTACCCGTGTTCTCCATAGGTGCTGTCTGACCCGCTGAGTTACTCCAGCACTCAGTGTCCCGGAGGTACAAAGGCTAACTTTGGGGAATGTTTCCATTTGTTTTGTCAACAGACTGTGTGCCTCGCTGGCTAAGTCATTGCCTGTCACCGTTTACCACCGAACTGAATGGTTTACCATGTCAGAGGGCTGTTATCCGCATTAGTGGATGTGGCAAGGCATATATATTCATATGTATTTCACCCAGGGGAAACCATGCGGTGATGAGGAGAACTCCACGCAGGCAGTTCCTGAGGTGTGGATCAAAGTATGGCCCCTCTAGCTGTGTGGCAGCAGTGGTAACCGCAGCACCGTTAGTCCCTTCTTGTTCCACATTGTCACTGATCTCGTTAAACTATAATAATCAGTCTAGTCAGCACGGCTGGTACAGTTGCTGTCTCACAGCGCCAGAGACCCGGGTTCGATCCTGACCTCAGGTGCTGACTGTGTGGAGTTTGCCCATGCTCCCTGTGACCACATAGGTTACCTCCGGGTGCTCCCAAAGATGTCATCATGTAGGGTTTGTAGGTGAATTGGTCTCTGTAACTTGCCCCTATGCAAACAAAAGCTTTTCACTGTATCACGGTACCTGTGACAATAATAAACTAAACTAAGCTAGTGTGTAGAGAGTGGGGAAGTGGCATAACATTGAACCAGAGTGAACAGATGTTCGATGTTCAGTGTGTGCTTGGGGCGAAGGGCCTGTTTCCATTGTATCTCTAAACTAAACAAAGCTATTATCAGGCAATTGAACTATCCTACCATCAACTAGAGAGCAGTCCTGAGCTACTATCTATCTCACTGGAGACCCTCGGACTAACTTTGACAGACTTTACTGGACTTATCTTGCACTAAACTTTATTCTCGTTATTCCCTTGATCATGTATCTGTAAACTGTGGACGGCTCGATTGTAATCATGTATTGTCTTTCCGCCGACTGGTTAGCACACAATAGCTTTTCACTGTACTTTGGTACACGTGACAATAAACTAAACTCAATTCAACTAATTCCCACTCTTGATGAGACCCCAAGAGAAGACTTAAATGTGTCAGATTTTAAAATGGTTATTGGGCAAGCATATGCCCACTCCGTAATCTATTACACATTTTTTTAATATGGTTATTGAGGGTCCTTATTGCCATATGCTGTGTATGCTTCTGAGGAGTAGAGTTGTCATGACTAGAAAGGAAACATATGATGAGTGTTTGACTGCACTGGGCCTGTACTAGCTGGAGTTTAGAAGTATTAGGAGGGACCTCATTGAAACGTACGGAATAGTGAAAGGCTTGGATAGAGTGGATGTGGATAGGATGTTTCCAGTAATGGGAGAGTCTAGGACTAGAGTTCATAGCCTCAGAATTAAAGGACGTTCTTTTAGGAAGGAGATGAGGAGGAATTTCTTTAGTCAGAGGGTGGTGAATCTGTGGAATTCTTTACCACTGATGGCTGTGGAGGCAAAGTCAGTGGATATATTTAAGGCAGAGATAGATAGACAGATTTATGATTAGTACCTGTGTCAGAGGCTATAGGGAGAAGGCAGGAGAATGGGGTTAGGAGGGAGAGATAGATCAGCCATGATTGAATGGTGGAGTAGACATGATGGATCGAATGGCCTAATTCTGTTCCTATCACTTATGATCTTATGAAAGGAAGATTGGGTAGCTTTGTGCTCATGGTTATTCTTGTGTGGACTTGGTTAGATACTGTGTGCATACCAAAGTGAGCAGAATGGAGCAGGCAGTTTGCCTGAGGAACTGCACAAGATATCAGAGGGGTAAAGCAGTCTGCTGCTGACCTAGGGAATAATGAGAAGTGACATTGCAATAAAAAGTGAAGCTGAGAAATAACCATGAGAAAGGAAAGAAGATTGACACAAAGTGCAGGGGTAACTCAGCGGCTAAGGCAGCATCTCTGGAGAAAAAGGATAGGTGACGTTTTGGGTTGGGTCCGAATATAGAAATGTTAACATGTATAGAAAGTAAAAAGGGATCAGTATTAGGAAGAAGTGCAATAAAAATAAAGGACCACGAGGTTCAATAATAAACAATAAAATGAAACCGAGAAACAGCAAGGTAAGGGAACAGTTGCGGTACAAGAATGTAGAAACGAGGAACTACAGATGCTGGTTTACCCGAAAACTCAATCTGTCTGCAATTGCAATGCAAGACTGAGTTAAGATGGAAATTTTGCACAGCCAAGTCAGACACTGCCCAGATATAGATGCCCAGAGTGATGAGCATGAATTCTGGATACAAGGGGGTGGGTTCAGTTACATTAAAGGAATAAAGAGGGCGACATGAACTATTCATGGAATAATGCTAGTTCTCTTTAGGTTTCAGCTTTGCTCTAGACTTTATGAATAAAGCGAGGAAACAGGCCCTTCGGCTCACCGAGTCTGCGCCGATCAGCAATCACCCCGTACACACTAGCACTTCCTACTCACTAGGGACAATTTACAAATTTTACTGAAGTCAATTAACCCACAAATCTGTGTGTCTTTGGGGTGTGGGAGGATACCCAGAGAAAACCCAGACGGTCACAAGGAGAATGTACAACTCTGTATAGACAGCACTTGGCTTTCTGGCGCTGTAAGGCTGCAACTCTACCGCTGTGCCACTGTGCCATAACATGCATCATGAAAAATGGAGCTAGAAACATGGTGACTCTTGTATGCTGTCTCAGTGTAGTCTACTATTCCTATACACTTATACTTATACACTAGGATTGTGCTTGTATATAGTAATATTTTTACTGAACTGTACTCATAAAATGAATTTGCCTGTACAATGCAGTAACATTGAACCATTGAGACCTGAGAACCATTGTCTTCATAAAAGTTCATGTTATCTTATGAAGCCTCTTTGCCAAGTTCCCACTGTTTTACAGAAGTCAGACCCACACAACACAATGACTGAATTTACAATGGCGCTTTTAGTATTTTCACAGACGCATGGCTTTAATTCAGACAAAAAAATATTTTCCTCAGCTTGCCGCATCCTGTTGAGTGTGAGTTAAAAATTGCAAGGTTCAAAGACAGGAATAGTAGCGATTTACCGCTTGCAGTGCAACAGATTGGCGTCTTTCAGAATTTTCATTTCAGAGCAGGTTTTCATTATGCCGTGGGTTTACAGTCAGACAAATGTAATCCTCAATGAGGCTAAAGTAGGACTGAAGGAATCATTTGCTTGTGGTCCCTGAGCTGAAGGTAAAGCGATTTTATGGATAGATGTGAATATTTTTTAGACTTTACTTTTGAGATACAAAGCGGAAACAGGCTTTTCGGCCCACCGAGACCGTGCCCACCAGCGATCACCCTGTACACTAACTTACACAAACTATGGACAATTTTACAACTTTTCAAAGCCAATTAACCTGCAAACCTGTACCTCTTTGGAGTGTTGGAGAAACCGGAGCACCTGGAGACAACCCATGCGGTCACAGGGAGATCATACAAACTCCGTACAGACAGCACCCATAGTCAGGATCTAACCCGGATGCGCTGTAAGGCAGCAACTCTACCCCTGTGCCACAGTGCCACCCAAAACCATTTATCATACTTGAGATGTTCAGATGGATAAGGGAGAACCTCTTTGAAACTAATCAAATAGTGAAAGGCCTGCATAGAGTGGATGTGGAGAGGATGTTTCTACTAGTGGGAGAGTCGATGACTAGAGGGATAGCCTCAGATTAATCAGACACACCTTTGGAAAGGAGATGAGGAGGAATTTCAATAGCCAGAGGGTGGTGAATCTATGGAATTCAATGCCACATACATTGGGTATTTTAAAGGCAGAGATGAACAGATTCTTGATTAGTACAGGTGTCAAGGGTTATCGGGAGAAGGCATGACAATGAGGTTTAGAGGGAGAGATGGATCAGTCATGATTGAATGGCGGAGTAGACTTGATGGGCTGAATGGACTACTTCTGCTTCTATGACGTGAATTTACGAATAGTAGTGAGCTTAAGAAAACTAAATGGTTAGCCCTGAAATGGGGTGGCATGTTCTTCTGGTGTACTTGATGTTTTTATTAAATTGTGAATGTTCTTCATCGCAGAAGACAATCCTTCAGATCTAAATATCTGCAAAGCAAGTTGCAAATGGACAGAGGAACAGGATAAATAGATTCTCAGTGTGAAGTAGGAATACAGTAAATCCTCACACTAACGGGCCACAGAGAGGGGGCTGGTGCCTGTTATTGTCCATTGTCTGTTAGAACCGAGTGAGGGGGGTACAGTTTATCCCAAGGAGGGAGGGAAGAAATACAGCTATGGGAGGAGGGGGTTAAAGCAGGGGGAATTCACAGGGGAACCGCAGAGTTCCCGGCCCATATGCGGTGTGCGCTGGGAATGGGCCCGGTACTCACGCCATCTTCATGCTGCTCGCTCTTTCCGTGATGTCAGCTCATGGGGTAACTGGTGGGGGGGGGGGGGGGTGCAACGGGAGCCTTGGTCCACTTTAACTGAAATCTGCTCTATAGAGGGCTGTTATTGCGAGGGTTTACTGCACTGTCCGAAATAGGAACACAGAGATACATACACACTCAATGGTTGTATAAGCACACATATACACTGTCTGAATACATACACACCGATCATCAAGGAATGTGATGGAGATCCTTACCCAGCAAGTGGAGAGTAAATCCTTCATCTTCCAGACTTGTTGCCTGAGATGGTGGGAAGGCCTCGACGTATCAGGAGGGGAGACCTTTGCCGAGTGTGCCCAGTTTCAAATCTGATCATGCAGCTGCTGGTCCACTAATGTTTCAGGCTGTTGGTGATATCCCAGGATATTTATAGTGAGGAACTTGGCCTGGGCAATAACGGTTAAGAGCAGTTGTTTGGACTCTGTCTGGATTGGATGATCATTGCGTGGCACTTTTGTGACACGGATCTTACGACCCACTTCGCAACCCATGCCTAAATGTTGTAGAGATTTACTGAACTGTTCAATCTGTCAAGATATTGCTAATGGAATTGAACATTGCTCATTCGTCAGTGATTTCTTATCTTGTGACAGAATGAAGTAATTTATGCGTCATTCTGAAGATGGCTTGGCCTTAGTCACTGCCCTGAGGAACACCTTTGTAGTTATAGCTCAGGCTGGCCAGGTTTAGTTTAGATTGGTTCAGAGATGCAGCGTGGATACAGGCACTTCGGCCCATTGAATCCACACCGACCAACGATCATTGTGCGCTAGTTCTATGTTAACCTTTTTCACATCCTACACACCAGGAGCAATTTACAGAAGCCATTTAACCAAAAACCTGCACATTTTTGGAATATAGGAGGAAACCAGAGCACCTGGAGAAAACCCACACAGTCACGGAGAGAACGTACATACTCCGTACAGACAGCACACGTAGTCTGGATCAAACCCGGTTGTAGGGTCACTGAATTGTTTTTGTACTAGACTTAACGAAGACAGAGCTTTTGCAGTCCCCTGTCTTATCAGAAACAACAATTCTAGGAGTCTCACGCCTTGTAAAGTGCAGGCTCCCACTCCAGGTCTCCGGCACTGTAAGGCAGCAATTCTACCGCTGAGCCACGTGCCGCCCTGGATGCCCCAGGTTATGGAAACATGGCAGCTTAAAGGAGGTGCAAACACTTTAGCGAGTGAGTAGAAACATGGAACTGCAGATGCTGGTTCACCAAGGAAAGACATGAAATGCTGGAGTAACTCAGCAGGTCAGGCAGCATCCCTGGAGAACATGGATAGGTGGGTCTTGGGGTGAAACACCCCATCCTTGCAATCAATCTGAAGAAGGGTCCCGGCCCAAAACGTCACCTATCCATGTTCTCCCGGGATGCTGCCTGACCTGCTGAGTGTTTGACCCTCCGGCATTTTGTTTCTTTCCTTAGGGAGAAAGTCGTGTTTTCTGCACCATTGCAGAGGAACACTGCCTGGCTGTGGATGATGGGCACCATGCAAAGCTGGGTCTGTCCGTACAAACACCCCCATGGTTGTGGATTGGATCCCACCCAAGCTATTTCCCATACGTAGCTGTAGGCTCACTTCCCACAGCTGTGGAATGTTACAGATTGCTCTGCTCCCATCTGGAAGCAAGTCAGTGTGATATCTGGCTGGAAAGAAGTGGGATTCCTGGGACTGATTCCTGGGATGGCAGGACTTTCATATGAAGAAAGGCTGGATAGACTCGGCTTGTACTCGCTAGAATTTAGAAGATTGAGGGGGGATCTTATAGAAACGTACAACATTCTTAAGGGGTTGGACAGGCTAGATGCAGGAAGATTATTCCCAAATGTTGGGGAAGTCCAGAACTAGGGGTCACAGTTTAAGGATAAGAGGGAAGTCTTTTAGGACCGAGATGAGAACATCATTTTTTATACAGAGAGTGGTGAATCTGTGGAATTCTCTGCCACAGAAGGTAGTTGAGGCCAGTTCATTGGCTATATTTAAGAGGGAGTTAGATGTGGCCCTTGTGGCTAAAGGGATCAGGGGGTATGGAGAGAAGGCAGGTACAGGATACTGAGTTGGATGATCAGCCATGATCATATCGAATGGCGGTGCAGGCTCGAAGGGCCGAATGGCCTACTCCTGCACCTATTTTCTATGTTTCTATGTTTCTATGACATTCTTCTTCCCAACAACCATCAGGCTATTGAATACTGCAAACTCCAACTAAACTACAAACTATCACCAATCTTGAATGCACTAGGGACTTGGGACTTTTGTTTTTGACTTTGCACATTATTGTTTCCTTGCTTTTTTATATGGAAGTTCTTTTTGTTTATTATAATGTCTACTGAGTCCTATCGAAGGTCCCGACCAGAAACATCACCCATCCCTTTGCTCCAGAGATGCTCCATGATCTGCTGAGTTACTCCAGCACTTTGTGTCCATCTTTGGGTATATACCAGCATCAGCAGTTCCTTGTGTCTTCATTTTGCAATATTTAGTGTTTGAGGAAAGACAATTAAGGGGAAAAAAAGACACAAAGTGCTGGAGTAACTCAGCGGGTCAGGCAGCATCCCTGGAGAAAGTGGATAGGTGTCTACTATCTTACATGCCTGGTATGCGACTGCAAGTAAACATGTCATTGTTCCGTTTTGGGGCATATGACAATTAAACACTCTTGACTCTGGACCTGAAAAGATGGGCAAGAGACCTTCTTCCAAAATTCTGTTTCTTACCTGAGCTGCAAAGTCTGCCAATCAATATCAGGACCTACGAGGACTGAGGCAAATATACGATGCTTTGAATGGATCTCACTGCTCAGTTTCATCAATGTACAAATGCAGCAGAACACAGTTTCACTCTGCCCGTGTGTCCATTGTAATTTATGAAGTTCTGCAGATTTTGCTCATAACTCCAAATTGGTTAAAAAATGCTTAAGCTACAAAATACAACTGCAGTTCAGGGTTGCCCATCTTTGTTGTGATTTTGGAAGGACACAAAATGCTGGATTAACTCAGCGAGTCAGGCAGCATCACTAGAGAACATAGATAGGTGACGTTTCGAGTCTTTAGACTTTAGAGATACAGAGTGGAAACATGCTCTTCTACACACTGATTCCGCGCTGACCAGCGATCACCCCGTACATTAGCACTATCCTACACACACTTTTCCAAAGCCAAGTAACCCACAAACCTGTACATCTTTGGGATGTGGGAGGAAAGTGGAACATCCCGAGAAAGCCCATGTGGTCAGAGAAAGAATGTACAAACTTACAGCCTGCACCCGTGGTCAGGATCGAACCCGGGTCTCTGCGCCATCGTGCTGCCCAAGAGTCGGGACCCTTCGTCAGACAAATTCCTCAGCAGGCTCTGAAGAAGAAGGAACCTGACCCAAAATGCTACCTATCAGAATCAGAATCAGAATCACACTTTATTCGCCAAGTATGTTTTGCAACATACGAGGAATTTCAGTGGCCAGGTCAGTCATACAATTAAAAGCAACAGATCACTCAAAAAAACACATTTTAACATGAACATCCACCACAGTGACTCCTACACACTCCTCACTGTGATAGAAGGCGAAAAAAGTTAAAATCTCTTCCTTTTGTTCTTCCTCAGTCGTGGGCCTCGAGCCCCCGTTGACAGGATGATCTTGACTCCCGTAGCCGGCGGCGTTCGGGCCCTCCGCGTCGAAGCGATCAAGCTCCCGCTTTGGGGGGATGTCAGCTCCCTTGCGTCGAACCTCGCGTCGGGGCTGGTCGAACCTTCCGCGAAGTCGGTGCTCCCGACTAGCCTCACCCGAGACTGCGAGCCCTTGATGGTGATTCCGCGGTGGGGGTGATCCCAGGCAAGGGATCAGCTTCGATGTTAAGTCCGCGCCCCGCGGTGGGGCTCACGACAGTCCGGGGAGGCTTCCAGCTCCAGGTAGGCCGCAGAGCCCGGAGAATGTGATCCGAAAATGGATCACATCTCCGAGAAGGTCAGAGCTTGAGAAAAAGTTTCCTCCGATCCCCCCCCCCCCCCCACATAAAACAAACCAAAGAACATTAAAACAAACTTTTAACGCGCTAAAAAATTACACAAAGAAAGAAAATACGAACAGACTGCCGGCAGGGCAGCCATCTCCCCGGCGCCCCTGGTGGTCCATGTTCACCAGGGATGCTGCCTGACCCGCTGAGTTATTCCAGCACTTGTGTCTTTCCTTGATGAACCAGCATCTGCAGTTCCTCATGTCTACTTTCTCACTGAAGTGTTTGCACCTCCTTTGAGCTGCCATGTTTCCCAAAACCTGGGGTATCCAGGGCGGCAGTGATAGAGTGGGACAGTGGTAGAGTGGCGCAGTGATAGAGTGGCGCAATGATAGAGTGGCGCAGTGGTAGAGTGGCGCAGTGGTAGGGTGGCGCAGCGGTAGGGTGGCGCAGTGGTAGAGAGGCGCAGTGGTAGAGTGGCGCAGTGGTAGAGTGGCGCAGTGATAGAGTGGCGCAGTGGTAGAGTGGCGCAGTGGTAGAGTGGCGCAGTGGTAGAGTGGCGCAGTGGTAGGGTGGCGCAGTGGTAGGGTGGCGCAGTGGTAGGGTGGCGCAGTGGTAGAGTGGCGCAGCGGTAGAGTGGCGCAGAGGTAGAGTGGCGCAGCGGTAGAGTGGCGCAGTGCTAGAGTGGCGCAGTGATAGAGTGGCGCAGAGGTAGAGTGGCGCAGCGGTAGAGTGGCGCAGCGGTAGAGTGGCGCAGTGCTAGAGTGGGGCAGAGGTAGAGTGGCGCAGCGGTAGAGTGGAGCAGCGGTAGAGTGGCGCAGCGGTAGAGTGGCGCAGCGGTCGGGTGGCGCAGCGGTAGAATTGTTGCAATTCTTTGTTTCTACATTGTGTTGTGATTTTGATGTCTGTCTTTGGATTGTCTTGGTAATAGCAATAGCCTGTAATTTTATAGTACCTTTCTTTGAAAGAAATGTAGTTTTAGTTTAGTTTATTGCCACGTGTACCGAGGTACAGTGAAAAGCTTTTAGTGGCGTGCTAACCTGTTCGGGGAAGAAACATACATGATTACAATCGAGCCGCCCACAATATCTCAATATCTCAAGGTGCTTAGTGAGCACTGGTAAAGCGGATGGGTATCAAATACATTTACCATTTAGTACATCCTATCTTTGACAGTGTGGTGGAGAGGGAATGAAAAATTACCCGAGGCTAGTTGAAGAAGGCTGCTTTTCAAAACAGCCACTAAACCCATTAGACTGTGGCAAATCTCACAAGCTGCCATTTATCAGGAGAAAATAAGTACCAGCGGGAAATTAAGAACATTGCACATCCTATATCAACTGACTTTGTGGTTACATGAAGTGAGATTGGCAAAGGGAACAACTGATGCTTTGTTTTGTGCTGTGGAATATTGCGCCCATTAGTAATTAAATCAAGCTTCACTTCTGAGCCACACAATCAATGACCAACCTGCGTGAACTCAAATTTAGATCTTACTAGACTAAGTGGGACCCGTTAGGTCCCTGTCACACGGGAGGCCTGGTCCCCCAACGCAACCCGTTCCCCCAACGCAACCCGTTCCCCAACGCAATATTGCACCACATCCCCCAGCACTCCCTCCCCCTCCTCTTCACCCTCCTTCTTTCCCCTCTCCTCCTCCCCTCATCCCTCCCCCACCTCTCCTTTCCCCTACCCTCAGTCACTCCCTCCATCACTCCCTCCCTCCATAACTCCTCTCCCTTCCCTATCCCCTTCCTATCCCTCTATCCCCCACTCCTCACCTCACCCACCCCTCCACTATCCTGACCTCCCCCACTGCCCTCCTCTCACTCTATTCCCCACTCCCTACCTCCCCCACTCCTCTCCCCCTATTCCCCCTCCTCCCCCACTTTCCTCACCTCCCCCACTTTCCCCCTCTCCCTTCCTACCCCTACTTCTCCCTCAATCCCCCCACTCTCCCTCCAAACCTCCTCAGTTTGAGTCGTGTGAGTGTGTGTGTGTGAGTTACTCAAACTCCGTGCAAACTGCTTGGCCACCCTGCAACCCGACTCTCCCTCCCTCCCTCTGCCCACTTCTGCTCAGCCGCCGCTCGGCCCGTCACCGTCCTGTCCGACGGCCCGCTGCTGCCGCTCGACGTGTCCTCACCCGCTGCTGCCGCTCACCCCTTCTCCGCCCTGCCTGCCTGCTCGCTGCCGCCGCCGATCCATTGGGGGGGATGGAGTCGGTGTTCATCACGGTGGGCAGCACGAGTTTCGATGAGCTGGTAGAGAAGATTTTCGAGAAGGCCGTGAGGGTGAGTTACCGCAACGGCGGTGGCGGAGGAGACGGACCCGGGGGGACAGGTAGACGGGACCGCCATTGCCGGAGCGGGCGGGGGAGAGGGGTGTGTGATGAGAGAGAGACGAGACCATAGCCTCCACTGGGCCTCCACTGAACCCTCCCCCCCTCGATAACTTTTACAATATACCACCGATCGGAACAAAACTTGTTGCACTCACAGCACAGGAAAACGGTGAGTAACCTGGTAAAAAATCGTAGTGTATTTCGTACCGTTTTTGCGCAAATAGAAAAACCGCGCAAACCGGAAGAGCACAAGATCAGAGTTTTACTTATGTGTAGACGATAGAGGATAGAAGATCTGAGTTAAATTTTTTGTTTAGGGATACAGCATGGAAACAGGCCCTTTGGCCCATTGAATCCATGCCACCATCATTCATTCATCCCTTCACACTAGTTCTATGTTATCCCACTTTCTCATTCACTCCCTACATACTAGGGGTAATTATGCAGAGGCCTATTAACCTACAAACCCGAATGTGGAGGGGGGAAACCTGAGCACCTGGAGGAAACCCACGCAGTACAAACTCCACACCACATAATCAGGATCGAACCCGGGCCCCTGGCGCTGTGAGGCAGCAACTCTATTGCAGTGCCACCGTGCCATCCTCAAATCATTACCTTGCCCCCGAGGAAGATTGGACATCTCACTGTTACAGAAATAGACCTTCACCCCATCAATAGTGGGGTGGTAGGCTGCCTTCCAAGCTGTTAGACCAGCTTCGATTCCTGGCCACTGCAGTTTGCAGAATCCACGGGGAAACCGCTCCCCCCGAGCATCGGAGATTCCGCTCGGACCACAAATTATAACCAATTTTTAATAAAATTGTAGAATGGTGCCAAAGGGATTCCATGGCCACATTAGTATTCAGGGGCGGTACAGTGGCACAGCTGGCAGTTCTGTTGCCTCACAGCTTCAGAGATCCAGGTTCGATCTTGTCCTCGGATACTGTCAGTGTGGAGTTTGCACGTTCTCCTGTGATCGTGTGGGTTTCCTTTGGGTGGTTTGATCCCCTCCAAAGACGTGCGGATTTGTAGGTTACTTGGCCTCTGTAAATTGCCCCTAGTGTATATAAGTGGGGTGACATTAGAACAGGTGTGAACGGGTGATTAATGGTCGGCGTGGACTCGGTGGGACGCAGGGCCTGTTTCCATGCTCTATCTTTCATTCAAATAAAATACCTACTTCTGTGGTCGAGGCCTGTTCCTTGTGAACTTCTGCAAATTCTTGACTGTGACACTAGCGGTGTATTGCATGCTGATGGATGCACCTCAAATCTCTGCAGCAGCATGACGTGCACAGGGGGTCTGGAATCACATTTCCCAAGTGCATCGTGCATGCATGAGTATCTAAGAGCTTCCAGCAGTTGGTTTTCAGGTGAAATTCAGGTGCCAGGGGTATGGGGAGAAGGCAGAAGAACGGGGTTAAGAGGGAAAGATAGATCAGCCATGATTAAATGACGGCGTAAACTTAATGGGCCGAATGGCCTAATTCTGTTCCTCTCACATGAACTTATGAATTCCATTAAGTAAAATGCTAAAAAGCTGCACTACATAATAGAATCTCCAGCTAAATTATTTCATAGAAAAGCACAAACAACTCAGTTATTTGTAGTAATAGACAATAGACACTAGACAATAGACAAAAGGTGCGGGAGTAGGCCATTCGACCCTTCGAGCCAGCACCGCCATTCAATGTGATCATGGCTGATCATCCCCAATCAGTACCCCGTTCCTGCCTTCTCCCCATATCCCCTGACTCCGCTATTTTTAAGAGCCCTATCTAGCTCTCTCTTGAAAGCATCCACCGCCCTCTGAGGCAGAGAATTCCACAGACTCACCACTCTCTGTGAGAAAAAGTGTTTCCTCGTCTCCGTTCTAAATGGCTTACTCCTTATTCTTAAACTGTGGCCCCTGATTCTGGACTCCCCCAACATCGGGAACATGTTTCCTGCCTCTAGCGTGTCCAAACCCTTAACAATCTTATATGTTTCAATGAGATCACCTCTCATCCTTCTAAACTCCAGAGTGTACAAGCCCAGCTGCTCCATTCTCTCAGTCCCACCATCCCAGGAATTAACCTTGTAAACCTACGCTGCACTCCCTCAATAGCAAGAATGTCCTTCCTCAAATTAGGGGACCAAAACTGCACACAATACTCCAGGTGTGGTCTCACTAGGGCTCTGTACAACTGCAGAAGGACCTCTTTGCTCCTTTATTCGATTCCTCTTGTTATAAAGGCCAACATGCCATTCGCTTCCTTCACTGCCTGCTGTACCTGCATGCTTACTTTCATAGACTGATGTACAAGGACCCCCAGATCCCGTTGTACTTTCCCTTTTCCCAACTTATTGTAATAATATTCTAACAAATGCAAAAGAACTATGAAGCATGCAGAGTTCCAGATTAATGGATGATGCTTTGTGGCAATACTTGACATTTATTGCATTTAATTTGCTTTTTCTGATTGTTATTAATAGGCCTGCACGCAGCCCTGCCATTTTAATGCTGCAGGTTTCTACTTTACGATTCTTTCCCTTTCTCTGCTGTTTCATTTAACGTATGGAGTCATTATTTAAACCACTGCATTTTATGGATCGTTTCGAGATTCTGACGATTGATTGAACAGTCGACGGGAACTGTTTGAAACAACAATAATTAGTCTTTCCATCCACGGTAATTCTACTGTTGCAGCCAACTCAAGTTTAAAACAGAACTCGCACTTTAATATTATGCTCACAGGCAAAATCATGTGTCAACTTAAGTCAGGGAGTTGTAGAAATACAGTACAGAAGTGGGGCACTTCTACTATCAGAATTACAGTACAGAAATGGGGCACTTCTACTTCAAATACCACAATGTGCTGGTATTATTTCGCCATTTGAATTAATGTCAGTTTCTTGCCCACTGTTAAACCTTCAATATTATTTTCCAAGGAGATGTCTAATTCATCTTCCAATCAGTGTATGATTTGTTCAGGAGATTTTAAAATTCTTCATGTCAGGAAATGTTTTTCTAATTTCCTTTATATTGGCTTTGTTTGAAGGTGGGCCTGTTTATGTTTATATTCCAATTAATGAAAATAAATACTTTTGAATAATCAGCCACCAATTATTGTAACCTTTATAAATTGTGTGCTTACCATTCACGTGCAGCACATTCAGTCTTTACGGTGTAGGTGGTCTTCATAAATTCATAAGTTATAGAAGCAGAATTAGGCCATTTGGCCCATCAAGTCTACTGTGCCATTCGATCATGGCTGATCTATCTTTCCCTCTCAGCCCCATTCTCCTGCCTTCTCCCCATAACCCCGTTCACCTGTACCAAACAAGAATCTGTTTAGTTTTTTCTAGTTTAGTTTAGTTTATTTATTGTCACGTGTACCAACCTTTGGTGAAAAGCTTTTGTTGCGTGCTAACCAGTCAGCGAAAAGACAATACATGATTACAATCATGCCATTCACAGTGTACAGATACACGATAAAGGGAACCTGACAATCCATTGACTTGGCCTCCACAGCCACCTGTGGCAATGAATCCCACAGATTCACCACCAACTGATTAAGAAATTCCTCCTCAACTCCTTTCTAAAGGAACGTCTTTTTAATCTGAGGCTATGCCCTCTGGTCCTAGACTCTCCCACTACTGGGAACATCCTCTCCACATTCACTTTATCCAGGCCTTTCACTATTCGGTAGTTTTCAATGTGCCCATTCTGTACCTTGTGTTCACATTAATTGGGAATATATTTTCACAGTCCAAAATCAATCTTCAGGCTGCATGAATAGGTGGGAGCAGCAATGAAAACACTTTCAGTGAGAACGCAACCTCACCTCTTCTATTTTAGGAAAGATGCTATAATATATAATAAAGTAAAATGAGACCAATTATAACTCATCGTTGATTTATTTTACATGTGCAATTAAACAAACTATTTCAGTTTTTTACAGACTTTGTAATGGTCCTTTTAATACTGCAAATAATAATATGTGCCAAATGACCTCATTATTTCCTATCATATACAATTGCCTAGACATTCAATTACAGGTGACTTTGGTTTCAGTGTTCTGTGGCTGAAAATCCTCCATAACAGATCCTGCGCAGCGGTAGAGTTGATGCCTCACAGCGCCAGAGATCTGGGTTCAATCCTGACTATGGGTGCTGTCTGTATGGCGTTTCTTTATTCTGCCTGTGACCATGTGGGATTTCTCCATGTGTTCCAGTTTCCTCCCACACCCCAAAGATATGCGGGTTTGTAGATTAATTGGCTGTAAAACGCTGCGAGTTTGTAGGATGCAAAACTGGGATAACATACACTAGTGTGTGAGTGATCATTGGTCAACATTAACTTGGTAGGCTGAAGGGACTGTTTGCACACCGTATCTCTAAACTAAACTAAACTAAACTAGACTAAACGTTAATGCAAAAACCTGCCCCTACAACCTTGAACTTGTTTCCCTTTCCACCATCTGTCTTCCACTGCAGCTCCTAAACAACTCCCTGCCGTTCTCCGTCTCCAAGGCCGCTGTCACATCTGTCTGCTCCACACCAGGCAACATATGATTGCTGGCTCTGGTTCCTCTCCCCTGCCAGAAGGGTCCCGACCCTAAACGTCACCCATCTCTGGAGCATTTCTCCAGAGATACTGCCTGGTCCGCTACTCGATCACTCTGTGTCTATCTTCTGTTTCAATTGGCGCTGCTTTTAAGAACAACATTTTCAGCCTCAGATATAGCTTGATTTTCTCTTGACATTTCCTTGGGATTTGCTTTGTACTCTGCTGGGAAAGCTGGAAGGGAAAGCCATGACCTTTGACACGCTGTCATCCAGGGATTGGCTACGCAGCTGATCAGTGAAATTAGTTCCTGGCTGCACTACATTTTTCAGTGGTTGCACTTCTCTGACTTCAAGATGTGGCGCAGTTGCACAGCTGTCGGTGCTGCTTCCCTGCAGCTACAGGGACCCGGATCGATCCAAACCTCATGTGCTGTGTGTGTGGAGTTTGCATGTTCTGTCTGAGGCACTGTGGGATTCTGCCACTTGTTCTACTTTACTCCCACATCCCAAAGATATTCTTGTTGGTTCCATGCAGTAAATCAGCCCTTGATGTAGGTTGGTGGCATAAAGAATCAAAAGGGGAGTTGATGGGCACGTGAGAGAGAGAATAACCTACAAGAATATAAAGTAAAATGTTGCGGTACGGTGGGACAAGCTGGAGTTTAGAAGGATGAGGGGAGGACCTCATTGAAACTTAATGAAAAGTGAAAGACCTGGATAGAGCGGATGTGGAGAGGATTTTTCCAATGGTGGGAGAGTCTAGGACTAGAGGGCACAGCCTCAGTATAAGAGAATGTCCCTTTAGAAAGATGAGGAGGAATTTATTTAGTCAGAGGGTGGTGAATCTGTGGAATTCATTGCCACAGATGGATGTGGAGACCGTCAGTGGGTTTGTTTAAGGCAAAGATTGACATGTTCTTGATTAGTAAGGGTGTCAAAGGTTATGGAGAGAAGGCTGGAGAATGGGGTTGAGAGGGAAAAGTAGATCAGCCATGATAGAATGGCCAAGTAGACTCAAGTAGAATGACCAAGTAGGCCGAATGGTCTAATTCTGCTCCTATAACATATGAACTATAAAATTCTGGTCACCATTTTTTTCCAGACTGATGTGATTGTTCTGTGGGCAGTTGGCACAGGTTAGACAAGCTCAATGACCTTGCTCTTTTTTATAGTAAGTTGGAGCCATTAAGATTGCACATATGAATTCTAAACCTTATTTGCAATGATCATTTGGAAGTGTTCTAGCATTTGGAAGCCTTCCCATTGCCTTGAGGTGATATGAGTAATTGTTTTGCCTGCTGGCCCATTTTCTTTCAAGCCAATATCAAAATACTTTGAATAGACACAAAATGATAAAGTAAATCAACGGGTCAGGCAGCATCTCGGGAGTAAAGGAATAGGTGATGTTTCAGATCGGAACCCTTCTTCTTACTTCAGACTGAAGAAGGCTCTCGACCCGAAACATCACCCATTATTTTTCTCCAGAGATGCTGCCTGTCCCGCTGAGCTACTCCAGACACATTGTGTAATTCTTCAGGGTAAACCAGCATCTGCAGCTTACTTCCTACATATCAAAATACTGTTGTCCCCTTTGGTTTCAGTTGCTTCAGGCTTTTTCTTCTGATTTTTTTTTAAAGTCTTTGAATTTATTGGAATGTCATCTTAGAATAAAAAGCAACATCAGATTAAAAACAATGTAAATTAAATCAAAAATTCCTTCTGGGCTAATTAGTATGAGTTCTTGGAAATGCAAAAATAGCTCTTCATAATCTTTAAAAATTCTCTCAGGTTATCCAGCAATCTACTTAGTATCTCTGAAAAAAAATATTAACTCTTAAACCCACCTCTGTAACTATGGCTGCTGATTCTTACTAATGTATTGGCGAGTTTGCCTGCATCTATCTCCGATTTCATTTCAAAAGGACTCGACTAATGTAGCAGCTGTAATGCTAACCTGTAGATCTTACAATTATAGCATGACCCACCGAGTCCACACTGACCATCGATCACCCTTACACTAGTTTCAAGTTAGCCCACGTTTTGCATTCTACACACTTGGGACTTGTAGCCCAATTAACCTGCAAAACTGCACGTCTTTAGGGCCTGTCCCACTGTATGAGGTAATTCAAGAGCTCTCCCGAGTTTTAAAAATAATCGAACTCGTGGTAAGCACGTAGAATGTACGTAGCGGGTACGTCGGAGCTCGGGACGTCTATTAGCGGCTCGTAACTCGGGAAACGCGGTAAGCTCGTGAAGACTCGTGAAGATTTTTCAACATGTTGAAAAATGTCCACGAGAGCCTCGAGTACCTACGAGCGGCTATTACCGTAACTCTCCGAGTTCGAATCAGGGGAAACTCGGGAGAACTCTTGAATTAGCTCGTACAATGGGACAGGCCCTTCAGGAATGTCAGAGGAACCAGGAGCACCCGGAGAAAACCCACAAGAAAACGTACAAACTCCTACACAAAGAAATTTAGAATGATCTCTGCATTGGATCTAATTTGATTGTTTCATATCTGCGTCAATGCAAAATTAAAGGGAGCTAAAAATGAATTAAAGTGCATTGATTAAGGTTCAGCTATGGTCATCTAATAACATTTATATTAATCACCTTGTTCAGCACTCAATCTGTAGCCTTCTATGTCATGGTATTTCAACGGCTACTCTAAAGGCTCTGCAAGTTCTCACCTGGCACACCCCTGGGTGAAAAATCTTTCCACAAATCCCCTTGAATTCTCAGATGCCTCTCTTAAACGTGTACTAGCGACCCAAGCTATGCCCTTGTATGCCACGGTCAGGTTCCCCTTTGCCTTCTCCGCTCCAAGGAAAACAAACATACGTCCATCCAATCTTCCCTTCTAAATGAAAAACTCCATCCCGTGAATGGAATGCTCCGCTGAATTCCTATGCAGCCTCTTCAGTCAATCACATCCTTACAGTGTGGCAGACGGGACTATACACAGTCCTCCAGCTGATTTATTGTGTTGTGCCATAATCTTCTGGCTCTTATGTTTTCTGCTGCGCTAATGAAAGTTTGTTGGCATCCATATCACCAGCAATCTAACCTGATCCCTTCACCTATCAAGAAAGTTCATTAGTATATTTACCTTTAGACTTTCTTCTAAGAAGATTTACCATGGCCATGTGGATTCTCTCAAACGTGTATCGATGTGCTCTAGATGCGTGTCTGTCTGTTGTGCCAGCTGCTCTGCACGCGACCACCTGCATCTACAGAGAGTGGTGACACTCTACTCAGTCCATCAAAGGCTCAACAATTCCTTCCATCACGTCCACCTAGTCGATCTTCACCATGCATAGAACATAGAACAGTACAGCACAGGACCAGGCCCTTCAGCCCACAATAACTGTGCCGAACATGACGCCAAGGCCTATTTTTACTTGCCTGGTGTGTACGACAATCAACTAATCTGAATCTCAATCAAATAACCGCTGTTCGTTCTGACCTATCTGATCAATTTGTGCTGCTGCCTTCAGAGATCATTGGAAAAGGACATTAATCTCGAAATGCAAAGCAGGAGGACATGCCTGGTCATATTATCCCAGTGTGCTTTTTTTGCCATCTTTTTTTACTTTGCTGCAGGAGTGGACGACATGGCCAGGTAAATCTTTCTACTCTTTTAAGCTGATAGGGGCACAGTTTAAAGTAGAAGTGCAAGGCTAGTTTTTTTTTTACACAGAGAGTGGTGGATGCCTAGAACATGCTGCATGGTGGTAGTAGAGGCAGATACGATTGTGGTATTTAAGAGGCTTTTCGATAGGCACATGGATATGCAAGGAATGGAGGGATATGAATCATATGCAGGCAGAGGAGGTTAGTTTAAGAAAGAACTGCAGATGCTGGTTTAAATCGAAGGTAGATACAAAATGCTGGAGTAACTCAGCGGGACAGGCAGCATCTCTGGAGAGAAGGAATGGGTGAAGTTTCGGGTCGAGACCCTTCTTCAGCATTTTGTGTCTACCTTAGTTTAACTTGGTATCATTCGGCACAGAGAGTCTGAAGAAGGGTCTCGACCTGAAACATCACCCATTCCTTCTATCCAGTTGCTGCCTGTCCCACTGTGTTACTCCAGTATATTGGGTCTATCTTCGACACAGACATTGTGGGCCGTGACCTGTTCCTGTGCTGTTCTTTTCTAAGTTCTCTGTTCTTTTGTCTTTGTTCTCATTCTCTACCTTCTTCCACTCACTCCTTGGTGAGTTATACAGTGTGGAACCAGAACCCCTCGGCCCAGATTGCCCACGTCGACCAACACTGGACCCACCTGCCTGCCTTTGGTCCATATACGTCCAACCCTACCCCATCCATCTAGCTGTCTAAATGTTTCTTAAATGTTGCGATTGTACCTGCGCAGTGAGGAAACACTGTTTACAGCTCATCCCCATGGTCTTCCAGTTTTACCCTGTCAGAGACATCCCTTCTCTCCCACCTTCCCTGCGACTTTACAAGCCTCTTTGGTCTCCTCACTAATTCCGAGGAAGGGTCTTCGACTTGAAACGGTACCTGTGTTTCTCATTACAGATCTGTTGAGTTCCAGCGTTTTCCGTTTTTCTAAATATCTAGAGTTAAAAGTCGTGGAGTAACGGAAATGGGATGTTTCTCGTTGAAAAAAAATTCAGGTGGAGTTAATGGGTCTTGCTCTTATGGCTAACATCAATTGCTCATACCTCTTAGCCTTTGAGAAAGCAGCGATATGCATCTTGTAACATAATGGAGAAATTCTAACGGCATTGACCTGCATCTACTGTTCTTGTTCAAGTTCAGTCAGGTCGAAAGTACGGTAAGGAACAGGTACAATGAAAATCTCAGCATCAAGGCGCATAGACTCGGATAATACACAAAACATAAATTATACATCAATTGCATAAGACAGTGAAAAGGAAAAAACACTGCTCAAAAACAAGACATTGGTTCTAGGTGGTGGAGAGTTCAGTTCGTAGAAGTGTTCTTGAAAACATCAGTGAAGATAAATTATGGGAGACCACTTTTTAAGTCATTGTAGGTTCCAAGGCTGGAAATGTTCTTAAAATCTCTGATGAAGGTTCCTTGTGGCCTTCTTTTAAATGACATCATTATGTCAGTCCTTTTTAAACAAGCATTAACTTTCATTAAAGATAGACACAAAGTGCTGGAGTAACTCAGCGCCTCAGGCAGCATCTCTGGAGAAAAAGGATGGGTGAGGTTTCGGATCAGGACCCTTCTTCAGACTGGCCTTCTTTAAGCTTCAGACTGGACCCTTCTCCAATTCAGAAGAAAGGTCCCAAACCGAAACATCCCTCATCCTTTTTCTGCGGAGGTGCTGCCTGACTCGCTGAGTTACTCCAGCACTTTGTGTCTGTCTTTGGTATACACCACCATCTGCAGTTCTTTGTTTCTACATTAAATTAGATTTCAAATTTCACAAAAAGACTCTTAAATTGTGCATAACAGCATGCCAAGTTTTGGAAGGAGCAGCTTTAAGGGGCTGTCCCACTGCAGCGACCTAATCTGCGAGTTTAGAAGAGTTTGCCCTCGACTCAAACTCGCAGCATGGGCGACACCTGTTCCTAGGAGGTCCTATGAGGTCACTGGAACTCTCCTTCATGCTCGAGGGAAGTTCCCGCATACTCGCGGCCTCAGTTTGGTCGAGGAAAACTTTTCATCATGTTGAAAAATTTTCCGCGAGTAAAAATTGGTCGGCATGGTTCTTTTTAACTCGTAGTGCAGTGGAGTGGGGTCGCTATGTAGTTATAGGCAGTCGAGGGCAGCCGTAGGCAATCTCCTTCGCTGACCTGAGTTTTCAGGACCAAGGAAAACCGACAGGTAAGTTAAATGCCCGCTAAACTTTATTAAAGGTTGTCTGGCTTCTTAAAAGTGACTCCACTCCTTCTCCCCCCTCCTTCTCCCCCCCCTTCTCCCCCCTTCTCCCCCCTCCCCCCTACTCCCCCCTTCTCCCCCTTCTCTCCGTCCCCCCCCCCCCCTCCGTGCTCTCTAAAGGACTTACCGTACACTGTGCAGCCATCTTTTACCTTTCTGTTCATCGCGGGTTTCAGACAGCGCTCCCCTGCTTTCCCTAGCCCCCGCCTTTGCGATGTGTTTGTGTGTGTGTGTTTGTGCGGTCAGTCGATCCAGCTCGCGGTTTCATCGCTGACGGTCGATCCAACTCGAGGTTTTTCAGGCGAGTGCAACTTGAAGGTCGCTGAAAGGTCGCGTCAGTGGGACAGGCCCTTCATCAATCACTCCCCCAGCTTCACACTTGGAGAGATGAGCCTGTTATGGAAAATCCACTGGGTTTTGTTTTTGTGAGTCTCAGCTCAATGATGCTACAACGATTGAAAGATACTTATTGTCCCATATGCCTAGGTACAGTGAATTGCTTTGTTTTGTGTACAACCTGGTAAAATCATACAGCAGACGCCACCTAGGCAATACACAAGTGTTGCCATGTGTCTGGCGACGACAAAGTTAAAAAAAAGTTCACCAAACAGTCCTATCACCCCTCCCTATCTTCTGTCTGCTGCTGCACTGGGTTGTAAGCTGCCCATGCGGTTCAAATATTGACTTCTTTAACTTCAAGTAACCCTTGCTTTCCCTCTCTCCCAGTACCTTACCCACCATAGTTCCCCGACTAGTTTCACTGCCCTCCTGATTAATTTTACTGTTTGTATGCCTTGTTATCACCTTCCCATCAGCTAACAAAGTACTATTCTACATTTCCTTATTGCCTGCTTTGATCTGTCATTTTCACACCTTACCCTTCCATATCTTTAGTTTCCCTTTCCCCTGAGGAAGGTTCTCAACCCAAAACATCACCCATTCCTTCTCTCCAGAGATGCGGCCTGCCCGGTTGAGTTACTCCAGCATTTTGTGTCTATCTTCGGTGTAAACCAGCATCTGCAGTTCCTTCTATAAATCTATTTATTGCCTCTCCTAACATCCTTCAATATGTTAACATTTTTTCCAAAGTGCTTTCTCAGTACATAAGATCTTGTATAAAGCATATTACAAGCTACTCTTTTTTCTTATAATTTTCAGAATTTCCTACATCACCATCTTTTTCTATTTTCTGTACTTTTGTTTAATATAGATTATTTTTCAGTTTATTATTTCATTAATTGCCTTTTTTAATTCTTAAATATCTTTCTGCATTTTGTCATTTTTTTTCTCACATATCCTCTGGGTAAGTTACTCTATTTAGTACTGAGGTAATTCTATTAATTCTGCATACTGTTATTACTTGTGAGTTTCTCAAGTGAATCTCTTAATGATTCTTTCCCTCATCCTTTCCCTCATCCTGATTTCACCTGGTCCTTTATGCAGTTGTGGAATGTTTCTTTTCTAATTTCCCTGTCATAATTGTTTTTCCTAACTGCTTTCATATTCCTTTATCACCGTCTCCTCCTTTCTATTTACATAGCGTGTATAATCTTCCTCATTTTTAATTTTAGTATATTTATCCCTGGGGTGTTCCGGTGAGTTAATTTGCCCTTTGCAAAATGGCAGAGTGATTATAGCACAGGGATAGAGTGGTAGAGTTGCTGCCTTACAGCGCCAGAGACCCGGGTTCGATCCTGATCCTGATCCTGTATATTAAGTAAAGTTCGGTGAGCTTTGTGTAACATTGTTGGCGCAAGAAATGTGGCGACTCTTGTGCACTGACTAGGTGAAGTCCGCTGTAGGATTTTACAGGGTTGTATGCAAAACAAAGCATTTCACTGTACTTAGGTACATGTGACAATAAAGTATCATTGAATTGACTCATTGAGTACCTCCTCCGCCCTTATTGAGACTTGCTTCGATCTTTCACCTTTCCCGTTGCTCATTTTTCCAAGTACAAAGTCTGTTTCCCTGGTGAGTCCTGATGAAAAGTTTTCATGAGAATGATCATAATCATCAGCATAATCGAGGACGAGTCGCACCCCGGTCACTCCCTCTTCCATCAGGCGAGATATAGGTGTGATTCGGGTCCAGATTCGGGGCCATTTTCTTCCCCAGCTGTTATCAGGCAACTGAACCATTCTACCGACATCTGGAGAGCAGTCCTGAGCTACCATCTGCCCCTCGGACTATCTTTGATCAGACTTTACTGGACATTATCTTGCACGAAATGTTTCTCACGTTATTCCCTTTATCATACTTGTATGTTGTGAATGACTCGATTGTAATCATGTATTGTCTTTCTGCTGACTGGTTAGTATGCAACGACAGCTTTTTACTGTATCTCGGTAAATGTGACAATAAACTAAACTCAACTAATTTAGGAACACTGCTATACCTTCGGGCTCCATACATGCAGCTCCCCTTTTGGCCCCGATGGGCTCTATTCTTTCCCTGGTTATTCTTCCGGCCTTACCATGTTGTCAGGGAAAATGGACGTAGGATTAATTTTCCAAAAGGCGATATGTTGTGCTGCACCCAGACTCAGTGTAGGTCGTGTGCTTGGAAAACATTTGCCTCACCTTAGTCGAGAGCGACCAGCTGTGGCACGATGCGAGTCGGAGAGGTTAAATTGGTGGATTGGCTGCCGATCAGATGCTACTGATTAGCGGTGGTCAACTACCATAGGGCAGCTTTGACAGAAAGCGAGTTTTGATCAAAGCTGTGCTTTGAAGTGCGCACACTCATTTCCCCTTCCAGAGGGACAGAAGATGCAGTTTATGTGCAGTGCTGCGTGATGTAATGTGACGACATTTATATGTGTGTGCTCACGTATGAATGGATGGTTAGCTGTAACGAGGTTATAGTTTATTGATTCATGCAGGTTACTTGAACTAACTGGTTTAAATTCAATGGGGATGGATTGCATTGATCCTTGTGCATGCCTTGCAGGTGGTTCCTGTACTGGTCTCATAGCTCCCGGGCACACTGCTGGTGTGACTGACTTTGCTGCTCTGTGATGAAGGGATTGGCAATAACTACGAATGCCCAGTCTAAGGACCACCGTGAATAGTGTCTAATTTGTCTGAGATTCGGAAACAGTTTTACAAAAACGCTGATTTATACAATCCGAAGGATATAAATGTTTAAAGATAATAACTTTATTTAAACACGCATGAAGCTGCAGTTGATTGATTCGAAACATGGAAAAAAACTAACTAAAGAAAAATCAACACAGAACCTTCCCCAAGCTTACCTTTCCAATGAAGGTTGGCAGTCCCATCATAGGGTTGCTCTGAGTTTGCCTTTTGACTGATGTATCTCTAAACTAAACTAAAAACTAAACTAATCTCTGGCCTTTGTCTACCATCAGTCAATCAAAACCCCTCCTCACCTGTATTAACCTATTACCTGCCAGACTTTGTCCTGCCCCTCCTCTCTTCCAGCTTTATTTCTTCCCCCCACAATCAATCTGTACCAGGGACCCAAAATGTCACCTATACATGTTCTCCAGAGATGCTGTCTGACCCACTGAATTATTCCAGCACCTTGTGTCTTCGTTTTGTTAACGAGCATCTGCAATTCATTGCATCCACAGCAGAATATTTAGTTTGGGAAGCAAGTAGGAATGAGCATCAGGTACTGGCTTTACCAGTAATCCCCACTTCCCATGAACGAGTTTTTAAAAAAAAGGATCTATATACCGCTAAGTGCTCTTACAAACATTTCACTCTACATCTTGTCATTCATGAGGCATAGCTTGCCAGCATTTGAGAAATCACTTTATAACTCCCTGCTGATAATTAGGAATCCTGTATTCATTCAGAGGCCAGGCAGTGCACTGGGGTAATTTTGTGTTCGAACACAAGAGTATCAGACAAGTGGAAGTGGTATTCTTCTGACTGAAACTAGTTTAAAGAAGATGAATGTTTGTCAAAAATGGTAGAGGTTTCTGATCATTATCATTTACTTACAGTGACTCATTTGGTAACTGGCTGCCTCGGTGTCAAAGGAAGACATAATCTGCATTACCCATCCTTAGATTTCATATGCTGGGTTTTTCAAAGGATCCCATTTATTCCTAGCTGTGGCTGTCACTGCAGCACTCTGTACAATGCCCACTGAAGCTCTGCAGAGGGACATACAAAAGGAATAATGAAGTGCTGACTGCATTTCCAAGTATGGAACCATTTTACCAGATTAGAGCATGAAGTCTGTTCCCGATAAGTGGTATCAATTATTTGCCATTTGAGGACTTTGTTCAGCCTCATGTTGTATATTTAACTGCATGGCTAAGTGCAGTGAGGGAGAGTTCTGATAAATGTTAGTGTGCATGCATGTGTAGTCTTCAATATGTCCAGTTGTTTAAATGTACCTTGTTAACATGAAGAGAGGGATTGATTGAGGCTGAAGACGTTCTCGGTGGCACGGTGGCGCAGTGGTAGAGTTGCTGCCAAACAGCGCCAGAGACCCGGTTTCGATCTTGACTATGGGTGCTGTCTGTACGGAGTTGGTACGTTCTCCCCGTGACCTACGTGGCTTTTCTCCGGGAGCTCCGGTTTCCTCCCACACTCCAAAGATGTAAAGGTTTGTAGACTAATTGGCTTCGGTAAAATTGTAAAATTGCCCCTAATATGTGTAGGATAGTGTTAGTGTGCAGGGATCGCTGGTCGGCGTGGACTTGGTGGGCCAAAGGATCTGTTTCCATGCTGTATCTCTAAACTAAACTAAATGTTCTATCCTCGTATAGGGTTGGAAGCTTCTATACTCAGGAGGTTTCTTCTCGTTGCTGTGCCGTTCACTAACTTTGGCCGAGAGGGTTTTTGCCTGATGTGTTCCCAGGCTTCAACTTTGCTTTGTTCAGCCAGATATTGGCCTGCACATTTTAACAGGGCATGGCTGACATCAGCTCTGATTTCCTCCTCCCCCATTTACACCTGCTCTAAAGTAGCACATTTCCACAGTGGCAGCATGGAAATTGGTAAAAGTCCAGTGTGGGAAATCTTTGGAAAAGGTCTGACATGTTTAGTGTACAGAGTGGTTACTCAGCATTTAGTTTACAGATGCAGAGTGGAAACAGGCTGTTTGGCCCACCTAGTCCGTGCCAACCCGCGATCACCCGTACACTAGGTCTATCCTGCACACTAGGCACAACTTATTTTTTCAGAAGCCAATTAACCTACCAACCTGGACATCTTTGGAATGTGGGAGGAAACTGGAGCACCCGGAGAAAACCCACGCGGTCACAGGGAGAACATCCAAACTCCGTACAGACAGCACCGTGGTCAGGATTGAACCGGGTCTTTGGTGCTGGAAGACAGCAACTCTACCGCTGCACCACAGTGCCTCTTCTTAAACACCAAACGGCCTCCAACAAATCAGTCTGATGAATCTTTGTTGCACTCCTTCTGTGGCAAATATTCCTGTTTTTTGTAAGTAAGTAAGTAAGTTTATTGGCCAAGTATTCACATACAAGGAATTTGCCTTGGTGCTCCACCCACAAGTAACAACATGACATACAGTGACAGTTACGAATGACTCAGAAAACACTAAACATTAATAATAATAAAACATTAATGATAAAACACCATTGATCAAGCATGCGAACCAACAAAACACCAGATCAAAGGGAGGCTACAGATTTTTGGCTGTTGAGTAGAGCAACTACTCGTGGATAAAAACTGTTTTTATGTCTGGCTGTGACAGCTTTGACAGTCCGGAGTCGCCTTCCAGAGGGAAGTGATTCAAAGAGTTTGTGGCCAGGGTGAGAGGGGTCAGAGATGATCTTGCCCACTCGCTTCCTGAGTCTGAAGAAGGGTTTCGGTCCGAAACGTTGCCTATCTCCTTCGCTCCATAGATGCTGCTGCACCTGCTGAGTTTCTCCAGCATTTTTGTGTACCTTGCAGTGTAAAGTTCATCAATGGGGGGAAGGTTGCAGCCAATAACCTTCTCTGCTGATCGGACGATTCGCTGCAGCCTCCAGGTGTCATGCTTGGTGGCTGAGCCAAACCAGACCATGATGGAGAAGGTGAGGACAGACTCTACAATGGCAGTATAGAATTGGAACATCATTGCCTGTGGCAGATTTTGCTTCCTCAGTTGCCGCAGGAAGTACATCCTCTGTTCTGTATTTTTGACTGTGGAGTCGATGGTAGGATAAAGAGACACAGCAATCCAGGTGTCACCAGTATCCTATATAAATATAGCAAGACAACTTTCTCAATTTCTGACTCCATCTTTCCCTTTCTGGATGCTTCTACCTCCATCTACTCCATTAAGGGCGGCACGGTGGCACAGCGGTAGAGCGGTAGAGTTGCTGCCTTATAGCGCTTGCAGCGCCAGAGACCAGGGTTCGATCCCGACTACGGGTGCTGTCTGTACGGAGTTTGTACATTCTCCCCGTGACCGCGTGGGTTTTCTCCGAGAACTTGGTATATGTGTAAAATTGTCCCAAGAGTGTGTAGGCATTGTGTTAATGTGCGGGGATCACTGGTCGGTGCGGGCTCGGTGGGAAAAAGGGCCTGTTTCCGCGCTGTATCTCTAAACTAAACTAAACTAATTTCGGGTGATAGGCTAACGACTAATATCCAACAAGCTACAAACTCCACTTATTTATCAATTATTCTTTGTCCAACCCTGCCTCCTCTATTTCATTCTTCCAGTTCTTCCATGTCCGTCATATTTGCTGCAATGATGAGACTTTCTATACAGGTGTTTCTGAAACATCTTCCTTTCCCTAGCTTCCCCTCTACCATTGTTAGCAAAGCCCAAACCACACCTCGTCTATTTCCTGCTCCTGTGCTCCCACCCCCTCTTTTCTAGGACAGAACAAGGAGTGAGTACCCCGGTCTTCACATTCCCCCCCACCAACCACCCCATTGAACAAAGTCCCCCGCAATTTACATCACCATGAAAGGAGATTCCTCCGCCTGTCATATTTTCCCCTCCCCCTCAGCATTTTGTAGAGACTGTCCCCTTTGCGATTCCTTGGTTCAACTTTAGGTTCCCACCAGCAACCCTCCCTTCTCACGCCACTTTCCATTGCAAACACAGGCGATGCAACACTGGTGCTTTCAACTCTTCCCTCTCCACCATCCAGGTATCCAAATAGTCTTCTCGGGTGAAGGAATGATTCACTTGCACTTCCTCCAGTCTAGTGAACTGCGGTCGGTGTTCACAATGTGTTAAGGCAGGAATTGCAGATGCGGGTTTACACCGAAGATAGACACAAAATGCTGGAGTAACAGGCAGCATCTCTGGAGAGAAGGCATGGGTGACGTTTCGGGTCGGGAGCCTTCTTCAGACTGAGGAACGTCACCCATTCCTTCTCTCCAGAGATGCTGCTTGTCCCGAGGTGTTCACAATGTGGTTTCCTCAACCATACGGCTGACCCTGAGCATTTGTCATACTTTAATTATTCTCCATCCCATTGCTGCTCACACCTATTGCTCTGCTGTGTGGCATCACTGCTATAATGAGGCCCAAAGCACGCTGGAGAAATGACATGTCCTCTCAGTCTGGGCAAGTCCAGCTTTCTGGGCTCATTATTGAATTCTTCAACTGCAGGTAACTTCATTACTCTCTGTATCAGGTGTCCATCTATGATGTTGTTTTGTTTTTGCTTTTTTTTTGTATTTTCTTCGCTGGGAGCGGAAAATATACCTAACCTGAACTGTCGGCTATGTCTAGGAAGGAACTGCAGATGCTGATTTAAACCGAAGATAGACACAAAATGCTGGAGTAACTCAGCGTGACAGGCAGCCTCTCTGGAGAGAAGAATGATGAAGAAGGGTCTCGACCCGAAACGTCACCCATTCCTTCTCTCCAGAGATGCTGCCTGTCCCGCTAGTTTAAAGGAGATGTGCGGGGCAAGATTTTTACACTGAGGGTGGTGAGTGCGTGGAACTCGCTGGTGGGGGTGGTGGTGGACGCAGGTACAATAGTGGCATTTAAAAGGCTTATGGATATGCAGGGAATGGAGTGATGTGGATTATGTGCAGGCAGACAAGAGTTGATCATGACATCATGTTTGGCACAGACATTGTGGGCCGAAGGGCCTGTTGCTATGCTGTAGTGTTCTATGTTCTATGTTTTCATTTCCTATCTTTAATTTCCCTTGTCAGCCACAGATAGACTACTTTTCCTATTGGGTTTTTGTGAGTCAAAGGGATATATATTTTGCTCAATATCATGCAGTATTTCTGTTAAATGCTGGGCATATCTTGTTCACAGTCTTCCCAATCAATCACAGCCAACTTGCTTCTCACGCCTTGTTTAGATTTTTATTTTTTTTAATTTTTTAAATTATTTTTATTAGAAGTACGGTAAATTACAGTAATACACAACACTTATATCTTAATACATTCTTTATACCGCTTCATTTTTTTAAGCTTTAAGAGAAAGATAGGTAAGAAAAGTAAAGAAAGTGCGCAAGAGTCGTGAGGTGCAAGAGAGTGTTGTGAAAAGAAAGCCCCTTAGAAAAGAAGTTAGAGAAGGAAGTAAAGTAAGAAAGTAGATCCTAGAAAAGAAAGAAAAAGAGAGTAGGAACAATCGCAGAAAGGGAACCACCAACCAAGTCTGTTTTTATTGTTTTACCTCCCATTACCAGGTCCTGATACCATTTCTTTATTTATTTATTTTTTAAATTACTATTGCACCTCATGCTTGTAATAGGTCCAGAAACGTAGACCACGTCTTTTGGAATTGGTCTGCTTTCCCTGCTAAGAGGAATCTCATCTCTTCCAGATGTAATGTTTCAAACATATTTGAGCCTTGTTTAGATTTAAGGGCTGTGTTTCACATAGGGCTGCATCATTTTCAAACTCAGTGTAAATTTCGATCATATCAGGGCCGATCTTCCTCACAGCAAGAATTTTAATTTTAATTCACCCTCTCATATTTCATAACTCAGAATCTGTAATATCTTGTTTCCTGTTGATTTCTCAAAACTTTTCATGTATATTTCATGAAGTTGTTCACAACTATTAATTGGAATCTGAGGGGACACTTTTCAGAGGAACCTGGGGGGCAACTTCGTCACACAGAGGGTGGTCTGCACATGGGACGGGCTGTCAGCGGAAGTGGTTGAGGGAGATCTGATAGCAGCATTTAAACGATACAGATGCATAGATGGGAATAGATTAGAGGGATTTGGGTCAAATGCAGGCATAGACGGGTGCTGTAGTCGGCATGGATGATTAGGGTTGAGGTGTCTGTTTCCAGCTGTACAGCTCTATGACTATTATTAAGATACATGGCTTTACTCAAGTCAAAACCTTCTGAGTTTTAGTCAGGAAATTGAAAACTGAGTATAATTCTGAACATGTGTAGGAAAGAACTGCAGATGCTGGTTTAATCCGAAGATAGACACAAAATGCTGGAGGAACTCAGCGGGACAGGTAGCATCTCTGGAGAGAAGGAATGGGTGACGTTTCGGGTCTGAAGAAGGGTCTCGACCCGAATCGTCACCGTTTCCTTCTCTCCAGGTATGCTGCTGTCCCCTGAGTTACTCCAGTATGTTGTGTCTATCTTCATGGTTCAGAACGTGATGAATTATGTTTATCAGCTTGTTCCAAAGCCCACCCTTTGGACCCATCTTCACAGCTCATGTTTGACCAGTCATAGCATTACTTTTATTCAGTTATTATTTTTTTTTAAATACTGGTTTTCCCTGTCCCTTCAGATTATTCTTACTATTTGCGTTATATCCAAATGTTCCAGATCATACGATGGTACGGTTCAAGGCAGTGGCAATGGGTTAACAAATTTAGCCTTGAGCTTATTGGATAGTAGTGCAGGGGTGAAGGGCTGAATAGCCTCTTTCTGCTTCTATCTCCCAGTCTTCGTCTTATATTTCCAAGCTGTTCTAACAAAGAGATTTGTATTGTGTCTGTGAAGTAGTTGTAGCTTAAACAAGTATTTTTCCCATTCTGATCTCTTGCCTCAAAGTATTTTTTAGTGTTGTTGTTTAATTATCAGGATGGCTATTAACTAGATTTATCGGCCTTTACCTTCACTGATTTATATGTTAATAAAAAGAAGGCTTATCCGATTTATGACTTTCACTTTCCATCTGACAGGCTCACTTAAATGTTAAAAATTGGAAAATAATGTAACTATAACAGAAAGGCAGTTTTAATCACCCTTCTGTGACATCTACTCATGAATCCTGCAGTGGTCACTATTGCAACAAGGGCTGGTTATGTCTCCAATAAAATTCAGAATGAAGTGTTAAAAAGCAGCGATCCAGGTGTTTTCCTCGCTGTCCCTTCCACCTAATTATAAAAGTTTAAATAGGATTGATCTGAAACCATGGAGGAGAGAATTCACGGCCACACATTTGTCGCAGGGTAAGTACTCAAAACGCCCGATGAACTGCTGATGTCGAGTGCCTCCCAATATCTCCTTCCTGGTGAACTAATTCGTTGCCCCTTCTGACTGATTGCTGGCAGTGTCTGGACCCAGTTGTGGTTCAGTCTCGCCTGTGGTGGTGAGATATTCTTTTGGACCCATTGGATTTATTTTGTTCCTGCTGATGCCAAACAACTGTGGTTTAACATAGAAGATACTGTAGAACTCTACGGCACAGGAGCATACCCTATGGCCCTCAATGTTTTTGTTGAAAATGATGCCAAATTAAACTGATCTCATCTGCCTCCATGACCCATATCCCTCGATTCCTTGCACTTCTGTGTGCCTATCAAAAAGCCTCTTAAACGCCACTACTGTATCCACCTCCACCACCACCCCTGGCAATGCGTTCCAGGCCCCCACCACTCTCTGTGTAAAATACATCTCCATTAAACTTTCTCTGTTAAACGTTCCCCCCTTTCGCCTTATAGCTATGCCCTCTAGGGGAAAAGTCCACCCGGGGGAAAAGGTTCTGACCTATCTATGCCCTATCTATGCCTCATAATTTTATATACTTCGTTCAAATCTCCATTTTCCTAGGACTTTGTCTGAAATGAACACATTAAGAATATGTTCCAGGCAACTACCTTTGCTTGGGAAGCTCCTCTGGTGACACCAGAGTCAGAAGATATGCCCGTGCTGTGTCAGGTCTTGGGCAGCTTGCCACGAAAACACATTGCAAAGGCCTGAAGAGGTAATGAGGTGTCTCATTAGTGGAACTTGTAAGGAACATAATGTGCTGCCTGTCCACTTGGAGGAAGCCACCGCCAGGTGATGGGTTGTTAATGCCGACCCTGAGGTTAAAATGTTCGAGCACAGATTGGATCCGCTTTTCCAGCATCTGTCTTTCCCACAGTCAACAAATGAATTAAAATAAATCACATTTTTTATTTTAGATTTCACTTTCTACTTCGGAGCTCCTAAAGTCCGAGGCAGCTAACTTTATGGTCAGAACTGAACCCAGGTTGCTGCTGCTTTGAGACACTAGCAGGAGCAGTAGTGCCACTGGTGCAGCCTAATTTGGGCCGACACCCCTTCCTCAGTACTGGAAACGTTGACCGCTTCTTTCACCTCGAATGCTGCCCAACGTGCTGTGTGTTTCTGGCATTTTGAGTCATGGAGTCATAACAGTGTGGAAACAGGCCCTTCGGCATCTACATTAATCCGACCTGCCTGCATTTGGCCCATATCCCTCCAAAACTGTCCTATCCATGTATCTGTCCAAATGTTTCTTAAATGTTGCAATACCACCTGCCTCAACTACCTCCTCCGGTAGCTCATCCCATATGCCCACCACACTCTGTGTGAAAAAGTTATTCCTGATTTTCCTATTAAATCATTTCCCCCCTCACCTTGAACTTATGTCCACTGGTTCTTGATTCCCCTACTCAGGGAAAGACACTTTGTGCATCTACCCGATTTAGGGCGGTTACGGTGGCGCAGTGGTAGACTTGCTGCCTTACAGCGAATGCAACGCTGGAGACCCGGGTTCGATCCCGACTATGGGTGCTGTCTGAACGGTGTTTGTACGTTCTCCCTGTGACCTGCGTGGGTAAATGTAAAAATTGTCCCTAGTGGGTGTAGGATTGTGTTAATGTGTGGGGATCGCTGGTCGGCGCGGATCCGGTGGGCCGAAGGGCCTGTTTCCGCACTGTATCTCTAAACTAAACTAAACTAAACTAGTCCTCTGATGATTTTGTACGCCTCTATAAGTTCATCCCTCATGCTCCTGCGCTCCAAGGAACAGAGTCCTAGCCTGCTTAACCTCTCCCTATATCTCAAGCCCTTGTGTCCGAGCAACATCCTCGTAAATCTTCCTCTGCACTCTATCAAGCCTGTGTTATTGTTTCATTAAACAATATTGTGTTTTACCGAACAGTGAAAGGCCTAGATAGAGTGGATGTGGACAGGATGTTTCCACAAGTGGGAGAGTCTAGGACCACAGGGCACAGCCTCAGAATAAAAGGATGTACCTTTAGAAAGGAGATGAGGAGGAATTTATTTCGTCAGAATGTGATGAATCTGTGGAATTCATCGCCACAGACTTCGGTGGAGGCCAATTTGATATTTTTAATGCAGCTTGACAGGTTGCTGATGAGTAATGCCGTCAAATGTTACGGAGAAAAGGCAGGAGAATGGGGTTGAGAGGGAAAGATGGATCAGCCATGATTAAAGGGTGGAATAGACTTGATGGGCCAAATGGCCTAATGCTGCTCTTATGACTCATGAACTTACGAACACTATCTTGTTTCTTCCAGAAGCTAGTTTCAATTCCAGTGCTTGTCAACAGATTACAAATGTGTTGTCTTCCCGGCTACAGTGTGTTTTCTATCCAGGAGATGGGTATTGCTCGGATAGAATGGATGCAGTTGTCAATTTAACACAAAGAACTGCATGTATCTGTATCACAGTTCGGAAAAGCTGAGGCCACTGTAAGAATCATGTGAGATATATTACTCAAGTCAAGACAGGGCGACAAACAATTCAGAATTCCACACTTAAGCCGCTGGTAATCTCGGCACATTTGGACCTGGAATACAGTATATCGAAACACCCTCTCTTTGTGCTCTGCAGTACAATGCAGAAAATCTTCCTCTGCTCGAGCAGTTTACAAAAGTAGAATGGGGTTTAAGGGAAAGGAGAAGATTAATGCAACAGTTCTATTCAGACTGACGAACAACAGTACAATCGTGCAGCACAGGTGGAATTATTGTGTGTCGTGGCTCAATGAATGAATTGTCTGAATAAATATGAATTGTCAGTGAATAAATGTAACACTTCACAGTTAACTGCATTACATTATAGCTGCCTCTTAAAGCTCTTTTTGTCTGTTAGCAACCTGCTTCTTATTCACCCTATTGCTAAGTTTTGAGGCACCCAAAAACTTAAATTGCACTTCTTGGATCAGACCAAGTCACTTTTTTTCATCACGGTTCTAATTCCAATTCCTTCAGAAATAACTGAAATATCTGAAGTTGATAATTGGCTGTCATTATTTTTGACTTTTTTGTTTAGTTTATTAATGTCACGTGTACCGAAGAGCAGTGAAGAGCTTTTGTTTGTGTGCTTTCCAGTCAAAGGAAGGATTATGCATGAATACAATCCAGCCATCCACAGATAAAAGATAAAGGTTACAACATTTGGTGCAATCCAATAAAGTCTAATAAAGTCTGATTAAAGACAGTTCAAAAATCTCCAATGAGGTAGATGGGAGGCCAGGCCCACACTCTAGCTGATGAGAGGACCGTTCAGTTGCGTGATAACAGTTGGGAAGAACTGTCCTTGAATCTGGAGGTATGCGTTTACAAACTTCTGTACCTTTTGCCTGATGGGAGAGGGGAGAAGAGTGAGTGAATGGGGTGAGACTGGTCCTTGATTATGCTGCTGGCCTTGCCGAGCTTTCTTTATCCCTTTCCTTGACGATTTTGACACCCATTTACGACCTCTTCTATCCTAATGTTCTTCCACCACTGAAACGATCTCCGCTTATCCTACCTAATTTCCCAGAAATGGATGCAACATTGTTTCTCTTCCTTATTGCAATTGACACAGTGCTCAAAACTGTAAACAACATTTTTGGAGACTTACCCACGATGTGAGTTTATCCAAGAGCTCTCCCGAGTTTTAAAAAAATCAAACTCGTGGTAAGTACATAGAATGTACGTAGCGGGTATGTCGGAGCTCGTGGATGTCTCGTAGCGGCTCGTAATGCTAACGGCAGGTACTCGGGAAACGCGGATACTCGTGACGTTTTTTTCAACACTGTGAAAAATGTCCAAGAGTAAAAAAATACTCGTGATGAAGTACCACGAGTCTGATTTAAAAAAAAACTCAAGAGAGCTCTTGGGTAAACTCGTATCGTGGGATGGGGGCTTTAGCAGTGGATTTTACTCCCCTCCCCCCCCCTCCCCCCCACCCGTATCTATTTGGGCTCATTACTGTTCTTTATTGTTACTTGTAGAATATTTTACATTCATTTCAAATTTTTCTTCAGATTTATTCCTATTCCTCTACAGGGGAGCACCCCCAGGAAACATTGTGTATTGACATTTATTCATTCTTGTAATTCTGTATATGGTTGTACAGTGTAAAGGCAGACAGTCCTATTCTTTTTCAGTGCTTTTCTACTCTTTGAATAGAGTTCCTAACTAAATGCAGGAATTTGTTACAGAGGAGGAATTTGTGGTTATCGGGTGGGAGTGTCATTGACTATCTTATATTTCAATATCTTACTGATCATTGTATTAGAAGTACAATGTGGCACAGTGCGCAGCGGTAGAGTTGCTGCCTTACAGAACCAGAGACCTGAGTTTGATTCTGACTATGGATGCTGTCTGTGCAGAATTTGTACATTCTCCCTGTAACCCTGTGGTTAATCTGGTTTCACACCACACTCCAAAGAGATGTACAGGTATATAGGTTAATTGGCTTCGGTAAAAATTGTAAATTGTCCCTATTGAGTAGGATAATGCTAATGTTTGGGTGATCACTGGTTAGAGTGGACTCGGTGGACCGAAGGGCCTGTTTCCATGCTGTATATCTAAAGTAACTATTAGCCAGAAAGGTTGCACTGTAAATGTGCAAGTCAGAGGATATAATCACTCGGGTGTGCGGTAGTTAGTGCTGCTGCCTCGCTGCTTTAGAAAACCAGGTTCGATTCGGATCTCTGATGTTGACTTGTGGTGTTTGCATGTTCACCCTGTGACTACATGGGGGTTCCACAGATCACAAAGATGTGCTGGTAGGTCAGTTGACCTTTATGAATTATTCCTAGTGTAGTTAAGAAGTAAAACCACTGAGGGAGAACTCACAGGTGTATGAGAGATAATACGTTGCAGAACTTCAGGGGGAAAGGAATGGAATCTCGGAACAGGCCGTCCTCAATTTTGCATCCTTTGTTGAAGATCTCTCTTCGAATGTGCAGTAATTCCTTAGTAGCACATTGAATTGTCATGTCATAAGGTCATAAGTGATAGAATTAGGCCATTCGGCCCATCATGTCTACTCCGCCATTCAATCATGGCTGATCTATCTCTACCTCCCCCATTCTCCTGCCTTCTCCCCATAACCTCAGACACCTGTACCAATCAAGAATCTATCTACCTCTGCCTTAAAAATACCCACTGACGACTTCTGTGGCAAAGAATTCCACAGATTCATCATCTAAATACATTTCTCCTCATCTCTTTCCTAAAAATACATCCTTTAATTGTCCTATGACCTCAAGTCATAGACTCTCCCACTAGTGGAAACATCTAGTGTCCTGGTGAAGTATTTGATACCATAACCATCTAATTCAAAGAGGAGAATGCAACAACTGAGTCACAACTGACAGGTATAGAAAGACACATACTCTTCATGATGGCTCTGTAGGTCTTGTGTCACAGCCATACAATGGCCTGGCACCATCAGTTAGGCAAGGACAGAATTGTTTAGAGGCTGTTATACTTGCCTTCTGCTATAATTAAACCTGCCCCATCATTAGTCATTTGCAACATGGCATTAATTGTCATTTCCTGGTTCCGTCAATAATCACAAAGCAACATTTGATTCTTAAAACAAACTGGACTGTCACGGTGGTCATGCTTCAGTAATTTATTTTGTGACCAGGTCCACTTCTTCACTTCTCTCTCGCTGAGGCATTTACTCCTGAATTCTGTGCTAAATTTTCCACTAAACGCATGATTTGTAGGCTTTCATCAGCTTGGGTACTTTACTTGAGACATTACTTTACTTTGGAGATACAGCCCGGATACAGGCTCTTTGGCCCACAGAGTCCCTGCCGACCAGCGATCACACCTTACACTAGCACTGGCCTACACACAAGGGACAATTTACAATTTACAGAACCCAATTAACCTACAAACCTGTACGCCTTTGGAGTGTGGGAGAAAACCGGAGCACCCAGAGAACCCCCCCTGGTCATAGGGAGAATGTACAAACGTGTGTGTGTGGGGGGGTGGGGGGGGGAGGCTAAAAGCTGGAAGAGAGGGGGGGCAAGACAATAGGTGGACACAGGTGAGGGGAATTTTTGATGGTTGGACAAAGGCTGGAGATAAAAAGACAGGAGGCGTGAGCCAAAAAGATGGAAGAGTTGCAAATTATGAAGCTGGAGGAAGGCATGTAGGTGGAGGGGGAGGGGAAGAGAAAGGGGAGAAATGGGTGCAAGTCCAGGTGGGGCATAGGAGAGCAAGGGGAGGGGGGAAGAAGGGGGAAGGGGGTGGGTTGCAGAAGATTCTGGATGATCAGCCATGATCATATTGAATGGCTCGAGGGGCTGAATGGCCTACTCTCTATGTTTCCATATTTAAACTTGGAGAATTCACTGTTTATGCTGTTGGTTGTAAGCGACCTCAGAAAATGAGGTGCTGTTCCTTCAGTTTGCGTGTGACCTCACCCTGGCAATAGAGGTGGCCCAGGACAGAATGGTACTTATGGGAAAGGGAAGAGAAGTTAAAATGGTTAGCAACTGGGAGATCCAGTAGGCCTTGGCGGATCGTGCACAAATGTTCTGCAAAACGGTTGCCGAGTCTATGCTTGGTCTTGCCAATGTACAGGAGGCCACATCAAGAATACTAGATGCAGTAGCTAAGGTTAAAGGAGATGCAAGTGAATCTCAGTCTCACCTGGAAGGACTGCTGGGGTCTCTGGATAGAGGTGAGGGAGGAGGCATAGGGAGAGGTGGTACATATCCTGTGGTTGCAGGGGAAGGTAACCGCGGAGGGGGTGGTTTGGGTAGGAAGGGAAGTGAACCAAGCAGTAGTGGTCGGAGAAGTCTCTACGGAAGGTGGAAAGTTGTGGAGATGGGTGGGAAGATGTGACTGGTGTTGGGCTCACATGATGGCAATGTCGAAGGATGATGTTTTGTATGCGGAGGCTAGTGGGGTGAAAGGTGAGGACCAGGGGAACACTATCCTTGTTCTGTTTGGGGGAAGGGGGAAGGGGGAGCGAGGGAAGTGACAGACGACAACTTGAACACTGGATCTAGAGATATTATGCAAAGTCCGGAGCACTGGTGATTTTTTTTTTAAACATTTTTTAATTTTTTTTATTAGAAGTATTGTACATTACAGTGATCTCCAATAAACGTAAGGTTATACTTTTCTTGTACCACTTCTTATTTTAAACTTTAATAAGAGAAAAGGATAGAAAGAGTTAGTAAAGATAGTAAGTGAGTGATTGAAAGAGTGGTCCAGGCACACCCATATGGACCTAAACCACAAGAAATAATTTAAAAAAAGAGAAAAACCAAAAGCAGGAAAAAGAAAAAAGAAAAAATAAGATAAAATAGGACAATATGAAAGGGATGTACCTACTTCATATCTTTACTCACCCCTCGCCAGGTCCTGAAACCATTTATTATCAACATTTTGTTGCACCCTATGTTTGTAATAAGTCGATAAATGGAGACCAAATCTTTTGGAATTGGTCTGGTTTACCTGCTAAGAGGAATCGAGCACTGGTAATTCAAAGTTATCAGAGACTCTGGGTCAGATCCTAAGCATGGGGGTGCAGCACACTAGTAGAGTAGCTATTGGAGCACATTGGAAGCAACGTTGGTTCTGATCTATTCAGCGTCTGACCTGAGATTGTAGCTTGATGCTTCACACTGGTGTTCCCAGTTGGGAGAACCGTGCAGTTGTCAGATCGTCACCTCTGCAATAAAAATTACCACACTTCTGTTTTTCCAAACAAAACTGCAGTCTTGTTTCTGAATTCCATGTCACACTTTGTAAGGCTGAGACTTCACACGCAATGGTAAGCTATTTAGCTCTTTAGCTATTCATCTATTTAGCTGGTCACTGTGAATTGGGAATGCACAGGGCTATATCTTTGTAGTGGTGTGTGCTTGCACCCTTCATGTTCCTGGACAAATCTGTGCATCCACATGCATGGCCTCACAGTGGAAGCCTTGACACCCGTGATACAAGTGTTATTTATAATATAGTATGAGATACACAATGGACCATTTGCTGTGTCCATACTAAGCAATTATTTTCAATGTGAGCTCCATTCTTTCCTGATCTATCTGGAACAGCATGGACCTCTACTGCATCCTCCCTCATATTTCTGACCTAGTGTTTCTCTATTGGTGTCCACTTCCTCAGGCTGAGTATTCCTCTCTCCTTATGTCTCATTCAGTTTGCTTTGAATTACTTATTTTAGTTCATGGTGACTCATAGATTAATGGTTTATAATTTTGTCCTTCCCCACAGGTAGAAACATTCTCTCAGTTCCACACAAACACATCATAAGCTTAAAACCTTCCATTAGATCCCTCCTCAGCTTTCAATTTTAAAGAAAAAAAGAACGTCAATGTCCTGATAATTATAATCCCACACCACTTGTAAATCCATTTTACCCCCTGTAAAGTCTCCATGTCCATTTTACGATGCGTTCATCAGACACGCACAGAATTTCAAATGTAGCTTTACAAAGTTCAACTCAAGAAAAGGCACCAAGTGCTGGAGTAAAGGGCCTGTCGCACTTGGCGATTTTTTTCGGCGACTGCCGGCATCATTGACTGACGTATCAGGTCACTGAAAAATTTGCGGCGTGACACGGCATGATGACGTATTGAAGCGCGGTGTATTTTCAAGTGTCGCAACATTATTTTTGTTGCCGCTGGATTTTGAAATGTTCAAAACCTCATGCCATTTTTACAGTCTTATTAACCTATATCGTTTCTTATGATGATTTTGTATTTGATTCTCATTTTTGCATTTATATATGACTTCCATATTTTTTCTCTCCAAAATGTAATACCACACTCTTATCTGTCCTTTGTATCTCCATTCCGTGAGTTTAAACTTGTCTTTTTAAGGAACAGATTGCATTATTGATCCAGTGTTTAATTCATTTTCCATCGCATTGAACGTACACTTTTCCACTTCCCACTCCATCTCCATGAAAGTCATCAGCAAATTTTGAATTATGTTTGGATTCCAAAGTCTAAATTGTTAGTGCGATCGCAAACAAGAGTAGTCCCAGCACCGATCCTTGTAGGATTCCCTTTGTACCTTCTGCCATTCGCAGTTGTGCATCCTTTCCCCCTTCTCTTGTCTTTCTCTATGTCGCCAGCTAACATTCCATTCTGCTGCTTCTGAATGCGTGGCAGCAAGCAGTTATCCGAGCATTTGGTCCTGGCTCTCCATTAACTTTGCAGTTGAACAGTGAAATGTTGTCTGTCAGCACGTTAAGCAACTGCTTTACTGGAAAATTTAATCAGACAGCAACTGGTTTATGGGTGGCAACTTGACAGTCGCCGGCAGTAGCCTGAAAAATCGACTGTGGGACAGGCCCATTAGAGTCATAGAGTGATAGAGTGTGGAAACAGGCCCTTCAGCCCAACTTTCCCAACATGCCTAGCTACACTAATCCCACCTGCCCGCGTTTGGTCCATATCCCTCCAAACTTGTTCTATCCATGTACCGGTCTAACTCTTTCTTAAATGCTGGGATAGTCCCTGCCTAAACTACCTCCTCTGGCAGCTTGTTCCATACACCCACCACCCTTTGTGTGATAAAAGTTACCTCTCAGATTCTTATTAAATATTTTCCCCCCTGACCTTAAACATACAGTTTGTCCTCTGGTCATCGATTCACCTACTCTGGGGAAGAGACTCTGTTCATCTACCCGATCTATTCCTCTCATCATTCATGCTTGATGCTTCTTGATGCTTTGAAATACATTTGGAGTGGGGAGAATGCAGGAGACAAAAGCCATTGTAACTATTTAGCGGTGCATGAGAAACCGGCCGGCAAAAGCTGCAGATTTATTGATACAATGTTCCCGCTCCTTTCCAATTTATATGTAAATGAAATTGAGATCGCTGGGATTGAACCGTTTCTTTCTTGTGACAAAGCTCATCAGCTTTCACTGGGGATCCAGCCTATAATTATAAGATTGTGAATAGACTTGCATCCTAGCCACTGGGAGAATGTCAACACACATCCTGACAAGAATAGAAGACTGACGTGAAAGCACACAGGAAATACTGGACGTACCATTATCTGGGTAGTCCATGCATGAAGGGTCATAGGGTCATAAGTTCATAAGGGATAGGAGTAGAATTAGGCCATTCGGCCCATCAAGTTTACTCCAACATTCAATCATGGCTGATCTATCTCTCCCTCCTAACCCCATTCTCGTGCCTTCTCCCCATAACCTCTGACACAATGTACTAATCAAGAACCTATCTATTACCTTAAAAATATCCATTGACGGCCTCCACAGCCTTCTGTGGCAAAGAATTCCACAGATTCACCACCTTCCGACTAAAGAAATTTATCCTCTTCTCCTTCCTAAAAGAATGTCCTTTAATTCTGAGTCTATGACCTCCAGTCCTAAACTCCCACTAGTGAAACATCCTCGCCACATCCACTCTATTCAAGCCTTTCACTATTCTTAAGGGTCAATAAGAGTCAAATTATTGCAATATTGTGAGCAGTTTTGGGCCCCATATAGAGTCATAGAGTGATATAGTGTGGAACCAGGCCCTTCAGCCCAACTTACACACACCAGCCAACATGTCCCAGCTACAATAGTCCCACCTGCCTGCGTTTGGTCCCTCTCCTTCCAAACTTGTCCTATCCGTATACATGTCTAACTGTTTCTTAAACGCTGGGATAGTCCCAGCCTCAACTACCTCCTCTGGCAGCTTGTTCCATATACCCACTACCCTTTGTGTGGAAAATGTTACCCCTCAGATTCTTATTAAATTTTTTCCCCTTCACCTTGAACCTATGTCCTCTGGTCCTTGATTCACCTACTCTGGGCAAGAGATTATGCATTTGAGGAAGGATGTGCTGGCATTGGAGAGGGTCCAAAGGAGGTTTATGAGAATGATTCCAGGGATGAATAGGTTAATGTATGAGGAATATTTGAAGGCTCTGGGCCTGTACTTGCTGGAGATTAGAAGGATGGGGAGGATCTCATTGAAAAGTACTGGATAATGAAAGGCTTAGATAGAGTGGATGTGGAGAGGATGTTTGCAGTATTGGGAGAGTCTAGAACCACAGGGCACAGCCTCAGAATAAAAATTCTGTCTTTAAAATTGAGTTGAGGAGGAATTTCTTAAACCAGAGGCTGGTGAATCTATGGAATTCATTGCCACAGATGGCTGTGGAGGCCGTCATTGGGTATTTTTAAAGCAGAGATTTATAGTGTCTTTGATTAGACAATAGACAATAGTTGCAGGAGTAGGCCATTCAGCCCTTTGAGCCAGCAATCAGAGACCAGGGTTTGATCCCGACCTTGAAAGCTGTCTGTGTAGAGTTTGCACGTTCACCCCTGTGACCATATAAGTTTCCTCCCACGTCCCAAAGACAAGCTGATGTGTAGGTTAATTGGCCTCTGTAAATTGCCCCTAGTGTGCGGGGAGTGATTGCAAAAATTGGATAACATAAGAACTAATGTGAACAGGTGATTGATGATCAATGCTGACCCGATGGGCCGAAGGGCCCATTTCCATGCTGTATCCCTAAACCAAGCCAAACAATAATAAACTATTTTGCTCAGATGGGATTATTCACCCACCAAATAAATTCTATGCCCTGTAGAAACAAGGAACTGCGGATGCTAGCTTACAAAAAAAGGCACTAAGTGCTGGAGTAACTCGGCAGGTCAGGCAGCATCCGTGGAGAACATAGATAGGTGACGATTTGATTTCTTCTAACCAACTCTGCCTTATTGAAGAAATAACAAAGAACTGCAGATGCTGATTAATGCACAAAGGGATCTGTGCTATCTCCTTATACAATTGTCACAACATTGACATGCTTCTTTTCAGAAAATATTTTGTCATTTGCAAAGCTCATAGTTTGGCCACGAAGTCTATGTTGCGCCCCTTTGGAGTAAATTAAAAAATATAGCATGTAAAGCAGGTGTGAAAGGTGCAGCCCTTTCAAGTTGTTGTCGTCTGACTTTTTGGGCAAGGCAGCATTTTCTTTGGGAGGATGACAATGAATGAACACCCTCTCCCACTGAGAAAGGCTGCTCTCTCTGTCACAACTAATAGCTACCACTCTGAACTACAACTGATGACACAGAGCAGAGGAGACAGGGCTGACCTTCACGAGGAAGGAAACAGTTCCAATGTAAAGTGGATGAAAATGTGAGCAGATTTGAAATGTAAAACTGGAAGAAGTCAATGAGAAAACTGAAGCAGAAATCAAGGGCAAGGAAAAATCCTTTAGCTCATCTCCATTTTGTGAAATTGTCGACTTGCCCAATTTAATATTCAATATCATCTCAACTCGACTGCCCAGCATTCAAACACCATCTTAGATTTCCCTCATTTTGTTGATTCAGTTACCTTATCTCCATGTATTTCTGGACGTATCACTAAAGATTTTTGTATTCAATGATCTATCTCAGTTTTTAAAGTCTCCGTTTCTTTTCGATTCATTACAGTATCGTTGCAATTCATCGCATCAGTTTAATTTACTATAGGGTGGATGTGGAGAAACTGTACAAGAATCTCAGATTACAGTTTAACTATTCGAAAATATGGTTTGTTCATTTAAAACAAGGATGAGACCATTTTTTTTCTCTCAGAGTATTTGAACTCTGTTCTTCAGAGGGTAGTAGCGGATGCTTGGAATTTTCCAAGGTCAGAGCTGGATAGATTCTGGACTTACAATCAACATTATAGGCCCTGGGATCTTTCCTTCTCAAGGCTGCAGAAGTTTAGTATAGTTCAGCTTAGAGATACATAGAAACATAGAAAATAGGTGCAGGAGGAGGCCATTCGGCCCTTCGAGCCAGCACCGCCATTCATTGTGATCATGGCTGATCGTCCCCTATCAATAACCCATGCCTGCCTTCTCCCCATATCCCTTGACTCCAGTAGCCCCTAGAGCTCTATCTAACTCTCTCTTAAATCCATCCAGTGACTTGACCTCCACTGCCCTCTGTGGCAGGGAATTCCATAAATTCACAACTCTCTGGGTGAAAAAGTTTTTTATCACCTCAGTCTTAAATGACCTCCCCTTTATTCTAAGACTGTGGCCCCTGGTTCTGGACTCGCCCAACATTGGGAATATTTTTCCTGCATCTAGCTTATCCAGTCCTTTTATAGTTTTATATGTTTCTATAAGAGTGTGGAAACAGGCCCTTCATCCCACCGAGTGATCAATCATCACCCATACACTAGTTCCGTGTTATCCCAGTTTCGCAATCTACACACAAGGAACAATTTACCAAAGCCAATTAACCTACAAACATGCATGTCTTTGGAATGTGGGTGGAAACCAGAGCACCCGGAGGAAACCCACATGGTCACAGGGTGAACGTATTAACTCCGTACAGACAGCACCTGTAGTCAGGATGGAACCCGTGTCCCTTGTAAGGCAGCAAATCCACCGCTGCGCCACCGTGCCGAACCAAAAGGACATTTATTAAACAATACTGATTGGCCACCTGGGGTTGGGGGAGGGGTGGATGGGAATTGTATTGGATCATTGATTCCTAATTAGTTCATGAGAATACACCAAATAAACCTTGAACTGAGCCTATTTTCTGAAATCGGAATATTTAGAACATTTAAAGCTAATGAAAAATTAATTGTGGAGAGCAACAAGCATTTAATACCATTTTACCTGTTGCAGCATTCCCACTGAAAGTTTAATTTCTTTCCTTGAAACACGTTTGCCTCATCAGTCATGAGATTGGTGCAATGCCATTGCTACCTAGCGTTCTTCTTAATGGACATTGTGTATTAAAATCACGAAGCATGGAGCCTGTAGGCACGTTGTGTACTGGCTGAGAACAACTGCTGCTTTTTACAATGTAGCGGGATATGTTTTTTCCTTTTCTTTCCCTTTATTCTATTGTCTCCCACTCCCATCCATCCTGCTGTGCTCCTCCCCTTCTCTTTTCTTTCCTCCCTTCCTTTCATCTTTATTTTTTTCATAAAGTCACGCGCTCACAGTGGAACAGAACTCCATGGACCAGCCTGGATTCCTCAAACCTTTCACAAGTAATAACTCCAGGTGGGACTAGCATTACATAGAAACATAGAAAATAGGTGCAGAAGGAGGCCATTAGGCCCTTCGAGCCAACAGCTATTCATTGTGATCATGGCTCATCGTAATGAGACATCTTGATGGGATTGATAGCATTGATGGGACATCTTGGTCGTCATGGGCAAGTTGGACCGTGGGGTCTTTTTCCATGCTGTATGACTCTACGACTCCATGTATGTAATGCCTCCTTGCTGAAATAAGTCCGTACAGACGGCGCCACTAGTCAGGATCAAACCCAGGTCTCTGGCGCTGTAAGGTAGCAGCTCTACCGCTGTGCCACTGACCCTTCCATCCAAATAATGACTCCTACTCCATATCAGCCACCTAATTGTAAAGCAGGTCATTCAGTGCCTAACTGTAAAATTGACTGATCGTCACACTTGAAGATTTGAAGGAGAAATTGCCTTTGCAAACAGGCCAACCTCACCTTGTTATCCCTCTGATGAGTTCCCGCTTGTCTCCTGGACCTAGAAATTGTTTCTGCCTCTTTGACGATGCTAATAATTACAGCTTTGCAAGTAGATTGAAATTCTTTGTCCCCTGTGAATGAGATTCACAAAATAGACTAGGATCTAAATTAAATCTGGCACTTTATTGGGTACATCAATATTAAAGCTTGACATTTGCACTTTATTTCATATACCTGTTTTTTTAATTAAAATCTGAACCTCACAGTATTCAGCTGGTAGTGGTATATTCTCGGTGAGGCTTGATTTTACTTATTTGGAAATGCATATTTAAGGGCAAAATGGTTGAGAAGGGTGGGAGGAGAGACATTCACAAAGCATGATGGCGTGATAATAATGCACTGATGAATATCATTTAATTATATGTACAACAACTCTTTACAATTTCCACCATCGTTTCACTTGAAGGCAAGAGTCTTCAGGCATTGTTCAAGTCATAGCGTGGAGACAGTGCAGAGGAAATGCAGATTAACTAAAAATTATTGCCATTGCCTCATGTGGTTCTACATGCACTGATAGCTTGCTGATGAGGCGTCTTGGATCTCTGACAATGACGATGACATGAACCAGCTGAACTGTGTTTCCAGAGCTGTTAAGACTTCCATCTTGGGAGAGTTTAGATTAGAGATACAGCATGGAAACAGTCCATTCAGCCCACCAGGTCCATGCTGTACAGCGATCCCCGCACACTAACTCGATCCTGCACACACTAGGGACAATTTACAATTTTACAAAGTCAATTATCCTACAAACCTGTACGTCTTTGGAGTGTGGGAGGAAACCGGAGCACCCAGAGAAAACCCACGCAGGTCACGGGGAGATCGTACAAACTCTGTACAGACAGCACCCATGGTCAGGCTTGAACCCAGGTATCTGGCGCTGTAAGGCAGCAATTGTACTGCTGCGCCACAGTGCCACCCTTCTGATTTTTGAAGGGTTTTAGGAGGAACCGGATACCAAATTACATATAAAAACTCCTCTGTGTGCAGCATGTTTAAGAAGGAACTGCAGATGCTGGAAAATCGACGGTAGACAAAAATGCTGGAGAAACTCAGCGGGTGAGGCAGCATCTATGGAGCGAAGGAAATAGGCAACGTTTCGGGCCTATTTCAGTCTGAAGAAGGTTTTCAGCCCGAAATGTTGCCTATTTCCTTCGCTCCATAGATGCTGCCTCACCCGCTGAGTTTCTTCAGCATTTTTGTCTACCCTCTGTGTGCATCATTCTGGGTTTGTGTTCCAGGCAGTGGAATGAAAATCTAGTTAGTTTGATAGTTCAAGAAGTCATAGTCATAGAGAGCCCATTGGATTTTCTGCCAGATTCTGTACTTTAATCCAAATCTTATGAATGTTTATTTTTTAGATACCCTGGCCTATGGTAGAATGATCATAACTGCATTACAGTATAATATACACTTATAATGATACATCTGGTAGACAGTTAGGTACATCACAACTTTGCCTAGAACTTCCTGTGGATCCTAAAGCATGTGGTAGAAGGGCATAGAGATGGGAGCTACCGTATCTGGGATACCATCTAAAATTTGGTATGGATGGTTGCAGTATGCGGGCAAGCTGCAGAGATTAAGGGGTGGTGGCAGATGGCAGGGTTGCTGTTGGGGACTGCGACTTGGGAAATTGTGGGTCTGTGGGTGGCACGGTTCGTGATAGGAGGCAAGATTAGGAGCTTGGGATGATTGCAGGTTTGGGGTGAACCTTTAATCATCTTTGACTTTGGTGGGCATGGGGGCTGGTGGGACACAGCAATGGGATGGGAGCAAGGGATAATGGGAAGTAAGACACAAACCTAACCTGGGTTCTAATCTAGGGTTGCATTGGGAAGACCACTTGCACCAGGAGTGCCTATCAAAGGTTGCTTCATGAACAGTGTGGTCCAAATACTCCTGCAATGCACAAAACAGTGTGTTGCGTAGAGAATGAAGCCAAGCTCTCTGTACCTGAGATAGACACAATGTGCTGGAGCAATTTAACGGGTCAGGTAGCACCTCTGGAGAAAAAGGATGGGTGACATTTCGGGTCGGAACCCTTCTTCAGACTGAAAGTAGAGGTTGGGGGGGAGGGGGGTAAACTGGTGAGAAAAGGCCAGCACAGAGGGGAAGCAGTGAGAGAGGGTGTTGCAGAACTCCCATCAGAGAGAGGAGGAGAACTTCTTCAAAGTGGGCATACCTTAAGGAGTTTTCACGCTGGAGCAGACAGGGTAGGGGGATTCAGGATGAAGGAAACTGCTGGAACAAATCAACAGATGCTGCCTGACCCGCTGAGTTACTCCAGCATTTTGTGTTTATCTTCGGTATAAACCGGCATCTGCAGTTCCTTCCGACACTCTCTGTACCTGCGCTGGAACTGACATTAGCATTCACGAGGGACTTTCCCCTGGTGTAATGGCCCAGCCTCAGTTCCTCATGTATGCTCACAAGCGGAGGATGGTTCCAATAGTGTTTCATAAAATGAACTGTATTCCTCTCATCTGATACCGGTTTATGATTGGTGTCATCTATCCACTTTGTGAGACAACCCCTCGCCAACGACAAAATGGGAGCACGTTGTTCTAACATTGAAGCAGAAAATGGCAACACGTAAAAGACTGGAAAAAAGGTGAAAATAGTAATATCTGAAAGAATTCAACACTGGTTTCTCAATGATTTATGACTTTAAATCGCAAAGTACAAAGCTTAACTATTTATTCGTAAACTCAAGAGTGTGATAATAGTTTGCCAATTTATTTAAAGGTTTATGTCTGCAATACCGCAGTGTGCTGAATAGTGATTTTAACAACTCTGATGCATCCGGCATATTCATGCAACCAGTATCTCCAGTGGATGCTGGGGGGTTTGGTGTAACTGTAATAGGTTAGGATGCGCAGCCTTGATGCTTTGTGCCTGGAGACCATTCAAAGAGGTTGCATCACAGTGCAAACCATGCATCCATTACCTGACCACTAGTGAAAGGCTTGGATAGAGAGGATGTTTCCACTAGTGGGAAAGTCTAGGACTAGTGGTCATAGCCTCAGAATTAAAGGACGTTCTTTTTGTAGGGAGATGAGGATAAATTTCTTTAGTCAGAGGGTGGTGACTCTGTGGAATTCTTTGCCACAGAAGGCTGTGGAGACCAAGTAAGGGGATAGTTTTAAGGCAGAGATAGATAGATTCTTGATTAGTACGGGTGTCAGAGGTTATGGGGAGAAGGTAGGAGAATGGGGTTGGGAGAGAGAGATAGATCAGCCATGATTGAATGGCGGAGTAGACTTGATGGGATAAATGGCCTAATTCTACTCCAATCCCTTATGACCTTATGACGCAAACTAAAGCTCTAACTGTTCTTTAGATTGGACATCAGAGATCCCTCGCCGCTGTCTGAACGTTTGAGGACGAGTAAGGATCTTACAGTATATGAGATTCCTGGCCCAACAGTTATCCCTCAAATGATGGCTGCCACGTGTAGGACTGGCTGTGTGTCTAATATTATGGTGCCTCAGAATGTTGTACTTTGGCAGTGAAATAGGAAAAGACCTCTTTATGGACAGGGCTGTAAGTTGTCACAATCCAAAGGTCTGTGGACACTCAAGCTAATTCAACGCTAATGTTGCACACCTTGGGGATCAAAGGGTATTGGGTTCAGAAGAATGTGGATGGAGAGTAGGTTCAAGCATGATCTTATTGAGTGGTGGCAATAAGAAGCACCTGCTTCTATTTTTGATCTTTTAAAATGCCCTTGTACTCATTGTGATTGGGAAAGATTAAGCTACATAATACTGCAGTGTTTATTATTAACTGCAAGAAAACGGACCCCTCTGCCCACTGAGTGCGCCCAGATCAACGATCACCCCGCACACTTGCACTATTTTACACACCAGGGGCAATTTATAAATTTACCGGTCAATTAACCTGCAAACCTGTACGTTTTTGGGATGTGGGAAGAAACCGGAGCACCCGGAGAAAACCCACACTGTCATAGGGAGACGTACAAATTCCATACAGACAGCACCCGTAGTCAGGATTGAACCTCTGTCTCTGGAGCTGTAAGGCAGTAAAGGGGCTGTCCCACTGCGACGACCTAATCCACAAGTTCTGGCGAGTTTGCCCTCGACTCATACTCGCAGCATGGTCGACACGAGGTCTTAGGAGGTCTTTATAACTCTCCTTCATGCTCGAGAGTAGTTCCCGCGTACTCGAGGCCTCAGCTAGGTCGTGGCGTATTTTTCAACATGCTGAAAAACGCCCGCGAGTAAAAAAAAGGTCGCCATGGAAAAAATCTATACTTTTTTTGCTCGTAGGTTTAGTCGAAGTAGATCGGCATGTTATTCGTATGTAATCGAGGGTAGTCGAAGGTAATCGAAGGTAGTCGAAGGTAGTCGTAGATAGTCTTCAACATAGTCGAAGGGAGGTCGAAGGAGATCGAAGGAGGTCGTCTTCGCTCTCCACTATTCGGTGTCCAATTTTCCCGAAACTAGTCGTAGCTAGTCTTCAACATAGTCGAAGGAGGTCGAAGGAGGTCTTCAATATGACATTTTTTCAAACTCTCCTAACCTATTCTAAACTCGCCAATTAGATCGCCGCAGTGGGACAGCCCCTTAACTCTACCGCTGCATCACTGTGCTGCTCCAAACCTGTAATCAAAACTAAAGCATCTGTATAAAGCCTCCATACCACTGCATAAAGTAAACAAAACAGTAGGAACCTGAGGCAAAAAATAATATTTCCTTATGGTTCGTGAAACAATCGGACTATTCCTATTATATTTTTTGCTTTGAAGTCTTTCCTTATTCTCAATGTAGTCACTCCTTGCAGTTTTAATTTTCTTTGTGTAATCCCTCCCTGTGATCATTATTTCATTTATGTTTGCATTTGGCAATCATACTTCTCCACTAAAATGACTTAGTTGCACAAGTTTGGAGAATAAATTTGATGAAATTATTAATGAACAGAAAATGGATCTGTCCAAGAATAAACCTGTCCAATTATAACTAAGAGATATGGGACTGCAATATTATATTTCTAACAATTTCTCCATTAACAATTTTGTCTTCCTCTTGAAATTCCTGCTTAAAAACAAAAGTTTGATATTTACCAAGATCAGGGTTGGCACAGTATCGTAGAGGTAGAGTTGAAGCCTTGCAGCGCCAGAGACCCAGGTTCGATCCTGACTGTGGCTGTTGTCTGTAAGGATTTTGTACGTTCTACCTGTGACCACGTGGGTTTTCTCCGGGTGCTCCGGTTTCCTCCCACATTCCAAAGACGTACAGGTTTGTAGGTCAATTGGCTTTGGTAAAATTTTAATTACCCCTAGTGTGTAGGATAGTGTTAGCGTACGGGGTGATCGCTGGTCGATGCGGACTCTGTGGACATGATGGGCCTGTTTCCGCGCAGTAACTCCATAGTCTGTCTAAAAATAAGCAAAGAGCCTAGCATTCGATTCTACAGATGGATTTATGAAACAATATAGTGTAACTGAGGCTGTGGTAGACAATGCGATTGACAAAGGGGCTTGCAAATGCTCATGTAACCGGCTGCTTGGTGGCTCACTTTGTAATGAATGTGACATTACAAGCATCCATCATTTGGATCCGTGACTGAGGAACACGCTTGTTCAAATCTTTGTTTTGTTTTGCTTGATGAAACCAGTTTGCAGCCTGTCACGGAAATGGCACACACCAATTCAGATTGACTGTGAACAGCGAGACTAGTGAAAGCTGTTAACTTGAAGTTATACCTCCTCTGCTCGCCTGACTATAATTTCAAGTTATGAGAATTTTACACGCTTTGCACTAAGTTTTCTCTGCCATTTAAAGAAAAGTTAGATGTTTCAGATTTTTTGTTTAAAAAAAAATACGGTTTGTAGATACCTTTTGTTTTAATTGGATTATTATTGGATTTGGTTAATTTGATCAGGCATATATTATTGTACCTCTCATTACCATATAAATCTCACTTATATTCAGATTCATCTTTTCCCCATCCCATCCTCATCCAATTAATCGCTCAGTTCAATCCTTACTGATATCAACAGGTTTAGACTTTTGGACCAGTACATGGCTAGGAAAGGTTTAAAAGGGCCTAATGCAGGGAAATAGGGGTAGCTTGTCAGCATCTTGGTCGGCATGGACGAGTTGGGCCGAAGGGCTGTTTTCGTGATGTGATACACTGTGACTTGAGGAAGGGCCTATGAGCTGCTTCCATCTGCTCTATATTGCAGACAAGTTCCAGGCACCGGATGGGCAACCAAATTTATGTATATATACATATATATGTATAATATATTTATATATATATAATATGTGTAGGAATATATATATATATATAAATGTATGGATGTATGTATATATTACACATTACACACACTGAACCTTTTTTTCCTCTCGTTTATTATATTGTTTATAGTGTACTATGTTTACATATTCTGTTGTGCTGCTGCAAGTAAGAATTTAATTGTTCTATCTGGGACATATGACAATAAAATATTCTTGACTCTTCAGCTTCCTTAGTGGTGTCATTAACTCAGCTGTGTCTGGCACCTGAATCACATATCTGGACTACGGTCTTAATTTTCATAATTTATGAAACAATGATGGATGCTCTGGACAAGGATAAGTGGCCTGAACTAATAAAGAGTTCCCTTCCATTCTCAGGTTTGATACTGTGTAAAAAGGGTCAGTCAACTAATTAATAGATATGTGTAACAAGGTACTGCAGATGCTGGTTTAAACCGAAGATAGACACAAAAAGCTGGAGTAACTCAGCGGGACAGGCAGCATCTCTGGAGAGAAGGAATGGGTCGATATCATTCTGCAATCTTGACCCGAAACGTCACCCATTCCTTCTCTCCAGAGTCGCTGCCGGGCCCGCTGAGTTACTCCAGCATTTAGAGATGCCAGATTAATAGAGATGCCAGGCCTGCTGAACAATGGCAGAACCAAACAATAGGTCCACCACTGATTTTCCGGCCACTTTAATCTGCCTCCTTTAATCCGGGCAAAATCATGAAAGCGCACTTGAAATCATCCCCGGAAGTCCCCTGAAAATGTGGCGCATAGGCCGGGCGAGGCAGCCGATGTCGACCTCATTGGGACCTCCGTGCCGATCAGCGGGTCGAATTTGCCCGCTGCGGCCGGGGCTCTGGAACGCCAGCCTGGCCGGAGTTGGCAGATCAGTTTCCATAGCCGACTTCCAAGGCTGACTGCGCAGGCTGGTATTTCAGTCTATTGGCGGCCTAGGCGGACCGTTCCGGTACCTTTGGACTCCTCTCAGAGGCCATGATCTCTGTTGGTCCGGCAAAATGGAAAATGCAGAAAGGCCCGGGAACGAAGAGTGCCGGAAAATCGGTGGTGGATCTGTATCTGCAAGTACCGAAGGAAACAAAATAATGAAGCTTGCCCACAATTGGTTGAAAACAGATGAGACATTAGTGGTAATAGATGGACTTGCTGCTTTTTTTGTGACGGTGCCTGCTCAGGCGACACACTGTCACCTCTTAAAAAGAGAAGCACCATTATTTTGTTTTCTGGCCCAGTGACATGTATGTTTATTAATCTTGTGCACCGGCACAATTTTTCAACAACCAAAGCACTGGATGGTCTCGTCTTCAGGAAGAAATCTGCAAAACTGAAGCCATCTCCATTGCCTCAATGTGCAGGAAGAATTAGGATTCTACGGGCAAACTCTTGCTCAGCTCACTGCCTGAGGACCTCTGCTTGTGCACAGACTGAAATATTTATCATTTCCTGGTGCGGCTATATACAAAGGAATGGTGGACACATTTAGAAAAGGACTTACTGGTTACAAGAATATATATTCATTGACTTTCAGTTCACAGTGCCTGGGGTGGCAATAAATATAAGTGGTTTTAAAAATACAATTGCTGAAAGGAAAGTTGAGTTTTTCTCATTGGATCCATTTTGTCCATAACCTATAACTTTGCCGTACCTGAAGGCTGCATTCTTGAATCACGCATATAGGCTGATTAGTCACATAACTGTTGATGTTGTGCGTAACTGTCTATAGACTCCATAACCCTTTCTCCATCTGCCATTGGATCTGTGAAATATTTAAAATAGCTTTTAAAACCAAATCTCACTGACATTTGGACTACATCATTACAATTATCATTTAATATCATATGACATGTTACTTAACAGGAGGTTACCTCTGAATACATGCACCTCCAATGGTCTTTCCAATGAAATTGTGCACAATTCCTTTTGCATATATTACACATTCTGCCACTGCCATTTTTGTCGCCATTATTCAAAGTTCAGAGTCCGGTCGGCCCGGGCGCTCGATGTACTGGAGCAGTTCCCACGAACTGACGTTCCTCTACACTCCTTGCCCGGCCATCCTTGTGTCCTGCAGGCACCTCCTGCAGCTGACCTTGAAGGCGCTGGAGGCATTACCCAGGTTCACCCTCCTACCGGCCCATTCCTAAAATCCGACGTCTCCAGCTCCCTCACGGTTTCACCATTCGATTTGGCCGTGTCAGGATGAGCCTATCCCATCAACCACCGAGCCCTCACATGAGGTCCCGCCGACCAACAAGCCTTCGGACGGGTCTTAAAGAGCCTTCGGGCAGGGTGCTGTTTGTGTGGTTTGCATGTTCTCGCTGTGACTATGTGGGTTTTCTCCAGGTGCTCTAATTAGACCTATGAACCTGCACTAGGTTAGATTTGGTCCAATGTGAGCAAGCTTGTCATTTGAATGGAGAGGAATCTTTGGGGGAGAGGAGGATAAGTTGAAGTAAAATAATTTACCTTTTTTGGAATAATTAAGTTTGCTTACTTTTTAAGAGATTTACAGTTTATGAAATTGAGTTAATAATTTTAATATTTAATTTATTTTGCTGATTTAGTTGACATGATTGATGGCTGAGAAAGCATGCAGGGGGTGTAGCTTTGCTAGCTGCCAAAGTTTCTTCCACTGGGTGAGGCTCGTTCACCCTTATCCACATTTTGACCCCATTTGTGAGGTCCTGACAACATGCAAGATCTCACTGTTCAAGATCGCTGCAAGTCTTAACCAGATAGTCAGCAGCAGAGTATTAAGGTCTGATTGAGAATGTGGTAGTCAGGGATATGATTATATGCAGGCAGATAAGAATTGGTCTTGGCATCATGTTCAGCACAAATATTGTGGGCCGAAGGGCCTGTTCTTGTGCTGTGCTCTTTTATGTTCAATGTAGAACAGATGAATCAAACAAAGAAATATTGATGGAATTCAGCGGGCGAGTAAGGGAAGTAGAGAAAATTTCAAAGTAAATCGTCTGCAATTTTTCCACGTGCTTTTCATTCAACAGCAAGCATTTCAAATATTTTGCGGATCTGCTTTTACTGTGCTGATTGGTTTCTTTTGTTTTGTCAAATCAATTTAACCAAGATTGAGCACAGTTATCTAACTGTGGCCTGATCAATATTTGAAGCAAATCTTTTCAGATTTTATTCTTTGCTCCATGTATAAAATCTAAGCTTCACGCAGCAAATGTTTATGACTTTATACGATTACACTCGTATGGATTGCTATAGATGATATTCCCGATTCCCCGGATCCTTGCCACATGTAGGGTAACACAAGTAGGACACAGACCTTCATCTTGAGCTTTACTTGTGCAATGAGAATTCATGAACTGTTAATTAGAAGGATGAGAGGTGATCTTATAGAAACAAGTACAATTCTTAAGGGATTTATCATTGGACAGGCTAGAGGCAGGAAAAATGTTCCCCATGTTGGGGGAGTCCAGAACCAGGGGTCACAGTTTAAGAATAAGGGGTAGGCCATTTAGGACTGAGATGAAGAAATACTTTTTCACCCAGAGTTGTGAATCTGTGTACTTCTCTGCCACAGGGCAGTGGAGACCAATTCACTGGTTGTTTTCATGAGAGAGTTAGATTTAGCTCTTGGGGCTAACGGAATCAAGGGATATGGGGAAAAAGCAGGAATGGGGTACTGATTTTGGATAATCAGCTATGATCATATTGAATGGTTGTGCTGGCTTGAAAGGCTGAATGGCCTGCTCCTGCACCTATTTTTTAGGTTTCCATGTTTCTATGAACAAGGTTGGCAGCAGCCCAAACTGTGAACGTATGATTTGACTGGACAGCATGCAAACAAAGTTTTCACTATATCTTGGTACAATGATAAACCGACACCAATATCAATACCAGTTGTATTTCAAAGAGAGTTGAAAGGACTTTACAGGGAGTGAATTACTTTGAAGCAGTAGCCAAAACTGTTAGCAACTGTGTGTATAATTAAACTCCTCGATTGGCAATAGTTGATGAGCATTTAACGAGTGTTTGGGTGTTCGATTTTCTGATCAGGACAACAGGAGGATTGCTTCTTCTCTTAAAATGGATCCTCATTTTCCATATTTACTGTTAAAGCGGAGCTTTGCATTACTATTTCTTCTGAGTGGCAATATATAAGAACAGAACATGAGCTCAAGATAAAGGGTCAGGAGTAGGGTTTAACCCCACACTCCCCATCCTGGTCCAATAAGATAAAGGCTGATCCATTAAGATAATGGGTGAGGGGAAGGGATAGGGTGAATGCACAGAGTATTTTAACCTGAGTACGAGAATCAAGAACCAGAGGACATAGGTTTAAGGTGAGTGACGGGAGATTTAATAGGAACCTGAGAGACAATTTTTTCACTAAGAGATTGGAGCGTATATGGAATGAGTTAACAAAGGAGGTAGTTGAAGCAAGTATGGAAACAACACATAAAAGACACTTGGACAGGTATATGGATAAGAAGGGGATATGGACCAAATGTGGGGAAATGGCACTACCTTAGCTGGGGCATCTTGGCTGGCATGGATGAGTTGGGCCGAAGGGCCTGTTTTGGTGCTGTACGACACTATTACTATCTGACCTTTGAACCCAGCTCCATTTCTTTGCTTGCTCCTCAAGACTCAATTCCAAACTTCTAATAAACTCCACCTTGAGCAGACAATGATCTGGCCACTACATCCTTTGGCTGCAGCATTCCAAAGGTTCTCCATTTCTCCTCATCAACATCTGCATCAATGTACCAATGTACCCAGAATAACTCATTTGATCATAGAGTGCAGCTTGAACTCACAGCCTTTAGTTTAGTTTTGTGTTGTTTAGAGATATAGCATGGAAACAGGCCCTTTAGCTCAACGAGTCAAACCTTTGATCACCTGTACACTAGTTCTATGTTATATCACTTTTGCATCCTACACGCTCGGAGCAATTTTCAGAGGCCAATTTGCGTCATACCGTGTGGAAACAGGCCCATTGGTCCAACTTGCCCATACTGACCAACATGTCTAATGTACACTAATCCCAACGGCCTGCGTTTGGCCCATATCCCTCTAAACTTATCCTATCCATGCACCTGTCTAAATGTTTCTTAAATGTCACTAAAGTACCTGGCTCAACTACCTCCTCCGGCAGCTCGTTCCATACACCCACCACCCTTTGTGTAAAAAAAAAGTCCCTCAGGTTCCTATTAAATCTTTCCCCCTTCACCTTAAACATCTGTCCCCAGGTTCTCGATTATCCTACTCTGGGCACCCCACCTATGAACCTGCACGGCTTTGGAATGTGGGAGGAATCCGTAGCATCTGAAGAAAACCCATGTGGTCACAGAGAGTACGTACAAACTCTGTACAGACAGCACCCATAATCAGGATCGAACCGAGGATTCCGGCATTGTAAGGCAGCAACTCTACCGCTTTGCCTTGTGGCAGGTGGATGGGAAAGGCATAAGGTTCCTTTGAATGTTTCCTGGAGAGAAGTTGTAGAACTGAGGTGACTGTCCTCTGTCCTTTTCTATGGAATGTTAAATTGTCAAATTATACTTTAAGTAAATGTGTCTAATTGGAAAAATGTAGAGTGTGAATACCATCTGCTTCATTATCATTGATCCCGGGTGCCAAGCCATTTGTGCCTTGCAGATGTGGCCCTTTTTCTAATTTCACATTGAACACAGCTTTGTATCGGTCAGCTGGCAGATTGCTGGTTTTCCAAAATCCAAACCCATGGACCTTGTCTCATGGAAAAGAGTGTGTTAATAAATGGTATGGAATAGAGTGTGTTAATAAATCACCCCGGCCCAATCCGAGGTGACGTAGTGCCACAAGAGTTGCCCATACGGCATTGGCTATGCAGCATCTCCTACATCAGAAGCCTTGTCAGGCTGGCCATTGAACCTTCTTTCATGGCCTGTACAAAGAGTGTTTTATTGTCATATGTCACAGACAGAATAATGAAATTCTTACTTGCAGTAGGACAACAGAATATGTAAACACAGTACTCTGTGAACAATATAATAAGAATGGTTCAGTATATATATATTTTTTATATATATACCTTTTTTTCCATTTATTATATTGTTTACATACTGTGTTATATTTATATATGTATATAGTTTGCATAACTTTTTATCCATTCATCACATTGCTTATATATATATATAAGACCATTAGGTCACATGTTCACACGGGAGGCTGGTCCCCCAATGCAATATTCCACCTCTCAACCAATTCCAATATTGGTGGCCAGTGGGGAGGGGGGGCTATCTGGAGCGCTAGTATGGGTGTTGTAGGCCGAAGGGACTGGTTTCCAGAGGGATGGTATGGACTTTGTGGGACAAATGGGTTCTTGGGCTGGCAACTCAGTCACTCAGGCCTGGTGGGCTGGCAGCTCAGTCACTCAGGCCTGGTGGGCTGGCAGCTCAGTCAATCAGGGCTGGTGGGCTGGCAGCTCAGTCACTCAGGGCTGGTGGGCTGGCAGCTCAGTCACTCAGGGCTGGTGGGCTGACAGATTAGTCACTCAGGGCTGGTGGGCTGGCAGTTCACTCATGGCTATTCCTTGAAATAGCATTTCAAGCAGAGTGCAGGTCACCAAATTCAATTTCATATCTTTCAAGCAGAGTGCAGGCCACCAAATTCAATTTACTAGCCTTTCAAGCAGAGTGCAGGCTACCAAATTCAATTTCATAGCCTTTCAAGCAGAGTGCAGGCCACCAAATTCAATTTCATAGTATTTCAAGCCAAGTGCAGGCCACCAAATTCAATGTCATAGTATTTCAAGCAGAGTGCAGGCCACCAAATTCAATTTCATAACATTTCAAGCAGAGTGCAGGCCACCAAATTCAATTTCAAAGCATTTCAAGCAGAGTGCAGGCCACCAAATTCAATTTCAAAGCATTTCAAGCAGAGTGCAGGCCACCAAATTCAATTTCATAGCATTTCAAGCAGAGTGCAGGCCACCAAATTCAATTTAATAGCATTTCAAGCAGAGTGCAGCCCATCAAATTTAATTTCATAGCATTTCAAGCAGAGTGCAGGCCACCAAATTGCCAAACAACTCATTGCATTGTCATTAAGTGCTAACAAATCATTTATTGCAAGTACAAGATCTTATAGGAACATATAAAATTATAAAAGGACTGGACAAGCTAGATGCAGGAAAAATGTTCCCAATGTTGGGCGAGTCCAGAACCAGGGGCCACAGTCTTAGAATAAAGGGGTGGCCATTTAAGACTGAGGTGAGAAAAGACTTTTTCACCCAGAAAGTTGTGAATTTGTGGAATTCCCTGCCACAGAGGGCAGTGGAGTCCAAATCACTGGATGGATTTAAGAGAGAGTTAGATAGAGCTCTAGGGGCTAGTGGAATCAAGGGATATGGGGAGAAGGCAGGCACGGGTTATTGATTGGGGACGATCAGCCATGATCACAATGAATGGCTCAAAGGGCCAAATGGCCTCCTCCTGCACCTTGAATGTTAAAAACACCAATTCACTACACCAGTTTTTTTTTAAATATGACCTCTGACAATGCAAGGATTTCCTTCTTCCTGGTGTTGAATCTCCCCTTCATCTTCTTTGCCCATGAAATTTCAGGTACATTGAGCTGAGCACAGGAGGAGTTACTCAACCTTTGAAAAACTTGGGCATGTTCATCCGCTCTGTGTGATCTGTAGCACGGTTTAGTTTAATTTAGTTCATTATTGTCATGTGCACCAGAGAAACACAGTGAAACACTTTTGTTTGCGTGCTATCCAGTGAAACAAAGGACTATACAGGAATACAATTCAGCCATCCACAGTGCAAGGGTAGAGGATAAAGTTGACGACATTTAGTGCAAAGATATATAACAATAAAGTCCGATTAACGATAGTTCAATTGTCTCCAATGAGCTAGATGTGAGGTCAGGACTGCACTCGAGTTGATGAGGGGACCGTTCAGTTGCTTGATAACAGCTGAGAAGAAACTGTTCCTGAATCTAGACGTATGTGTTTTCAATCTTCAGTATCTCCTGCCTTATGTGAGAGAGGAGAAGAGTGTGACCAGGGTGAGACTGGTCCTTCAATATGCTGGCAGCCTTGCAGAGGCAGCGTGAAGTGTAGGTGGAAGGGTGGCTGGTTTGTGTGATGGTCTAGGCTATGTCTACAACTTTGTGCAATTTCTTTCAGTTTTGGATGGATACAACATCATAACATCATTTATTTTTTCAGTCCCTAAAAGAGTTTGTGGGCTTCCTGTCATCGGGATCTGAGGGTCCTTGGTCATCAGTCTATGAAAGTAAGCATGCAGGTACGGCAGGCAGTGAAGAAAACGAATGGCATGCTGGCCTTTATAACAAGAGGAGTCGAGTATAGGAGTAAAGAGGTCCTTCTGCAGTTGTACAGAGCCCTAGTGAGACCACACCTGGAGTATTGTGTGCAGTTTTAGTCCCCTAATTTGAGGAAGGACATTCTTGCTATTGAGGGAGTGCAGCGTAGCTTTACAAGGTTAATTCCCGGGATGACGAGACTGTCATATGCTGAGAGAATGGAGCGACTGGGCTTGTACACTCTGGAGTTTAGAAGGATGAGAGGGGATCTTATTGAAACATATACGATTGTTAAGGGTTTGGACATGCTAGTGGCAGGAAACATATGCACGATGTTGGGGGAGTCCAGAACAAGGGGCCACAGTTTAAGAATAAGGGGTAAGCCATTTAGAACGGAGATGAGGAAACACTTTTTCTCACAGAGAGTTGTGAGTCTGTGGAATTCCCTGCCTCGGAGGCCGGTTGTCTGGATACTTTCAAGAGAGAGCTAGATAGGGCTCTTAAAGATAGGGGATATGGGGAGAAGGCAGGAACGGGGTACTGATTGGAGATGATCAGCCATTGAATGGCGGTGCTGGCTCGAAGGGCCGAATGGCCTACTCCTGCACCTATTGTCTATTGTCTATTGTCTGTTGAGCCATTTGCGATGTCGTTCGTACTTAATCCGGCGTGCGAGGATTTTGAGCACTGCAAAATCCTGGGGCGCTGCGCATTACCGCGCGTCACTGCATATGCCATCACGCCTCACCACGTGCCATGCGTGCGTCACGAAGCACCAACCAATTCTTAGGATGTCGCGTAAATGACACGCCAATGACGTCCAAGTGGGACAGGCCCTTAAAGCAAAAAACAGACGTTCCCAGCAGCTCTGGCAGAGGTGATTTGCCTGTGGCAGCCCTCATTTACAGTCAGCACTCGACCTGAATCTCTGCGCTATTAAATTCAGTTGCTTGATATTCAAGATTGATGCCATCTAACGCAGTTGCAATAAAGGGCAGAAATCACGCTGGCACAGCTGCTTGACAGTGTTGTTCCTTGAAAACGTATAGCTTCATTTTTTTTCATACACTTTAGTGGAAAATAAATCCCCGGCAATGAAGATTGGTTGCAGTTATATTTGTTCACTTCATGCTTAAGGGGTTTTAGATTCCCTCGTTCAAGCATACAGATATATTTCTTAGATTAAAGAAGACAGGGATTGAACACACAGCTCTTAAAGCAGGAGCATTTCATTGGCACTTCCAAAAACCTCTCTCAAGATCTTAATGTAAATACATGTGAGGACGGCCCTCTGGCGAAGTTAACTCCTTTCCCCGAGGGATAAGTCTAATACAGCCCATTGAGTTGAAGACTAGATCTTGATTTGAAGACTCTCTCAGACACCAAGCACTCTTTCTGGTGACTGTCTGGCCATTTGGCATTGATTCTCCGGGAGTTTTTTTCACTGCATCGTGAATGGGATAATTTCTGAGTGAATGCTCAAAATGGATTCAGTCACTGTGACAATTTCCATGACATCAAAACTTATAATGATTGTTTGCTTAGTGGTTAAGCGGGACGACAGATGGCGCAATGGGCTAAGTGTTCGGCTGGCAACCGGAAGGTAGCCGGTTCGAATCCCGCTTGGAGTGCATACTGTCGTTGTGTCCTTGGGCAAGACACTTGACCCACCTTTGCCTGCGTGTGAATGTGTGTGAATGTGTGTGAGTGATTGGTGGTGGTCGGAGGGGCCGTAGGCGCAGATTAGCAGCCACGCTTCCGTCAGTCTGCCCCAGGGCAGCTGTGGCTACAGAAGTAGCTCACCACCACCGAGTGTGACTGAGGAATGAATGAATAATGCGATGTAAAGCGCCTTGGGTATTAGAAAGGCGCTATATAAATCCAATCCATTATTATTATTATTATTAAGTCAAATTTGCCCGCTTTAAACATTTGTCTGGTAAAAATTGCCCTGGATTTTCTATTGTTTCCCGAATTAATTACCCTCTTTGGTGTGAAGACAGACACAAAATGCTGGAGTATCTCAGTGGGTGAGGCAGCATCTCTGGAGAAAAGGGATAGGTGACGTTTTGTGTCGAAGCCCTTCTTCAGACGGTGTTTGAGGAGGGGTCTCGACCCGAAACGCCACCTATTCCGTTTCATGACTCGCTGAGTTACTCCAGCATTTTGTATCTATCTTCGGTGTAAACCAGCATCTGCAGCTCCTTCCTACTCAACCTCTTTGGTGTGACAGGATTTAGCTGTGAGACATAAATATTCAAATAAGGCAGCCCAGTTCACTAATGAGCAAGAAAGCCCAGATTATCAAAAATCTTTATGGACGGAGGAGGCTATATGGTAGGTCACGCAATACATTGTTGGCAAAAACTGACAGATGGATGTGTATGTTATGGTCTTAAAAAACATTGTGCCCCTGATTAATTAATCTATGGGGTGTAGGCCTGTCTGCTGTAAATGGAGAATGGAGAAAAGGAACAGAATTCCACAAACAATAGATAAAGCAGTAATGGAAGCTCAAAACATGGAGTTTTCAACATGGTGAGAGAGAGATATAAAAGGATGTTGTTCTCTGTGGAAGTTGTAGAGGCTGTTTAATTGTAAATGTACAGTAAAGCTTCCAAGCACGCTGTTATCCAGACTTGCAATGGCGTTAATGTCACCCTTCTAATGTACCAACCTAATGCATTTATGATTTTACAAATACAGTTATTCAGACTCAGACAGAGTGAGACTTTGTACAACCGTAATGAGGAACTCCATCTCTGAAGTGTAAAATGTTGTATCTTGTTTTGCACCACGAGTTGGCTAATTTGCTCGATGGGAGAGCAATTACATTAAAATAATAGTTTGGAAGTATAATCCATTTTTAATTGCAGAAGAATCATGACAATAAAAAAGTTATTGCCTAATCTTTGATTAAAATATCTATCAAATGGAATGCAATTTACTGTAAGACAGAAAGCTGATATAGTTCCATAATAGCACACTAGTATGCAAAGGTTACGTAGAGAAGGCGGGAGATTGGAGTTGGGAGGGAAAAATAGATCAGCCATGATCAAATGGAGGAGCAGACTCAATGGGCCGAATGGCCAAGATAGACACAAAATGCTGGCGTAACTCAGAGGGACAGGCAGCATCTCTGGATACAAGGAATGGGTGACGTTTTGGGTTGAGACCCTTCGAAAACCAGCATCTGTAGTTCTTTCCTACACGGGCCGAATGGCCTAATTCTGCTCTGATGTCTTATGATGTAAATTCTTATGCATAATAATAAATTTAATTAAATGTAAAGATTAGGTAAGGAAAATGTTCTGATGATTTCTATTTTTTAAGCAGTAATGTGAAGTATTAGTTGGTTTGAATCTTTATTTGAGGCCAAACTTCAATAAGTGAATCCATCACGGTGGAAGTGCATATTTTAATCCACGTAAATTGCTCTTAACTCATCTTGATTGTCACCTCATACTGTACATCTCACTCAGTGCACCCAGCTATTCATGGGAAGTAGCTGCTGCTCATCACTGTAAGTGTTATTTTTCTTTCTACATACTGTGATAAAAATAGCTCATTGCTTGTGTTGAATTTTGAACACAAATAATATATTGCTGCGAATTGATTCATTGAGTGATCAGCCAAGATCACACAATGTACTTCACAACAGAAGAGCAGCAATCTGAGTCCAAAGAGGTCATGTGTTTCACCAAGTTCAAACATGAGAGAAAGCGGAATAGAAGCCTGGATGTTAAATTCTTCCTGTTTTCACATTAAGTCACAAATTTTCTTGGCCATTGTCAAGCAGTGGCAATTTATTTGGGTTTTTTTCTAATCGCATTTAATCAACTGCTTTTGAGACAAACATTCACCCACTACCTTTGGTTCGCTCATAACAAGGCAATTTGATCATATTGATCGCAATTCCTTTGGCCATCTATCAATTAAGCAGCAGTCACTTAATAATTAATTGAGGCTTATTTTGCTATGCTCTTGTGAAAGTAAAGCTATATTGCACTCGAGTTGGAGTCGTAAAGTCGTAGACCTATACTTCATGGAAACTAACCCTTCGGTCCATCTAATCCGTGCAGAATCAGTTGACATTCTGGCCCATTTGCCTTCATTTTGCCCATTTTGCCTAACTATATGTTTGAAAAAGTTGTCCCTGAGGTAGCTCTTAAATTTCCCCCTCTCATCTGAGGTCTCTCTGAAATTTTCCTCTCTTGCCTTTTGTCCCTCTTAAAATTCCCCCTTTCACTCTGTCCCTCTTAAATTTTCCCCTCTTTCCATAAAGCCTGTGCCCCCTTGTTTTAGAATCCACCACCCGGAGAAACAACTGTGTGCATTCACCTTATCTATGCCCCTCTGCCATGTTACCCTTAAAGGATTGGACAGGCTAGATGCAGGAAATTTTTTCCCGGTGTTGGGGGAGTCCAGAACCAAGGGTCACAGTTTAAGAATAGCCATTTAGGACTGAGATGAGGAAAAACATTTTCACCCAGAGAGTTGTGAATCTGTGGAATTCTCTGCCACATAAGGCAGTGGAGGCCAATTCACTGGATGTTTTCAAGAGAGAGTTAAGGGCCTGACCCACTTAGGTGATTTTTTTCGGTGACTAGGCTGTCGCCACATGGTCGCGGGGTGACGCCTGTATGGTCGTGAGTTGTCTCCTCAAGTCACCTAAAGAGTCGTGACTTTTTTCTTGTCGCTGCTGGATTTTGAAATGTGCAAAACCTTTTGGCGACTGTGGGCTTGACGTAGCTTGACTTCTCCTGTCATAGGTGCTGTCGTAGGTTGTCGCCAGGATGACGCAGGTTGTCGCCAGGTGATGTAGGTTGTCGCCGGGTGATTATTTCGGTGAATTCCACTGGCGACTACAGAATGCAGAATATGGTTCTCAAGATTGTGGTGTATTATAACGCATCAGTTCCATAACAAAGACCAATGTCGACAAGCTAGGGTACTGTCCGATTCACCTCCACCCCAATGCAGACACTTTGACTCGAAAGGTCACCCACCTATCCATGTTATCCAGAGATGCTGCCTGACCTGCTGAGTTACTCTGGCATTTTATGTCCTTTTGTGTATTAACCAGCATCTGCAGGTGTTTGTTTCTACTACTGATACAATGATGATCCCTTACTCAGTTATAGTGGACAATTGGCAACAATGGACACCATTCCCCACCCTATGGTCCGTTATAATGAGGGTTTACTGTATTGTCAAATACAATCCAGTTCTATACTTTGGCAGATGAAGGAAGTGCGCCACTGGTTAATTTTAAAATGTTCCATCGATGGCAGTGGAGATGCCCGTGACATTAGATCTCATGTTTCTGATGGGCATGTTAAAAGTTTCAATGAAATGGAAGAATCGGAGCACAAATACGTATTATTACTTGTCATATCAGTAAGAGAAGGTTTGACCTTGTTGTGAGAGTGGATGACCAAGTTCAATCCTGTGCCCAGGAAGGAGAATAAACAATAATAGACAAGGCTGCAGATAGCTAGTTGGAGAGGAGTGCTTGTTCACTGTAGTGTGCATTTCAGCCCAGTCTGGACTTGTGTGTCCATGCACTGCAGTGCAAGTATGGCAAACACTTCTTGTTAGTGCAGCAGTTCCGTGACATATTGTGCTCTGGGCTGCACCCACTTGACACAGAAGCCTCTCTCTATTAGACCAACAATATTTGGTATATCTAGTCATAGTAGTTTAGTTTACTGTCAATTGTACCGAGGTACAGTGAAAAGCATTTTTGTTGCGTGCTATCCCGTCAGCAGAAAGACTATACATGAATGGAATGGATGGAATGGAATACTTTATTGCCACACGTGACAAGGCAGAGTGAAATTCTTTGCTTGCATACAATTAGCGGCCACCTACTGCAATGACATGGTTGAATGGAGTCGCCAATCTTCACTGAAAAGAAAACTGAAGTTAACACGTTTTATTTCAACTTAATTTTAGCACATATTTGTGTTTTTAATCATTTAAATGCTTGTATAAATAGTTACTTCCTTAATATTGATAAATCATTAATATTAATTATCACGTTTTTTTTAGTTAGTTATTTAGTTCAGTTTATTGTCACGTGCACCGAGGTGTAGTGAAAAGCTTTAGTTGCGTGCTAACCAGTCGGCAGAAAGACAAAACACGATTACAATCGACCCATCCACTGTGTACAGATACATGATAAAGGGAGTAATGGTTAGTGGAAGATTAAGTCAGATTAAAGATAGTCTGAGGGACTCCAATGATAGTCATAAAGTGCCGTTGACAGCACTGGGCAGGTCTTTAATAATGCAGCCTGGGATTGTTGGCCTGCACGGCTCGTAGGAAGAGGCGAGACAGTGAATCAAGCAGAATGTTGGGAGCACAGCGGCCACAGGATAAGTTCAGTTTAGAGATACAGTGCAGAAACATGCCCTTTGGACCACCGAGTCCGCACCGACCAGCGATCCCCGCATATTAGCACTACCTTACACACACTAGGGATGATTTTTGTACATTTACACCTAGCCAATTAACCTACAAACCTGTACGTCTTTTGGACTGTGGGAGCAAACCGAATATCTTGGAGAAAACCCACGCAGGTCACCGGGAGAACTTACAAACTCCATACAGGCAGCACCCGTAGTCAGGATCGAACCGGGGTCTCTGGCACTCTAAGGTATTAGTTCTACCGCTGCGCCAACGTACTGCCCCCAGTGTGCCCACACCACACGAGATGCCAGTGTGGGTCACGGCAGGGTCCAAAGCAATCCAACCCGTGGCCATCAAGGACCAAACAATAACGGGAAACTGCACAAAATAACCCCCTGTGATGAGGATGCAGAGGCTCTGGGGACTGAGAGATGTTAGTGAGTGGGCAACGACATAGCAAATGGAATATAACATAGAAATCATACATTTAGGGAGACATAATGAAAGGCGGAGTATATTTTTAAATGATGAAAGATTATAAGGTAGACAAAAATAGGTGATGTTTTGGTTTGAGACCCTTCTTCAGACTGATGTGGGGGGGAGGCGATAAGAAGAAAGGAAGAGGCGGAGACAGTGGGCTGTGAGATAGTAGACAGTAGACAGTAGGCTCCATCCGTAACTCCTTGGTCAATTCATCCCTTCCCACCCAAACCACCCCCTCCCCTGGTACTTTCCCATGCAACCGCAGGAAATGCTACACTTGTCGCTTTACCTCCCCCCTCGACTCCATTCAAGGACCCAGGCAGTCTTTCCAGGTGAGGCAGAGGTTCACCTGCACCTCCTCCAACCTCATCTATTGCATCCACTGCTCTAGGTGTCAACTGCTCAACATTGGCGATCGCTTCGCACAACACCTCCGCTCGGTTCGCAATAACCAACCTGATCTCTCGGTTGCTCAGCACTTCAACTCCCCCTCCCATTCCGAATCCGACCTTTCTGTCCTGGGCCTCCTCCATGGCCAGAGTGAGGCCCACCACAAATTGGAGGAGCAGCACCTCATATTTCGCTTGGGTAGCTTACACCCCAGCGGTATGAACATTGACTTCTCCAATTTCAGGTAGTCCTTGCTTTCTCCCTCCTTCCCCTCCCCTTCCCAGCTCTCCCACAGCCCACTGTCTCCACCTCTTCCTTTCTTCTTCCCGCCCCCGCCCTCACATCAGTCTGAAGATGGGTCTCAACCCGAAACGTCACCTATTCCTTCGCTCCATAGATGTTGCCTCACCCACTGAGTTTCTCCAGCATTTTTGTCTACCTTAGATTTTTCCAGCATCTGCAGTTCTTTCTTAAAGATTATAAGGAGTTGGTGTTCAGAGCGACATGGGTGTACTTGCACATAAATCGCTGAATTTAATATGCAGGTTCAGCAAATAATTAAGAAGCCAAATGATGTAATGGTATTCTGAAGAAGGGTCTCGACCCAAAACATCACCTATCCATGTTCATTAGGGATGCTGTCTGACCTGTTGAATTACTCCAGCACTTTGTGTCTTTTTTTTTTGATTTAAAGATCTTCATTGCAAGCAAATGTTTATATATTGTTGAGGACATTTTGTGGAAGATGTAAAGATGCAAGAGCCATTGCATTTGGAAAATAGTCTACAGACCTGGTCCTACCAGCATGATAATGCAGGGGTAGAGTCACTGCCTTACAGCGCCAGAGACCTGGGTTCGATCCTGACTATGGGTGCCGTCTGTACAGAGTTTTTACCATTCTCCCTGAGGAGTGGGCTTTCTCCGCGTGCTCCAGTTTCGTCCCACATTCCGAAAGCGTGCAGGTTTGTAGGTTAATTTGCTTTGGTAAGTTTGTACATTGTCCCTAGTGTGTAGGATAGTACTAGTGTATGGGGATCGCTGGCTGGCGCTGACGATGGGCTGAAGGGCCTGTTTCTGCACTGTATCTCTAAAGTCTACCTGTAAAAGGACATATTTGCAATAGAGGGAATGAAGTAAAGGTAATGGATACATTTCTGGGAATGCAGGGAGGAAATAGGAGGTGGGGGTTTACCCTACGAGGAGGGATTAAAGAGATTGGGCTGAAACTCTAAAGGGCCTGTCCCACTTGGCGATTTTTTCGGCGACTGCCGGCATCATTGACTAATGTATTAGGTCATTGAAAAAGTCGTGGTGTGACGCGGTGTGATGACGTATTGAAGCGCGGTGTGTTTTTCCAGGTGCCGCCGCTGGATTTTGAAATGTTGAAAATCTTTTGGCGACCCTGATATGACTCCGGCAGTCGCCGAAAAAATCACCAAGTGGGACAGGCCCTTTACGTTTAGATGAATTAGAGGTGATGTTGTTGAAATTCTGTCTGCGTGGATCATGTTTCCCTTGGCTGGGCTGTATTAACACCTGAAAATCCCGTCTCAGAATAAAAACCGAGACATCCAGGGCAGAGATGCAGAGACATTTCCTTTTAAGGATAAAAAAAATCTTTGGAATAATAAATCTTTGCAATTCTGTACCTAATGGGACTGTGGAGACCCAGTCATTGAATGTACAGAGATTGATATATTTTGAGATATTAAGGGAATGAAAGGATATGGTGTAGGCATGATGACCAGGCATAATCTTATTGAAGGTGCAAATAGGGGCAAAGGGCAAAATGGCCTGCTCCTCTTTCTATTCCCTAACTAACATTGCTCTCATGAAGATCCAGCAAGTCTCTCCATCCTTTATTCAACACAGAACAAAAAGAAATGCTGTGATCTATCTTTCTCCTTGAAGAATGTTTGTGTCTCTGTAAAGCCAGTCTCTCCTGATCGCCTTTGAAAAAAATCTACTCTTTAAGTTTTTAGAGTATTTTATAACTTTGTAAATCCTCTTACTGCATGGAATCTGAACTCAGTCATCCTTGGCAAGATGACACAGGGGAGGAGGATGAAGGGCAAGAAATTTAAGCTGACTTCCACTGGTGCCGTGGTGAAGGTTATGCAGGACTTGACATCTGAGGCTGCACAAAGACCTTTGTCCACTTAAGATAGTTAGCAAAGATCTGCAAAGGTGTAGGTTGTCTTTGACTCATACAATTGAACACATTAGAAGGTAACAAAGCAGTGTCGATAAGGGTAGCATATTTGAAGCAGTGGAGTTCAGTTAATGGAGTTCAGCATGTAGAACGTAGAACACAGATCAGGACAGGAACAGGCCCTTCGGCCCACAATGTCTGTGCCAAGATAAATTAATTTCATCTGCCCGAACATGATCCTGCATATCCATTCCTCCATGGTAGAATCTTGGAGGAATGTGATGAGAATATTTTGCAGGGAAAATTAGTTGGGGATTGGAGTTCTCCTGTGAGCTTGCATGGACTTGGTGGGCTGAAATTGCCTCAATTTACGTTGTAAGGAACCATTAAAGAAAAATAAGTTCCTCTTGTTCTGTGAATAAAATAGTGAAATTGATGATTTTATTACATTTGATTTAAAATAAATGGAGCACAGATGGTACCTCCAACATATTGAATGGAGATAGAGTTATAGAGTCATACAGCATGGAAACAGGCTCTTCAGCCCAACCTCACCATGCCGAACAACATGCCCCATCTATTACTAGTCCCACTTGCCTGCATTTGGCCTATATCCCTCTAAACCTATCCTATTTATGTACCTGTCCTAATGTTTTATTTTAACTGTTGTGATAGTACCTGCCTCAAATACCTCCTCTCGCAGCTTGTTCTATACACCCACCACCCTTTGTGTAAAAATAGTTGCACCTCAGGTTCCTATTAAATCTTTCCACCCCTCACCTTGAACCCATGTCTCTTCAGAAGCATCTTAAATGCCACTATCGTATCTGCCTCTGCCACCAACCCTAGCACCCATCACTTTCGGTGTAAAATACTTGCCCCGCACATTTCGTTTAAACATTTTCCCTCTCACGATGTCCTCTAATCTTTGCTATTTCCACCACGGGGAAAGGTTTCTGACTGTCTCCCCTACCAATGTGTATATACAGTATCTGTGAAATGTTGGCGGTCTTGTCTGGAGTTTAGCTGCAATAGTTTGAAGTTTATCGGGCAATTTAGCTGCAGTCGTCAACCTTTTCACACAGAGGGTGGTTGGTATATGGAACGACATGCCAAAGGAAGTAGTTGAGGCAGGTGCAATAGCAGAATTTAAAAGAAGCTTGGACAGGTAAATGAACAGGAAAGGTTAGAGGGACATGGGCAAAATGCAAGTAAATTGAATTAGCTCAGATGGGACATCTTGGTCTGTGTGGGTGATTGGGGCTGAGGGGCCTGTTTCCAAGCTATGTGACACCAAGACTCTACCCCATTTTGACTTCTGCTTTGCAATACAGCGGCTCATTTAAATGTTTAGTTCACGTACGTTCTTTCATGACCACGTTTCTCAAAACAGTCCACTCCACTTAGGAGAATACTTCCAAACCCAAGCTACATGCCAGTCCACTGTTTTAATATCTCGTAATACATTATTATGGATTTTATTTGAATTACCTTGTTAACATTGGGCTTTACCATGGGGATGCAGTACATTTGAACCATTGATTATTGCAGATCGAGTGGCACAGCGGTAGAGTTGCTGTCTTACAGCGCCTGAGACCCGGGTTTGATCCTAACTATGGGTGCTGTCTGTATGGCGTATGTACGTTTACCCTGTGACCGCATGGTTTTTCTCCGGGTGCTTCGATTTCATCCCACATTCTAATGACGTGCAGGTTTGTAGGTTAATTAGCTTTTGCCCCTAGTATGTAAGATGCAAAACTGGGATAATATAGAACTAGTATATGGGTGATCGTTGGTCAGCGCGGACTCAGTGGGTCGAAGGACCTATTTCCGCACTGTACCTCTAAATTAAAGTAAACTACTCATCAAGTCAGGCAGCATCTGTGAAGAGGAAAGCAGAGTTTCAGGTCGATGACCTTTCAGTGAAACCTTCATATTTGTTTGCTTATGGGTAGATGTTGTCCTTGGGGCAAGAATAACCCAGTAGGTTAGGCAGGGGTGAAGTGAAAGGCAGTGTGCTTCCAGCACATCTTTGTTAATAGTTTAACCCTCTAAACATGGTGCTCAACTTTTCATAAGCTGTTGTAGTGATGCCACTGGGACATCTTGTACTGTGACAAATCTGAAACAGTTGGTGTTCTTTTTTTCTTTCAAATCTGGAGAAGACTTTGCAGAAGAGGCCCTCCAGGGAGAGCTGTCATTAGCCAATAAAGGTTCTGCCGTGTGAGTGGGACACATTCAAGTTTTGAGCCAACCTATAACTGACAAGTGAGCACTGCCAGAACCTTGCCAAGCATCTGTTGTACTTGGCGATTTAGAAAGACACACCGATGCCTTCGCTCCAGGGCAGGAGACTTTACAGTCACAATTGTGTGATAGTTTCAAGGTTTGTTAAGTTTGACAGTTGCTTAATATCAAAATGTGCACTTAGCTCTGTAAGCTCAAATGTGGAAGAGAAATGTGGGTACCTGTGGTCATCTGCTTCTTAGGAAAACAATGGTATCCCTCGGAGCCAGGCCCAATAGAAGTGGTTTATTTAGTTTACTTTAGAGATACAGCGCAGAAACAGCCCCAAAGGCCCACCAAGTTTGCGTCAACCAGTGATCCCCATACACTAGCACTATCCTACACATTAGGGATAATTTACAATTTTTACCAAAGCCAATTAACCTGCAAACCTGTATCTCTTTGGAGTGCGGGAGGAAACCGGAGCACCCGGAGAAAACCCACGCAGTCACAGGGAGAACGTACACATTTTGAACAGACAGCACCTGTAGTCAGGATCGAATCAGGTTCTCTGGTGTTATACCACCCCCTCCACAGGTACTTTCCTCTGCAAGCGCAGGAGATGCAACACCAGTCCATATACTTCCTCCCTCGACTCTGTCCAAGGACCCGAACAATCTTTTCAGGTGCAGCAGGGGTTCACTTGCACCTCCTCCAACCTCATCTACTGTATCCGGTGTTCTCAGTGTGGACTATATATCAGCGGGACCAAACACAGACAGGGTAACCGTTTAGCTAAACACCTACACTCAGTCCACCTTGATCTCCCAGTTGCTCCCAAACCCAAGCTACATGCATTTAACATTTAACATTTTAACACCCCTTCCCATTCCCATACTGACCTTTCTGTGCTGGGCCTCCTCCACTGTCCTCATACAAATTGCAGGAACAGCATCTCATATTTTGCTTGGGCAGCTTACAACCCAGCGGCACGAATATTGATTTCTCTAACTTCAAATAACCCTTGCATACTCTCTCACATTATACCTCGCCCACCCTAGTCCTCTTGATAATTTCACCGTTTGTATCCCTTCGTTATCACCTCGTCCCCAGCCAACAATGGACCATTGTGGGCTCCATCATTCCTGAGTCATCGATGCACGCTCTGCTTTGTTCTGTACTTTCCCATACCTCTATTTTCCCCCTTCTTGACTCTCAGCCGATGAAGGCTCTCAACCCAAAACATCACCTATTCCTTTCCTTCCCTTCAGAGATGCTGCATGATTCACTGAGTTGCTCCAACACATTGTGTCTATATTTAGTGTAAACCAGCATCTGCAGTTCCTTCTTACACATGCTCTGGCAGCTCATTCCATATATGCATCACCTTCTGTGTGAACAGAAATTAAAGGCAACACCTCAGTGTTAGAAATGCCTGCCTTTTAATGGCAGCGTTAAATGGGCAGTCTCCTAGTGGTAGCACCTTACACTCCATTTGCAACATTTGAACATGCAGCTGGCACTGGAGCCCAATTTTGCATCTGGAGTACAATGTGCAGTCTCTGCTCCCTGACAAATACGTCACCAGTGATCGAGGATGACTATCTGCTCTGTTTCCCACCAAATGAGACATTAGGCTGAAGTATCATCTGTCCAGTCAGGTGAACATTAATGACCCATTGCTATTATTTCAGTGGACATAGAACAGTACAGCACAAGAACAGGCCCTACAGCCCACAGTGTCTGTGCCGAACATAATTGCAAGGCCATCTCTTATCTGCCTGCACATATTCCATATCCCTCCCTTCCCTGCACATCCACATGCCGATCAAAGGTGTCTTAAATGCCACTATCGTATCTGCCTCAACCATCAACCCCAGCAGCAAGTTCCGCATACTCACAAACCTTTATGTAAAGAAGTTGCCCCACACATCTCCTTTAAACTTTGCTCCTCTCACCTTAAAGCTGTGCCCTGGGAAAAAAGTTCTAACTGTCTACCCTATTTATACCCCTCACAATTTTATTTACCACTATCAGGTCTCCCCGCAACCTATGATGTTCCAGAGAAAACAATCCAAATGCGCCCAACCTCTCCCTGTAGCTGTTAACTCCTAATCCAGGCGACATTCTGGTTAAGCTGTTCAAGTTAGAGAAATGACATACCTTGAACAAAGCCAAGATGCCTGTCCCGAATTAACCTATTATTTTCCAAATGGGAGTAAATCGTATCCTGACGAATCCTTTTCAATAGCTTCTCTACCACTGACACGAGGCTCACCGGCCTATAATGCCCTTGCTTCTCTACTTCCCTTAAAATAAAGAAACAACATTAGCTATTCTCCAGTCCTCCAGAAACTCGTCTGTAGCTGGAGAAGGCACAAAGATCATTGTCTCCATCAATTTCTGCTCTTACCTCTCTCAATAACCTGGGATAAATCCCATCAGATCCTGAAGATTTATTCACCTTAATGCTCTTCAAGAGCCCCAACACCTATTCCTTTTTAATTTCAAATGTCCCTTGCCTATTAGTATGTCTGACGAAGAGTCTCGACCCGAAACATCACCCATTTATTCATTTCAGTGATGCTGCCTGTCCTGCTGATTTACTCCAACCTTTTGCATATTAGTATTCTCCACATTGATTTCACTGTCCTCCATGCTCTTCTCCTTCGTGAAAACAAATGCAAAGTATTGGTTTAGTACATCATCTGCATCCCCAGATTCCAAGCACAAATTCCCATCTTGATCCTTGAGCGGTCCTACCTTCTCCTTGGTTACCTTCTTGTTTTTAATATCGATATAAAAGGCTCACATTCCTTCGAAGATAGACACAAAATGCTTGAGTACCTCAGCGGGACAGGCAGCATCTCTGGAGAGTAGGAATGGGTGACGTTTCGGGTCGAGGCCCTTCTTCAGACTTGACCCGAAACGTCACCCATTCCTTCTCTCCAGAGATGCTGCCTGTCCCGCTGAGCTACTCCAACATTTTGTGTCTAACTTTGGTTTAAACCAGCATCTGCAGTTCCTTCCTTCACGCTCACATTCCTTCCTCTGGCTTTAGAAGGGATTAGTTTAATTTGGCATCATGCTTGGCACTCACATTGTCGGCTGAAGGGCCTGTCTAGTCCTGTACTGTTCTGTTAGGTGAATTAGTTTCCTCCTTGAAATTGTAGGGATGACAACCTTCTGTGAGCTTCCAGTTTTGAAGGCTCACCACGCTCCGTTACAAAGGCATCATTTACTGTCAGTCTTGGCGTTGATCTGAGCTGCAAGAGAATACAGACGTCAACATTATTCTGCTGGATTTCCCCTGTGTGACTGCAGCATCTGAATAATTTAGAAGTACCCCCTGCCACTGGTCTACAAAAGCCAACTGAAAGCAGCAAAGTCACAGGCACAAGAATAACTTGCATTTAATCATATGGTGCCTTTAAGGTAGGAAGACGAGAAACTCGTAGTGCCGAAAATCAAAATACGGCTGGGAGGTATTCCATCTTAATAGACAATACATCAGCAACCTTTTTCCCAGCTTCTGTGGTGGAATCAACACTGCTCACAGTCATCCGCTGATGAATGCCAGAAGAGTTTCTCGCAGATGCTACATCACAGCCAGGCGACACTTGTGATGTTTTCTTGTTTCTGCTCTGCAAGGCGATCACTTCCAGCCAGAGTATAATGAAAAGGCACAGGAGCTGCTGCCAATCATTGTACAATCGTGCACTCACCCAGGCAGGGAATCTTGGGGGCGACATCATCGCCGGCAACGTTACAGGTGTCAGGGGTTATGGGGAGAAGGCAGGAGAATGGGGTTAGGAGGGAGAGATAGATCAGCCATGATTGAATGGCGGAGTAGACTTGATGGACCGAATGGCCTAATTCTACTCCAATTCCTTATGACCTTATGACCTTAAGGAAGCAAGAGCTTTGTGATAGCACTGCCCTGGCGGTTGACGCAAGCAGTGGATCGATGAGTGTTCATGTTATGCATGAAGGTGGCAGGGACAATGCGAGCTGACCACACACTAGTCATTTAAGTAACTGCCACAGCATCGCTCAGCGCACAACAGGCCCTTCGGCCCGCCATGTCCATACTGCCTTGTACCCATCCACTCTAATCCTACTTACTTGCATTGCTTGTGCTTCACCCTGCTGTGACTGCTCCTTTATTACGTGGCCCATTACGCTTCCTCACGTTCAATGCTCCCCCGTGATCAACCACTGCTTCACATTCTTGAGCTAGTTACCCTTCACGCTGGTTCACCTTACACGGTTGGCTAACCCATCACTGTCCACCTCCGCTTGAGATCCTTCCTCCATTCACCCTTCCATGTCCACTTGAGCTTCATCCTCCTTTCACCCTTCCTCATCCACTTGAACTATGCCTCTATTGATCCTTCCATGTCCACTTGAACTATCTCCTCCATTCACCCACTTGAACAATGCCTCCATTTACCATTCTATATCCACTTGAGCTTCACCTCCATTCACACCTCAGTCCACAAGCTATACCTCCTCCATTCACTCTTCCACATCCACATGAACTACCCCGCCATTCACCCTCCCACATTGACTTGAGCTCCAGGAAAGAGACAATTGAATCTTTTGATTTAAAATGCAGGCCATGATGTTTGTGGAATGTCAGAGGACGCAAACTCAATGCCCTGAATGGGCTCCTTCTGTGGGTAACAATTCAGTGTTTCCATTTTACTGAGCCTAAAGGGATCATAAATTAATAGAAGGGATCGAGACTAGTATGAATACAAAATACTACATGTAAATTGCTTCAATAATGTTGCTTCCCGGCCTTTCTGAAGAGGTGACTTCTAGACATTAGACTTTAGAGATACAGCATGGAAACAGGCCCTTCGGCCCTCCGAGTCCATGCCGTCCAGTGATCACCCGGCACACTAGCACTGTCCTACAACCTGGGACAATTTCCAATTTTTTACAGAAGCCAATTAACCTATAAACCTGCATGTCTTTGCAGTGTGGGAGGAAACCGGAGCAGCCAGAGAAAACCCACATGGTCACAGTGAGAACGTGAAAATTCTGTACAGACACCACTCGTCGTCAGGATTAAACCCAGGTCTTTGGCACTATAAGGCAGCAGCTCTGTCGCTGCGCCACTGAGCCACCCTCTTCCTCATGATCAGTAAAGGAGTACATAGAACTGATGCCAGGTTGGCTTCATTCCCTTCCCTCATTAGCAGCACTCAGAGATATGCTGTGATTAAGAATGTACAACCAGGGTAGCAACTGGCTGGAGTTACTCCAGCACGTTGTCTCCTTTATTTTGTAAACCAGCATCTGCAGTTCCTTGTTTCTATAACAACTAACTGGGGTTTGAACTTGGTTTCTTCTTGTGTCTCCTGAGGATGAAGTTTAGTTCTTAAGTCAAGTACTAAAGAATTATAAAACAAAAGGGTATGATCTTTCCACCCTCCTATGTGCAAGAGACGATGAGGCAAAAATTCCCTGGAATATGTATAGTTATCATATGGAATATTGTATTCCATTTTATTATACACAAGATATAATTTATAAACTATTATCTCTATACTTATAAAACTCTGATCTTGGATGTGTGTGTATTTATTTGTGTATTTGTGTGTGTGTGTATTTGTTCGTCTGCGTTTCACATCTCCTCGAAAACACGACGCGCAAACATTGAAATTTTTACATATTCCAATAGAGATTTACGCCATGATGTCAAAAAACGCCTCATCTGAAAATTGGTGCATCATTTCCTGAGTTATTTATGAAAATTTTCACAAATGTGCAGAAACTTGGAAAAAATAACTGCTTTTCCCCTGTGCTGTACCCTGTGCTTAGCCCTGCTCGCAAATTGTTGCTATCCAAGTACACTGAGTTCTGCTCGCCCTAGCAAGTGCAAATGCATTTTTTTTTTTAAGTTTAAAAATGAGGTTGTATAAGGCGAAATGAGCAGCCCCAGCGCAGTTGTGGGCTATTGGTGAGTGCTGGAATAAGGGGAACGGCTTGCGTTGGGGAACCAGGCCTCCCATGTGACAAGGACCCAACGTGTCCCAGTTGGTCTAGTAACCAATAAATTAATGTCTTAAGGCTGCAGTCTGTGTGGAGTTCGAACGTGTGGGAAGGAAATGCAGATGCTTGTTTATACCGAAGATAGACACAAAGTGCTAGAGTAACTCAGCGGGTCTGGCAGCATATCTGGAGAAAAAGGATGTATCACGTTTTGGGTCAGAACCTTTCTTCAGATTGAAAGTAGAGTGGGGGGGGGGGGGGGAACTGGAGGTAGGAAAAGGCCCGTACAAATCAGGGCTGGCAACAGATGATCAAGGAAAGGTGGAACCCATAATGGCCCATTGTGGAGTTTGAACATTATGACTGTGTGGGTTTCCCGATGATCCTCTGATTTCCTCCTATATCCCAAGGCTTGCGGGTTGATAGTTTAATTGCCCCGAACTTGTGTGAGTATGTAGTAGTCTCTGAGGGGAGTTGATGAGAATGTGGGGAGAATTAAAAATGCGATTAATGTAAGATTAGTGTAAATAGGTGCTTGAAGGTCAGTGTGGGTTCGGTGGGCTGAAGGGCCTGCTACTGTGCTGTATCTTTCTAAGACTTGAAGATTTGGCATGAGATAAAACACCGTGGAGAGTTTAATGTCTGATAATCAAGCCTTGCCCTCATAGTTATGTGGAGAGCCTAAGATATTGGATGGAATGCACAATAAGAGCTTGATTGATTGAATTGATTGATTGATGCAGCGTGGCAGCAGGCCCTTCAGCCATGTCAAACATTGATTACCCGTTCACAATAGTTCTATGTAATCCCACCTTTGCATCCACCCTACATAGTAGGGGCAATTCACAGATTGTCAATTAACCTACAATGCCGCACTCTTTTGGGCTGCGGGTGGAAACCGGAGCACCCGGAGGAAACCCCCGTGGTCAAAGTGCAAACACCATACAGACAGCACCTGCGGTCAGAATCGAATCTGGGTCTCTGGCGCGTGAGGCAGCAGCTATACCTGCTGCACCACTGTGTTGAGACTGAGGGAAAGCAAATCACTAAAAGTATTCATAACAAATATTAGTCAGCAGACCCAAAGTCTGAAAGCAGAGGGTATATTTTCATATTTTTATCGAAGTGCAGTGAAAAGCTTTTGTTACGGTCTAACCAGTCAGCGGAAAGACAATACATGATTACAATCGAGCCATTTACAGTGTATAGATACATGGTAAGTGAATAATGTTTAGTGCAAGGTAAAGCCAGTAAAGTCTGATCAAAGATAGTCTGATAATGTAGATAGTAGTTCAGGACTGCTCTCTAGTTGTGGTAGGATGGTTCAGTCAGGACAATGCCAGTCAGTTTTAATCAAGGGAGTGTTATCAATCATATCCCCATTATCCAAAGTAATGATGAAAGTACTCTTTAAACAAAAACCACAATGTACTAGAGTAATTCAGTGGGTCGGGCAGCAACACTGGAAAAAATGGGTGTTTGATGTTGCGGGACAGGACTCTTCTTTAGATTGAAGATGGACACAAAATGCCACCATCAGTCTGAAGAAGGATCTGATCAGAAACATCGCCTATCAATGTCCTCCAGAGATGGTGCCTGACGCACCGAGTTACTCCAGCACTTTGCGTCTTTTTTGTAAATCAGCTTCTGCAGTTCCTTGGATCTCTGTGAAATGACTCTTGCTGGAAGAGGCTGGCGCAGCCTTGACTGACTGTGAGAAGCGCATGTGATACTTGCATCCTGATGTTACCATTCTTACCTGAATTGACAGTTTGCATGAAGATATCCTGGAAGCCACATTGCCATATGTTGCCTCAGTCGTCCCACTGGCAAATAATGTCAGCTCCCAAGCTTGATGTCAACAGACAGACAGATACATGCATATGCTTCAAACCACAGGGAAGCCATGCAGCTTTCAGTTTAAATTTTTTTTAAATATCAGAATACTTGTGCAAACTGACTCTTGGGAGCTGGGTGATGGTGGTTTTAAGGTCAGGAACATAAATTATTATGTCCAAAATGGTGCAATGTGTAATATTGTTTATCCTTTTAAAACCAGTCCCCAAGTAGTTCCTTATGAGGAATGGACTATATTGGTAAGGTCACATTTAGAGTATTATGTTCAGTTTTGGAAAGATGGTGTCAAGCTGAAAAGGGTACAGAGAAGATTTACGTGGATGTTGCCAGGACTCTAGGGCCTGAGCTACAGAGAGAGGTTATTCCTTGGACCGCAAGAGGATGAGGGGTGATCTTACAGAGGTGTATAAAATCATGAAAGGAATAGATAGGGTAAATGCACAGTTTTTTACCCAGAGTAGGGGAATCATGAACCAGCGGACATAGGTTTAAGGTGAGGGAAAAAAGATTTAGTAGGAATCTGAGGGACAACTTCTTTACATAAAGGGTCGTAGGTACATGAAACCAGGAGGTAGTTGAAGCAGGTACTATCACAACTTTTAAAAAACATTTAGATAAATGCATGGATAGGATAGGTTTTGAGAGACATGGGCCGATTGCAGACGGGTGGGATGAGTGTAGGTGGGGCTTGTTGGTCGGCGAGGGCAAGTTGGGCTGTAGGACCCGTTTGCACATTGTATAACTCTATGACTGTTTCTGTAGCTGGGCCGCTGTTTGTACATCTACAGTTTTCATGCTCAAAGCCAACAAGGTGCAGCATTCCTGCCACAAATGACTGCTTTTCTTTCCTTCATGCTTTTATCACTGAAGGGTGTGATGTTCCCTCCAATCTGGAACTGTTTCCCCAAAAGGCTCTCCAAGTAATAATAGAGGGAGCTTTCGGGACTGAGCTAGATTTTTTTTTTTTTTAAAGAACAGAGAAATTATACACGAATTGAAGCTAAACCATGACTGGAAGGCAACTAAGCGCAGACTGAAAATGCCGACAAGCAGATAGTGGAGTCTGACGTCAGAAGTCACTCCATCATAACATTAAGTGAAAGACAAATTAATTCCCTGCTACTGTACGATACGATATGACACGATAGAACTTTATTTATCCCAGGAGGGAAATTGATCTGCCAACAGTCATAAAACACAAAATACATGAAACATGAAATTACAGTGACGTGTGGAAAGGATTGGGGATGTGCAAAGATTGGGAAAGGGAGGGGGTGGGGTGAGGGGGTTAGACTACCCTACAACAGAAGGGGGAGGAGTTGTACAGTTTGATAGCCACAGGGAAGAAGGATCTCCTGTGGCGTTCCGTACTGCTTCTTGGTGGAACCAGTCTGTTGCTGAAGGTGCTCCTCAGGTTGACCAGTGTGTCATGCAGGAGGTGAGCTGTATTGTCCAGGATGCTCTGCAGTTTGAGGAGCATCCTCCCCTTCATATCCAGCAATAAATTATTTCATTCTGTTCCTAGTATTCATTCCAAATGATGTTCCGTTACTCAATGTTCCGTGGCTCAGGACTTCAACTCCCCCTCCCATTCCGTATCTGACCTCTCTGTCCTGGGTCTCCTCCATGGCCACAGCGAGCAACACCGGATATTGGAGGAAATGCACCTGATTTTCCGCTTGGGCAGTCTACATCTTGGGGGCATGAACATTGAATTCTCCAAATTCTGCTAGCCCTTGCTGTCCCCTCCCCTTCATCAGCCCTCTGGTTGTCTCCTCCCATCCCCCAGCCCTCGGGCTCCTCCTCCGCCTTTTTTCCTTTTTTCCTTTCTTCTCCCCTCCCCCTATCAGTCTGAAGAAGGGTTTCGGCCCGAAACGTTGCCTATTTCCTTCGCTCCATAGATGCTGCTGCACCCGCTGAGTTTCTCCAGCATTTTTGTGTACCTTCCGTTACTCAATACCTGAGTCCCGCCATCCCTCTGAAGCATCCATTCTGTTATCTGGTCTCAGTGGTTGTTTGAAAGCCTTACGTCATTTTGGGGGGAAATGTAATTCTACATTTGTCACTTATGCTAGTAACACAGTGATCAAAAAGCCATCTTTCTAAAAGGAATTGCATCTTTTTGTGTGCTCATGGTGAGCCAGTGTTTCAAACTGTATACTCAATGAAATAACTTCACAGCCATTTATTGTAATTCCATGGCGTTAAATTGGAAAATGTATAACATTTCACTCCATGTGTTTTGTCAGTGTTTTGCTGAGGAAAATTGATGATAGAGTCATAGAGTCTTACAATGTGTCCATCAGCCCAACTTGCCCACACCAACCAACATGTCTCATCTACACGAGTCCAATCTGCCTGCATTTAGCCCATATCCCTCTAAACTTGTCCTATCCATGTACCTGTCTAAATGTTTCTTAAACATTGCAATAGTACCTGCCTCAACTACCTCCTCTGGCAGCTCATTCCATACACCTACCACCCTCTGTATGAAAAGATTCAAGATTCAAGAGAGTTTATTGGCGTGTGTCCCAGATAGGACCATGAAATTCTTGCTTTGCTTCAGCACAACAGAATATAGTAGGCATAAATAAATACAGAACAGAACAGAACAGATCAGTGTGACCATATACCAATGAATATATATATATATATATATATATATATACATACACACACACACACACATAAATAAACAGATAAATTGCAATGGGCTATTAATGATCAGAGTTTTGTTTGAGTTGAGTTTAATAGCCTGATGGCTGTGGGGAAGTAGCTATTCCTGAACCTGGATGTTGCAGATTTCAGGCTCCTGTACCTTCTACCTGAAGGCAGTGGGGAGATGAGTGAGTGGCCAGGATGGTGTGGATCCTTGATGATGCTGGCAGCCTTTTTGAGGCAGCGACTGCGATAGATCCCCTCGATGGCCAAAAGCCTTTTTGACCAACCTATCTACCTGTGATGCCACCTTCAACGAACGATGTACCTGTACTCCTAGATCCCTCTGCTCTACAACACTCCCCCGAGCCCTACTCTTCACTGTATAGGTTCTGCCCATGCCAGTGCTCCCAAAATGCAGCACCTCAAATTTCTCTGCATTAAATTCCATAAACCATTCCTCAGCCCACCTGCCTAACCCATCAAGATCCTACTGCAATTTTTGACAATCATCTTCAATATCTACAATTCCTTCTCTCCAGAGATGCTGCCTGTCCCGCTATGTTACTCCAGCATTTTGTGCCCATCTTTAACATTTTAAGTTGTGGGCCCGCTCTGTCCCTATCTATAATTATCTAAACCTAGTCACTAGTCCCAAAGGCTCATTCATGAACACTTCATCCATTAGCTCCTCCCAATTTTCCAAGACTAGATCAAGTGTTGCCCTCTCCCATGTAGGGCCTTCAACATATTGGCGGATCTATCCATGCCCTAAGTTCATCCGCCTTAAGGGCCTGTCCCACTGTACGAGGTAATTCAAGAGTTCTCCCGACTTTTCCCGTGATTCGAACTCGGAGAATGTCCGTAGCGGGTCCGTAGGAGTTCAACCGCTACTCAACCTTGTGTCCGCCCCGACAGCTCCCAAGAAGGTGTACCAGTTTTGAAGAGGTAAGGCCTCTGGGGTCACCTGCACTCCATGTGTAAATCCATTCCTTGTAGTCACCCACCTTCACTCTTTGTGGACCTTTGGTGTGATAACCTCGCTATGTCCTGTCCAAGAAGCTCTCATTTTTCCTGACGGTCCAGAGGTCATCCAGCTGCTGCTCCAGTTCCCTCGATCACACACACTGCAGCCACTGTGCACTACTGGCTGAGGGAATGAATGTTTAGGATGGTGGCCAGGGTGCCTATCAGGTTGACATGTTGTACTGAATGTTGTGGAGTACCTTGAGCATTGTTACAGCCACACTCACCCAAGGAATTGGAGAGAATTCCACCACACTACAAGATTCAAGATTCAAGATTCAAGAGAGTTTATTGTCATGTGTCCAAGATAGGACAATGAAATTCTTACTTTGCTTCAACACAACAGAATATAGTAGGCATAAATAAATACAGAACAGAACAGAACAGATCAGTGTGACCATATACCAATGAATATATATATATATATATATATATATATATATATATATATATATATATATATATATATATATATATATATATATATATATATATATATACACACACATAAATAAACAGATAAAGTGCAATGGGCTATTAATGATCAGAGTTTTGTTTGAGTTGAGTTTAATAGCCTGATGGCTGTGGGGAAGTAGCTATTCCTGAACCTGGATGTTGCACATTTCAGGCTCCTGTACCTTCTACCTGAAGGCAGTGGGGAGATGAGTGAGTGGCCAGGATGGTGTGGATCCTTGATGATGCTGGCAGCTTTTTTGAGGCAGCGACTGGGATGGATCCCCTCGATGGTAGGGAGGTCAGAGCCAATGATGGACTGGGCAGTGTTGACAACTTTTTGCAGTCTTTTCCGCTCCTGGGCGCTCATGTTGCCGAACCAAGCCACGATGCAACCTGTCAGTATGCTCTCTACTGTGCACCTGTAGAAGTTCGAGAGAGTCCTCCTTGACATCCCGACTCTCTGTAATCTTCTCAGGAAGTAGAGGCGCTGATGTGCTTTCTTTATAATTGCATCAGTGTTCTCGGACCAGGAGAGATCTTCAGAGATATGCACGCCCAGGAATTTGAAGCTCTTGACCCTCTCCACCATTGACCCGTTGATATAAATGGGACTATGGGTCCCCATCCTACCCCTTCCATAGTCCACAATCAGTTCCTTGGTTTTGCTGGTGTTGAGGGCCAGGTTATTGTGCTGGCACCCTTTGGTCAGTCGGTCGATCTCTCTTCTATACTCTGACTCGTCACCATCAGTGATACGTCCCAGAAGAGTGGTGTCGTCAGCGAACTTCATGATGGAGTTCGCACTATGACCAGCTATGCAGTCATGAGTATAGAGTGAGTATAGCAGGGGGCTGAGCACGCAGCCTTGAGGTGCTCCCATGCTGATTGTTATCGACGTTGACACATTTCCACCAATACGAACAGACTGTGGTCTGTGAATGAGGAAGTTGAGGATCCAATTGCAGAGAGATGTGCAGAGACCCAGTTCTGAGAGTTTGGTAACCAGCTTGGAGGGGATGATTGTGTTAAATGCCGAGCTGTAATCAATGAATAACAGCCTGACATATGGGTTTTTGTTGTCCAAGTAGTCCAGAGCGGAGTAGAGAGCCAGCGAGATCACATCCACCGTTGATCTGTTGTGGCGGTAAGCGAACTGCAGTGGGTCCAGGTTTTTGTCGAGGTAGGAGTTGATTTGCGCCATGATCAACATCTCAAAGCACTTCATCACCACTGACGTTAGTGCCACTGGTCGATAGTCGTTGAGGCACGTCACCTTACTCTTCTTGGGCACTGGTATAATTGATGCCCTTTTGAAGCAGGTGGGAACCTCAGAAGTGAGAGGTTGGAAATGTCCGTAAAAACTCCAGCCAGTTGGTCCGCACAGGTTTTTAGAACACGACCGGGTATGCCATCAGGACCAGGCGCTTTCCGAGCGTTCACCCATCTGAAGGATTTTCTGACGTCGACCTCTGTGACCGTGACCGAAATACCATCACAGCGAATGGGGGCTCGAGAAGGCACATCGGTGTTCTCCCTATCAAAGCATGCGTAAAACGCATTGAGCTCGTCAGGGAGTAATGTTTCGCTGACATGTGTGCTGCCTCCTGATTTCGCCTTGTAGGAGGTGATTGAATTCAGGCCCCGCCACAGCTGCCGAACATCAGTCTCATCCTCCAGCTTGGAGCAGAAGTCCCTTTTGGCCTTTTTAATGGCACACTACACACTAGATGGTGGATAACCTTGGTACAAAAGGCACAGGAATCCTCCTCCCTGAATGTGAGAGGATGGTCACAAAGTGCTGGAGTAACACAGTGGGTCAGGCAGCATCCCTGGAGTAACACAGTGGGTCAGGCAGCATCCCTGGAGTAACACAGTGGGTCAGGCAGCATCCCTGGAGTACCACAGTGGGTCAGGCAGCATCCCTGGAGTAACACAGTGGGTCAGGCAGCATCCCTGGAGTAACACAGTGGGTCAGGCAGCATCCCTGGAGTAACACAGTGGGTCAGGCAGCATCCCTGGAGTAACACAGTGGGTCAGGCAGCATCCCTGGAGTACCACAGTGGGTCAGGCAGCATCCCTGGAGTAACACAGTGGGTCAGGCAGCATTCCTGGAGTAACACAGTGGGTCAGGCAGCATCCCTGGAGTAACACAGTGGGTCAGGCAGCATCCCTGGAGTAACACAGTGGGTCATGCAGCATCCCTGGAGTAACACAGTAGGTCAGGCAGCATCCCTGGAGTAACACAGTGGGTCAGGCAGCATCCCTGGAGAATATGGACAGGTGATGTTTTTGGTCAGGAGCTTTCTTCACGTCCACTTCAGATTTCTTCACCTATACATGTTCTGCAGGGATGTTGTCTGACCCGCAGAGTTACTCCAGCATTTTGTGTCTATCTTTGGTATAAACCAGCATCTGCAGTTCCTTATCATTATATTGAATCTAAGGAGCTTTGGGTCATAAAGTAGAGTCATAGTCATACAGCGTGAAAACAGGCCCTTCGATCCAACTTGCCCACACCAAAAAACACGCCCCATTTACACCTGTCTACCCAATTTTTTATTCTCATGATCTTGGTAGGAGGATGTGACGTTTTCCCCAGGATTCCAGCCTTTCCTCTGCTTTGCTAACCACAGTATTTATATGGTCAGTCCACTTGAGCGGCACGGTGGCATAGCAGTAGAGTTGCTGCCTTACAGTGCCAGAGATGGGTGCTGTCTGTACAGAGTTTGTATGTTCTCCCCGTGACCCGCGTGGGTTTTCATCGGGTGCTCCAGTTTCCTCCCGCACTCCAAAGATGTACAGGTTTGTAGGTTTCTTTGCTTGGTATAATGGTAAATTGTGCATAGTGTGTGTAGGATAGTGTAAGTGTGCGTGGATCGCTGGTCGGCGCTGAACACGGCGAGCCAAAGGGCCTGTCTCCACACTATTTCTCTAAACTACACTAAACTAAACTTGAGTTTCCAAAAAAAATTATCCCGAGGGTTGATTCTGATGACATCAATACAGAAAGCCTCCTGTCTAAATCTAAGGCAGTGAAGTAATTGGCTGTGGACTGCTTGTCTCCAGGCAGCCACAAGTAAGGAAATCAGTTGGAAAGAATGAGCCAGCTGCATGAGAAACAGTCCCAAGACTGGACAGCAGGCAGAGAGGGAGCAAAGCAGAAATAATATGTTCAGTAGTCCAGCAGCTTTGAACATCTCAAAAAAATAATGAGAGTACCGATTACTTTTTACTATTATTCATTTACACTTAGTTCATGTTATAGGAGCAGAATTAGGCCATTTGACTCATCAAGTCTACTCCTTCATTCAAACATGGCTGATCTTTCCTTCTCAACCCCATTCTCCTGCCTTCTCCCCCTAACCCCTGACACCCGTACTCATCAAGAATCTGTCAATCTGCACCTTAAAAATACCCAAATAACTTGACATCCACAGCCACTTATGGCATTGAATTCTGCCGATTCACCACCCTCTGACTAAAGAAATTCCATCTCATCTCCTGTCTAAAGGTATGTCCTTTTATTCTGAGACTATGGCCCGTGGTCCTAGATTCTCCCACGTGGAAACATCCTCTCCATATCTATTCAATCCAGGCCTTTCATCATTCAGTAAGTTTCAATGGGGTTCCCCCTCATCCTTCTAAACTCCAGTGAGTACAGGCCCAGTGCCATCAAACGCTTATATATGTTAACCGAATCATTCCTGGGATCATTCTCGTAAACCTCTGTTGGACCCTCTCCAACACCAGCATATCGTTCCTCAGATATGGGGTCCAAAACTGCTCACAATACTCCAAGAGCAACAAGTTTAGTTTAGTTTAGTTTATTCTCATGTGTACCGAGGTACAGTGAAAAGCATGGAAGAACTGCCGATGTTGGTTTACAAAAACAGACAAAAATATGCTGGTATGAAGAAGGATCCCAATTTCAATGTTACCTATCCATGTTCTCCAGGGATGCTGCCTGACCCTCTGAGTTACTCCAGCACCTTGTGTTTTGTTTTAAGAATAGAAAATATCTGCTGAAGAAATTAAGGAATTGTTTAATCAATTAAGCTATGTATACTGTGTTGGAAAGAACTGCAGATGCTGGTTTAAATCGAAGGTAGACACAAATGCTGGAGTAACTCAGCGGGACAGGCAGCATCACTGGAGAGAAAGAATGGGTGACGTTTCTGGTCGAGACCCTTCTTCAGACTGATCATGTAAGCTATGTATACCACTGTATATCTTCAGCAATATCTTGGATGCTGAAATCCATGTCCCCCAAGTTTTAAAATCATCATTTGCTATTGATTTCTCATTCACGGGTCATAATTAAAAACTTAAAGGACAATGGACAAAAGGACAAAGGACATTTTGAATTGAATTGAATTGAATTTTTTGAATTGAATTGAATTGAATGCTATTTACTGTCATTCAAACCAAGGCTTGAACGAAATTTCATTCCTACAGTTCTTTTACATTACAAAAAAACCCAAGACCCACACTTAACACAGTTTACATAAACATCCATCACAGTGAGCCTCCAACACCTCCTCACTGTGATGGAAGGCAAAGTCTTATCTCTTCCCTTTTATTCTTCACCCGCGGTCCAACAGTCCAACTGCAGCGTCTAGGCGAACTGGGGCTCCGGTGTTAAAGCCCCCGGCGGGCGACGGTAAGTCCCGTGGCCGCTAACCCGCGCCGGGCGATGTTAGGCCTCGCTCCGTGTCCTCCAAACCCCGCGATTCCAGCGGGAGAAGTTGCCGTTGCGGGAGCTCCGAAAAGCCGTCTCCCACCAGGGACCTGGATCTCCCGATGTTCCTGTCCACCGGGCCCGCAGCCGGAGCTTCCGAAGCTCCAAAGTCGGGTCGCAGCCGCACGCCACCACAGCTCTCCCCGCTCCGAAGCCGGCCAGCTCCGCGATGTCAGGTCCGCAGGCTCCGCGACTGGAGCCCTCAGGTTGGTCCCGGCTGGAGGCCGCCGCCATTGCTCCACGATGTTAGGCCCAACGACATCGGAGACCCAACAGGGAAAAAGTCGGGTCCCTGTACAGGGAAGAGACTAACGGTTTCCCCCACATCCCCCCCTCCACCCCCCACATATACACAGCTAAAAAATAATAAAAACTAAGCTCAAGACATACATTTAACAAGACAAAAATTTAAAAAAAGACGGACGATTGTAGTCGAGCCGCTGCCGTTAGGCGCCGCCACACCCACATACCAATTGGTGCAGTGAAATTTGAGTTACCATTGCAGCACATAAATAAAATAAACACAACATTATAGAATTTAACATTAAACATAAAAAAACATTTCCCACTGTGAGTGAAGGCAGCAAAGTTCAGTCCACTTCCTCGATGCTCACCCATGGTCGGGGCTTATTGAGGCCTTCACAGTCGCCGCTAAGGTGTTTCATGCCCTCTTGCCGGGATGATGGAACTCCGGCGTGGAACAGAAGAACACTCTCAGCGGCTTGGAGTTCCGAAACGGCCACTTCCTCCCGGAGACCACGGCTCCCGGAGTCCACAGGCCGCGATGGGCGGAGCTCCAACACTGGCGAGAGATCCCAGGCTCCGCATTGATAAAGTCAACGCTGCCGCGGCTGGATGCTCCGCAGACCACAGCTCTACGATGTTGAAGTCGGCAGGCCCAGCACTCCGGAGCTCCAACACGGCAACCCGGGTAAGGCATCACCCGCTCCACGATGGTACCTCAGTGCTGAAGCTGCAGCTCTCGCTGGTCTTCGACAGGAAAGGCTGCGCCAATCCGAATGGTAGGCCGCGAGTAAGGGGCGAAGTTCCTGCTCGGAGGAAGAACGCATCCTGGCCCAGGTAGGGACTGGAAAAAACGGTTTCCCCCTTCCCCCCCCCTCCCATCCCCCACATAAAAAGTCTAAAAGGCCTCCAGAACAAAACTTTTTAACAAAATAATTTTTTTTAAAAGGGTGAAGAACGAAGAGCTGCAGGCGAGGCTGCCACACTCAATGGCGCCACCACTCAACCTAGGTGGAAGAGGGACACAAAGTGCTGGAGTAAAATGTCATGTCAGGGAGCATCTCTGGAGAAAAAGGATTTGTGATGTTTCTGGTTGGGATCCCACTTCAGACCACCATGTGGTTGACCCATGTGGACTTCAATATGGCCTTAAACAGCTCAACTAACCTCAGTGACTGACTGGTCTTTTTCCGCCTTTCTTGGTACAGAGGCAATTTGCAAATGTTTGAACCACGGCCCATTTAATCACCCATTCAGTAATTCAATCTGAATGAAAACAGAAAACAACGAACAAACACCTATAATTTGCTTAAAAGTGATTAGATTTCAAAAAGATATTGCTGTCGTTGGATGCAATTTAGCAGCGGTCTCATTATATTTAGTATGGCGAAGCATTCAGCAGGAAAATGGATAATTGGGGACTTCTTTCTGTTGCAACACAATGGGAGAGAAGCGAAGACAACACATAGACCTCACCAAGCAGTTTTTCCAATGGTCCATTCTCTCTGCTCAGCACTGTCTTTAGTCAAAGGGTGGTGAACCTGTGGAATTATTTGCCACTGAAGGGCGACACGGTGGCGCAACAGTTGATTTGCTGCCTTACAGTGCTTGCGGCACCGGAGACCCGGGTTCGATCCCGACGACGGGTGCTGTCTGTACGGAGTATTACGTTCTCCCATGACCTGCGTGGGTTTTCTCCGAGATCTTCGGTTCCCGCCCACACTCCAAAGACGTACAGGTTTGTAGGTTATTCGGCTTGGTATAAGTGTAAATTGTCCCAAGTGTGTGTAGGGTAATTTTAATGTGCAGGGATCGCTGGTTGGCATGGACTCGGTGGGCCGAAGGGCCTGTTCCGTCAAGTCTATTCCGCCATTCAATCATGGCTGATCTATCTCTCCCTCCTAGCCCCATTCTCCTGCCTTCTCCCCATAACCTCTGACACGTGTGCTAATCAAGAATCTGATTGAATGGCGCAGTCTGCGCCTATCACTTGACCTTATGACCTGTCACTAATTTAAAGTCCTTCTCGAGAAGGCACTCCCCTCAGCGCTTTCTGGGGGGAAGTTCATGAGGGAAGGAAGGTCACTGATGAAGCATCTTTAGATTTCTGGACCTGGGACACCAGGCTGAGCGATGGGACTGGGATGACTGATCGTTAACAAATACACCCAGCCCCCTCTGTGCAAGCTATGACTCCAGCTGCTGGAGTCTTTTTCCTTTGATGCTCCTTGGCAGGTTTTACCAGGGCTGCTTGATGCTGCACTCATGGGCAGTAGCTCTCACCTCTGGACTTGGTCTCTGTGTGGAGTTAGCACCTTCTCCCTGTGACGGTGTGAGTTTTCTCCAGGTGCTTCGGTTTCCTACCACATCCCAAAGACGGGCAGGTTTGTAGGTTAATTGACCTCTGCAAATCCCCCATCGTGTGTAGGGAGTGGATGAGAAAGTGGGATAACATATGGACATATGGTTAGCACGGACTCGGAGGGCTGAAGGGCCTGTTTCCATGCTGTATGTCCAAGCTCAACTAAAATGAGTGTAATTCCAGCAACTTTGTTCTCAATTTCCCATTTATCAAACTTTACAGACCTACCTTCCCCCTGTTCAATGCTACCACATTTTGACGATAATTCAGAAATGAAACTCAATGATAAGTCAGCATTTCTAACTAAATTTATAAATGAGATTGTGGTATTATGCACACAAAATCAGCTAGCCACCCTTGTACGTTGCTGTAGAGCCTACATTCTATGTGCCTTTGCATATTCTATTAGGTCCCACACAAGCAGCTGCATGGATAACAGGACTGATCGGCTCCAGAGACACAGGTTTAATCCTGGCCTCTATATGTGTGAGGCCCTTCGGCCACTGAGTCCATGCCAACCAGTGATCACTCCGTATATCCGACATACTAGGGACATTTTACACCTAAGCCAGTTAACCTACAAAACTGCACATCTTTGGAGTGCGGGAGGAAACCAGAGCACCCAGTGTTCACAGGGAGAACGTACAGACTCCATACAGACAGTGCCTGTAGTCAGGACCGAACCTATGTCTCTGGCGCTGTAAGGCAGTAACTCTAGCGCTGCCCCAATATGCCGCCCCCTTGGTGAGCTATTGAAAACACATTTGGTGGTAGCTGGGCATTGGGATCACTGAGAAGAGGGAGGAGTTAATGTGCTGCCTTCATTGCAATCAGTAGCGGCAGACACTGAACATGCTGGTTTCTGTGGCCATTGTTATGACTTTTCTCTCCCTTCTGCATCCTTAATGAATTAACACCAATAATGCTTCCTTGAAGTGAAATTTCTGTACCACAGGTGAAGCGCTGCCATATTAAGGTGGCACAGCGGCTTCGCAGCGCCAGAGACCCGGGTTTGATCCTGACTATGGGTGCTGTCTGTCTGGGCATTCTCCGCGTGACCATGCAGGTTTTCTCTGGGTGCCCGGGTTTTCTCCAACATTCCAAAGACCTGCGGGTTTGTCGGTTAATTGGCTTCTGTAAACTACCCCTCGTGTGATGTAAAGAGTGGGATAGCATGGAGCTAGTGTATGGGTGATTGATGGTTGGTGTGGACTTGGTGGGCCGAATGTCCTGTTTCCACATTGTAGCTCTAAACTAAATTTACCAAAGGAAGAACAGCTCAATGGTGATAGGCGAATGCAGTGCCATTTTTGCTGGTTTACCAATGACACTAATCCTGATAGAGGTAGATACATTTATGACGCATAAATAGGGTGGACAGTCAAAACCTTTTTCTCAGGGTGGAGATATCAAATATAAGAGGGCATAGCTTTAAGGTGGGAGGGGCAATGTTTAAAAGAGATGTACGGGGCAAGTTTTTACACAGAGAGTGATAGATGGAATGGGTTGCTAAGGTGGGCGGTGGTGGCAGATACGATGGTGACATTTAAGAGGCTTTTAGATATGTGGATATGCAGGAAATGGAGGGGTATGGATCACATGTAGGCAGAGAAAATTAGTTTAACTTGGCATTATGTTTGGCACAGACATTGTAAGCCGAGGGGCCTGTTGTACCCTTGTATGTTTGATTTTCTGTTAATCTCAAAGGGGAAGGGTTTGCACACCTGTGGTCCTTTGCTGCCCTACATGTCAGATCAAGAAAGCCAGTTTAGTTGTGTTCCCAGGATGTCCGGCAGTAAATTCTGAAGGATGGAACTGCAGATGCTGGTTTAAACCGAAGAAAGACACAAAATGCTGGAGTAACTCAGCAGGACAGGTAGCATCTCTGGAGAGGAATGGGTGATGTTTCGTTCGGAAGGAGGGTCTTGACCCAAAACATCAGAGTCTGAAGAACGGTCTCGACCCAAAACGTCATCCATTCCTTCTCTCCACAGATGCTGCCTGCCCTGCTGAGTTACTCCAGCATTTTGTGTCTAACATATTCTGTGATGTGACTTTTAACACAAACCTCTATAGCCGCTGGCATACAAATTTATCATAGTTTGAAGAAGGGTCCCGACCCAAAACGTCACCTGTACAAGTCCTCCAGAGATGTTGTCTGTTCTGCTGAGTTACTCCAGCACTTAGTGTCTTATTGTGAGTGTGTATTCTTGTTTACAGCATTGTTCTGGATCAATTAAAAACTTGCTGCAAACCAGGAGACATATCAATCAACAATTGAGTAGATGCCACCTTCATCTGCTTTCTTAGCATTATGAAAGAAAATTGGCAAATGTACAGAAATTTCTATAGTGCATATTGCAACATGCGCCATAACAATATCTTTGACAAGGCATGTAACTACACTGTTTTGTATGGATGCTATCATTGCAGTTGATTACTATCTTCTATTAATACTAATAATATTTAACTTTTAATTGTTGACATGATAATTAAACACATGACAAGCTAAAATTTCTGAAGTTCATTGTATTCAAATTTTGAAAGTTATATCCATACATATCTATACAACAAATAATATGCTCTACACTGAATGCCATTGAAGAGTGGACACAAACCTAAGCCTGTGCATTGTGACAATAAGGGAGGAAATAACATAGCAGGATCACATGGTTATTCTCCAAAGCCTTCTCGTTGGTTGTTATAGGAATCGTGTGTGTGGGTGTAAATTATGGAAGAACCAAAGGACATTAAAAGTATAAAATTACATTGGGAATAAAATATCGGACTATCAAAATGAAATAACTGGAAGACGGTAACCTCCTGCAAATGATGACTCAGTGGTATGTAACTGTTTATTACTGACTGATCTCATGGAACTGAACGCTGTTTGCGAGCATCATTTTGTTTAGAGCAGTGGACTTTATTTATAGAAGAGTGAGAGCAGCATAAGATGACTGCACACCGATCAATCACCGACTGGCAGCTTCATTGCAATCCTTGCACTTTCCCCAGTTTATCTCACAGACCTCCTTCAGACTTACACTCCCACCCGCCCGCTCCCTGCGGTCTTCACCAGCAGGTCTACTGGCCCTCCCACCCATCAACATCAGCACAATGGGTGCCAGGGCCTTCTCCCATGCTGCACCTAAACTTTGGAATTCGCTACCCCCTCACATTCGCATACTGGACTCCATGACAGAATTCAAAACCGCTCTTAAAACCCATCTTTTTAAACTAGCTTACTCATTTTAACTGCAACAACTGCCTCTTATTTTCTATCAATTTAAACTCGTTGTGCTATGCTTTGTTGCTTATTGTATGTTTTATTATTGATTTTTTAATTACCGGTGCCTTGTTGCTTATTGTATGTTTATTACTGATATTATGTGATGTAAGGTGACCTTGAGTATCTTGAAAGGCACCATTAAATAAAACTTATTATTATTATTATTATTACTTGTGTAGGATAGAGCTCCCGTTCTGGGCCATTCCAATATTGCATTGGGTCCGAGCAATTCACAATCTGTATCGACATTTTGATTGAGGGGATTAGATGTCACGTTTCAAACTTTGCTGACAATCTAAAACTTGATGGTGCTGTGGTGGCAGGAGGTGGTTGAATAGATACTTCAAGGGAATATATAAAATCAGAGCGATTGGGCAAGAACAGGGCAGAGGCAATATGAATAAAGATATCAACTTATCCACTGATGAACAATACAGAAAAACAGGATACTTTAGTAAATGGCGATAGAGGGTATTATTAAGAAAAATGAAAACACAATGAGAGCAGACTCGCTTGCCAGGAAGCTACAGAATAACAACCTTACTAACTTCTGGAAAGAGGTCAAAGTAATGAATAACAGTAAAACACCCCTACCGTCTGACATTGAAGGTGTTAGTAGCCCAGAAAAAATAGCTGAGAGTTGGCATGAGCACTACCGTCACCTGTTTAACTGTTAAAAGTAACCCAGTTAGAATCAATCATGAACATATTGATCTCTCTGTAGATATAGTAGTTAGGGCAGCAGATGTCTATGATGCCATTAACATGTTGGATAACAACAAAGCCTGCGGTATGGGCTGCATTACTGCAGAACATCTAAAATATGCCAGCTATAAGCTCTGCCCTTTGCTTTCCATGTGCTTTAATGGTTGTTTGGTTCATGGTGTCCTGCCAAATGCTATTATGTCTGTAATGTTAGTGCCTGTGCTTAAAGATAAGGCTGGTAAGCTCAACAGTATTGATAATTACTGACCTATTGCATTAGCCAGTATCTTATCTAAAGTACTGGAGAGAATACTGTTGACAAAGCTAGAAATGTATGTCCTTACTACTGACAATCAGTTTGGGTTCAAAAGAAAACATGGAACTGACCTGTGTATCTATGCTCTTAAAGAGATTGTGTTCAAGCCTGAATTCATCTGTATTTTTATGTTTTATTGATGCGTCCAAGGCATTTGATAGAATTAATCATGAACAATTGTTTGTAAAATTGCTAGATAGAGGTGCCCCTAAATTCTGGGGGACACAGTGAGAATTTTAGTGTTTTGGTATGCCCATCAAACGTTTCAGGTTAAATGGGACAATGTTGTATCTGCTCCATTCTGTGTTAGTAACGGAGTGCGGCAAGGAGGAATTTTGTCTCCTATTTTATTTAATGTTTATATGGATGAATTGTCAAATCAGTTAAATAGGTTAAAAACTGGCTGTCTTGTGGGCAACACTATTGTTAATCATCTTATGTATGCAGACGACCTGGTCCTGCTCTGTCCATATAGTGTTGGGCTGCAGCAGATGCTGAAGGTGTGCTCTCAGTATGGCCTTGATTATGACATCAAGTATAACGCTAAGAAAAGCCGCATAATGATAGTTAGAAGCGCTGAGGACAGGAAATCAACTTTTCCGACTTTTTATTTGTCAGACAGTCCTCTTGCTGTGTGTGAGGAAATTAAATACCTAGGTCATGTCATATCCCATGACTGGACGGATGACAAAGACCTCTACCGACAGCGCTGTAAAATTTATCTTCAAGCTAACATGCTTATAAGGAAGTTTTCTATGTGCTCTGACTCTGTGAAGTGTTCACTGTTCAGAACCTACATCACACCGTTATATACTGCTCAATTGTGGTCTAATTATAAGAAAAAGAGTATGCAGAGGCTCAAGGTAGCATACAATGATGCAATGAGGTTGCTACTTCGTGTCCCTAGATGGCATAGTGCCAGTCAATTGTTTGTGTCCACTAGAGTGCCAACCTGTGAGGCACTCTTAAGACAGCTGATGTTTAGTTTTATGTGTCGCCTGGACAAGTCAGAGAACCACATAATTGAAGCCCTAGTCAGCCCTCTGAAAAGCTGCTATAGATTCACTTCTAGGCTAAGACGGCATTGGTGCCAAAGCTTGTATATCTTATAGGCTAATATGCAATTTTATATGTATTTTTGTATCTCCTTATACTGTTTGATGTGTTCTATGGACCTGTGTCTGAAATAAAGCTTTTATTATTATTATGAAATGGATCTACCTGTCCTTGTACACGTCACCATAAACCATCATACTGTTGCAACAAGCAAGTACAAATGTAAATGATATTTGGCCTTTATTATAGTAAGATTTGCACACAGGAATATAGATGTCTTCCTGTACTTAAATGGGGTATTGGTGAAACCAAACTAGTGTATGGGATCATTGTTGGCTGGCACAAACTCTGGGCCGAAAGGCCTGTTTCTAAGCTGTATCTCTAAAATCTAAAGTATGATAAAAGAATTGATAATACTGTAAAAATGGCTCATGTTTTCAAAACAGTTTATTTTGGCTTATTTATCACAAAATTAAAGCATTGCATAAAAATCAATTGAAATCACTTAAATCATTGAAAACAAAACTAAAGCATAGACTCAGAATGAATATTGTGACATAATTGAATGGTCTTATTGTGGATGAGGAGAGGATGTTTCCTTGTGAGAGAGAACTTGGAATAAAGAGTCACCATTTAAAATAGGCACTCCAGTTCTGGCAACATCCTTGTAAATCTCTGCACTCTTTCCAGCTTAATGACATATTAATTTCCAGCTTAATGTCATGTATCAAATGAACGATAAAGTGAACCTACTTATAAGTGCCTGGTTGACTTGCTGTAGGAATCTTGCAATCTGAAAATTACTGCTTCCCAAACTCATCAATGTGTTAGAGTCCAAGTCACTGAAATAATGAAGTAAAAATAATTGATTGGAAGAAGAGCAGAACAGTCATTCAGGATTTGTCCCATCTCTTAAAAGTACCTTTGCTTTCTTCAAACAGCAATGATGAGGGTTATTCAAAAGATTGCAGTGTGCCAGTGAATATGGGCTGCCACTGTCCCATGTGCCAGGTTGCACAGTGGCATAGCGGAAGAGTTGCTGCCTTCCAGCGCCACAGGCCTGAGTTTGATCCTGCCCTGGGGTGCTGGCTATACGGAGTTTGTACGCTCTCCCTGTGACCACGTGGTTTTCTCCAGGTGCAACGGTTTTCTCCCACGCTCCAAAGATGTGCAGGTTTGTTGGTTAATTGGCTTCTTTAAATTGTCCCCAGTGTGTAGGATAAAACTTATGTACGGGTGATCACTGGTCAATGCAAACTTGGTGGGCTGAAGGGCCTGTTTCTACGCTGTATCTCTAAACTTAACGGAATTAAACTAATAAGCAAGAGACAGGCAGACAGCCTTTCGATCGGTTAAAACTGGATTTGTTTTGATGATTATGTAACACAAACTCTGGCTTCAAGGAACTAAAACTGTTGATTTTGCTTGGAGATCACCTGCAGTGAGCTGAAAATCTAGATAGCATTTAATAATAACAAATTAAAATGATTTGTGCAACTAATCAATCGTCGGAGTTTAGAAGGATGAGGGGGAACCTCATTGAAACTTAATGAATAGTGAAAGGCCTGGATAGCGTGGATGTGGAGAGGATGTTTCCACTATTGGGAAAATCTAGGACCAGAGGCCATAGCCTCAGAATAAAAAGACATACCTTTGGAAAGGAGATGAGGAGGAATTTCTCTAGTCAGCAGGTGGTGAATCTGTGGAAGGCCAAGTCATTAGTTATGTTTAAGGCGCAGATTGACAGATTCTTGATTAATAAGAGAGTCACGGGTTATGGGAAGAAGGGAGGAGAATGGGGTTGACAGGGAAAGATAGATCAGCCATGATTGAATGGCAGAGTTGACTTGATGGGCTTAATGGCCTAATTCTGAACTTATGAAACTAGGGAGTATGGTGAGAGCATCACACCAACCTATCTTATCACAGTCTGTCATGCTTTAAGAATGATTTTAATAGGCTACTTTATTCACGGAACTGTTGCTATGTTTGCGGCTTTGAAGCATTACCTGAGTCCTTTCCACTTACAGAATATAACTACCCTGATATGACTTCAATTAAGGCTGCGAAATATACCGTCCGAGTTGTAACAATATCAGGTTTTGCTCATTAACCCTTAACAACAATATTATGAGTTTATGATTACATCTCCATCAGCAGCTGAATTTCAGCACTGCAGCACAGAAACAGGAAGGCAGTGTAGCGTTTGCAGAATCTGTATTTTTGAACGGTATGAGCATCTCAACCAAAAAAAAATCCAGCGAGGAATATCAGTTCACCCGTAAACAGAGGTATCAGTCCCCAAGATCCCTCTGTACTGGCTGATAATTGCAGTGCAGAGAAAACATGGAGACCCTGTCTTTCTGACTGGGATGAGTTCAGATTCATTATCTGCTTGTCAGCATGGGGTATTGGAGTAAATATCATGGTACCATGGCCTTCGAGTTATTTCACATCCTTTAGTGTGGTTTGAGGGGAAAGTTCTCTTTGCGGGTGTCTAGTGATAGCATAAATCATAGTGGCGAAACAGGAGCGTTGCTTTACTATCTGAAGCCTGATCACCAATTTGAAACTGTATCTCCTGTTTCCTGTAACATGCAGCTTGGTGCTGGGCAAAGCTGAAACATTTTACTGTGTTAAAGGCAGTGTTTTTTTACGACAGTATGTGCTGACAGCTCTAAAAAGTTAAACATCGTTATTTTGTTTTCTGGCCATGCGACATATATGTTTATTAATGGTGTAGCTTGTTGCCTGCAAAGAAAGCACTGATTTGAGGTGATAGATTATTGCAAGTTGTTGTCAGTGCCCTTGACAGTAAATTTAGGAATGTCTTAGAGAAGACAATTTTAGATTTTGTTTATACGCACATACACACACACACATATACACACACACATACACACACACACACACACACACACACACACACACACAATAATGTATTATAATATATATCATAATATATAATGTATATATATAAATATATATATATTATAATACATTATATTATAATATATATATATACATATATTATAATACATTATAATATATGCATACATATATGTGTGTGTGTGTATGTGTGTAAACAAAATCTAAAATTCTCTTCTCTATTACATTCCTGAACAGAATCTCTAAGAATCTTGGCTGTGTGATTTTCTAAAGTAACATTTAAATCTTCTGAATTCATGGCTAAAATTTACTAATATATATATAGCAATGTTACAAAATTTTGAGATTTAAAAAATAAAGTCTGCAATTTATCCCATCAGATAAAGCATAAAAAGAAGTTTAATTTGACACTTAATTCACATTCATATCTTCAGTATTAAAAAAGTTATGGCCATTATCATACTCAGAAATTAGCATCTAGTTCCCTATTGCTTTTCCATTGACTTAACACAAAAGCTGTGATCGAGGACAGTTAAAAGCCCATCTTTCTTAAAAATTATGATAACTGAAAGAAATTTTCAGTTATTATAGATTGAAGCATTCTGAAACAAATATGAAACAATCTTACTTCGAAGACATGAAAGTAAAGCATATAATTAGTTAGTTACCTAATTGTAGCTAATTACAAAATTAAATTACTAGATCTAAACATCTATCAATTTCTTAAGAATAGATTAACATTTTTAAATAGCCTAAGTGTCCAAATAACATTCACACAATAATTCACAATATAACATAATTTTTAAATCTAATTTTCATGAATTTACAGGCCAAATGGAAGGAATTGAATGTTTAATACCTGTAAATTAATGGGGATTTAATTCATCTTGCGAGTGAGGTTTTCTGGACGCGATCTTTTGGAACGTTCATTTGCGGTGAATTTAACCCCGTATTGGCATGAAATATACTGCCGTTAATTCGGGGAATAAAATCACCGTGTCGCATGTAAAAATGTGAATTAAAGGCCTCTTAAGGAGAACGTTTATACATTAAAATAAAGCACTTTCATTTACCTTTCCCTTGTGTGAAATCCGTCCCCGTTGTTGGCGTTGACGCTTCAGAAGATGATTTTAAAATTATTCCAACGCTGAACTTGTTGGGAGATTTTTAAAACAAACTACGCAAAACGGCACTCGGAACGCTTCTTCCACAGAAGCTGGTACTCCAACAAAGTATAATTCAGGACAAGGGAGGAGAAACCCGCGCTTTAACCCCGCCCCCCCTTAAAGGCGCCAAAATCGCGCACACGGCCAGTGACAGAATTACAGCGCCGCTGAAGGCAAGTATTGTAACATACCTAATATATATATATATATATAAAACAATGTATTATAATATGTTTATGAAGGAAGGAATTGCAGATGCTTGTTTGCACCAAAACGCTGGATTAACTCAGCGGGTCAGACAGCGTCTCTGTCTGAAGATGTGTTTCGACCCAAAATGTCACCTATTCCTTTTATCCAGAGTTGCTGTCTGACTCGCTGTGCCTATCCTTATTTTGAGCAATGTTGTGAACTTGTGGTTTCATCACAAACAGCTATCCTTTTCTGCAGATTTGAATGAGCAAATAAGCCATTGTAATAGTAAATTGAGAATTTGGAATTACCCATGTCAGTTGATGGAAATTCCCCAAGTGGAAAGAGTCAGATAGCAGTGATTTAAATGATGCCTCAATTGTGAATGTACTGTAGCATTCAAAATAGGTGCTGAGAGGCTGATTTGGTGGAAGAAAGCATACCATGAACTTACTTGTTACTTTATTTGTTGTCATGTGTGCAGAGATACACTGACATACATGTTCTGCTTACTGTCCAGTCATACATGCTCCATGCATGAGAATGGAGGGATCTGGATTATGTGGGAAGGATTGGTCTTGGTATTATGTTTGGCACAGACATTGTGGGCTGAAGGGCATGTTCCTGTTCTATACTGTTCTATATTCCTTGAGCACAATCGATCCTCTTCTGGAACAGCATGCAGATTCTATCTACTGAACTTCTTTTGTTTTTGTTGTTGATTATCGTGTTTACAGAGTACTAAGTTTACATACAGTATCTTTTGAGTTGTGCTACAAGTAAGAATTTCTAAGTTCTTTTTCGGGATATATGGCAATAAAATACTCGATTCTTGGTCGTGTTCAGTCCCTAGCAGAACTTTTGGATTTTCGACAGACACTTCCAAAGGGGATGCACTCCAGGAAATATTATGCACAATTTCATAAATTGAAATGGCTGGGCAAAATGAACTGTAGATCTTATTCCTGTGTATGATCCATTATGGAGAACAGTACCAAGGAAAATAATTTAATATTTTGTACATAAGAAGAGGCGGTTCCGGTCTGGTCATGGTGAACACAATCTGTTCCCAGTTGTTTGCTGGCAAGCCATTCCCCGCCATAAAGCGAATGATTATTACCTGCGGAGAGGGAAATGTGCCAAAAAAAGGACTCACTGTTGCCAAAGTAGGTGAAGTTTTTACACGCATACTCTAGATCTTTGTGTTCTGTGATGTAGGTACAGCAAGATACTCAGCAATTCATCGCAGGAATCAGGATTTTGGGTGTTAGTGGTTGCTATAAAATTTGGTCACCAGTTGGTGCAAGTATTGCTCTGGTCACCAGGGAGTTAGCACACCCCTCTGCCATTGGATCCTCAACTTTCTGACCCATGATTAGATTGGATTGGATTGGATTGGACAACGAAATGCTATTTTCCTTACAGTCATACAGATTTTAAAAAAGCACAAAACACAGAAGTCCACGAAACAAACATCCCCACAGCGGCACCAAAGTTCCCCACTGTGAGGGAAGGAACCAAAGTCCAGTCAACCTCCTCGCTGATCTTCCCAGATGTTCACCCGTGGTCGGGGCTTCCCGAGCACTCCGTAGACAAGTCAAGTCGTCAAGTCAAGTCACATTTATTTATATAGCACATTTAAAAAACCACTCTCGTTGACCAAAGTGCTTTACATTTGTTATAAGAATAGTATAAACAAACAAACTACATACATATATACATATAGCCCTCGATCAGAGGACGTCAGGAAAGGCTTGGGAGTACAGATAAATTTTTAGTCCAGACTTAAATGAGTCGATGGAGGGGGCAGTTCTGATGGGAAGGGGGATGCTGTTCCATAGTCCAGGAGCTGCAACCGCAAAGGCGTGGTCGCCCCTGAGCTTATGCCTAGACCGCGGGACATTCAGCAAACCCAAGTCGGCCGATCTGAGGGACTTGGAGGTGGAGTGGTGGGTGAGAAGACTTTTAATGTAGGTGGGTGCAAGCCCATTGAGGGCTTTGTAGACATAGAGGAGGGTCTTGAAATTTATACGGAACTGCACAGGGAGCCAGTGGAGAGAGGCCAGGATCGGGGTGATGTGGTCCCTTTTTCGGGTGCCCGTCAGGAGTCTTGCTGCGGCGTTTTGGACCAGTTGCAGGCGGGACAGGGAAGATTGGCTGATGCCAGTGTAAAGGGAGTCCGAAGCTGAAAGAAGCTAGCTTTTACCACGGCATTGACTTGTTTGTCAAATTTCAGTGCTGAGTCAAATATCACGCCAAGGTTTTCGACGTCAGGTTTGAGTAGTGGGGTAAGGCTTCCACGGGCGGCCCGATGTTCAGGCCCTCTCGCCGGGAATGATGGAACCCCGACGTCGAACGGGAGAACATCCTCAGCGGCCCGGACCTCTAAATCGGCCACCTCCCACCAGAGTCCGCAGCTTCCGAATTCCACAGGCCGAGCTGGGCGGAAATTCACACTGGCGACCCCCGACAAAGGGTCGCAGGACTCCGCGATGTTGGTCAGCGCCGCCCGCGTTTGGAGCTCCGCGAACCACAGCTCCGCGATGTCGATGCAGCGGGCCCAACACTTCGGACCTCCAAACGGCGATCCCAGGTGAGGCATCGCCCACTCCACGGTGTATCCAGCGCTGCGCCACCGCTGCTGGAGCTCTGGTTGGTCCCGGCAGGAAAGGCCGCGCCAATCCAGTAGATAGGCCGTGGGGGAGGTGGGGGGGGGAGGGGCGTGGATGAGACTCGAATAATAGTCGCATCCTATCCAGGAAGCGACTGAAGGACGGTTTCCCCCTTACCATACCCTCTTCCCCCCACATAAAACAAAACAAAAACAAAAAAACATACTTAAAACATAACAAAAAATAAACAAGATACCAGACTAAAGGCGGAGGCAGCCAGTAACAGCGCCACCGGATGTTATCAATGAGGATTGGTTACAACACATCCTCCGCAATAATTCTCAGCACCAGTGCCCTGCAAGAATCTGTTCTCAGTCCCCTACTGTACTTATAACTTCATAAGTTCATCATTCAGAGGAGCGGAATTAAGCCATTCAACCCATCGAGTCTACTCCGCCATTCAATCATGGCTGATCCATCTTTCTTTCTCAACCCCATTCTCCTGCCTTTCCCCCTCAACCGTTGACACCCTTACTAATCAAGAATTTATCAATCGCTGCCTTAAAAATACCCAATGAGGGCCTCCACAACCATCTGTGGCAATGAATTCCACAGATTCACCACCCTCTGACTAAAGAAATTCCTCCTCATCTCCTTTCTAAAGGTACGTCCTTTAATTCTGAGGCCATGGCCTCTGGTCGTAGACTCTCCCACTCAAGACTGTGTGGGCAAATTCAGCTCTAACTCCATCTACAATTTTACAGATAGAATAATGAGACGGAGAACAGGAAGGAAATAGAGAACTTCATAACATGGTGTCAGAACAACAACCTCTTACGCAATGTCAGCAAGAAGAAGGAGCTAGTTATCGACTTCAGGAAGCATGGTGGAGTACTTGCCCCAATCAGCATTAATGGTGCAGAAGTGGAAATGGTTGAGTGTTTCAAGTTCACAAGTTATAGGAGTAGAATTAGGCCATTCAGCCTAACTGGTCTCCGCCATTCAATCATGGCTGATCTCTGCCGGCTAATCCCATTTTCCTGTCTTCTCCCCATAACCTTTGACACCCATTCTAATCAAGATTTCTTCTATCTCTGCCTTAAAAATATCCACTGACTTAAGTTCCTTGGCTTAAATATCACCAACAATCTGTCGTGGACCAACCGCATTGCAGTGACAAGCATAAAAACACACGACTTTCTCAAGATACTGATGAAATTCGGCATGTCTCCAATGACTGTTACAAACGTTTACAGAGGCACCATAGGAAGCATACTGTTGATTTGCATCGCAGCTTGGTTTGGAAACAGCTCTTCCCAAGAGCATAAGGAATTGCAGAGAGTTGTGGATATTGCCCAGTCCAACACACAGACCAGACTCCCTATCATTGACTCCATCTGTAATTCATACTGCCTCAGGAAGGCAGGCAACATAATCAAGGGCCTTTCCCACCCTAGTTATTCCTTCCTTTCCCCACTCCAATTGGGGTGAAGATAGAGAAGCTTGCAAACATGCATCAGTCTTCGGAACAGCTTCTTCCCCTCTGTTGTTGGACCTCTGAATGGTCCTTCCATGAGCTAGGGTGCAGTCCCAAACATCCCACCTACCTTATCCCAGAAATTGGGCTTTTTCTTTGGAACTGTTCTGTTACAATGCAGAGAAACTTTATTCTGCACTCCGGCATCTTTCTCTCTGCTCTACCTTTTGAACGTGTTTGGCCTGATTGTATTCATGTATAGTATTATCTGATTTGACTGGTTAGCAGGAAATAAAAGCTTTTCACTCTACCTCAATACAGGTGACAATGATAAATCTAAACCTAAACATAACTCCAGTTGTGTTCCCAAATAACACTTCTACTGAAGGTATCTGATAGAAACTACAGTTAACCATTTTGAGTCTTTTCCTTGTAGCAGTGGTGTTTTCTTAAGTGTGAACTAACAATTTAATTGCTGATATTTTTGGAATGATAGAAGATATCATTCGATGCTTCAGCTAGTGATAATATCAACACAAACTTAATTGATCTTGAATCAGTCACTAATAACACCCAAGCTTAATTGGAAAGTTTCGCTCCTGAATATTCATCCATGTTTGCGATTAAATTTATCGTGCGGTGAACATGTTTCTTCAGATGGTTTCTGTGAGCAAATGAGCAAATCCACATTTATTGCCAACTGCTAGTCTGCAAGTTAAAACTGTCACACTTAGTCTCGCACTGTAAGTAAATGTGATGCTTATACGCTGTGCTTATTAAAGGGAACGGAAGCCTTAGAAGTGGTGCTTTGGTTTGAAAGAGGACATCTCCAACATGAGGAGTTGATAGCACTGAACAAGGTGCAGAGAAAATTCACCAGGATGTTCCTTGAGATGGAGCATTTTAGTTATGAGGAGAGACTGGAGAGGCTGTCTTTTGTTTTCCTTATACTTTAGAGATACAACTTGTAAACAGGCCTTTCGCCCCACCGAGTCTGAGCCGACCAGTGCTCACCCCATATACTAGCACTATCCTACACACTAGGGACAATTTACAGAAGCCAATTAACCTACAAACTTGTACGTCTTTGGGGTGTGGGAGGAAACTGGAGCACCAGAGAGAACATACAAAGTCTGTACAGACAGCACCCATAGCCAGGATTGAACTCAGGTTACTGGTGCTGTAAGGCAGCAAATCTACCGCTGAATCACTGTTTCGCTTTTCCTTGGAGAGGACAAGACAGAGGAGTGATCTTATAGACCTGTGCAAAATTATGAGGAGCGTAGACATGGTAGATAGTAAGAAACTCTTCCCCATAACAAAGTTGTCAAAAACTAGCGGACATAGGTTTGGGGTAGGTGGGTAAGATGGTTTAGAGGGGATCGGAAGTGGAATCTGGAATGTTTTGCCTGTGTGGGTGATGGAAGTATCTAGATGAGCTCTTGAAGTGTCAAGGCATGGAAGGATATGGACCATGTGCTAGTAAATAGGGTTAGCATGGACCTGTTTCTATGCTGTACGAGTCTCTATTCTACCCCCATCACTGCAGCAGTCCCTCATTACTATCCAGGAGAATCAGTACCATCACAGAAACAGAAAATGATGGAAACACGCATCAAGTTGGGCAGCAGATGTGGAAAGAGGAACAGGCTTCCTTGTTTCAGGTCAAACATCATTCGTCAGAACATTAACTGCTTAATTTCCCTCGCAGATGTAGCCTGGCCTCCCGCGTGTTTCCAACATTTTAGGTTTTTACTTCAAGTTTACAGTACCCACATTTTTCTTTTATTTTTATTTACTCATCATCATCGGCAGACACTCGAAACGAGTATGACTGTCCTCTCCTCTCCATAGGGTCGTCTACTTGTGGGTCTGCAGATGTCTGTAGAGGCCGATCCGCGATCCACACACCTTGGTGCAATGTGGGCAGTGGAGACTGGCGGTGGTTGGTAGTCGTCGAGCCCCCTTCTCTCTCTCCTTACGGTGCTGTCGCTTTGTCTCTGCGACACGGCGTAGTTCCACTTCGTGAAGTGCAGCTCCTTCCTGCACGGATTTCCTCCAGGAGCGCCTGTCCAGTGCAATGTGCTCCCAGTTGCTTGATGTGATGTGGAAATTCTTCAGACTGTTCTTGATGTTGCCCTTGAAGCGTTTTTTTGGCCCGCCGGGGGCTCGCCAACCTTCCTTCAATTGAGAGTACAGGATTTGTTTAAGAAGACGTGTGTTGGACGTGCGGATGACATGGCCAGTCCATCGAAGTTGGTGCTGCATTATTGTGCTGGTGATGCTGGTCATGTTGGCTTCCTCCAAAACACTGATGGTGGTGCGTTTGTCCTCCCAGCTGATCCTCAGAATCTTTCGTAAGGATCTTTGATGGTATTGTTCCAGGGCTCTCAGGTGCCTGCTATAGGTGGTCCATGACTCGGCTCCATACAACAGGGTGGAGAGGACAACGGCTCTGTAGACCAGCAGTTTTGTTTGAGCCTTTAGGTACTATCAGGTAGCACACCACATGTAACTGGTTTGTTGCAAAATATTTGATTTAGAGGATAAATGTCCTGCCCAAATTATCAATTGTGGAGAATGCATTAACCTTGATATCTGATTAAAATTAACAGAGAGCATAAAGTAAAAAAGATCACATTTATTTAGCACTAGACTAAGTGGGACCCGTTAGGTCCCTGTCACAGGGGAGGCCTGGTCCCCCAATGCAACCCATTCCCCAAAGCAATATTCCACCACTCACCCATTCCCCAATGCAACCTGTACCCCAACGCAATATTGCACCACTCACCCATAGCCCACAACTGCGCAGGCGCGGCTCATTTCCCCTCATCCCCCAGCACCCCCTCCCCCTCCTCTTCACCCTCCCTCTTCTTTCCCCTCTCCTCCTCCCTTCCCCAATCCCTCCCTCACCTCTCCCTCCCTCGCCTTTCCACAACCCTCAGTCACTCCCTCCCTCCATCTATAAAAAGCAGCATCCGCAGTTCCTTCCTCCACAGGTCATTCATTGTTAGCTGTAGTTTAGATCCCGTTGACTTGATGATTGGACCAGTTTTCATCTGTGTGTGAGTGCGTGTGTGTGAGTTACTCAAACTCCGAGCAAACTGCTCGGCCACCCTGCAACCAGACTCTCCTTCCCTCCCTCCCTCTGCCCACTCCAGCTCAGCCACCACTCGGTCCATCCCCGTCCTGTCCGACTGTCCGCTGCTACCACTCGGCCCATCCCCGTCCCTGTCCCTGCCCTGCCCGCCCTCCACTGGGCCTCCACTGGGCCTCCACTGAACCCCCCCCCCCCCGTGGCCGCCGCCGGTGGTGGGGAAGACAAGTTACTGTGAGGAGGGGAGAGAGGAGTTTGTGAGTGAGGCGGGACAGGCTGCTGCCGGTGGGACAGGGAGGGGTGTCGCCATACCGGCCGTGGCATTGACTGACAGGAGAAGAGACCAATCTGCGTGGCACTGACTGATGGAATCTGCACGCACAGTTTTAAAGATTTTTAAACCTCAATAACTTTTACAATATACTACCGATCTGAATGTAACTTGTTGCACTCGCAGCACAGGAGAACGGTGAGTAACCTGGCGAAAAATCATAGCACTATTGTGTACCGTTTTAGCGCAAATAGAAAATCCGCGCAAACCGGAAGAGCACAAGATCAGAGTTTTAGTTATGTATAGATTCTTCAATGAAGTGGTTCTGAATCATAAAGATTGCTGCCACGAAGGCATTACATTTATGAACAGCAAAATCACAGATACAGCAATGAAATAAACTTTCTGGAAGGTATTGATGAAAGAGTAAGTCTTGACTGGGACATGATTAATTTCCATGCATTCTGTGAGCAGGAGAATACGAACAGTTGCATTGGCACTGGGAAGCTGGGGAACTTTCTTGTGCAGCTCATAGCCAATCCCAGTAGTGCAGTCCTCACTCAGTACTTTTAGAGTCCACCCTCAGTATTCCTTTAGTCCCTCATTATTACTCAGTACTCCCTTAGTACTCCCTCAATCTGCCTCTGGTGCTCCCTAGGTCCCCCCTCACTTCCCCCACATTTTCCCCCTCGCTCCCCCCTCAATCCCTCCTCACTCCCCCCTCATTTTCCCCTCACTCCTCACTCCCCCCACATATCCCCCTCGCTCACTCCTCCCTATCTACCCCCCCCTCACTCACTCCTACTCCCCCCTCCCTCACTCCCCCTCAGTACCTCCTCTGGCCTCTCTCATTACTTCCTCAGTCCTACCTCAGTCCTTTCTCAGTGCTCCCTCCTTCCTCCCTCATTTCTCCCTCACTCCTCCCTCATTCCTCCCTCAGCATCTCCTCAGTCCTCTCAATGCTCCCTCAGCATTCCCTCAGGACTTGCCCTGTACTCCCTCGGTCATTCTTCATTACTCCCACAGGCCTCTCAGTGCTCCCTCATTACTCCCTCATTACTCCCTCAGTACTCCCTCAATACTCTCTCATTTCTCAGTACTCCCTCAGTACTCTCAGTCTCAGTCCTTCCTCATTTCTTCCTCATTATTCCCTCAGTCCTCACTGCTCCCTCACTATTTCACTGTAAAGCCACATTTAGATTTTGGAGTAGAACCTGAACCAACAAGGGAAAAGTATACTTCCACTGAACCAATACAGCATGCATTAATAGTCAGGAAATGTCAAGTAGCTGATAATGCTTACATTTTACTTGAACTTTTAAGGGCGAGTGATCCATTACAATTCCATGCAATTGATTTGCACAAACGAAAAAAATATCCAGCTTGAATGATGTTCTACATAAAATGCCTTACTAAAATGATGTGTAACAGTAGCTCCAGTAGTCATAAGGCAGTGTTTCTTTAGATTTGGCAGAAAAATAATATTGATATAGAAACATAGAAAAATTGGTGCAGGAGTTGGCCATTCGACCCTTTGAGCCAGCACCACCATTCAATATGATCATGGTTAATCATCCAAAATCAGTACCCTGTTCCTGCTTTTTTCCCATATCCCTTGATTCCGTTAGCCCTAAGAGCTCCATTTAACTCCCTCTTGAAAACATCCAGTGAATTGGCCTCCACTGCCTCTTGTGGTAGAGAATTCCACCGATTCACAACTCTCTGGGTGAAAAAGTTTTTCCTCATCTCAGTCCTAAATGACCTACCCCTTATTCTTAAACTGTGACCCCTGGTTCTGGACTCACCCAACATCGGGAACATTTTTCTTGCATCTAGCCTGTCTAATCCTTTAAGAATTTTATATGTTTCTATATGATTCCCTCTCATCTAAATTCTACAAGCCCAGTCAAC